>JAHVAK010000264.1:0-1200000 GCA_019845155.1 Luehdorfia chinensis | reverse complement strand
CCATTTTTGCATGTGTTGTATAAGGTCCGGGAAGACTACTGAGTTATATTTACGGTATGGTGTAGACCGTATCGAGCGGAGGAAGAGGTTTAACAGAAAAAAACGCAAATTATAAAACGCTTAGGGTTTAGCTAATTATAAACAAAAAGGAAGCACTTGCCAAATTGAAGAAAACCGGTGTAGGGCACGGCTGCTTTGGTGATTATCTGTATAAGACCGTGTATCTACTGTATCGGACGTGAGGCGACGGCGAACTGCTTCGACTGCGGTGGAAGGGACCAGGACTCCGCGTCCCATACTCTTTCGGTGTGCCCAGCTTGGGAGTCGGAGCGGAGCATCCTGGTCACCCGAATTGGACGGAACCTCTCCCTGCAAGCAGTCGTGTCGGCTATGCTGAGCGGGGACACGTTGTGGAGGGCCGTAGCCAATTTCTGTGAGACTGTGAAGGTCCAGAAAGAGGCCACCGAGAGGGATCGAAAGATGACATATCCCACTCGGAGTCGCAGCGCCGAGGCGACGGCGGGCCTCGTCACGGCCCTCCTATCAAAAACAATGATCCCCTATCACAAACGGGGCCTTCGGAGTCGCGGGCATTATAGCGGGTAACTTAGGCTACTTTAATTTTAGAAAAATAATTATGTAGTTAATAGAATCAGGCGTTACTTTGCGGAACGATGTCATAGACTCGGTGGCCGTCTGTCGGTAGTCTATGACACTTGATAATGCCTCGTTTTGGGGCGAAACACGTGTCGTGTTCTCGACTTCTAGTGGTAGTATTGTAGTGATTGTTGGAGGGTACCTGGTGGCGGTTCCTGGTGGCGGTGCTAGTTTGCTTGTGCACGCTACTGAAGGAGGGCGGGCGGTGCTCTTCAAAAAACTAGGTAATATACACAATTTTTATATTTTACATGCGGATCTTAGCAAATTAACTTACTATCCTTCAAAATAATTATGTTTCCGCGGAAAAAAAATCAAATTCCAAAATACGATTCAAATAGAGAAGTACATCTATATCATCGATCGGGGTCGGCTTTTTTTACGCGGGGCACCGCTAGTATAAATTTATGAAATGACTTTTCCCAGCGGTTGAAGGAAGCCGAGGTTTCGTCCTCTTTCCGAGGATCCTTGGATCGCTGCCAGTCTGCCCCTTGTAGGTCGGATATGTCTATTATTCGTTTCAGGGGAAGGAATACAGCGGAGCAGCGCCGTCTCTCGTCAGCAGCGACGATGTGTTTCTAACTCGCGGGCGTACCTGCACGCGAGTCGCTTTCTATGAAGCTGTAAAAGCCTCTGGGCTAACAACGAGTTACATATACAAAAAAATATATAACGTACGGAGATATATTGAATGTAGATATACAAATAAATAAATAAACATATCCGACGTAAAATTAAGGACTAATGATGTACCTATTTATTTTAATACGGAGGTCAAATAAATTATGTGGTCAACGACATTAATAAATGACAGTGTTTAAGTGAGTGCATCTTTTTTAAGAATACCGTCTTGATGAGTTTGTTTGCATTAACTAAACTATAGTTTAAGTAGAGATCAAACTACATTTGTTATTTATATTTATTGATATTATAATATTATTGATATTATAATTTTATAGTATAATATAATATATGAGCTCAATGAAACACATTCAATTTTTTTTTATGTTTAAAAGCTAGAACAATTTAAAATATTTTAGTGTTTGTATTTATGAAATACAATATTTTTATATGAGCTGGTCATTGAAATACAAAAAACTTGTATATCAATGGAGTTCGGAAGCAAATTTATACACAGGTAGAGAAAACTTTGTACACGTTTTTAAGCATATTGCGCGCTCGAAGGAGTATGAGATTTGGCATAGTCAAAGTTTGTATGGAGAAGTAGCGAGAACGCAGAAAGAGAGAGAGAGAAGTTATTGCCCAAATTCGGATAAGAATCAACATACGTTTGACATATACCTTAATTCTTAGCTTATTTTATGCCCTTTATTCCAATTACTAGAATTTAAGGGACACTAAAAGAAAATTAAATATGCATTTCATTAATTATGACTCTTTATCGTTTCCTGAATAACATCTAAAATCATCGCTTCAGCGCTGGATCCTGTCCTTTTTTTCGATTTACTCTTTTCTGCAAACGAACTATAACAACTGATATTTTGAAATAAACCTAAAATTGAACAGCAAGGCTATTTAGAATACCCTCAACATTTAAAATATTTTTGGTAATAAATAAATTCTGTGAAGCATTCGCCATTTTAATCTGCTTAAACGGATATCCAAGTGTTATTTTGAATCCAATAATCAACGTTTTATTACTGTTGGTTCTTGGGCGAACTTTGTATGTGAGCTGAGCATTATCCTTTATACATAATATGTGTTACGGTCATACTGACAATCATCACATAATAGTCTGACGTTTGTTTAAGCACGTACTGCCAATGTCAAACACGTATTAGTCTGTGGTCAAACAATCGCACAGAGTAGAGATTGTCGCCAGAGGATTTTAAAGTGTTGCCAACAAATGATTACTCAACAACGTCCAAACTAAAAAGTTTTATGAATTTCGGCCGAATTTTGACCACACTAGTTCCTATAAGACTATAAATGTATAAATAAACTAAAGCATAAATTTTAATTAATTTAGCTATAAAACGTATTACATACATAGTATATAATATAAACTAATTACTGGTGGCAAAAGTTTTATCCAAGAATCCGGCAAGGAAAGCAATTCAAACACCTCTGTTTATTATACGGATTATTTGCTCCTCTCGTCGCTGACAGTTTCTTATAAAAATTCTTATTAAAAATATTCATTGACAAGATGCATCTTACTACCTCAATTTGCCATTGTACAATTTCCATTTTTATTGCTCGAATTAAAAGGTGCAATAATACATCATGTCCTGCTTTTTTTCATCGTTTTTTATTCACTTGAAAGCGACATTGCGGGAGACCGTACAAATGTCGTCTACCGCTGCCCCGCGCAGGTGCGTTGCGTCAAGATTTGAACACGTGTAAATTACGATATGAATATTAAATTAATGACGACTCAACGTCGCTTATTTTGATATTAATTATGTCTCTATTAATTTAATGACAAGGCATATTCTTTAAGGTTATTCTCGATCAGGAATTTTTTAATCGATTACTGGCCATTTACAGATTGAATTTGTAGATGACTGTTCTTTTCATTTGTTCTTATTTGCTTTCTTTTAAATACGTAGATTTTACTTTTCATACTGTCGTAATAAAAAAAATGTATTTTTTACGGACCCGGACTTTACTTTCTCATCATCATCATCATCATCATTTCAGCCTATCACTAGTCCACTGCTGAACGTAGGCCTCCCCCATAGATTGCCACAAGTTAGTAGCACTCATTTTGGGGGGATTTTGTCATAGTTGTCACGCTTGGCAACCGCAGTTTATTTATTCAGATGTTCCAGGAAGATGCTGCTGCCCATTTTTTGGTTTTAATTTTCCCTCTGTCGACTTTGACGACACCCGCGGGATGCGATGGGGTGGTAGATTCTCTTAAGCCGCTACCACACGGCTTTTACTTTCTTCAAAATTATTATTTTAAAATTAATTTTATGTAGCTACGGTGGCTTGACGATCGCGTGGCCTAGTGGTCAGAGTAACGCCGTGGGTTCTGGGTTCGGATCCCAGCCAGAGCCAACATTTGTGATAAAACACAAATTGTTGTTTTCGGGTCTGGCTGTGTTGAGATTGTCACCGTGTTTTTAGTACTCCATCCGATCTTACAGCATGAGCGTTACATCGGACGCGAGTAGGTTGGAACGAGTGAGTGCTACTGTATTTGCGCGTTCGCTATATGTTATGTTATATGTAACACTTTTTGTAGTAATCTGTGATGATGATGATGAAGTAACGATAATTGCACAGTTATTCGCGTGCAGTGTATCATTAAGGACTTACTTAATTGCCCAAAAGAGTATGCAATAGATATTGTAGTTTTATGGATCATATAAGGTGTTTAGTATCTTAACTTTAAACGCTTTGGCTATAGTCATCCAGCCAGGTTAATTGGATAAGGGTAATAATGTTACATTGTCGCAACATTTATTACGGAAAGTAATCAAATCATAAATATGTGGAAGTTGCCGCCAATCCCCGTCGCCGCGGGGCGCCGCCGCCGCTTCAATACGCTCCTATTACGCGATATAATGCTTCTGTTCACCGTAATTATGTACTTTTATGATTGGAGTCATCGAAATCCAAAATGTTTTCTAGTATAAAAATTATATGGAGTATTTTTTTTAGATATGTTTCTTTTAAGTGTGTTTCAATAAAAAAAGGAATCAAAAATTAACGTTACAAATGAATAAATAAAAAAAAGCACTTATTAAATTAATTTACCATACTTATGTTTGTCATTACTTTGGCACAAATTAACATAATATGTTAGTGGAGGCGTCTGAATCGAAGTATTTTTTTATCTGTCTGTCTGTACAGAGAGCAGAGTGTTTCGGTCTGAAGGGAAATGAGAGCTAGCGTAACCACTAGGCATATGAGACTTAAGAATTGATGTCTCAGGGTGTCGGGCGCAGTGTGGTGCCACACAGAACACTGTGTGGTGGCACAGCATTTGTAGTAGCCGGATTTTACCTAATCCAACAAAAGAAAACAGCGACAAAACGTGTTCAAATAAAGAGCGCACTTTGCGCTCAATTCGATTAGCGTCACGTCAGCTGTCCCTACGTAATAAAATAATATTATACAAAGAATGTATTCGGCCCATGATGACATACGCAAGCCCCGTATTTGCGCATGCCTCCCCGCGTCAAATTAACCGACTTCAGGTTCTACAGAATCGATTCATACGCAAAGCCACGGGAGCACCGTGGTTCGTGCGTAATGCTAATCTTCATATCGATTTGGGCTTCCTACCATAGCCCAATATCTAAAGTTGGCCTCCCGCCGATACTTCACCTCTGCCGCCACGCACCCCAACCCACTGGTTGTAAGTGCCGCATACAACCCCCTCGCGTTACACCAAAACTCGACTTGCTGAAAGAGGAGACCGACGTCCTCTAGGACCCTGACGCGACCGCTAGGGTCCAAGCGCTCCATTTCTTCTCCAGGAAAGGCGGAAAGGCACTCCGAATTGGTGGGAAACTTATTTAATAATAATCCTGATATTAGTAATAGTAGTAGTAATATTGCCCTTCCGATTGAAGTAACTGACCGATCCGAGGCCGGCCCTCTTGGGCACCCTCGAGTCAGTTACTCTCGCGAACAGGATGACGGTCCAAGCCGAGGTTTCGGCTATGCGCCCTCAGCGCTCTGCCACCTTTCAATCCGGCGAAGTTGTGAAAGCCTTCGTGCTGACAATGAAAAGAAAAAAAAAAAAGCTGTGTCAAAGCAAGGACTGATAAAATGTCGTGAACGATAGTTGATTTCATTTAAAAAGCTGCTTAATGTCTAGGGCATAACATTAAATTTGTGTTTATTTTGTCGGAATCTGGTGATCTTTGCCTTTATTGTTATGTTTTCATCGATCAAGGACGCTTTTTGAAGTGATTTTTGTATAGACCTATCTATATTGGCTTTTTTTAAATTAGTGACTTGACCTGTATGTAATATGTGCGTAACAACTATACTGTAACAATGTATTACTAAAATTCAATCAATTTTCACCCATTTCCAGGAGTCCTAATGATTTGAAATTTTACCCACGTATTGTGACCTATGACAATATAATGATTTGTTGACTTTGTCCTGTATTACCTAAATATATATATGTACTATGCCCTGGTATACTATATATATAGCTGAATCAGGTTATGTTGTTCAAACGAGATTTTTAGCCTTTTTTTGTTATTATTATTGGATAATGAAGAAACGAGCAAATCGTTCACCTGTTGACAAGGTCTGACCATAACAAATTCTGTGTCTCCAAGAACGTTTCTGTGTGACACCACACTGCGCCTGTCACCCTGAGACCTCAGTTCTAAAGTTTCATATGCCCAGTGATTACACTAGCTAATAGTGCCCTTCAAAGCGAAACACAGTAATGTTTGCATACTACTGCTTCACGGCAGAATAACTGGTCCTGCGGTGGTCTCTACCTTGACGGATTCCTGCATAGGAATCCTACCACCTGTCTTTAAACTAATATGATTATATATTCTATGAAATTGTTTGTCTTCGAAGGATGTCGCTGCTCGAGGACTGGATGTTCCACGTGTAGATCTCGTACTCCAGTATTGTGCTCCTGCTTCCGCTACGGACTACGTGCACAGGTAATTATAGTTTCCTTATTAGTAACTACTGAAGCTTGCTTAAGGATTAGCAAGCAGAAGTGGCAATGGGCCGACCATATAGCTCGTAGAACGCAGTTTCGCACTTTTTATAACATTGCTATAGATTGACGACTACGTAGCCTAAGAGTCAGAATACCTGACTTCTTTGGCGCAGATCCTGGGTTCGAATCCGGAGCCAACGATTGCGCAAAAACACAAATTGTTGTTTTTCGGGTTTGGTTGTATTGTGCATGTAAAATTTACGTCTACAAAACACTCAAAGTACAGCAAAAATCCTAGTCGTTTCAGAAGAATATCTACACATTTATTATTTATATTTATTATTTATTATATAATTATAATTTATTATATTTTATTATATTATTTACACATACATACGTATTTGTGCTTCAAATTATTTAGTTCGTCTCATGTATTTAATTAGTCGTCTGTTCGCCGTCCAAGGGAGGTCAATTTGTCGGTCGATCTGCACATTAAAAATTAATGATAATAATAATAATTATTCATAAACACAAATGTTTTTATATGCCCGTGTCGACCTGAATCGGAAACCTTATAAGTGAGGAGACAGTCCCCGGCCACTCTATAGATATTTTAATATTGTACATTGACTGTTTTATATTTTTGTATGAGGTGGAGTCATCTAAATCATTTTAAACTTTCAAATACTGTCGGAAGCTATCAACTGCGTAGAAGGCGTAAAAACACAAGCGCTCACTTGTCCTTACCTCTAGCGCCCGATCGTATCAGTGACACGGGTACGATTACCACACAATCAAACCCAACCAATATTTTTGTTTAAATGTTGGCTTTGCATGGAATTCGAACTTTGTGTCCAGACCTACAGTATCGAAGTAAGGTACTCTGATCGTGCGGTCCTCACGTGGAATGTAGTATAAATAAGCTTATGATTCTCTCTAATTCAAATGTAAGTATGTCGTAATAGTTTTCGTCATTCTATATTTGTATCGAACACAATTTTTTTTTTGTATACGTTTTTACCCAGAGACCAAAGATACTGGAGTAACTTGTGGGTACTTATACAATGTTGCAAAACTCCAGCAGACTATGTTAAGGGTAAAATATGAGGTGCTGCGAATTGCTTAGGGGCAAATACGAGTAGTGTGGTTATTTCGCCATGCATACCAAATGGTGTGTTGTTTTGCGTCGACCGTCAATTTGCTTAGTGGGCGTTGTTACTAAATAAGAATTGTACAGTATGAGATTTCAATGTCGATGTATGCGCAGTTTTAGTTTCGCTTCGTATCGATACTGCTTTATCTATTGATGCACTGGTGAGCTTGTCAATAAATAATGAAGTTTCTTACCGTTCTCGGAAATTATGTTGCTCGCTACATACGGGTTTTCTAGAAACAGCATGAAATTATTTAACAGTTCGTTATTTAATAAAAAAAATCGCTACTTTTAGATACTCTATATTAACCTTAGCGTTCGGTATCTAGATATCTTCTGTATGATATTTTATATATTTACTGATGATTCCTATGTGGGAATCCATCTAGGAAGTTACCACCGCTGGGCCAGTTTCCCTGCCGAGTAGCAGTTATGTGCAAACAATACTGTGTTCGGTGTGAAGAGCATTGTGAGCCATTGTAATTACCAATCATATCATAACTGATGTCTTAGGATGACGAGCGCAGTGTGGTGGAGTAAAAACAAACCAGTTTCCGCTATTTTCAAACTAATCATCAATTAATAATACGCAGGTATTATTGCAAGCAAAATATTGTATTAATGTCATTGATCCAAAATTCTTATAAAGCAGATTAAAGACAAAAAAAACCCTTTACTGGGATTTTGTGGTTTTAGTTTATTATTTGTGGCTATTGTTAAACCTATACTATTTTTAGGGAGCGAACTGGAATAGTAAAGATCTTTAAAGTTTTGAGGGAAATGTGAAATATTCTTTAAGTTTAATAAGCATATTACCCTTGTGTCATAATTTTAATTGTGGTGTTGTTAGGGTGGGACGCACAGGTCGCGCAGCCCAGGTTGGCGCCGCCATCTTGATGCTGCTTCCTAGCGAGGCAGAGTTCGTGAGACATCTGGAACAAAAACGTATCAGGTTAGCTAATATCATATATCGTTATTCGTTATAAGGGAGAAATTTCAAATGACAGCAGTAAATTATATATTTTATTAGCAATTAGTAATGAAACATATACTATTTTCCTATACGTGGTGTCATTGTATCATAAGATTTTGAAATTACTTAAACGAATTATTAAAAGTCTTCATATACAATTGTCTGATCTGATGTTCAGAGCCCACATTCTCTGTATTAATATAATCCATTTAATGTTAACGCGAGCTAGTATAACTAATTTAAAAAAACTTGTACTTGAAATCCAATCACAAAAATGTAAGTAGTCATAGAAAAATGTACTAGCTAGTTGGATGTTATTTTAAACAAAACTCATAATCCGTGGTATAAGGTGTTGGTGAGCAATTAGTATAATATTTATATTTTACCATGCATTGTAAGATTGTAACACACTTCCTTTACCGAAAAAAATGTGAGACCAATACGTTTACCCTGGTTAAAACACTAGCCAAAAATACAACTTAATAATTGAAGTATTATACTTAACAGAACCGGGCATTACTTTGTGGAAATCCATTATAATGAAGAAAAGGAAGTTAATTTGCTAAGATCCGCATGCAAAATATAAAATTGTGTATATTACCTAATTTTTGAGGAGCTTTGCCCGTTGTGTGGTAGCGGCCTAAGAGGATCAACCACCCCATCCCATCCCGTGGGTGTCGTAAAAGTCGACAGAGGGAAATTAAAACCAGGAGATGGGCAGCAGCTTCCTGGAACATCTGGACTCTGCGACAGACAGCCGCCAAGTATTGAAGTATTTATTGTTACTTCTATCTAAATACATATAAATGTACATATAATAAATTGATACGAATAATAGATTTAAATGTACCTATGATAAATTGATACCAATAATACATTTAACATAAGATCACGACTGTATCCCATAAGGGGTAGTCAGAGACTCGGCACTCACTGCAAACACAGATGACTGCCACAATCCACATTTCACCAAAACAATATAATGCACTTGGTGTGATAGGTGGTGAGCCCATCGCCACCATGCGCTGTTGGGTGCACAGTGCAGTTCAATTATTATATGTACATTTAAATGTACATACTCGTATAATAAATTTTACACAACTAAACGGATTGTAATGAATTTTGTTTTTAATCTGTCTACTAATAGGAATCCGTCTAGGTAGGTACCAGCTACCGTGAAGCAGTAGTGTGCAAACATTACTGTGTTTCGGTCTGAAGGGCACTGTGAGCTAGCGTAATCACTGGGCATGTTTTAAAACTTACATTAAACTTAATACGAAAAGAATTAACTTAGAACTGTAAAAGTTAGTTTGTATGAAAAACAATGTAAAGGGCCGTCCCTTTTACTTTATAAGTAATTCCTCATACAAATTCTGTTGTCCGAACGATAGGCTCCGACAGTCAGATGAGTCGCAATCACTGGAAGCTTTGCGTATTCTATCGCCTGCGGCTTCGAACGTGGCCCGCGCTGCTATAGCTGTGCAGACGCGACTGGAACACACCGCGCACAGTAACCGCGACTGGCTTGCGAGAGCTAGCAGAGGTAAGTTCGACATGAACCTTTGAGACATTCGTCACCATCAGCTGGTGGTAGGGTTGCACGAATCCCTATTCGTAGGTACCACCCCTGGAAAGTTTTTTTGCCGTGAAGCCGTGTTGTGCAAATATTACTGATTTTCAGCCTGAAGGGCACTGAGAGCTAGTATCACGACTTAAGAACTGATGTCTCAGGGTGACAGGCGCTGCGGTGAACCTCCAGAAGAATCCTACTATCAGTAAAATATTTTCTAGGACATGTTTTCTGCGTCGTGGTTTTTGATTTAATTTTATTAATAATAGGATCCCAAGCCGGTAGTAGTACTCAACCACATTCCGTATTGAAATTAGAATGTTTTTTATCAAAACTGATATTATGGCTGGGGTGATCCAGTACAGTACAAAAACCAAGCATACCACTGCAAGGCTTCAAGACACAGTAAGCTCTTTTTGCGTGAATCGGACTAAAGCTAAAGGTACTCCGGGTTAACTATGTCATCAGGACGTCTGTCGCCTCAGTCTTCTCGTGACCATGGATGCTGTAAAGCGCTCGAAACGTCGGGTTATAAATAGGTTAAATGAAACTCGATAAACTCCGTAAAATAGTTTTAATTAAATGTGTAGTATTCGCGTAAATATAAGAAACCATTATAAAACGTAATTCTCTGTATTTTCAATTAAATTTTCTTAACTAGCATTTACATCCTGGGTTCGCTTCTACTCCGGCTATCCGCGGGAGGTACGAATGTGGCTGGACGCAAGGCAGCTACATCTCGGACACGCGGCTAAAGCATTCGCCCTGAGGGAAACCCCAGCCGCTTTGGCGAGGAGGGCTAAATCCGATCCTAATATGAAAAAGGATAGACCTGTGAACCGGTTGACTGTGCATGAGGAGGAAGAGAAGAAACGTCCAGGGTGAGTAGAAGTCACTAATTAGAAAAGTACTTTATTTAGCGATTATATGCTGAGGAACTGGGTCTCTCTAGAATGGTTTGTTGTTATTTTGAGTAGTTAAAAACGTTTCTATTTTTAATCATAGCTTTGACATCGCGTTGACCACTACAATGTATGATGCTTAAGTTTGTCGTCAATAATACTTTTTAGTATTATTATGTACATATAATTCGAATTCATTAGATCTTACCTTCCCGTCGCTGGTAAAACCACCAATGTAAAGAAGGAGAAAGTGAAAGTGACGGAAATATTAGTTTTTGGATCGTTAACTGAGTTATGGTTGGGCCGCCTATAGAGAGTTGTCGTTACGAAAGCGTGGACTAGCATATAAGCATGAGGGCAGGCAGCGGGATTCTTTTACGACAACCGTCACACTGTTAAACGGCTTGCCAAGCGCCGTCGTCTGTAACGTGCTTAAATGAGGCCGCATTCGAAGATTTTTTATGCAGTACAGAAATTGTAGGTTTTTGGTCTATGGGTGTATGGATAATGTTACCGTACTCTGAATCCGAATTTATCTTCGATCATATCGATGAAATCATTCATTTGGATGCATGATAGAAATTATATTTATAGCGCTTTGGATGTGCGCGATTGGCACTTTCCGAGGGAAGGTCTAAGTTCCGGTCATTCCGGGAATGAAGGACGGGGAAGCGGCATAGCATTACAAAGCTAATGCCATATTAAAATTATAAAATTGCAAATCGAAACTAATCGAGTATCAAATTCAACGTCAAAATGACTTTATCCAATTAAGGCATGTTTAAAGCTCTTGTGGGTGATAAAATGTTATTCTAAAAACAGACAGTTACAGATTCTTTTAACCATACCAAACCATATACAAAAATATTTTTTGTAAATAAGTGAGACGTGATTTAAGGAATTTCTTTTTAACGCAGGAATTAATTTCATAGTACGCGAGTGACCTGGGTTCGATTCCCGGTGCCGGCATCACTAAAATTATTTAATTTTAAGTGCTGATTTACGGTGAAGGAAAACATCGTGAGGAAACCTGCATGTCTGAGAAATAAAAAATATTTCGAAGACATGTGCAGTCAGCCAACCCGCATTGGAGCAGCGTGGTGGATTCTTCCTAGCTCCAGAACCCTCTCAGAAATGAGACGAGGCCTGGGTTCAGCAGTGGGACATTCATAGGCTGAAACTTTTACTTTACTTTACTTTGATCAATGGTCATTGTGTTTTTAAATTGCCAGACTCCCTTATTTTGTTTTTAATGTTTGTGAATGTTTTTCAGATAAACGAAAGGCAACATTAAGTGTTATTTTTTCTTAGAAATTTTACTATTTAGCCATTCTCTTTTAGACCTGGTCTCGTATTTTCTGTAAAAAAAACTGTTTTAGCTCTGGTGTTATTGTTAATTATCTGTGCAAATACGTTATTGTAACCGTTCGGGTTACATACAAATCTATTGTTTTTACACATTTGTTGATTCTCAAAGGTATGACGGATTGAGTAATACTGTAAATAAAAAAGGGAATAAATCATGTTGTAAATATTCATCACGACGTAATGACTGAATACTTTGCAGGTTCCCGAAAGTGAAGTTGGGACTTTTCGGCAACAGGGTGATGAACAAACAGAGCTCCATGCACACTGCGAGCGAATTCGATAGCGGCCTCCCACCCGTGGACACTTATAATCAAAAGAAACGGAACAAAAATAAAAGAAACACATAACGTGGTTTTACTTAACTTGTAAATAAATATTTTATACACAGTCTGTTTTAATTTTTCCATTAATTATCGACCGAATTGCAAGGCTTATATCTTTTAGATTTTAAAACACATTTATTTCGTTTATTTTTATATCTAAGGCTAATTTAATAAACATCCCGCCCATCACGAGACTCGGTGACAATCACACTGTTTTAAACTTTGAGAGCTATATTTAAATATGACGTTAGTTATTTACACTAAATATTATAATTGTTACAAAAATGTAAACTCCAACAACAGACGGCACGAAGCTACATCGTTAGCGTGGAATATATACTCGTAATAGTAGGTTTAAATACTCATAAATTGATATTAGCTACTCAATAACAGATGGCACTACATGACATTGATAACATGGCACCAGGGAGCATTGCTAAACGGTATCTGACAGCCAATTTTAGAGAGCAACTCTTGTACATAATTGATTTCTCGTTACGTCTCTAACGATTTTGATGAAATTTTGCACATGATGTAATGTATATTACGTGTCTATATATCTATTATTGAAAACTAAATTACGTAAACTTGAAAGCTCGGCCGCCCAGGTGATGAAATTAAAACGGGGACAATTTTCCCTTAGTCCAGTAACTCAAAAGACTCGAAATAAAGTGATGCATGTAGAAAAATTAAATATAGAAATCTCGATAAAAAGTTACAAACTATTTAAAGTTAACTAACTTATGACCTTTTCAATCAACCGGTCATTCATAAATGTATTTTATCATAGCAGCTATATGACGAATGGAACTTGACCGTAACTCTAATCGAAATCGACTCAAGATAATGGAATGGATCCACAGTCGACGGCTACCGTATTCATGTTTCTGACTCACAAGTGATTCGGATGAAAAATGAGTTTAAACCATTATCGTGCCCCGTCCGGCCTCTTGATATTTAAATTTTTTTCAAGCGGCCATCATTACGTCGGAATGATTTGCGAATTTCGCCCCCGGTTCGCGGTTTTTGTTAGACTGAACGAGTTTTTTGTCGCTCTCATTTATGATGTTTTTATTGCTGCATAATGACAAATTTAAAGTGTATTGTGAAGCTCTTTCATGCTGTAATCTCCGACCTTTTCAAAGATGAAGAGCGTTTCTTCGGGACGACACTTTTGGATAACTTAATCATGACTCGTATATATTCTATTCCACCATTTACTGAAGTCGCAGTAAATGGTGGAACGGGTCTTTTATACATACATACATAAGATCACGACTGTATCCCATAAGGGGTAGTCAGAGACTGGGCACTCACTGCAAAAACAGATGACTGCCACAATCCACGTTTCACCAAAACAATATAATGCACTTGGTGTGATAGGTGGTGAGCCCATCGCATCGGTGACCCAACCGGTCTTTCATAAACGATAATTACAGTCAGAAAAAAAAAGTAAATAAAGCAGTGTTTAGTGCGTTTGTTAGCATATATATTAAAGCATCGCAATTACTAACGAGCCTGTTGGAACTAAAATTGTTATAGCCATCTTGTGCAAATTGCAGGATCAACATGCATTTTCAGTTCTCGAGTCAACTTCTTGCTCGATCTGTCTGGTTTCTCGTCAAGGTGTAAAGTCGTGTGACTTTAAACAAAAAAACCAAATATGTTTTCAAATTTCTAAATAAAAAACATCGGGATAAAGAAATCAGTCATCGAATTTAATCATATCGTGACTTTCCACCAAACCAATTTAATATAGTTATACAAGAAGCTTGAATTTAGTTTGTAAAGTTTTCGTACATTATTGAGTATTTTGTTTTTATTCTACCATAAAAGTTTTTGTTATTATTTACTTGCAGTCTTATCCTTAGGGGCTAGGCGCTCGCTTTAAATTTCATAGTACGCGAGTGACCTGGGTTCGATTCCCGGTGCCGGCACCACTAAAATTGTTAATTGCAATTTAAAGTGCTGATTTACCACGTGCTCGGCGGTGAAGGAAAACATCGTGAGGAAACCTGCATGTCTGAGGAATAAAAAATATTTCGAAGATATGTGAAGTCCGCCAACCCGCATTGGAGCAGTGTGGCGGATTCTTCCTGGCTCCAAAACCCTCTCAGAAATGAGAGGAGGCCTGTGCTCAGTAGTGGGACATTTATAGGCTGAAACTTTACTTTTTTTTTATCCTTATTTTACCAATTTTTCAAATTACATATTATTGGAAAATGAAAGTACCTACAATCTGATGCTACTACTGCTGATCATTTAATTCATCGAAAATGATCTACATATATCTTTTATATACGCTGCTTGGTCAATATGCAAAAGCTCAGGGACCGGGCACTCGCCTTAAATTGCTGATTAACCACGTTCTCAGCGGCGAAAGAAAATATCGTGAGGAAATGGCATGTCTGAATAATACAAATATTTCTACATGTGAAGTCCGCCAACCCGCATTGGAGCAGCGTGGCGGACTATTCCCGGCTCCAAAACCCTCTCAGAAATGAGAGGAGGCCTCTGCTCAGCAGTGGGATATTTATAGGCTGTTACTTTATGGTAATAATAATTTATTAAACACAACGAAGCATTCGATGTCCTTATAACTATGATATCTGTAGTTGTGTGGCGTGGCTTCGCGCATCATTAACCGCCGCATTTGCATGTCGGTCGGCGCCAAAGCTCGTGAAAAGGCCTTTTCATTAGCATCAGTTCTACTGAAAAATCGTTCTGCCAAATACTCGTGGCCGCTTATATTGTGTTACTGATATTTGTGAATTAATGAAATGCCTATTTCCTTGCCTATTAGGTTATGGAATATATTAATAAAAGTTATTTAGTATCAATGAGTTCGTTGGTTAATTTAGAGCATGGTGTATATGTGATATGCAGAATATACTCTCTAGTTTCATTTTAAAATAAATTAACAATTTGCTATAATCGTACCTGATTGAAATCTATGAGTACCAAGATGTACTTAAAAGACAATGGAATGAATAATGGAACTTTTTTTTGTCATTTCTTAGACAGCTGAAATCAAAATTACGATTGTGTTAGCCCAATCAAATGCAAAGGAAATGTAAAACATAAACTTATTAATCATTTAACTTATTATGAAACAAACATTTAAGCTCCATAATATTAACATTTAATATTTGACTTAACTTTGTATCTTTCTTCATTATTTGAGACACTGTCGAAAAGTGAGTGCGATTTTCACGTTCATCATAAAGCACGTGATCATAAATCACGGCACGAAAAAGTTGTCGAAATACAATCTATAAAATATGTGTCATACTGAAACGCAACATCTTTATTTTATAATACATGAGCTGTAATATTAACAATAATAAATGTAGTTAGTAACCATTTTGACTTATGTTAATATTTATAGTCATATTTACGAGTACTTTAATCCTATGACTATCCCCCCCCCCCTCTCCCCAGTCGTATCTTACAGATGTCGCTTCCAGGATGCCGTTGCCGCTGCTTTGCAAGCGCTGCAGTAGTGAGGCTATATCATATATTTATTTATAATGTACTTTATCAAGCTTTTTTCTGTGGCATATAAATCGAGCCTACCGAATACTAATTATTACAGACTCCGAGACCCTACTATTAGCAAGGGTATTCCATCGTTCCACCCTTACTATAAAATAAAAATCATATATATATAACAGTTTACGGCTCGGTTGGTCATTGGCTACGTTTACATTGGCTTCAGCTCTACGGGTCGCGAGCTCGATTCCCAGACGGAAAAAATATTTCAATGGCATACGTAGACTTTACAATTCATATAAAACTATTTTATATAATACGTGGAATGGAACAAATATTTCGTCTGTATGTATAGCATACAAATATTAGTATACCGTAATACCATATTATATAAAATAGTTGTAGTTTTATATGAATCGTAAACTACGCGGACAAAGTCGGCGATTCAGATCGTTCAGAATAATAAAGGAATTCGATTATGTAAAGTGAACATGACAAAAGAGGCGAGAAGCGAACATTGATTTCCTATAATTCGCGAGTGAATAATTCGATACATAATGTCTTTGATTGATGTACGAGGAAATGTATCAGATTAAATAAATTTATGCCGACATAGTAGCTGCTTTCACGGCGGAGAATTCAAAGAGCGGCGAGTCAATTCGGTAGTACAATAGGAGGCGGCGAGCTTGGTGGCCTACACATTTATCACAGCGAGAATTTTATTTTATATTATACCTAAAATTTAAAATACTCTGTGAGTTTGATTCTATCATTTATTTGTTGAATACCAAGTTCTCAGCAATAACAATGCTACGAGTATTACCAGTATTTGGTTTTAGATAACTGGATTAGGCCGTATTGCGGTGGGCTAAAAAAATCTGCCACCCCATCTTTTTCCATGGTGTCGGAGTCATTCGCACTCCGGAACGGACGGTGAAGAAGAAGAAAAGGATAACTCCTTTTGTTCTTTGGCACCAGTGTACTGTAATTCTGTCATTTTAAATTATATTATAGTGTATGATTCAAATTAGAAATAATGAGTTAATGTTAATAGGTAAGAAAGCAACATCGTTATGCATCTATTCGATATAGAGCAGTTGGTCTATGCGTTAGGCGGCGGAGAGGCAAACGCGCCGCGTCATGAACCACCGAATTATGAGTACAAAGCGCCGTTGATACCGAATATTCCATATAAATATTGAGCTAATCGCCCTTTCAATGAAGCGGCCCGCTTTTTATTAATAATTGATAGCGGAGCAGCCAGTCATGCGCCGTATTGTGTAGACGAACATGTTTTTTGTCGTGGCACAACTCATTAATGAGTGCCCGAGTCTCCGCACATGACGGTCGAGGGGCGTGTCCGAAGGGAAACTCTCCCGAAACTAATTTTCGATGAGTTCTCAACGTGTTAAATAACGCAGAACAAATTTTTGTTTATGTGTTCTATATCAATTTGCAGGGATGTCTGTTCCTAAAGAGACGATAAGTTCTGAAGTTCTCTTGATGCGCTTTCCGAATAATTTATAATTGCACCAAAAAAAAAACTAGTCGTTATATACGAATTTTTGGGTTTAGTAGATTAAATCAAGTTTTATTAGTAGATGTGACAGTGACATTAAAATTAGAGAAGTAGCAAAAAATATTATTAACTACATCTAGTGTGAAGTGTTACTCGTAGGTTTGGACGAACGCTTTCCAAATCCTAACATGTTAAGTATTTACATATGCTAGCCGAAGAAGAGTTAGATATATTGCTAAGAATATAGTCGGTTAGCTCATCTTACCATCGGTTTACAGCGATTCCGAGCGACCTTATAAACATACCATTTTTCATCTTTCCTGTCACGTTTGCGTAGTCGAAAAGTACGATCACTGTTGTGACGAATTTCTCTTGTGATCCAGAGTGCAGGTGGCGTTTTAATTCTTATTGCTTGTAAAAGCGCATGATCATATATCAGTTTTAGAATAATATTGTTAAGTTTTCAAAGATTATCATCTACTGTGAATGCTTTGAGAACTAAAGTCAATATTCACAGCATCTTTTAGTGATCAATATTCGACTGACATCGCATCCAGATTTTTAGCAATTGGCTTTATTTAAGGAGCCATAATTTTGTAACCAACGTCATGTCGGGAAAAAGCAAGTGCAGGCAGTTCTCCATATTTGATGACATGGCGGACCTTGCCTTCGGTACGAGGATGATAAAATGAAATCAAGCCAAAAGTGAGAAGAGACAGGATTAAAATGAATCGGCCCCATAGGGATTACGGAGAGATTGACTGACTTGAAAATGTTGAGAAACCCATGAGTTTGGGAATAATCTTTTAAGAGATTTGTATTGACATCCATGCTAATGCGATGCGGCTATCTGTACTAAGTGTTTTAAGAACTGACTATAACTCTCCGGAATTATACATTTTATTACATAATGTTACAAGAAGCTAATTCTTATTACACTAAGTATAGAAGAACTATGAGAATTACGGCTCTTACTACTCGATTTCTTAATCCATTCGAAGTAACCACTAATACCCAGCAACTCTAATACTCCAATTTCAGTTGAATATGTAATTAAACTATATTCGATAATCAGCTTAAGAACTAAAAGCATGAAAGTATAATCTTATTATACGTTTTGGTGCCACAATATATAGGTGTACATCGTCACTTTCATTGTAAATAATGTGTGCTTAGTTCCGTTTACCCCACTTATCTAATTAAACATTCTCATACATTTCGTACAACAATAACTCTTAATTTTTAAGTGTTATGAGTGCACCGCTTACACGCAGTTAGGCTAACAGTATAACAGCTCCGTGAGAAGTCGGCTAAAAGCGTGGGTTCACCTCGCTTATAAATAGATGTGGATAAAAAATAAATTTAGTGTTTAATTTTATGTAATAAACTTTTTTAAACCGACCAGTTGATGCGTTTCTGATTAGATTTTAACCAATGAAGTGAAACACAGCGACAATAAAGCAAACAAAATAAAAGAGCCTAGCCGCTTCAATTCTCTGTTTGTGGTCTAACGGAACTCCGTATGCTGACCCAATAGGAACTTCCTGTACTGCAGATTTTCATTTGACACTGAACGTTCAGTTTTGACATAAAGCCGTATAAAGTAATGTAGCGTAACAAATAAATGAAAGAAAATATTTTTCTACTATACATTGCCTAAGGCGACTGTCTATCTTGTAATTGCAACACTAATTATCAATTTTCGAGTCTGATAGTATTGTGATTAGCTTGTGTTTCTGACACTGGATTTGACCTTCCCTTGATCTTACAGCTTGAATGTTACGTCGGAAATGGGAAAGTGAAGTTTGAGTGTCACTATGTCGTCTTTACAAACTTACATAGATGACATTTCGTGGTAAAACAGGAATATGACATCATAATCAAATCAAGATATAGACAGACTTTGTGGACTTACACAATACCAGGGACGTTAACTTTGAATACAACAATCCATCTGATATAGTATTCAATAATGTTATCTTATCTAGACAGGATATTTGCAGGTCCCTTAAAGCTCTAGATGTTTCTAAAGGAGCCGGAGTTGATAACATACCTGCCGTTTTCTTCAAAGAAACTGCAACTGTCATTGAAGAGCCTTTATGCTATCTGTATAACAAATGTCTTGTTAATGGTGTTTTCCCCCGAATCTGGAAATCCGCTCGGATTGTTCCTGTACACAAAGGTGGATCGAAGGGTGATGTAGAGAATTACCGGCCCATATCTATCCTGCCTGTCCTCTCAAAAGTCTTCGAAAGATTGGTTCATAACGCTATATATCCTAGTCTACACATTAACATCTTGCAACAACAACATGGTTTCGTTAAAAGACGTTCAACTATTACAAATCTTCTTTCCTATACCACTGATTTATTCAGTGCGCTAGATAATAACGTACAAGTTGATAGCATTTACACAGACTTTCGCAAGGCGTTTGATCGAGTTGATCACAGAATACTGTTGGAGAAGATTGCATTCAATGGTATAAGAGGAAACCTTTGGAGATGGTTTAAGTCCTATATTACAAATAGGACCCAAAAGGTGGTGATTGGAGGTTGCGAATCGCAGACTATGAATGTTAGCTCAGGTGTACCTCAAGGGTCAATTCTCGGACCACTTCTGTTTGTAATTTTTGTTAACGACATCAACAAATGTTTTAAAAATTCAAAATTTCTTCTGTACGCAGATGATCTTAAAATCTATCGAAATATTTACAACTTTCAAGATCACATCCTGCTACAGGAGGATCTTGATAGGTTTAGTGCGTTCTGTCGTGATAATAATCTACAACTTAATCTTAACAAATGTAAAAGTATAACATTCACTAAGCGAAGAAATGTCAGCAACGTAACCTACTCACTCTGTGGTACTGACATAGTTAAAGTTGACTTTATTAAAGACTTAGGTATAACTCTAGATAGTAAACTGCATCTTAATATCCATATTGAAAATATAATTGCCAACGCATATAAAATGTATAATTTTGTAATGAGGTCTTCAACCGAATTTTTAAACCCCTTAACTTATATTCATCTTTTTAAATCATTGATTAGGCCGCAGCTGGAGTACGCAGTAGCTATATGGAACCCATTATATGATAAATATAACAAGGTAATTGAAATGGTACAAAAAAAGTTCCTACGACGACTTCACTTTCAACGTTATCACAAACGTATTTCGTATACAATGCTGCTAAAAAAATACAAACTTACTTATTTAAAATCTAGACGCATCCAGCTGGGAGCCATGTTTCTTTATGACCTTTGCAATAATAAATATGACTGCATAGAAATTGTAAATAAAATACGATATTCTGTGCCGTTGCGTCTTCAGCTGCGTTCAACACGCCCTAAGCCTTTGTTTGCTGTTCCAGCCACTCGTACTTTTACAGGAACTCGGTCTCCACTGCTTCGAATGCTTGAGACATATAATAAAACATTCCACACGCTCGATATCTTTGCATGTAGCACTGGCTCATACAAAAAACAAATTATTAGTATATTATCGGAAAACCAAACCTGATAAATTTAACATCCATATTCGCACAAGAAAATACACACACACACACACACACATACATATTAGTTATAGCACATTCTGATTATATAAAAATACATAACTGTTTTATTTTGTGCACATACACACACATATATATGTAAGATATAGCAGATTGATTGAAAAGAACTTTTTTTTTTATACTATAAGTAATATTTATTTAAGTTTTATTTAATTTGTCCTTTCTCGTATATGTATATGTGTGAATGTATAGGTATATATATATATATATATATATATGCGTATGATTAAGTGTAAACGTTACACGCTGAAAAAATAAAATGAAATGTGTTTCACTAAAATTTAATTATTTTGTATATTTCTATAGGTGACCATTAATGTTGAGTTTGTAATGATTAAGATAATGTTAGTTTTAGTATATTCTTAAGCTGTATTACATACTTGTTTTTTGGTTTTCAAATAAATTAAAAAAAAAAAAAAAATACTAAAAACAGTAATTTTAAATAATATGTAGAAATGAAATTAACTTTTTCATGTTTGAATGATGTAAGGTAATTTTTAATTTCAAGCATCGATCTTTTGTACAACCGAGAATTATGCTGCTATTTATGATTCCCTTATTATTTATGTTGTAGTTTCTAGAATAGGTATTATAGTCATAATCCTTGTGAAAAGTCTTTTATTGAATACCTGCTTTATTTAATTATAACTAGTAGTTCGTGTGAAATCTTTATCTATACAAGAATTCATAACATTTAAGCAACCTAATATTTATAAATGAAAGCATAATATATAAAGCATAAATTTTAAGAAATAAAAATCTTTTATTCACTTTATTCAAATTAAGTTCCCATGAACGTCAAAAATCATCATCTAGTTTCAAACGTACTCGTTGACGAGGGTAAGAAGAATCTGATGTAAAGAGTGAATTGATGGAAGAATGGTCGAATGGTGTACTGAAACTCAATGTACGAGTAGCTAAGACCGAGTTCGTGGATTACGGGAGTACAAATCCAGAGTTCAACACAGGGGGTTTTGAAAATGATGTGACAACAGAAAATTTTAGATACGTTGGATCAGTCATCATTTTTCACATTCATCAGTGGATTATCCCTGATCGGTAGGATTTGCCGTAATAGCCGATGAGGATTGGTTGGTGATTGTAGTCCTAGATACGGCACACCTAAGTGCTGCGACCCATCACTTATTTATTAGGTATATCATAGTTTCTGACTGGCATTTGTTCATAATGGTTATTCCACCACCATTAGGAAGCTATGCGGTTTTTAGACATTAACTTTTGTCCACTTTTACGACACTCACGGGATGAGTTTGGCGGGTGGTTTTTAAATTCCTGAAACTATATGATTATATGTAATAGGTAAAAAATAAATATAAAAGGTGTAGATCATGATCAATTATGTGTAATAATAAAATATAACTTTATTTTTATCACTAATTTGTACTGTATTTGTTCTTACATATATATTAAACATTGCAAAATTTTCTTTAAGAATCATTGCCACCGCAAGGGACGCGCATTGTCATTGTTCGTGAGGTGTTGCTATCTGATTGTAGTTATTGTTTCAAACCGGGAAACAGAGAACATTCACTCGATTTAATATAATTGAGTGAATGAGAAACGTTTTCAATTATAACATCATACACTGCGGCTAATTCGCTGCAATATTCTCTCACCTTATTTGTTTTCATTTTTTTCGTTTCAAAGAAAGCTTTTGTTATAACAAGAGGGCACTTATTAATAATTGCGTTAACCTGAATTCGAATATTGTGAAAAAAAATGTTATTCTGCGTGCATCTTAATCAATCTGGCTAGAATTATGCTTAAACCAAGTCCAGACAATTGTGTGTGTGTGTAATCATCAGCCTGTAAGCTGTCCGATAGTTTGGCAGAGTAGAATATCACTTACCTTGTTCCTACCGAGGTGTCGCAAGAAGCTACTCTTTCACTTTTGAGGGTATTTGCCATTGTTTCCACGCTTGGCAGGCGTTGGCAACCGCAGTTTATTTATTCTGATGTTTCAGGAAGATGCGTTGCCCATCTTCTGGTTTTAATTTGCCTCTGTCGACATTTGCGATTCCCATGGGATGATATGGGGTGGTAGATTCTCTTAAGCCGCTACCACACGACTATTCGGTAGGAAAGAGGTATGTGCTGTTCTACTCTGCCGGACACCTATCGGCATTTAATAAAATATAAATAATATGTAGTTTATATTGAAACCTGTACTATAAACAAGGAAACTATATTATATACTTGGGGTTATTGTTTTTAAAAACTTTGCAATTATGAAAATATGCACAAATTTTCTTTTTAAATGTTTTAAAATTTGTTTTTGTTGAAGGGTTGTCTCGGCTTTTTAGGGAGCGCATTCCATAGTCAAATGGCATAGACAGGCGAGATAATGACGAGAAACCAGAACGGTAAAGTAAGAATGGAGAGAGTTAAAATCTGAAGAACGAAGCTGTCGGCTATGAGTGTCACGTAGGAACTGAAACTTTTATTTAAATATTAGCTTCGATTGGAATTTGAACCCAAGATCCGCCACTCAATTAGCAGGTGCATTGAACACTACAACACTGACAAGTAAAACGCGCATTAAACATTAATTAAGAACTCGGCAGAAAAATGTTGTTCAATTATATTTTTTCTTAAAATAATCGTAAAAAGTTGAACAACCGTTTTATACGAAGTAATCGCTATGTACACTGTGCAACATCGTGAACTATATGGATACCGCATGAGTTAACCGAAGCTTAAAAACGACAGCGTGTAAAGTGTTGTGGTAAAATAATACAAAAATATAGCGAAGTATAATGACAACTGAAAATATCCCAAATATTATTATTATGACAACCAGCACAAATTAGATGAAAATCAATTACCAAATTGTCGTGACAGTTTTGAATGGGTTGGTGGTTAGTAGTTGAAGACCTCAAACGTGGAACAAGTGACGCATCCCCTACAACTTGTCTCCAAAAATTAAGGACAAAATTATAGGTAAACCGTCCCGTAGCGACGATGGCCGACAGGTCATTGAAGAGATCTCTACAGAAGACTGGGCCAACTGTTTTTGCAATAGTTTCTAAGAATAAAAACAGTAAATGCAATATAAACATTATGTTTTATTTTATTAGAATCCAGAATGTTTCGGTATATCTAAGTAATGTAACGCATTTGATTCTGAACTGTTGCTATTAAACGTCCACACCAGTACTGGAAGCAGCGGCCAGATAATTAATCTACATACACTTAATACCTCGAACTCGGCTGCCGCTTTCCACGCAGAAGCCTAAAGTTCTATTAATAAAACGATTTCACTGCGTCGAGTAACCCGAGCGGGCTGTATCGGCTGAACGGACTCTGCGGTCGCAGCGACACAGAACACTACGAAATTGCGCGTGCGCACAACCTATAAAACTCACGACACACCGCAACCGCACCGAGGGTAGCTAAGGCCGTCGCTTCACTTTTTAGCTGCCTTTTTAGGCATGTAATCGCTGGCCTGTGTAATAACGTATCAGTCATTTTAAATGACAACGGAAAATGTAAATGTCAATCTATTGATCACTGACTTTTTGTGCAGTGTCGTAAGAATTTATCGGACCATTTGCTATGTAATATTGATTCAACTGAATTTGAATGTAATGGTATTTTTTTAATTGGATTGGTTTTGTTTTGCTGGTTGGAAATATTATAATTTTGAAAAATTAAATAATAGGTCTGCAGCTTAGCTATATTATTCTGAAATAAATTATTTTTATTATTATTATGGAGTATTCATACAACTTTCTCGTCGGTTCGGATATAAATGAATATATTCCAATTATTATTATTATGACTTTGTGAATTTATTTTCGATCCGATTTTATTACATAAAAAACACAGTTACGAATAAATCGAAAGGAGTTGTCTTTATTTTATAACATTCTAATAAAGTGTACACAAACGCAAGGTAATAGTTACACATAAATTATCAAAACCATATAAATCGTGTTATTATGCATCGTTATTATACATACGTTATTTACAATTTTATAAACGACTAAGATCATTTAATTTTAGACATAGGTGCTAATATATTTAAAGTTATATACACTATGCATGAATAAAATACAATTACAAAGCCAATATTTTTTTTACATAAGCTGAACAATAAATAGACGTAGCAAAGCGAATAATTTCTTTAAGTGTACCGATGGAATATGTGAAGCGTAAAAACTTAGCTGTATCGTTTATGCATTGCTTCTAAAGAGAAATATAAATATGCATTGAATTTAACATGCATAATCTTCAATAACTATTCACATATTCATTACTTTTTTCACAGAGTCGTGAGGTTATAGTGGAAGTTATACAGTTTACCGGTTATAAATTATAATTATTATCGATGACAGTATCACATGAAGGCAGCTTTAAATGTTTCCGAATATGCGAATGTTCAATTTAAAAGAATGAATTCTGAATTATCGTAACTGTACAATGTAGTGGATGGGGGAAATAATAAAAAAAATTAGTACAAGTAAATTACAATAATATCTACGCAATAATAAATCTATCGAACATTCCTACGCAACATATGCATATTTACTCGTAGTTGAAAGAGGTGTACCGTAATTGACCACATATGTAAAGTATTCCTTACTATCAAATTGATATAGTTTAACCAATCTGTCGGAAGAAACAGAAGTGACACTCCACTAGTAAACTTGCAGAAAGATTTAAAAAAAACATATTTTTATGTACATCTTATTTTGATACCCTATTTTAAGACATAAATAGTTATATTATTGGTTTTTTAAATTCAAGAAACTCTGCAAACTACAACTAATGTGAACGAACGAGCGGATTGTTAAGTTAAAAGACAAAGTATTTTTTTTTTATTCAGTTTAGACTTGCTTAAAGCTCTTATGATCGTGAATGGTGAATACATTCACGATCATAAGAGCTTTAAGCAGAAGTTGTTTATTCATCGGAACAGAGTAAATATATCTAGTGAATAGGCGAGAATCAATCAGAATCAATAAAATTTTAATAGGTAACTAGCAAACAGGGAGCGAAAGTGAATTCGGTTCGGTTGTTCGCTTTACAAAACGAACCTTTTGAGGTAAAACATTGACATGTGTGAGTTGAAGTAGCCGCATACTATCTCGTCTTACCCGTCACCGATACATTAACCAATAGTTTAACTTGATCATATCAATTTACAACGGCCCTCTTAATATGTAGCTTTACTTAGAATTGGACAGTACATTGGAAGTTGATTCTAACAACTATACCTAACTGGCGAATACTATAAAAATTAATTATTATAGGAGGCTAACGGCCTGATATTTTTCTAATAATTAGAACATTTTTTTTTAATTTGCAGACATTTCTTTCAATCTGCAGCCGACATATATTTTGAATGTTATGTAAATAATTGAAAATCATGTGTTATTTTGAACTTAAATTAGATTTTATACAAATTGGAACTATTTAGTAGTAAAGATCAATACCTTTCTGTAAATGAATAGGGTAATATTTTTTGCGAAAACGTATTCAGGAGTATTTTGCCCAAAAATCGAATCTCGACTCTCCACTGCTAGTGTTGCGGCAAGAAACCCAACAGTATGTCCGCAGTTGATCAGTGTTTAGTCGAGATTACTGTCCGTTTACCCAGCGAGCCGCGGCAACCACAAGTCCACTCACACACGGCTACGCGGTGTTGATAACACCTACCTAAATATAACGCTACTCATTTCCTCTGTCTTATTTTCTGCAAGTAATGTGAAAACGTTTTAGCCGAACACTTCAGACTCGGTAGGTAATCTTGAAATGAGCTATTTTGGTTGTATATATGTAAGTATTTCAGAATCTTTCGAGGGTTTATGATTTTTATTTACGGTAATGAGGGCAGTGCGTTGCCATACTGTAGGTCTGCACACACGATACACCCGTGTTCCAGGGCGGTTCTCACCGCCCAGAGTTACTGCCACATAAGTCGACAGTCCGAATGGAGGCCCGCAGCCTCCCTCGCACGGTCATTAGACGACTTAAAATCATTTGATATATTCGAAATCGCGCAAGCACGCAGCGAACGCGACACAGTCCGAATTTCGATGTTTTTGTACGAGTTTATTTAAGTATTTATGTTTGGGTCAAACCAAACCTGGCACGCGGGCCCCTGGCTCGTGAGCACAGTATCCGATGAAGCTGTAAAAGCCAAAAAGGCTCACAGCAATTACATCACCGAAATTATATACTGTAGGTCCTATGCCTATAGGCATGCTTACACTTATCATCAGATGAGCGACATGCTCGTCTCGTTACTTATTTACTTAAAAAAAACTCACGATATGAGATGGGACGGACGGATTCACTTACGCCGCTACCACGTTACATATCACATTAAACATATGCTTGCAACAATAACCGTCAGATATTGTTATGTAAGAAAATCAGATTTTGTTGTGCTGTAGCACGCACAGAAGCTTTTTTTTAATATATGCCCCACAGTAGGATTTCTCCCGTGTCGTGGGTGCGTATTACATACATAAATTCCACACAATTCCACAAATGCACAAACGCCCAGACCCGGAACAACTATCTGTAGGTCATAAAAATATTTGTCCAGTACGGGAATCGAAACCGCGACCTGCGGCGCAGAAGTCAAGCGCTTGACCACTGCGCCAACCGAGCCGACTATTTATTCCTTTTAAAATAATTGGTTTCTGGCCAGATTTAGTGTTACTTTGGTACAAACGTATCTACGTTTCTTATATTGGATAAAGTGACAAGACGAGCAAAACGTTCGCTTGATGGTAAGTGTGCCTGTCCATAAAAAAAGCTGTGTCACCCAGAATATTTCTATGTGACACCTCACTGCGTTCGTCCCCCTAAGACATCAGTTCCTAAGTCCCTTATGCCAAGTAAATACGCTAACTCTCAGTGCCCTTCAGACCGAAACACAGTAATGTTTGCACACTACTGCTTCGCGGTGGCATAATTGGTGCTACGTTGGTATCTACTCAGACGGATTCCTGCATATCAATCCTTACTATATATGTATATACTATATTACTATATAATATTATCAATGCGAACGTAACTCTCTCTATCCCTCTGTTTGTTACTTTTTCACGGCTCTACCGTTGAACGGATCTTTACGAAATTCGGCGCAGCGATAGTTGCATCCTGGAGACAGACATACGATATTTTTATTTCGGAAAATCTTAGTGTTCCCACGGTATTTTTAAAAAACTTAAATCCGCAGTCTTGGGCATTAGGTTCATTTATGTTAGGATTTGGCAGACAATAATCATTATCAGCTTGGCAGTGGTCTACTGCTGGAGATAACCTAGATGTAGCTTCTCCCAAGGCCGGTGGTTTCCGGAAACCATGTGATTTACCTTTATCAACTTTTACGGTCTACCCACGAGATGTAACCGGATAATACAGTGATAATATTTTATTTCGTTTTTCAATGCGTTGTTTCTATGCGTTTGGAATTAATATCAAAATTTAGTATAATAAATACATCAATTAAAAGATGAAGGAATCAAGCGGATTTTCGCAAATTAACCCGGTTATCCTCATTATCTTGCAAACGTATCTAGCCAATTAACGTTGGTATTCGTATTTGCAAATTAATTGACGCGTTTATGTAAATTGAATGTTCTATGAAAACATTAAGGCATAAACTACAAAAAATAGTAAACGAAATACAAAGTAATATTGTTAATTTATGTAAACGGTGAAAATAAGTTAATTTTAGAAAACACCTTATAATTTTATGGCTTAATAAAACTTAAATTACACGTACTCAACAGAGAAGTTGTTAAAATTGGACCGCTTGGGCAATCTCCTTCGCTTTAATGTAGTCAATAATAATGTGAATGAGTTTGTCCACGAAATGCTCCTAAGAGGAAACCTTGCGCTTCTTGGTTTTTTTTTTATTGTAAAGTGACGAAACGAGCAAAACGTTCAGCTGATGGTAAGTGCAACGTCCGCCCACAACAAATGCTGTGTCACCCAGAATATTTCTGTGTGACACCACACTGCGCCCGTCACTTTCAGACATCAGTTCTTAAGTCTCAAATGCCCAGTGATTAAGCTAGCTCACAGTGCCCTTCAAACCGAAACAAAATATATAGGAGCCGGGAGAAGGATCTTCCACGCCGCTTCAATGCGGTTAGGCAGACTTTGCAAGTCGTCAAAATATTTTTTATTTCTCAGACATGCGGATTTCCTCACGATGTTATCCTTCACCGCTGAGCACATGGTAAATCAGCACTTAAAATTGCAATTAACAATTTAAGCACCGAGGATCGAATTCAGGTCACTCGTGTACTGCGAGCGGCTAGCCCCCTAGAGCCACGGCCAGGGATGACTTCTTAATACGTTTGTATTAAGCAGTCACACACAGTCACAGAGAGCCGTGGCCTCAGGGGCTAGGCGCTCGCTTTAAATTTCATAGTACACGAGTGACCTGGGTTCGATTCCCGGTGCCGGCACCACTAAAATTGTTAATTGCAATTTTAAGTGCTGATTTACCACGTGCTCGGCGGTGAAGGAAAACATCGTGAGGAAACCTGCATGTCTGAGGAATAAAAAATATTTCGAAGACATGTGAAATCCGCCAACCCGCATTGGAGCAGCGTGGCGGATTCTTCCTAGCTCCGAAACCCTCTCAGAAATGAGAGGAGGCCTGTACTCAGTAGTGGGACATTTATAGGCTGAAACTTTACTTTACTTTTTTACACAGTCACAGACGGGATAATCCAAGCGAAATGTCATAAAAATCACATGGCCTCCGATTGGTGGGTAGCGGAATAATCATCTTAAATATGCTAGACCTAAATTAGGGTCCGAGACCGTCTACAGGGCAAGTCCGTCTAGAGGCTGTTTTTTTTACGAATAGCTATCCATCTCAGATCGTAAATATCGATTACAGCAGATTTATTGGGTAAAAATGTTCACCCATTTTTTCTCTCGTTTGAACTTTGATGGGACTGCTGATGGGAAAATAAAAAGAAAAGTGGAAAATTTTAGGATTTTCTGGATTTTTTGTGGTTAAATAAGTAATTCAAACATTCGTTATGACATTTCGATTGCTTAAAATGCATTATATCACTTTAATTTCGTAATTATTTTAATAAGTAATTAATTAAATAATTAATTTAATAAATTAATTTAGTAATATATTTTAAAATTTCATTTCTTTTCGATTCGTGTTTTAAAATCAATGAAAAAACATAATAAAATTATTTTCCAAAAAAAATGTTTACAAATCTCATTAGGCAAAGATATTTTGTGTGTTACCCTAAAATTGAGAAAAATTGCGATAACTTTGGTACGTAACATTATTGATAAGTACGTATGGCACAAATATCAACGCCATAGTTTACGCCATGGACATAAACTATTTTCATTAGTAGTAATGTAAGACAAACTTGCCTCGAACTGCATGGAAAGTCCGTCTACACGCCGAGTTTTAAAAAGCATCTACGTGTTAGAAATTTAAATTAATTAAATTTTTGTAGCTCTTAATTGAGAAAAACAATGTTTTTCATCATTTCCATTCATAACAGTTACTCTAGAATGTATATCCATTAATGATCTTCAATCGAATTTAAATTTTAGTAAATTATGCCACTCTCCCCAAATTGACATAATATGCTGATCAGTGTGTTTGTTGTTTTATAAAAAATCTTGCCCGCAGAAATCCGTAGGATTTCTCTTCTATTGTAAGTGCGTTTTGAAGATAAGTTTCACAAGTTCACTCATCTCTGGGCAGGGGCACCCCAGTGCCAGTCAACAACCGTGTTCTCTCCGATCAGCTCGATCCACTAGCTTTGCGAAGAGACGTTGATTCTCTTTGCATTTTCTATCGTGTTTACCATGGGGAGTGTTTCGAGAAGTTGTTCGGATTAATTCCTGCTGCTAACTTCCACTATCGCACATTGCACAGCACAAAATTTCATCGGCACCACCTGGATGACCGGCATTCCACCACTATGCGTTTTGCCATAAATTGTCTGCCACGCACAACCATTTTGTGGAATCTGTTGCCGTTAGCGGTTTTTCCGAACCGATACGACTTAGGGACCTTCAAGAAAAGAGCCGGATTGTCCGGGCGGGGCTTGCTTGTTTTCTCCTATAAAAAAGCACAACACAACCAGGCCCGAAATTATCCAATTTGTGTTTTTGCGCAAATATTAGCTGCGGCTGGGATTCATACCGAGGAGCCATGGTGTAGAAGTCAGGTACTCTGACCACTAGGCCACGCGGTCGTCGTTAAATAAAAATAAAAATTTAATGAATACTCTTTGAAATTAAAATGCAAGACATTTCGGATTCAACTATGCGTGCATAAGTTCTATAAGACCGTAGTTTACGGCTCGCGATATAAGTATAGCTTAACTTGCATGTTAATTAATCGGCCTCGCTTATTCCGATTCCACTTACTCGTTTTCTTTGCATGTGATGATCGATTGAATTAAACTACATATTTATACACGTTGAAACGGTTTAATGTCGTTTTCTCCAATTTTCATTATTATTAAAACACTTTCTTAACGGTGAGCAAGCGTTCGTAATTTATATACGGATAGTTACGAAATGAGTTGCGTGTTTTTAAGCTACGCTTGACGGAAGCTGGTTCTGTTTAGGCTAGTAGTAAACTATATACCCGAACGGAACTACCCGAGCTTAGAACCTAACTTAGAAAGGGCGGGTAATCTTTGTTAGCTTTAAACGTACTGTGGCGGTGGCTTCGCAAAAGAAACGAGTCAGTACTCAAATGCTTAGGCTAGCATTTTGACCAGAGGAATAAATAATTACGCAATTTATTTATTTATTTGAAATAGTGATTACATACTTTTAAATGTTTTTTCTCTAATTTAGCCTACTTGCGTATTCTATATATATATATTTTTTTTAATCTATGTGTGTCTTGAAAACATCGTCATTCTTGAGAAGAAACACGCAAGAAAGTATTGTTTTCTAACGTAGTACATAAACAGCTCCAAAACCCTCTCAGAAATGAGAGGAGGCTGTGCTCAGTAGTTGGACATTTATAGGCTGAACCTTGACTTTACTTTTACATAAACAAACCGTACCCCAAAAAATACTGGATACCGCTCCCGTACTGGAAAATTACGTGCCTCACGTTAATATTTACTGATATAAGAACCGTGTGACCTAGTAGTCAGAGTACCGTCGCGGAACCTGGGTTCGAATCCCAGCCGGAGCTTAAATATTTGCAAAATACAAATTGTTGGCTTACGGATCAGGTTGTGTAAGCTGCGTTGCAACATGTTTTTCATATGACAATTAGTAATTTATAGAATTTATAGATTATAGAAACAAAAGCGCAGTGTGGTACCAAACACAAATGCTCTAGGTGACACAATATTTGTTGTAGGCAGACTTTGTTGCGCTTCCCATCAAGTGAAAGATTTGTTCGTCTCGTCACTTTCTTTAAAAAAATATATAATGCCGCTCTGAAAAACATTCTAATAATCCCTCATATCAGAGTTTAAATGTGGCTTGCGGTTGACTAAATGTATCCACTTGTTTACTAATGTTTAACAGAGTATGTAAACATGATATCTGCTGACTGCTGATATGGAAGTGAGCAGAAGCCGTTGATGCTCTCGACTCATTGCTTTGACGTACGACCATTTGATAGAAATACGAAAAGACAACAAGTTGCTCTGCGGTCGAAAACGATGAGCCGATGCATCTCAGATTTTTGTAGTTCTCTTAAGTTAGTTGATTTGTGTAATTAATTAATAAAACAAGATCGAATTTAAGTACAACGGTTTTGTTATTCGTAATTAATTTTTTTTTATATACTAGTACCAAGCAGTTTTTTTAGTGTTTAATTTTATGTTAAGTTAGTTTTTTTTTAATGATATATCTAAAATATGTCTAAAATTTTTCTAAAATTTTTGTCTGTGTCTGTTTGTTTATCCGGGCTAATCTCCGAAAGGGCTGAATTGATTTTGACGAGACTTTCATTGGCAGAAAGTACTTTAAGCTACTTTTTATTTTGGAAATCTTTAGGGCTCCTGCGTAAAATTTTAAAAACTTTAATACACTATAGTTGTGTTATGGACGTGTAACGCGCGGCTGTATTTTGGCCATTATTAGTTTAGTTCATGGAAATTTAAATATTTCTTTTAATACGAGTATCTCAGTAGGTGGTTTAGGAGATAGTTCTTTTTTACCTTACTTCTATATAAAAAAAGCTTGTAAGTTTGAAGGCGCTAATCTTGGGAAGTACGTACGCTAATTGCAAAAATATTTTTGCATTGTATAGTCTATTTATTAGAAAAGGTTCTAGACTATATGACAGCCTTTTTTTATTTCATAAAGTAATGAAACGAGCAAAACGTTCACCTGATGGTACGTTCACGTGATTACGCTAGCTCACAGTGCCCTTCAAACCGAAACACAGTAATGTTTGCACACTACTGCTTCACGGCAGAATAACTGGCCCTGGGGTGGTACCTACCTAGACGGATTCCTGCATAGGAATCCTACCACCAGTATTACCACCAGCCTTAAGAAGACGTACGCTGAGAACCTAACATTACAGAGAAGGGCTGAACTGTGAATGCACAAAGCACCCAGGTACCATGCCGTAGGGCGCAGTCTCGGTTTGAAGAGCACTGAGACCTAGCGTAATCACTAGGCATATGAGGCTTAAGAACTGATGTCCCAGGGTGACGAGTGGAGTGTGGCGTCGCATATAAATGTTCTGGGTGACACAACATTTGTTATGGGCAGACGTTGCACTTACCATCAGGTGAACCTTTTCTTCGTTTCGTCGTTTTATCCAAAAAAAAAACATTGAAAAAATAAGCAGAAAAAATAATAGCCACTTTCAAATTCAAGTGATAACTAATTGGTAACATAACTACTACAATGGAGGTGTTAAATTATTATTTTACCCTTAAAATCACTTGATAGATCATATTGAAAAGTTAATTGTTGTAATAATAATAATAATAATAAATAATAAAAACGTTTATTTCTCCTCACAAAAATTACAAAAAAAACATAAGGTATTTCCGGTAAGTAATGTGAGGAGCTGGTGTCTATGGTAGGCCGTAGACCTGTAGTACAGATCACCAGGTCCTCACCCCTCGAGACCAGTGCAGCTATTTACCTATTAAATACAATACATTCAGTATAGAAATAACGTGTGTGTGAGTGTGTGTGTGAATGTATCTGTATGTGTGTGCGTGTGTGTGTGTATGTGTGTGTTTGTGAATGTGTTCGTTTGCCGGTGTAAGAGCCGAAATGTTTACTTTTTATGCGGTACATTGTTAAATTAATACTCTTCAAATACAATCCTTGATTTTTTTTCTTTATAATTATAGTAGGTTCTCCGTAAAAGTATAATTTTGTGTCTGCAACCATTCACTAACGATCAACTTACAAGCGGATTTTGACAAACAATAAATTGATAATATTTTATTTATTTTATTATAAAGATTAGCCTTGGAAACAAAAAAAAACGATGTAAGAACTTAGACCCCACTTTGTTTGTAAAGATCACTAGTGGGATAATAAAAAGGTAGGAATAAGCTAACCTTCAAAATAGCTCGTTGAGCTCTTTCTATCTTAAGCAGATATATTTATAATATATATATATATACTCTTTCTATATTAATTAAGAATGTGCAAAACAACGATAAATTAAAGAGGTTTTACTCTATTTAAAGGAATCTCCAAGACTGTTTAAGCTTCGTAATTCTCAGACTCATTTTATGAAATTTCATTATTTAAAATCAAATATTTGTTTCTGATAATTTAAAATAAATACTTATTTCCAGATCACATTATTTTATTACCTATAATCTGATAAATTATCCCTACAAATTTTATCCCGGGATTATAATATCTCTTAGAGAATTATATTGGAAAAGTCATTATCAAACGTTCTCACAAATCGTTCGCTATTCTCTATTTGAGATGGTTGGCATAGCTGGACACGGGTAACCCAATCCTGTGAGAGCGGGCGTCGCGCGCCGTCGACGCGGCCGTTCGACCGTCGCCGTCTTCCTACTTCTCAGCTTACCTCGTAAACGGAGATCGACCAAATCATGATCTCGCTTAACACCTTATTACACAATAGATCAATATTCAAAGTTTAGGACTAATGTTAGTACTGCATTATTCCAACTATAAATATATAAGTACTCGTAAGCTACAACTGTTCAAAAAATCTTCTTAAGGGTCCGAAGTTTTTTGATAACATAAATTACATGTAATTTACACTGCTCTTGTTAATGTTCTACAGTAAACATTATCTACGTTTATTTAATATTTTAGATCGCGAGATCTTGCTCCAACGCTATCCTCACTCCAATATTATCATTTTTATCATCACCAGCGTTATCATGAGCTCGTAAAGGGTCATTGCTGCCATTGGTCATTTGTCATTGCTGGACATAAGCCACTTATAATAATTATAAGCCACCAAGTTGGGAAGATTTACTACGTAGGAAATAAAGCAGGACCATAAAGCTTTGCTGCCCGCCACTGGTATTGCAGATTTGGCGTTTTGAGATCGTTATTGCGTCTTCCGTCGGAGGTCACGAAATGTGCTTTAATCGACTCTTACTATACCTACGGGATGATATAGGGTGGTAAATTATCTTAAGCCGCCACTACATTTCATTGTTTTCCTATAAGTAATTATGGAATTGAAGTAATAGAACTATATGACTTTTAGTATGTGGTGGTTGGACTTGTCAAGGCTTACCGGTAACATGATCATTTTACTAAGTTATATGGTTATGGTTAAGGAAATTGATTGCATAGTAGGCATTGTAATAATTTATATCACTCTTTTCAAAATTATTTTTTTTTCTTGAAAAAAAAAGCATGAACAAATTTGCAGACGTGAAGATTTTACTGGTGGTAGAATTCCTATGCAGGAATCCGTCAAGGTAGGTACCGCCGCATTGTCAGTTATTGTGCCGCGAAGCAATAATATGCAAACGTTGTTGTGTTTCGGTTTGAGGGGCAGTGATAACTAGTGTAATCACTGGCTGGGTACATGAGACTTAAGAAATGATGGATTTCTGTGGACGTAAAGAAGGACAACGTGTCGTAGGCAGATGCTCGCATGTTGCTCTAATCGTTTGGTACTTTGGCTAAGCCTGACTGCTGATTATCTGGATAATATACAATTACCTGGACAATATCTTCCAACGATCTTTACCGATTATTCATCAGTTGATGAGAAAAAATCACATAGAGATTAATTGACTGAAAAGAGACTTAATTGACCTTAATTCTAATAGTAATACATTTTGCATGTATCTTTTTATTTTTAATAACATTTTGAATACAAAATGTCGAAATTAGTCGTTTGTTATGTTAACATGGGTATTATCAGAAGTGGTTGACTAATCATTTTTAAAATATTCCCTTGACGTAAAATGATTTTAACAGATTTTTTCGAATTCTGTGGGTTGCGTACTACAATTACGGGTACCAATCATTATTTAGCTTGCCGCTCCTTGGGCAAAAATTTTCCCTACTTTGATAATAAAAAGTCGGACGGGGCTTCATAGACAGGGTTTGATGAACCTTTGATAAAAAGCTACGGTGTCGTATTATCGAAAACTGTTGGTTATTGCGAAGACGTTTTGGGTTAATGTCGATAAAACGAAAGCTTTCATTTACAAGATTTGAAAACATAAAAGGGTAAATTTACATTTTGATATTCGCAAGTGCTTTGGGACTAAAGTGGCATTCGCTCCCTAAAATTTTAAAACATCTATTTGCATATGCTTTGAGTACATAAACGACACTTTCTAGAGCACTTTTCGGTTGTGGATCGTACTGTGAATAGGGGTGGGGGATAGGACTCTTTATGTATTTACTTGTTTATACAAAGATATTTTAAAATGATAGAAACATACGAAAGTCACTTCAGAACGTCTTAAGTACGAAGAGAGAACTAAATGTCGAAAATAACTAAATTTGGATCGAATCGGAGTAAAAAGATTATTTTGTGTTATGAGTGTAATAAGAAAACAAACGACTGTCTGGTAATACTGAACTAAGTTCAGTTAATTTTCTGTTTGCATATATAATGATTTGTCATTGAAACCATAAGTTTTGATATACCATCATGCTGGATATAGTGATTCATGGTAACTGACGGCAAATTTTTGTATATTATTTTAGTTAAATAATTATTAATAATAATATTTTAGTTGGTGCAAATTCTTCTGTGCCCAGATTAAGTAGGCTGCTCAACGAATATTGTACGAAAATTGATATTTACTCTGACTCTTGGTAGAGTTTTAAAAGAAAAATATGTTTTTGCAAAAGTTAACAAATGTTGTGTAGTTGAGACTTACCACTGCACTTAGCATTTTACCACTGCACTTATAACTGTGTACTAGTTTTATTTATAAATATTTTTGCATGATGTGATACCTGAAATATGTTAAACGTTTAGATTAAACTTTTTTAGATATCTATTTTTTCTGCTGTAATTTAATGTATTAACTGTTGGTGTAGCATAATAAAACAATAAGAAAAATATAAACTTGAAAAGGCGGTACTGGGACTCTTTTGCAGGAATCGATCAAGGTAGGTGCCAGTTATTCTACCGTGGTGTGCAAACATTAATTTTTTGGATTTGAGGAGCTACGTGAGTGGCCTCTGCCTACTCCTTATAAGGAAAAAGGCGTGACTGTTTGTATGTATGAAGGGTACAATAAGAGTGTAATATAATATAATTACACAACCAATGAGACTTAAGGACTGATGTCTCAGGGTAACGAGTGCATTGTGGTTCTGAGTGACACAATAACTGTTATGGCCAGACGCTGCACTTAACACCAGGCGAACGATTTGGTCTTTCGTCTATTTTTATTCCATAAAAAACTGTTAACACTATACTAGCAGCTAGAGCATACATAAGTATGAAGTTTGAAAATATATAAAAAGTACATCAATATTAACAAGAGTATCTGTCACCAGGGTACGTAATATAAATGTAATAAATCTTTCTTTAAGTATAAACGCTAATTTTCACGCGTTTATACAACATCCCGATGTAGGCAGAGATGATAAATTGGGGAGAGGAGGGGCATAATCAGCGTAATGCCAATCATGCAAATGCCGAGATCCGGCTGAAAGCCTCAACCGGCTTGTTTCAGGAGTTAAAATGGAGATCCACTTAGCAGGCTACGCAGCTCACATACGTAATTGATGGTAGCGCCAATGATTATACAGTCATTTAGAACCGTCGATACATTTAAATTTTGGAACAATTATTCCTACATGAGATTAACTGATGATGTATTTCAAAGAAGCTTTTTTGTATTAGCTCTTATTTTAATAATCTTTGTCATTCTTTAACATTTTTTTAATAACTGGAACTTGATATATGTTCCACTTATTATTATTTGTTTATAGTCAAGAAACAATAAGGAAGGTATAAAGGTAATAAGGATAATAATAAGATTTTAAATAATGTGAGTGACGAAGATAATCACGTCGTTTATCGTTATATTATAGTTAGTGTCACGCCTGCCCATAATAGCATTAAACTGAGCTCGTTACCAAGAGCCAACAGTTCGTAAGTCTTGTTTGCCCTGTTATTATTTATTGAAAATAGGTATACTTAACAAAAAAAAATGTTTCTACGTGCGGAAGTAGCTCAACTGCAGAGCGTTCATGGGACGGCGCAATCGGAGAAGTACCACGTTCTCACGGAATATCAGCGTGGAGAGCGATGACCGCTTTTGTAGTCAGAATACTTGACTTCTTCGCAGTGGGTCCTGGGTTCGAATCCCAGTCGGAGTCAATATTGTGTATTAATTCAAATCGTTGGTTTTGAAGTCTGGTAGTGATTGGACGTGAAAACGTCGTGATGAAAATAAAAATATGCGCCTGCACGGGAAACCTCCCCCAAAAGCACACTCTCAAAAATAAGAGAGGGCCTATGCCCAGTAGATATCTGTTGTACTTGTATTCTACTTTCTTTTTTAAATACCGTAACCGTTCTACAACTGTATGTATTCTTTGAACGAGGCCGCGAACGAAAACAACATTGCCCGCTGCTAACGAATTTAAACGCCGGCATAAACTGAGCTGTACGCTTCTAATTGAGGATTTGTAACACGAACTCACTGCTTTACTTTGAACAGACTTAGTGATAAGAAGTACAGAAATATATAAGAATAAATTGATACAATCTACTTTTGACTGCTTTTTAATGGCATTGAAAGCGAAAGTATAATCTAATGTGCTAAGTTACCAAATTACATTACACTTTGACATTTTTACTTTCATATTCATGTAGTAGTTATACTTGAAACGTTTTTTTAGAACTAAATGTTGATTAAGCAGGCACAGAAATAAACACAGAACGTGTAGATCCTTTACTGGAGAGACTGTAAGTTATCCGTTTTATTTAATAAAAAATTTAAACAGACGAACAGGAATTGGCCATTTTCGAAAGAAAAATCTTCGGCTTATTGAAACTGACAGATGGCACCTACCGTTACTGGATGGACCTCGAACTGAAGACACTAATGGTGCAAAATACCATAGACGGCCTTTCTTAGCCCCCGCACAAAACATGGTAAGGATAACGGACTTCAAATATTAAGGAAATCTACAGAAGGACGTTGCTAAGAAACTATGGAAAGACTTCTAGGAAGAAGACTTTAGGGATATGATAAAGTCAATAGTAATATACACCGGAGACAAAACAGCGTGACCGGAGGACACTTGTGGAAGAGGTGAAAGCTCACAAAGGGTTGTGCGCGAAAACCCTTGGAGACAGATTTATAGTCAAAAGTTTATGAAGTTGGTGAAATTTTATTTATTTATTTAATCCATATTTGCACACATCAATAAAAGATTTAAAAAAGCGGACTTAACTCTACAAGGCTTTCTCTGCCAGTCTACCTGGCCTTGTAGAATAAAGTAAGTAGGAGTCAAGTAGAGAAGATAATCATCTGGTAACTTTGACGATCGCTAAAGTAAATCTGTAAGCAAAGTGTAATATTTGAATTAAAAATGAGAATGTTAATTTAAGTAATTTTATAAATATTCAGATCTATCCTTTAAAGCTTCGGCTACACTCCCTAAAATATCAAATCACTTCATTTACACTTTAATCAGGCCGCTTTATTTCATTCTAAAATACTTTCCATTAAAGGGTGCTAAAAGCAATATGGCTGCCTTTTCGCCCGCTTCCCGTTTTGATTTCGTATTCAGAACATGGAAACGTACAAGAGCGAGCACGGGTTTAATGTTGACACTTTTAAATATTAAAATTAGATTATTGTATCACCAGACAAATAGAATAAATTGATTTTGGATTGAAGGTTGCTTTTATGCTTATTTTATACATATGTACAAATTTATGATAACAGCGCAGTTTATGATAACAGTGCACTATTATATCAATATTTTTTGTCAATTTAATGTCAATTTCCTTAGTACATATAAAATTTATATCAGTTTAGATAGATTGATTTATGTTTGCTTTGTTGTTATTGTGATGTAGTAATTTCATTTGCACTGCCCAATTAAGGATAAAAGTTTTTAAATGTTTGTTAAATTAAATATAACTTAGCGTTCTACCAGCCATAGTAGCTAAGGGGTCAGGCGCTCGTATTAAATTTCGTAGCTTGTGACCTGAGTTGGATCCCCGGTGCCGGCACCACTAAAATTGTTCTACAATTTTAAGTGCTGATTTACCACGTGCTCAGCGGTGCAGTAAAGCATCGCGAGGAAACTTGCATGTCTGAGGAATAAACTCCACTAAATCGCATTTTTTGCTACATTGTGAAGTGGCGGACTGTTCCTGGCTCCAAAAATCTCTCTCGAATTGAGAGGTGGCCGGTACTCAGCAGTAGGAAATTTACAGGTTGTTACTTTACTACAGTTCTTCATTTTTTTATTTAATTTAATAAGAAAGAAGGAAATACTTATTTCTCTACCACAATGTAATAAAATAATTAAAAAAGTCAAACATTTACAAAAATAATATTATTGTAGTAAAGAAAATGAATCACTTTAACTACAATACTAAAAGTATAATGCAGTTGCTACAGCCACTACGCTGTTATTTTGTCGGTGCCCAAGATTTAACAACGTGTGCCAGGTGACGGGCCCTGTGTGGTGTCACACAGAAATGTTCTGAATTGATCTGAATTGTTACGTGCAGACGTTGCACTAACCATCAGGGGAAGGCTCATTTCGTCACTTTATCCAATAAAAAAACCACACGGGATATGATTAGATTTTTAGACGCCCGCGTGGTCATGTGGTCAGAGTACAAAACTTCTACGCTGCGGGTTCTGGTGTCGAAACCCAGCCGAGGTCACCATTTGTGCAAAAACACAATTTGTTAATTTTCAGACCTCGTTTTGTTGCGCATTGTGTTGTGTGAAATTTTTTTTTTTTATAGAAGAAACCGACGAGACGATCAAAATGTTCACCTATCACCACGATGTTAATTGACCGTCTGTCCACAGCAAATACTGAGTCAATTTAACAAATATTTGTGATACTACACTACGCCCGTCACCCTGATGCATCAGTTCTTAAGTCTCATATGCCCAGTAATTCATTACAATAGCTCTTAGTGCACTTAATACCGGAACACTGTAATGTTTGCACACTACTGCTTCACAGCAGAATAACTAGTCCAGTGGTGGTACCTACCAACACGAATTTACTGCATTGAAATCTTGTAAAAAGCTCTCACGACACATGTGAAATCCTAGTAAGGAATCGTTTTAAAAATAAACAAAAATAAGAAATTAAGATTTTCTAACAACCACACGGCTCACTGTATTTATTAGAGAAAACACATTTTCTACTACTATAATATCTGTAGTCTGAAGCATGTTCATTTAATAAGTGGCAACCGCGTTTACACAAAGAATACTACATTTAAAACCATTTTGATTAAGGAAATATATAAATTAACATATCAAACGTTTTCGTAATTCACTGCACCATTCTACGTCGATTGGCAAGGTCTTGATAGTAGACGTTGTAGTATTACGTCTATGAGTAATTATGAAAATCCTGAAAAAAAAATCACTTTTTATACAATTACTGTGTTCCTGATGATTTTAAGCTCATCATTTCAACCAGTTTTGGTTAGCTCAATTGTAGAACATTACGTGAGTAAAGAAAGTAAAACGGAAATTAAATATATTATAATGAATATATTTTGTTCTTCTTTTTCTTTTAGTCAAAATTTATTTATTCAGTTCAGTTTAGGCATATATAAAGCTCTTATGGAAGAAGAATCGGCAAGAAACTCTGGGTCATCCTTTTTTTTTGCAATGTCTTATTACATAATGTCATGTATACAATATATTATTTAATTAAAATATCACATATTTGGTACCCAGGGAATTGCAAGTGCAGGGTAAGAGTTATTTCCGCACAACTTTGTCCTCTATGTAATTATCTATTTTATAATACGCTTTTTCTAATAATGTCTTCTTTACAAGTTTGTTGATTTATATGTATATAATTTCGGTGAAGTAATCGCTGTTAGCCTTTTGGCTTTTACAGCTTCATCGGATGCTGTGCTCGCGGGCCCGGGGCCCGCGTGCCAGGTTTGGTTTGACCCAAACATAAATACATAAATATAAACTCCTACTAAACATCTAAATTCGGACCGTTGCGTTCGCTATCGTGCTTGCGCTACTGTGAATATCTCCATAAAATTATTATCTGAAGTCATCTAATGACCGCCCGAGGGAGGCTGCGGGCCTCCGTTCGGACTGTCGACTTGTGTGTCGGTAACTCTGGGCGGTGAGAACCGCCCTGGAACACGGGTGTATCTTGTGTACGCGGTGTTATTTACGATAGCTGCGCGCCGCTCTCTACGGCGGTCGCGCGACGTTGTGCGTGTGATGTTAAAGCTATTGACTGTGTGTACAGTGTTGCTCGGATTGTGACTGACCGTATCGTGGTCAGGGAGTGCTGAGACGTCCGTGTCGTCTAGCACATTTCGCGGGCGACGTTTGCGTTCGGTCGCGTTTCTGTCGGATCGTTAATTCGCTGCTTTGACCACCAGCGGGTTTGGATGAACCGCGGCTTTTTAGAAAAACCGCCGTGATACTTCTCTGAAGTGTTCAGAGAGTAAGGGCATTTCACAGTCGCTGTGAAGGTCTACATTGCCTTGGTACCAGCCGGCTCTGGTGGCACCTCGCAAGAATCTATTTTGCACGGTCTGCAATTTCTTTATATGGTTGCCCGTCGCGTGTGCGAACGCGACGCATGCATAGGCCATTACGGGTCTAATGCATGTCTTGTAGAGGCGAAGTTTGTGCCTAAGGCACATTTTGCTTGAGGAGCAAGTTAATGGATGTAGTCGGCTTGAGATAAAAGCCGCTCTATTTCGAACGTTTTTTATCTGTGCAGCGAACGACATCGCTGCGTCTAAAGTGACCCCGAGGTATTTGACGCTCTTTTCCCAGGGAATAGGGCGTCCGAATGGGGTGATCGTGCCTAGTTGATTGTTGCCGATTGTGTGAATTCGTCTAGTGGGCTTTGGCGTGCCCCTCCAGAAGTATATCGCTACGCTTTTCTCGGGGTTTACCTCTATTCTCCATTTCCGGAACCATTCGCCTAGGCGATCGGCTGTGGCTTGGAGATGAATCGTTATGCGGCCCTTGTGCTTGGAAAAGGAGTGAAAGCCGAACTGCTCGTCTGGAAGATTTATATGTCAGTCTTTTGCGTAACACTTTTTGGATTATTTTTTATAAAAATATATGGATCTACTAAGAAAAGACTTTCAAGTTTTGGCCAACCTAAACGCAGGAACCTCTTACGTTGAATGTTAGTTATTATTTAATTGTTTTTACTAAATTAAGTTTGAGATCGAGGAGCAACATAAGTTTATTTTTACCTAAAAATACCCAAAACTAAACCAAGCAACTTATCATACTTTCCATCGAGTTTCGAAATTTTGTAGGTAATATCAACTGGCTTACCAACTCGCCCTCAAGGGTGTGTCCTCCGAACCACCTCCGGGCTTTAGTTAAACGTTTGTTAAACGTTTGGGCGGCCCGCCCTAAGTACTTAGATGCGACGTAAACATCATAACTGGCCGTTGATCACGAAATTTGAACCTTAACTATATAAAAATTAGATCTTAATTTGCTGTAGCATTTTATAAATATATAGAACTCTGTCCAAATGAAAATAAAGTGATGTCTCTACGTATAGTTTAAACGGTTCGTCTATTATTATAAAAGGGCGTTGCTGTTTTCTCTTTCATAAATGCCTACTTAAGTCGTATGGTTTGCTGAAGTCGTTGCAAAATTGTTTTATTTTGAATTTAGATTTGTTTATATAAAAAATATAATATCTTATATCGTATTTCTAAGGGAACTATAAAGAAAGATATTTATTTTCTGCAATGAGCGAAGTTTTGTGATTATCGATTATGTACATGGCTCTAGTTTTTTTGTAACACAGTTTTTAAATTAATATGTGTGTTGCATATACATTACTATTAAACTATTTAAATGTATTCAATTAATTAATAACAAAATCAATATAAATTAATTTTATTCGAGATTTAAACAAATTCTTTAAAAATACTTGACTTAGTTAGTACAAGATTGTCATTATGATAACCTAACGAGACAATATAACTTCGATGTGCAGTCGCGTGCAAAGCAGATATTATGACGATTATGTGGTGCGTGATGTTAATGTCAGTGCTTCAGACTGCTGAGTCGCGGGTCCCGAGTTCAAATTTTTGCTGAATCCAATATTTGTGGATTACTTATAAATTATTAGTTTTGTGGTCTGGATGTATTGCGATTGTCCCAGAATCTCTGATAGATCTGGATATTCTTCTGCACTATGGCCGTGGTAGCTCAGGGGCTAGGCGCTCGCTTTAAATTTCATAGTACGCGAGTGTGACCTGAGTTCGATTCCCGGTGCCGGCACCACTAACATTGTTAATTGAAATTTTAAGTGGGATAAATATTTTTATAGGCTGAAATGATGATTTTGATATTTTTTATAGGAGAAAGTGATAAGATGAGCAACCTTAAAAAAATCTGTGTCATCCAGAACATTTCTGTGTGGCACCACTGCGCTCGTCGCCCTGAGACATCAGTTGTTAAGTCTCATATGCCCAGTAATTACGGCGCCCGATGTAACGCTGATGCGATAAGATCGGTGATAGGTTATTATGCAGCATCAGAAACACAGGAACAATCACAACACAACCAGACCCGAAAACCAGCAATTTGTGTATTAGCACAAATATTGACTCCGACTGGGATTCGAATCCAAAACCCGAGGATAAAGAAATATATATGTACCTACATATGAATATAAACCTACATCTAAATATATATATATATATATAACAATATACAATTTATATCATTTTTGTAATTATTGCCGATATTTGGAATACAAAAATCAAAGTCAATAAAATGTCATTTGGGTACGTGATTTATTCAAATGACATCATTTTACCGCGACCTTCCCACGTACTTTTAAAAATTGCTTTAATTTATAAAAACAAATCTTCGCATGTATGTGAAAAATACAACTGGAAATTTAGCTTTTATTAAAGGAGTGTCGACAAAATATTGTTAGGATGGGACAGCTTTTATTATTAAAAATATAATTATCAAAGAATACTACCACTTCATCACATCCATTGGATCTCGTAAAAGGCGAGTAAGGAATTAAACTGCACTATGCACCCAACAGCGCATGGTGGCGATGGGCTCACCACCTATCACACCAAGTACATTATATTGTTTTGGTGAAACGTGGATTGTGGCAGTCATTTGTTTTTACAGTGAGTGCCCAGTCTCTGACTACCCCTGGGATACAGTCGTGATCTTATGTATGTATGTATGTATGTATAATTATCATCATGTTAAGTTAATGGATAGTCTTCTGCTGAACATAAGTCCGTCCTTTGTTAGGAAAGTTTGCCGTAATCGTCGCGCTTAGCAGCCGGACACCTCGGTCCTTATACATTACTGCTCGTCTTCGATCTGCGTATTTAGACATATTGGAGAGACATATTCTGGTATATTGAGACGCTGGACTTCGTCATCAGAGGGAGGCTTCCATATATATATATATTTCATTACACTATACTTGCCGCCGCCTATTCGAAATCTGCATTCAGTACATAGTTTTAGTCTTAAGTATAAATTGTTATTATTAAATCAGCAACTACAATCTTGGTAATTATTATTAATTTAAAAAATTTCTTGTTAAATTTATTTATATGCTACTTCTTAAACGAAATTTTTGGGATCACCTTTTATTGAATTATATATAGCTCATTGTATCAATTAAACATAACTTTTAAGTCACTTTCAAAATTCTCTGGTCACGGCACATGGTGGGTTGTTCTACTTGGTATCGGTACACGGAAGATATTTTGTACTGCACGAGTTTACAATTATGTTCAGCAGTATTGGCCCGTACCCTCTTTACCTATATTATAAGTATTTTTTAATATACTCGTATATATCTGTAAATGTGTATGTGTATGTAGTATGTATATGTGTAACATATATTATTATGTGTGTATTGTATAAATATATATATATGTATGCGTGTATTATATATTATTGGATGCCACTGAAAATCAGGGTAGGATCATGCATCCTAGCATATCCTGAGTGGCCGTCCTTTTTGGAGCATTGCACCATGAACAGATGGATTTAAATTTTGTTTTTTTCCTGTCTTGTTTTTTTTTCTTTACACTGTTAATCTGTCTGTGAATTGTGTGCGTGTAACAAATAAATGTTTCTTTCTTTCTTTCTTTCTATACAGGCACCGTAATCTATGCATTGTTGACTAGCAAATGCCATCGCCTTCTTCCGCGTGGATATACGTTCTTTACTGTTTCTTACTTTTTTTGGAAACTGTTTAATTTTTCGGGATCAAAAATACCGTATGTCCGTCTCCAGGATGCAAGCTATCTCCGTGCCAAATTTCATCAAGATCGGTCCAGAGGTGAAACCGTGATAAGGTAACAAACAGACAAGGAACAGAGGGAGTTACTTTCGCATTTGTAATATTATTATGGAGTAACTGATGCCCACAACTTCGTTCGAGTGGATATAGTTTTTTTTACATATCCCGTGGAAACTCTTTGATTTTCGGAAATAAAAGTATCTTATGTCCGTCTCCAGGATGCAAGCTATCTCTGTGCCAAATTTCGTCGTGATATGTTCAGTGATTGAGCCGTGAAAAGATAACAAACAGGCAGAGGGACAAAGAGAGTTACTTTCGCATTTATAATGTTAGTGTAGTAAAGTAAAGTTTCAACCTATAAATGTCCCACTACTGAGCACAGGCCTCCTCTCATTTCTGAGAGGGTTTTTGGAGCTAGGAAGAATCCGCCACGCTGCTCCAATGCGGGTTGGCGGACTTCACATGTCTTCGAAAGATCTTATATTTTATTCATTTAAAATTTAAATTCTGAAGGTTTGTTATTTTTTCACAATTTTTATTCTTTATACTAACTTTATTTCCTTGACTGTATATATTTTTGTTATATAGGAATGGTTGCTATAATACCAGGTAGATTTTAAAGTATTTATTGATATTTTTTGTAATTCAAATACATTAATACATTTAAGTTGTTTTTTATTACTATTTGGGCCGTGTGGTAGCGGCTTAAGAGAATCTACCACCCCATCTCGTCCGTGGGTGTCGTAAAAGTCGACAGAGGGAAAATTAAAAGCAGAAGATGGGCAGCAGCATCTTCCTGGAACATCATAATAAATAAACTGCGGATGCCAACCCGCCTGCCAAGCGTGGCAACTATGGCAAAATCCCCCCAAAATGAGAGCTACAAACTTTTGTTGCACTCTATAGGGGAGGCCCATGTTCAGCAGTGGACTAATGGTAGGCTGAAATGGTGGTATTACTTTTTTTATTTTTTATGACTTATATTTTATTTACGAAAAGATGAGAAAAAGGGTAATAATATATTTTTCTAATATCTTTTATAAATATTTTAAATTTATAAATATCTTTTCCGACACAGTGTGTGTCTTCTTCTCCAACCAACCCAGCCATGTTGGGGAGTTGCAGCACGATTCCCTTAGGTGACTATTACGACGTCCATCAAAAGATATAGAATTGTGGCTTCTCGTATGTCATCACCTCCCAGCGCGTTAAAATGTATGTGTTCGAGTATTTAATCCCACGATTTTAAGAGTATTGAAAGGTTCATCGAAAATTTGGTCATCAATTTCCATGACAAAGTAGATTTAACTAATTTTTAAGATAATCGAAGAATTTTTTTTTTAATTTTAAAACATAGAAAGGGTAGCGTTGCTCACAACTTTGTTCGTAAGGAAAATTTGTTCGAGTTTTTGCTACAGAATTTAAAAATAATACATTTAGTAGTTTATGTATACGGCAGACCGATAGAGAAGATACACCTGTTTTATTTCTTCCTTTAACCAGATACTAGTAGTACCTACGAATACATAGTATAGCTGAATGGATGGACATTGGTCTGTAGAGCGGCGCTCGGCGGCTAAGTGTCGCCTACCCCGCGCAGTGGCCGTCTCCCGGGAAACGATTAATAATCTCTCCATAAAAGTTATGAAAGCAGGAGCGGAGTAGGGATGTAAATAATATTTTTAGTTTTCTCAGTTGATTGTGTTTTCTTAGTTATCTAAGGTCTCTCAGTCAGCTCAAGAGTTAAAGTACACAAGTGAAGCCCCGGCTGATCAAAGAGCAGATCGGACAGATGCCCTGTGGGTCGATATTCAATGACTGCTATAGGTGATCGGCGGCTGACTAAATATTTGTAGTTTTTTTTTAATTTCCTGGCCGATTTAAACCTCCGTCTGGACCGAGCGGCTTGAATTTAAACCGAGAAAGAGAAAAATACAAGAGGGACAACAGCACTTCTTGGTGCGATGTATTACATTGCGCCTAGAGTGGTCATTACAGAAATTAGTGTTCCTATAAGTTTCAGCAGTGACAAGCTATTAGTTTACACAATGTAAACTCACCTTAAGTTATAAACAGAGCTTTAAAGTTAACGTGAGAACAAAAATCCAATACAAAATCATGTATGTGTTATTTGAAATGTAATATAACAAAAAGAACAAACGGCAAAATTACGAATCGAATCTAAGTAAATAAATAATAATTATCAAGTAGCTGATTCCGGGCCTGTCTCCTGCCGCCCTGCGATACTTGGTCCCCTGACTAGATATGACTTTTTGCATTTGTCAGAAGCTCTGCACATTTTTTACTAAACGTTAATTTTGAAACCTATCCACTCTGTCTATAAATTCCTATATATTTCTAAAATAATAATTGTTTCATTATTTTTTAAAGTGTCTAAACCTTTTTACGCTCGTATCTCAAGAGCGCTGATATTGATTAATAAATTCTTATTAAATAAGTTTGTTAACACTGTGTAATTCTTTACATGTACCTCTCATGGATAATGCAATAAGCGCCATCGATCAGCGCGCGATAACTCAACAAAAATGTTTACTTAAAGTAATCATTCGTACAGAGATATATGGGTTGTGTACGATTAAGCGTGACTCTTTAAAGTGGGGAGAAATTAAGTCATGAATTCAAACGGGCTTGATATCTTTGTAATTTAAAATGAATGTATTGTCAGTGTTAAATTATATAAAGTATCATTTTGTTTTTTTTTTCAAAATCCGAGTTAAGTGTATGTAAATGACAAGTTGCTTCAATATAATTTACATCGTATAAAATATATCAAGGTAGAAAAATATATTGTCACTTTAGCACACTGTAAATTGAAAAGAATAACTTTTTACTTAATTACGTAATAATATAATCCTGCTTATTTTCAGACCAGAATATTAATATGTGTTAGTACCGTTGTATAAATAGTTAATAAATTTAGGGAGTAACGGAGCGGTAAAATTTTGTATTATGTTGATGATAGGATTTCTATGCAGGAATCCTTCTTGGTGGGAAAAACCGCAGCGGTAGTAGTGTCAGTTACGTGCAGTAGTGTGCAAACATTACTGTGTTTCGGTCTCAAGGACACTGTTAGCTACTGTAATTACTGGACATATAAGACTTGAGCACTGGGTGATGTCTCAGGTCGATGAATGCAGTGCGCTGCTACAAATAAATGTTCTGGGAGACACAGCATTTAGTCTATAGGGGGCGTATTTTTAAGTTGCTTTTACCACCTGGTGAACGGTTGCATTTCCTCGTATCGACGCTTTTTCCATTAAAGAAACAAATATATAACCAATTTTACAAATCATGCCAGTTGTATACTAAATATTATTCATTATTTAGCGTTTAGTCTTATAATGACAATCAACAATTTAAAAATATCACTGAGCATTTTTAGTAGCGAGGCATCCTGTTGCGCGCAACTGTGGCGTCGATTTTTTGCACGCCTAGTTAATAAGCGTCTACTGGAACGTGAAATATTACAAATTGCGTCGCCACCTCCCCTCTCGTCTATCCGCCCCCTTCCACTTTTTACGACGCCTTTTTCATGCCACTCCATCAAGTGTACTCGATCAGCAACGTGTTAAATGAACATCTATGCTCTACCGTTTGATAGCGTCTAGTCAATTTCAAAGTTTTAAAACCGTGGAAAATAATGCGGTGTTTTTATTGCTGTATTATTATATGGGATTCATTTGAAATAATATAGAGAGAAGGCTTTTATTTTTTTTACACGTCAGTGTTATCATGGGTTCTATTTTCGAAAGGTACCATCATCATCATCAATATGTCAGCCTATCACTAGTCCACTGCTGAACATAAGCCTGTCTCATAGGTTGTCAAAACACTTTGTAGCTGTCGTTTTGAGCGGATTTTGCCACGCTTGTTGCTACGCTTGGTAACCGCAGCTTATTTATTCAGATGTTCCAGGAAGCTGCTGCTGCATCTCCTGGTTTTCATTTTCCCTCTGTTGACTTTACGACACCCACGGGATGAGATGGGGTGGTAGATTTTATTAAGCCAACACACGGCCGGTACCCGAAGCGTAATATTTGTACAAGATTCAAATTATTGGTTTTCGAGTCTATGACTGTACTCGTCACACTGCATCATACACAGATGCAGTGTGACGAGTACAGTCACTTAGAATAAGTGTGAGAGTACTCTGAGTACTTAGAATAACTTTTACACTTATGTGTTAAATTGGATACAGAAAATTGACGATTGACTCGTATTTTTACACGATAACTCACAGCACGAGAGCCGGGGTAGCCCAGGGGCTAGGCGATTGCCTTGAAATTCGTAATACGCGAGTTCGAGGACACGAGGTCCGCTAACCCGCATTGAAGTGTCGTGACGGACTCTTCTACGCTTAGCAGTGTGACATTTATAGGCTCTTAATTTATTTCTTACAAACACGAGACTATATTACTTCTGCGTAAATTATAGGTAACTACTGATTATGATGTAAGACGTCACTGTTGAAATCAGCTTTGGAGACATAATCATAACATTAGTTGGTAGTGAATAAGCAACTAGATTACTGAATATCTGGATATTAATTATCCTATTGTTATAATGTTGATGTATTGTATTGCACATTTTATTGTAGATCTAAGCTTAAGCTTTTATTTTGTCTCTCTAGTCGTACTTAAACAGGTTTATACGGCCCCACAGATAGACATAGATATTCTGACACACATTTTACCAGACCATTTTAAGCAATTTTAAAGAACCCTTTTTAATTTGGTCCTGTTCTTCTATTCGTAAGTCACAGCCATTTTACTTGGATACTATTGGCAGTATAACGATGAAAGTTTGAAGAAAGGTGTTTTTTATGCTATGCAGTGAAATTACGAAAAAAGAAATAGAGGTGACACTGTATCCATGTAACTGAAAAAAAAAATCAATGCACAAAAAGCGTGTGGGATATCGTTAGATAGGTCTTAAAAATGATAAAGAAGTTAAAAATTTAATGTTATTTCCCACTATGGAACCTTTCACTCTGCGTGGTCCGATATGCACTAAGCCCGTTTAATAAAAGCTTTTTTTAAAATTAACTAATCCCACTTCATATGGTTATTTAAAAAGTACTTACATTTGATGGAAAAAGTATAAAAACGATACTAAAAAGTCAAGACTATACTAAGACACTTTAAAACGTATTTTTTTTAAAATCCTAATGAATAAAAAAACAGTCGGCAAACTGCTTACCTACGTTAAATTTCACTCATACGTAAAAGTTGGCTTCATACTCATGTCTCACATGCGCTTGTAGTCGGCACAAGTAATTTACGCCCAACAAATTTACATTCGCTATTAATTTGCTTAATCTGTGTAACGTCAAGAAACTTGCATTTGGAAATTTCCAATTTCATATATTGGTCACGGTGTTGTGAGAGTAAGTAGTTACAGAAACGCCTTACACAATTAACAATCATAATAACAGAAAAGATCTTTTGGTATATTATGGCATTACTTTACAAATTGCTTTAAATTTAAGTTGTTATTTACGCTTCCTTGAACGCAATAGTGAGTGGTGCGAGTTATAATTGAATAATTACGAAATCTGTTACGTAGCAATACAACCAATCAATTTCCTTAAAGGATAACTTTATAAAAGCGTCTTGAGCCTTAGAAATTGGGAAAGTGAATTAAGCGCCCCGCAAACTGGTTATATCAATCATAAACTTATTCGATTAATTACGTTTTGCGGAGTTAATAGCGACATCTAATATCTGGTATAGTGATGTGCGCTGTTGTTCAGGCACATCGAAATAATCGCAGTCATTTTGCTACTAATCCATTGGCAACTTATTATCTATACAAAAAAATAAAATTGAAGTGTCTGTTTGTAATAACAAAATAACAGCTTTTTACTCAATGCTTATGAAAGTATACACCATACTTATAAAAAAAAATGTTTGTCTGTCCGTTTGTTTGTTTGTTCCGGCTAATATCCGAAACAGCTAAACCGATTTTGACGGGACTTTCACTGACAGATAGTCCATATTATAGCGAGTAACGTACTCTATTTTAATTTTAGAAAAATGAAGTTCCGCGCCAAAAAATTAGTACCCCAAAATACGATTCAAATAGTGAAGTGTATATGTATATCATCAATCGGGGTCGGCTATTTTACGCGGGCGAAACAATGGGACACAGCTAGTTATCTACATATTAATAAGTGAAGAGAAAACTTTATACACCTTTTTAAGCATATTGGGCACACGGAGGAGTGTGGGATTTGACACAGTAAAGGTTTATATAGAGAAGAATCGAGGAATCTAAAATTTATATCATAATATGCGTTATAAATACATTAAATTGAATAAAATAAAATATTCCAATATTTACGTTCATACTGACAATGTCAATCACATAAGTCATTCGCTTGTTTACTTAAATAATGTCAATGCCAAACACGGTACAGATTGTCATCACAGAATATTAAAATATTGACAACAAATAATTACTCAAACTTCAATAACAAAAAAGTAAAAAAATATATATATATAAATTACGGTCGAATTTCGACCACTGACGGTCATCTAGTTTATATAATTATTGTCATCATCATCATTACACTAGATCACTAGCAGTGCTGAACATAGGCTTCCCCCATAGTTTGTTTCATTTGGGAGGATTAAGCCACGCTTGGCGGGTTGGCAACCGCAGTTTGTTTGTTAGGATGTTCAGATGATCAGGTAGATGTCCAGGAAGATGCTGTTACCTGTTAAAAAAATTAAAACCAGGTGATGGCTTCTGGTTTTAATTTTTTCGCTGTAACAACTTTCACGACACCCACGAGACGAAAAGATTCTCTTACGCAGCGATCACAGGTTGCTTGTAATTATTATATTTTTTTATTTCAATGTAATGGTAATGGTAAATGGTGGCGGTGTAAGTAATATCGGCCACGAGGAATAATTCTGCGGGTGTTCTAAAGTGCGAAGAGTCTGGTTTGCAATCTTCAATCGTGGTGATTACGTTAAGTCCTCCACTCTTGAAAGAGGCCTACAACCAAAGTAGACTTAACAGGCTGATGATAATAATAACTTATAAAAACATCATCTAGTTTTGTCACTCCAAATTTATTTATAATACAATAAGCTCACTTTCTAACGGATCATCGATAACCTTCTGTTTCTTCACTGGGCATCCCATTTTGGCGGTGTCATTAGGCAGGCTGCGTTAATGATTAATGCGGCGCCGTGCTCACACGTCCCCCCCCAAGCCCTAACCCGTCCCCCTGCAGCAAATAAAACTGGAACTAACACTTAATCGAGCTACCCCTTTTGATGGAGCGCTCTGTCCTCTGCTTATTTTTATTTGCCAACGGGCGATGTTCGTGACTAGCCACCGCTAGCAATCCGATTTCGAGATTGCCTGCTATTTGGTGTGGCACGATTTGTGTATTGCATTAAGAGTTGCCTATGTATTTCTTCGAAAATAGTTTCGTTACCACTACTTAAATGTTTTTTTCTTTTTTTCTTGTTAACGTGCTTAAGTAAGTAACACTGGATATTTACGTCCACTTTAAGTTATTATTAAATTAATTTATTTATCTAGAGAGTAAACTAATTTGGGGCAATACAAATAGTTATTTCTCTACAAAGCTTATCTTTCATTCTCATATTTTCGCTTACTGGAATAAGAGCCCACGAATAGTCAAAAAATTGTGAAAATAAAGAGAACCTACCCCATCTCATCCCGTGGGTGTCGTAAAAGACGACAGAGGGAAAATGAAAACGAGGAGATGAGTTACAGCATCTTTCTGGAACATCTGTATAAATAAACTGTAGTGGTTGCCAACCCGTCTGCCAAGCTGGCAACTATGTGAAATTCTCCCCAAAATGAGATCTAAAATTTTTTGTGGCAATCTGTGAGGGAGGTGTAATGTTCAGCAGTGGACTAGTGATAGGCTGAAATGCTGATGATGAATCTAAAAATAGTAACAACTGTACAAAATAAATAAGTTCCAGTTATTTTAGTATATTCTCTAACAGGTACAGATAGAACGGAAATTCGTTTTTCAAAAATAATTTGATGTAGCCATGTGCAAAAATGATGGAACGTGAACAGTCGTGTAGCCTTACGATGACGTCAAATCTAGCGACACTTACGAAAAGAGAGGGGTGATGGATAGTCTTAATTCTCTTCAATCTAAATAAATAATGCTCGTATCAAATGGCGTTCATTCGTTGGCAACATAATTTGCCGTCCGTAAAGGTTAGATTACCTTGAGATTAGATTGCGATATTTATATTACACAGACAACAAATGTGCCGCGCTTTTTGTTTGGTTTTTAACGCCGCAATCAAGGCTGTATCTTGCAAGCAATTATATGTAACAGCTCACCTCGGCGTCATATAGGTCGTCGGAGGACGAATTAAAAGGATAAGAGAGCCGAAGCAAGGTAGCTGGCAATTAGTGGCAGCGGATGATGGATGACGCCCTTCTCCGATACCTCGTGACGGACACAAAACGAGCATCTGAATCGTCCCATAACTCATTATACGGCGATGATAACGCGCCGTATGAAGCTGTAGTTAGATATGCACTGTTCGATGATTACACCGCGCTTTGACGCCGGGAGATTACATTTTTTAAATGAGCTTAGGTTTTCTCTTCGTTTATCCTTTCATGTCAAGTTTTTTGATGTTCCTCGAATTAATGGTTATAAATTATTTTTGCTTTTACGATTTCTTGATAACGTCACAGATATAGACAAAATATACTATAGATAAAATGATTTTAGTATAAGACTTTATACAGTACCCACTATTTGATTCGACTAGTCACCAATTACAGTTACAGTTAACCTTTGAGAAATCACGGTAAATTACATAATGGAGTACACGGTAGCATATCAGAGCATCGCATAGCTATGAATTTTAGTAATAGCTACGATTTGTTAAACATATATGTAGATTCCATTTTAGTAACGATGTCCAAGCTACAGCGGGTTTGGACTTCCTTGCCAAAACAACTGGGGATAGACTGTCCGGTCATGGTTCAGCTGATGTCGTCATCTGGACCATACTTGAGTTCATTAATATTGCGTCGCATTTAGAGACGATTTTGCCAAAAAAAAGTTCAATTAGATCGGACATTTATCACGATGTCGTCCGGAAGGTTCTTGTGTCCTTACTTTTTCTTTCGATTTTAGAACCTTCGGAATATTTAAAGACGATGGCGAGATAGTAAACGGCACTACTTTGGTCCCTCGAAAGGGGGAGAAAGTTCGTGAGTGGGCTGTTATATGTATAGATACACTGAGGCAGAAAAAGTCAGTGGCGTTAATATGAGTCTCCATAATTAGTAGATTTTGTCTAGTAGAGAGTCTTAAAGTGAAGACTATCATTTGTGCCACTTTCTGTAGTTCTTCCTGTAGTACTTATTCGAGAACCGTTCAGCTATTTTGGTGCTATGCCATGAGCAGTAGGGTCTTAAGATTAAAAAAAAACAAAACGTATTCGTTTTTAACGGTTTAAGAGTATTTTGAATATCATCATCATTACAGTCTATAAATCTACTGATATATATCACTGATTGTCACAAATCAGTCCTAATTATGTATTCATTGATGCGAGTGGCGTATGGTGGCTCCCCAAGATAATTTACCACCCATCTCGTACTGTAAATGACGACATATCCGTATCACAGTCCGGTATTCTGATACATTGTTTGCTGTTGGCGGACAATCACCAATCTGTGAATTATTTTCATTCCTCAGACATGCAGGCTAGCTCTGTTCAGCATTGTTCTGTTCGATTTTATTTTTTTATTATGTGACAACGTGGGTTTAAGGGTCTGGTTGTGTTGTGATTATCATCGTGTCTCTGACTCTGCAATCTTAACCTACATCCGATCTTATCGCATGCGCGTTATTGGGTGCTGTTAGGGAGAATGAGTGTCTTTGTGTTTATGCTTACACTTGTGGCACTTTAATATCTCACACAGACAGTATTCGGAAGTTGTCGCCGTGGTCGAAATTTGGCCAAAAGAACATCTGCAAACACGATTGTGAAAAAAGCTATCTAGTAAGCTTGGAGTCTAGTAGGGTTAGATATCTTCTTTTTGTTACGTTAATTACTTTCGAAGGTTTATGACTACTAGTTCATCATCATCATCATCATTTCAGCCTATTACTAGTCCCCTGCTGAACATAGGCCTCTTCCATAGATTGCCACAAAAGTTTGTAGCTATCATTCTGGGGGGATTTCATCATAGTTGCAATGTTCCAGGAAGATGCAACTATCCATCTCCAGGTTTTTATTTTCCCTTTGTCGACTTTTACACCACCCATGAGACGGGGGGGTTTTCTTAAGCCACCACACGACTGCTAGTTAATGATGCTTTAATTTTGAATGAGAAGCTGTCAAAATTTGCCGATGTTTCCATCTAGTGTCATTAAGACCCAATTTCACCGATCTCTTTGGAAACCAAGTTTAATAAAACCATGTTTTACTTAACTGAGTTCAAATGTATTATTTGATCTCGGTTATCGTCTAACCGATTTCACCGACTCCATTTTGATCGCGTTTAGAAAAACTAAGTTTACATGAAATATCGTCACAATTTAAAACAAAATTAAAAAATATATTTTGCGACATCAAACAGCCTATTTTTATGCATAGGTTACATATGTATTAAAACAATAAATAATACGAATTAAAAATATTTTTTGTGTTTACATAGTTGAGCAATTGACAATAACAGCTCTCTAAACGCGTTTAGAGAGCTGAACGTCGAAAATTGGGCGTTCAGAATTTGAACCGCGTTTAGCATTGACTGCGTTCATTTGATGTTGATGAAATGCAAACTGTAGCATTGAACTCAGTTAAACGCTTAAACTTCGTTTTTCTTAAACTGATCGCGTTTAGTTTCAACGGTGAAATCCGCCCTTAGTGTCGATGATTTGAGCAGACAATACGCGGTTAACGCGTAAGGACGAGAATAACTTGGATCCGTCACGGTGTTAACGTAAGACAGAGCCTGGGCCATTAGAGTCCATTAGAGGCGCAGGCGCAGGTGTCGCGTTAGCCACGCTACTGGGACAGTGGATGGCCGCTGTTAACTGAGTTTTGTTTGTCGAGATCAATCGTCTCCGCTCTTAATGTTATTACGGAAACAAATGTACGCAGTCAAGGATGCGCGGTAACTCCGAGTAGTGGTTCATTATATGAATGTGATGACGCCTGTTTATATTCGGACGGGAATCTGATTTTGTTTTGCGGTCAGAATACCGCGGGTCCTGGGTTTGAATCCCAGTCGGAGCAAACATTTGTGCAAAAACACAAATTGTTGGTTTTCGGATCTGGTTGTGTTGTGATTATTCTCGTGCTTCTGACATCGTATCCGAGCCTACCTCCGATCTTATTGCATCAGTGTTACCTAGGACGAATGAGTGCCTGTGTTTGCGCGTACACCTGTGGCACTATAATATCTCCTGCGCAGTTGATAGCTCCCGAAAATATTCGGAAATTGTCGCCTTGGTCGAAATTGACCAGGAGGATATCATATGTAGTTTATGTCTGTAAATGGGTGGACGTTGCACTTACCACCAGGTAAAAAAAATGACTCAAATTATTTAATGATATTTTCTAAAAATGTCCTTAGGTTTTAGTTGAATTTTATGTGCTACTTCATTTAATCAATTTCCTCATAGAAATATGGCAAGTTACAGACAAACATGAATATTATAAAACGTTTAAATAATTTTTAACTTATTATTTCCGTCATTACCTTCACGGCGCCGCAACAGTTCCGTTTTCTCAAAAGATGTCGTAACAGATTGTGTTTAGGGGCCTTATTGCACTATAATTTAGTTTTTATAAAACCAGTTGACAGGCGGAATGGCGTTTTGGACTAGTAATGCGTATAGGCACGCACGTAGGTAATGAAACTTGTGACATGCGAATAACAATGGGCCAGCATTTGATTCAAGCTCATTATACGCGGCAGATATTACAGCAATTTGTCATATGAACGAATATTAGCGTCACACTTTCACCCAATTTCGTGGTTGTTTTGTGACTCAAGGCTTTGATTGCGGCGCTGTTGACATCGTCGAATTTTTATGTTATTAGGGCATATTTAAGTTTTGAATTAGTAGTAATTAGTATTACTGGCATAGACAGACCGCGTGGCCTAGTAGTTAGAGTACCTGACTTCTAAGCCGCAGGTCCTGGGTTCGAATCCCAGCCGAAGCCAACATTTGTGCTCCAACTCAAATTGTTGGTTTTCGGGACTGGTTGTGTTGTGATTGTCCCCGTGTCTCCTTGCCTACCTCCGATCTTATCGCATCAGCGTTACATCGGGTGCGGGTAGGTTGGGACGAGTGAGTGCCTCTGTTTTTGCGCGGACACATGTGGCACTATAATATCTCCTGCGCAATTGATAGCTATCGACAATGTTCGAAAGTTGTCGCCGTGGTCGAAATCGGCCAGGAGAATATATTATCACTGGCAAAGAGCCTGGCCTCTGACGTCAGTTCTGGGCTTGAATATAAGCAAATTATTGGTTTTACGTACAAGTTTAAGCTTACTTATGACAAGGAAATACAAAACAAAATGTTAGTTAATTTATTAATTCAACGTGGTTGGAAATTTTGGTACCAATTTAATAAAAGGTAAATATAGGTTGATTTTTTTATCTCCGTACGAAACGTTGCAGATGCGCTGAAAATTGATAAAATGGAGAGAGATGGGTTAGATTTAACATAATTCACACGTGTTATCTCGGCAGAGGTAGAGTGCGCGAGGCGGTAAGGCCGTGGTACGGTGATACCATGCGATACGTACAACACGTACGGAGCACGGCTGAGCAGATTGCGTTCTGCGGTAAAGCGATAATTCAGCTCAATCTATGTCGTGAGCGCTCGCGCTTTGTTTTATCCGCTGGCTTCTGTGCGCCTTTATTTAGAAAATTGATGAGAAATGGTTTCCATTACGACGCACCGCCTTATAAAAGATTTTGCCTCGAATTCGCTATAACAACGTTTGAACCGAGGGAAAGGAAATGAACGCAAATTTGTTTTCGTGATTGCAAGCTTCGGAGAGAATATGAACTCGGATAAAATTGGTATTGGTACAATTTTCTTTTGCGACTGTAATTTTCATTATGTTTAAAATTGCTTAAATGTTCAATCTAATATGGTTAAGCAAATCGATGTTTTCCGTTTGTAAATTTTACTAATACCGTATTTTTTTATAAAGCTTTATGTGGAATGTATGTAATAAGAGGAATTAATTAGTTTACGTGCTCTAAATGGTTCGATTTCGAGCGTGAATAGTTATCTTCCAATTTGCGTGGACTGCGTCTCGCCACGGACAATCACTCGCAAATTGCTCGACCACTGATTGCCGCAGCCGTTTATGAATATTCTAGTTGGAAACATTGGAGTCCACACACACCCGTACCCTTTCATTGTAGTGGGTTTCTATTAAGTTGAGATATTTCTCAACTAACTGTTAGCAATTTCATTAAAAGAAATCAAAGTTGCCTAAATTAAAATTTTAATTTTAATTTAGAATACAAACCCAAAAATGCAAAGATGTTTCAAATAGCTTAGTAGTCAATCATTCAGTATTAATGTTAAAACTTCATAGGCGTTCATATTTTTTAAAATGGCAATAACGTCATTGTCATAATCATCGTCATTATTATTATCAGCCTGTAAGTAATCCACTACTTGACATACATATTTATGCCTCTCCCAGGTAGGATAGGATTTGCCGCCATATTTGGTAGGCGCTTTATCAGACACCACACACCTTAAAAGCTATTGCCCTTCACAGGTCTAAGTATTTTGGGTCTCAGAAATATGAGATGGTTATTCTGCCCTAAGTCGGAGGTTGTGGACTTCTTTCCTGGTATTTCCGTTAAGTATAATACCCACAAAGCGAGATGGGGTGGTGAGGATGTTATTTTTTTCTCCGTAAGTCTTGTATTAGTTCAAAGTTTTGAGGTACGTACCTTTGAAAATTATATACATTGTACATAATTTTCAAAGGAAGTAAAAAGAGATAGTCCTAAATTTTATAAAGCGTCCCAATTTTTATTATATATCTAGATGCTAATTCTTATTTAGTTTATAATTAAAAACAAAGGAACCTTTAAATTAGAGGGGAGGATGAATTTCATCGATAAAATTACATTGTATAGACCAATTTGTCTCCATCAACAGTAATTTTCACACAAAACTCGTGATCATTAATTAAGTCGATAGATAATAAAAGCAATATTCAGCCATAACCGTGACCTCGTAATCAATAATTACAAAACTATATTATATAGAGCCGGAACTAATCGAGCGGTTCCTACTTACGTATAATAATGTTGGTTGGCAGTCAATGATGCTCAGCGGGTCGCCGTACTGACAATGCTAGGGTCATCCCACACAATACCGTGACGTTTATCGACGTGTCGAAACTGAGCATTCATAGTCGATACCGAAAAAAATATCGATTTCCGTAAATAAGTGAGTGTAGAACATTTATAATAATGATGAATGGGACCATCGGTTATACACGAGTCGATATTGCGTATCGAATCGTGCAACCGCTCTATCGTAACGCCACTATGATATTCATTGATCGCTAATTGAAAAGGAATTATTATTATCTTACGTCCTGCTATAAATCTAATGCAAACTGGGGCGTACTCGATGTCTCGTCGCGGTTTCGGTTTAAGATTTGTGTGCGGTCGTAAATTATGTTTTACTATTCTACTTTGCCACAATATCTTGCATTAAAAGAATTCTGTATTTAAAGTTTCACTGATAATTTATGTTAACGTCTTCTAACATTTTATATGAATTCGTTGTTACAGCAACAACGTTTTGTTTTTTGTGGCTATGTTATAAAAACGTATTCTGTTTTACTGGCGAAATAACAATAATTTTGTATTATGGTCATTAAAAAAAACAATTTATAAATTATTCTATAATTTGATGAATTTCCTATCTGTTTTCGGCAATAGTTTAATTTTTTGCTTATAACTGTAAGTTGTTGTCTGATATTATAGCGCCGTAAATGTCTGACCGCGTGATAGCATGGTTCAAGAGCACGGAGATGTGGTTTTTGGCACATTGTGTAGATTAATATCAAATATTCTGTAAAAAAGGAAAATAACTTCCTATAAATGCCACACCGCCTGTATTATGGCCTGCTCTCATTGTCGATAGAGTATTAGAGCCGGGAAGCCTCCAGGACTCGAATGTTTTTCTTATTCCTAAGACATGGTATCATGAATTTCTACACCGTTCAGCATTTATAATTTACAACTAACAATTTAGAGGTGTGTGCATAAGAAATCCAACTTATGGCATTTAAGAGTAACGACCGGCCCTTTAGATATCACGAACATTTCGGTATGGCTTCTGATAATTTGTTGAAGTAAATTATCATTTGGTACCTTAAAATTGAATAAAAATCTTTTTTATTATATAGACTTATTTTAATACTATTTTTCTTTATTTAATTTTACTATTACGTGTACGTGGCGGCTCGTTAAAAGAATACTACCACTCCATCTCATCCAAGCGATCTCGTAAAAGGCGAGTAAGGAATTAAACTGCACTGTGCACCCAACAGCGCATGGTGGCGATGGGCTCACCACCTATCACACCAAGTGCATTATATTGTTTTGGTGAAACGTGGATTGTGGCAGTCATCTGTTTTTGCAGTGAGTGCCCAGTCTCTGACTACCCCGTATGGGATACAGTCGTGATCTTTTGTATGTATGTATGTATGTACTATTATCTATATAGATTTTTGTTAAAGATACAAGGCTCTAGTTGAAAATCTTTTAGCCAGACCCGAATATAGTCTATCATAATAAATATTACAGAAAACAACTTAATGATACTAACATTGAAAAAAATCTAGCAATGAGTTGAAGCCGCTTCCTTATACAATCGTGTAAAACCTCCAATTGCTGTTATTGCACGTCATCAAATGATCCTGCGTGTCACATTAAAACGCCTGATGTAACACTTACATATAATCAATTAGCTATCAACGTTACAACACTAAATTGCGTGTGACCGCAGGCCGGCCCCACTGCGCCAAATGTCAGGCATCTAACGGCCAACCCTTCACATTGTGAGCGTGTCCAATACTCTTATTTAGTTACAATCTACTGTGCTGTGACTGAGGAAACTGACGATTTGAGGTAGCTTCCTCTAGTATAGCTTAAAAAATATAATAACCTTTAAGAAGTTAACCAAAATAATGATGTGACCAGAAAGGTGGTAGGATTCCCATGCAGGAGTCAGTCTAGGTAGGTACCACACCAGGGCCAGTTATTCTGCCGTGAAGCAGTAGTGTGCAAACATTACTGTGCTTCGGTTTGAAGGGCACTGTGAGCTAGCGTAATCACAGGGCATATGAGACTTAAGAACCTATGTCTCAGGGTGATGGGCACAGTGTAGTGTCACACAGAAATTTTCTGGGTGGCACAGCATTTGTTATGGGCAGACGTTTCACTTACCATCAGATGAACGTTTTGCTCGTTTCATCACTTTATGCAATAAAAAAAAAAACCGAAAAATACTTTTAAGCGACATGCATAACACAACCAGATCCGAAAACCAGCAATTTGTCTTGGTTTCGACCTGGAATCTGGAGGCTGGGATTTGAATTCAGGACCCCGAGCAGCAGTCAGGTACTCTGACCACTAGGCCAAGCGGTTGGCGAAAGCCGGCCACTTTTACCTAGTTATTGAAACTTGTTAAAGAAGTAACCACAATAAAAACACACAACATTAGATAAAGAAGAGACCACACTGTAAGTATACAATTTGAAACAAAAAAAAGAAAACATCCAAATCGATTCAGAGATGCCAACGATATGTGGTAACACACGGAAACAATGACGTGTGTTGTAAGCGTTTATTAAGGGAAACGGTTGGATGATCTCATGGCTTTGAAAAGGTGATAGACTAAAATTTCAAGAAAGAAAAAATAAAATTGTACTAAGGAGCGAAAGAAAGCACCGTCTAAGTCAACTTCTGGTTGTTAATTACAAGATAACGCTATCGGCAAAATCGGTAGGATATATTTTACATTTCGAAACGTAGCTTTTTTAACACTTTCTTTTTTCTTTAAAACTATTACTTGTATAACTCATAGATATCATCATCGGTTTGTATAGTCTATCAACCTGTCAAACAGCTGGACATAGACTTGAGACCTGAGATGAGATAGGCTACAGATATAACGCTAAACAGCTAAACGCATATAAATATATTTAGGAGTTTTTGGGCGTGAACAGCGTGGTCACAGAGCCTGGGGTTTACTACGAAAATCGAAGTATGAAGTTTAGGATCGATTCGAAGCAACAACGGACGTCAAACATAAACCCTTCTACCAAATTACTTCGGATACAACTTCTAAGGGCGGCCTTCTTCCGGTTCCATAGGCAACCAATAGAATGAATGTTTAGTAAAGTTTTTTCTCCCAGTTGGAGTCAACATTTACGAAATGTTAATTTTCAGGTCTAGTCATGTTGGGATTGTTTCTGTGCCTCGGACACTGCATTGTAACCTTGCTCCGACCTTATCGCGTGAGCGTTACATCGGGCGCGGGTACGTTAGAACGAGTGTGTGCAACAGTAGTTGCCTACACTTGTGGCACCATAAAAACGCCTGCGCAGTTTATGGTTTCCGAGAGGATTGGGAAGTTGTGGTGGTGGTCGAAAAACATCATCATCATCTACTCATTTTATAGTATTGCTAAATCAAGTGCGAACAAATTGAAATTTTGTTTTATAAGACATTTTCGTATTCTTTGCTATAAAGATTTTGTGTGATTCTTACAAGCAAATTAACGGCCGGGCTAATTACAAATTGACATTTTCGGCTGTGATTCGAATCCAAGGCGTACGGCTCAACAGTTAGGTGCCCTAATCGTTGTGCCTCGCGGTCACACTAACTACTAAAGGGTATTTAATCAAAAATACTATAAAGTTACATAGGGGAAGTTTGTCACAAAAGAAAGTTAAGTCTACAATTAATCCTACTATAAAGAGTTTTAAGTCTTGGAAAACGCATTAAAAGTCCCGTGCATGACTTTCAATTTACAGAAAAAAAAATTACGATCAAGAAATGTCGTGAGCTAATGTGTTGACTCGGCGCCAGGAATGCTCGCCATTTTATTTTTTCCCCGCTCCCCCATAATTACGTAATTAGTGTCGATGAATTGGAAGTGCATTTGTGTTGTGGGCCTTTTGTCCGCGCCCGTCTGCGCCCGCGCCGACTTTTGTTTATTACCCGTAACAGCTGTTAAATTTGCAACTTTCCATCACGACAGTTAACATTTAATATATTTACTAATGTGTTTAACCGGACGATTAAAATTTCTACTGCAATTTATAGATAAAGTAGTCATTTTATATATTATAGTTTATATATATAGTATGGATTAATTCGAAATATGAATTGCTAGATCAGGCCGCACATCTAATATAGTACATCTACATGTAAAATACGTGATGTATTTTTTGGTTATTATTTTCCAGAATGAAGATGTTCAGTTCATTTTTTTTAGTGTCTTTTGTAATATAAATAGGGAAATACAGTCTTTATTTCTAGCAGCGATAACACATAAAGAACACGCAGTTACTTGTAACATGCAGTTAACCGCAGCATTCTAACCACAGACTAATGAATACAGACGTTTCTTAATTTTGCTATAAATTCACTAATAGTAAATGATTCGCTAAATATTATATAATCACTAGATGTTTATGTTATGAAAACATTCTTACGTTGCGTGACAAGACAGTTATAGGCGCAAATACAGAGTCACTCATACGTCCTAACTTACCCGTGCTCATTGTAAAGCTCATGCGATAAGATAACACGTAGACTAGGATGCAGTTCTGGAGACACGAGGCCAATCACAGTACAACCAAACCCTAAAGCAGACGGTACTCTGACCACTAGGCCACGGGGTCGTTATTTAATAATATATAACACTTAGCAGCTGTGACAAATGCTAATCATGTTTTAATTGATAGTTTATAAATCTACTAATTCGTTAAATACATTATACGTGTTCCAAATTTACAACTACAATTTTTTATCGTAGTACCTGACTTCTACGCCGCGGGTCCTTGGTTCGAATCAAGGAGTCAACATTTATTCAAAAACACAAACTGTTGGTTTTCGGATCTGGTTGTGTTGTGCCTTTGAAATTTCTATTTGTGAAACGAGCTCACGATACAAGAGGAATCCTTGTGTGGGCATTGTTTTTTTTTCAATCCTAAATGTGACGTTTTCACTTAAGCTTCACAATATACCTAACGCCCGTTTAGACATGTGTAATGCAGGATTACGTGGTATTGCCGTGTGGTAGCAGCTTAAGAGAATCTACCACCCCATCTCATCCCGTGGGTGCCGTAAAAGTCTATAGAGGAAAAATAAAATAAAATTCGGCCTACCTAGACAGATTCCAGCATAGGATTCCTGCCACCAGTTATTATTTGAATGCTGATGATTACAATTTGAGGCCGATTGATGGTTTTTTTTATTAGAGAAAGTGACGAAACGAAAACCTTCACCTGATGGTAAGTGCAACGTCCGCTCACAACAAATGCTGTGCCACCCAGAACATTTCTGTGTGACATCACATTGCGCCCGTCACCCTGAGATATCAGTTCTTAAATCTCATATGCCCAGTAACTCACATGCCCATATCCATAGCTCATATGCCCAGTAAACACACTAGCTCACAGTGTCCTTCAAACCGAAACACAGTAATGTTTGCATACTACTGCTTCACGGCAGAATAACTGGTCCTGGGGTGCCTACCTAGACGGATTCCTGCACAAGAATCCTACCACCCACTTACCATCAGGTGACGTCACGCCTCGAATTCCTCACGATTTCTTGATCGTCGATATACATCTAAACTATTTTTAATTACAATCTATATATTAATAACGTGAAGAGAAAACTTTGTACCTCTTTTTAAGCATATTGCACTCACAGTGTACACAGTTAACTTAATTTTTTTATGTATGCGCGGCAGAGTAGAACACCTACCTCTTTCCTACAGAGGTGTCGTAAGAGGCGACTAAGGTGTTCTGCAGCCTTTATTCGTGCAGATTGACACCATAACATGCAATGCTATTACTATACTGCTTGTGGGGACGCAACGAAAAGTCAGAATTTTTTGATTCTTACCAAAATGGCGGCGACGTGATTTGCCACCCGGCACGACTAGTTTCCCGCGAGCCTCTGCCTACCCCTTATATGGGAAAAGGCGTGACTATATGTATGTATGTACAAATACATTAAATTCAATAAAAAAATCGATGGATTTCGACCATTGGACGACCACTAGTTTAGATAAAAATGGTATTACGTTTGATATCGGCTAATAAGGAGACTATAGGTTAAACTGCTGCAGGTTGTGAAATCATGGACTAGAATACTGATCGCCGGATACAATGACCTGCTGAACTCTTTCCGATGCAAGCTAATATCAGCAACAGTTAGCAGTAATCAAGGCGTGTTGGTGTGATTTGTGCGCGGAATCGACCCAAGAAATGCGGTTATGATTGCTTGTTAGTAGTCATAAGTGTTTCGTTAGTTGACGTGTATTTTTTTTCTTGATGTGTTGATTGATGTTCTTGATGTTGACCTGTCTTCTACGTCACAGGTCCTCTGTTCGAATCTCAGGCACTTGTACAAAAACACAACTTGATGGTTTTCGGGTCTGGTTGTGTTGTAATCCCCGTGTCTCTGAAACTGCGTGCTAGTTAGTCTACCTGCGATCTCATCGGGCGTAGGCGTAGGTCAAGACAAGTGAGTGTCGCTGTGTTTACGCGTACACTTGTGGCACTGTAAAATCTCCTGCGCAGTTGACAGCGTCCGATCGTATTAGGTCATATTAAAAAAAACAATACCCCACATTAGAATTTCTCCTGTATTGTATATGCGTTTTATATTATGTAAATTGCACATGCACAAACACCAACATCTGCAGGGCATAAAAAATTGTGTCGTGCGGTAATCGAACCCGCGTCCCAGAACGCAGAAGTCAGTCCCTCAGGAAGCTTTTGCGCTAACCGACCCGACATGTATAGTTATATACTCCATGTTTATACAATTTGTACGTGGTTGGTTAGAGCAATGCTGTGGATTTTGGCATACGAGATATACCTAAATGTGTCGGCTCTACTGGGAAACGATCACGCTTCCACCAGAATACCAGCACAGTTTAAATTTGAACTATACAAGGAATTATTCATTTATATTTAAGAAAAGAACGTACTTATTTAATGATACATATTACCATTTATCCATTTGCTAGACAAGGTTTTGCTAAGATTCAATAAATTCGCTTATAGAATTTTTTAATGTCATAGCTTTCGACATTTTTGCATAATAGATATGGTTAAAGTGCTTATGGAAAAAAAAATTAAGACATGTTATTTAAAAAAATACAGGTTGTTAACAACAGGTTATTAATTAAATTCAAGCTAAGCAACGTAAATATTTTTATTTTATTTTAGGCAACTTTTTACAGTTAGCTTTCGAACTTTGAGCCTGAAAACAATATTTAATAAAACTATGTTTGAATAAGAAAATATTCTTGCTTAAGTTTCAATAATTTTTAGACATATTTGAAAAATAAATAATAAATATTTACCATGTTCCTTCGTATAAGCACCTTAAAATAGATACCTTTAACTATTTCTTACTCCACCTTTCTTTTTACATCAGTTTTTATTTCAAAAATAAATTAGGTAAACCTAAACTAGTAATTCAAGAGAAAGAGAAAATTTTACAATACCATATCGATGTACAATGTGTATTAATTATACATGATTTCAAGAGCGGTTTTTCTTAATCTAGAGAAAATACAGACTTATTGCCTATAGCGAATTCAGTGTACAGGTTTTTACGTTCGGTATAGTAACTACCGAGTTTAAGAGCAAAAAGTTGGGAAGTCCGTAATAAACAATGTATCTTGAATGTTTGTTGGGAAACAATTCGTTTGAACGTAAACAGTTTGATAGTCGCACAGGTGGGCAGCGTCACCTGACACTGGCCTCGGAACCGGCCACTTCCGCCGGACGCGGCAATTAGTGACACACATACAAAAGCTGTGCAAACATGTACGGACATACACGCACTTTGTTACTGTTGTAGTTACAGTACGGGTATGTCTAGTTTAAAGTTCAAACAAACGATGAAAATAATCTATTTTCATCGTTTGTTTGTCACCTTTGTTGTTGAAAACTTTTTTCATTTAGAATACATTTTGTTTATTTTTTTTTATTCCAAATTTATTTTCTCAATATTGCAGCATAAATATGAAGTATGGATCTTAAGCTCATAATACCAGTTCACTTTCGAACTGGTTTCATGAGAGCGATAATCCACGGTATTGTTTACGAAGTTGCGTTGTCGATAGACAGCAATGTATAGCGTTCTCTGAGCTCACAATTATCCCAATTTCACTACCTAAGATTACATTAACTTATTTTTACTTTTTTCTTATGGTTATTAGTGCCGATTTGAGAAACGCGATCACTGCGGGTATGTGCCACGGGACATCGGTCCTTAAGTCTCATGTGCCCTGTGATTACACTTGCTTAAGTGTCCTTCACATTGCAACCGGTGTTTTCACACCACTGTTTAACAGCAGAATATCTGGCACCGCGATGGTACCTACCTAGGCTGGTTTCTGCATAAATCCTACCACCAGTTGGTATTGTTATATGGAGTCGCGGCAAGGTACTTTGATATCATGGTATCCTAATGTGGGGATAATTTATATTTCTGCTGTCTAATACAATTTGTCACACGTTTGAGTATAAGTAGTATTATAGAATTCCTCGCAAGAACGCATTAAGTGACGCCTTGAGAGATGCCGATATCCAACAGTGGATGAACGCAAGAATTGCACATTTTATTTAATGATTTGGTTTTGCAGCAACATTTTATTAAAATGATACTAAAAATATATTACTACCGTATCCTATTAGCTTGTTCATTATCTACTGCTGAACAAAGGCCTCTAGTAAGCAGCAGGGATTTACAGTAATCGGTATGTATGCAAATGGGCTACTGTATAAAGATGATAACTGTAGGAGGCTATCAAATGCGCAGAAAACGTTATAGTGCCACAAGTGTACGCACAACTATAGAAGTACTTACTTGTCAAAATAAATGTTTCTTTCTTTCGTCCACGGGGACAATCACAACAAAACCTAACCTGAAACCAACAATTTGTGTTGTTTTACAAGTGTTGGCTCCGACTGGTATTGGAACCCGGGACACGCGGCGTAATAGTCTGGTACACTGACCACTACTCCACGCGGTCGTCAGGTGGTTACCGTATATCAAATTCCTCGCAAATCAGACGCTAGTCGGTCACTGGTCTGTGATTTTCGATCTGGCAAGTTTCGAAGAGATCTTCAAAAATTTTAATGTTCGAGACCTTTTCGTAAATATAGCTAAAAGCGTATGTGTGTCTCCCCTAGTGCAGTCGTTCATTATACACGTATTTTTAATTAAATATTCAACAAGCTCTGTAATTATAATCGGTTTAAAGTAACCTTTTTCCTTATAAAAAGCTCACTAAACTGACAAGATGTAACGAAGCTTCAAATCCAACCTCATTATTCATAAAGAATTCTGATGTGTTCGTAGTTAAAAAAGAAAAAACCAGTTTATATGATAATTAGTTAACTAACGTAACGTGAATTAGTGGGGAGGCGATTGTTCTTTTTTAATTAGGATAATTTTAGTGACATAGCGTGTATGACGGGCCACACAAACAGCACCGACTGTGGCATTGTAAATAAACATGGTTAATAGTCTTTATAATAAAATATTTTCGTTTTATATTTCGTTTTATAATACTGCCAGTTACGACATTTAAAAAAAATTCTCGTCATAAAATCTTCAGTAAACTTTTGTATATTTTTAGTTAGTAAGCAAACAGGTATTTATTCTACATGCATTTCTGTGGCCATTGTCACCTCACCTATAATTGTAATTTTAAAGCAAATAAGTACATTCGTAAGTACAGTTAACACGCAGTTTCTTTTTCTCCGCGCTAACTAGCAAAAATATGATATTTAAACGTTAACATAGACTACTCAAATGAAACTAAAAGTGAGCCCAATATTTTTAAATGAAATGTGGTGACATTTTAATTTAATTAAGAGTTCAAAATTTAATCGATAAAGGAATATTTCTGTTATTTTAGAATTTTGCCGCGTGTTGTTGCTGAGATTGACAGGATAGTATAGATGTCAACAACTTAGTCATATATACAGGAATTCTATGACACAGCGAAGAAGTCACTACTAATAATTTGCTACTACCAGTGCCTCCTACGACAGCTTAGCCATGCCATTTGATTAAACCTACCACTGTAAACAGGCAAGGGATGTGAGTTCAAAGTCTTGTTGATAATTCGTTATTTATTAGCAGGCTTAGTAGCAGTCAATGGTAGCAAATGTAAAGTTTATGTTCCAAACATGATTTGTATTTGACCAGTGGTATTAACGTTACAGGATACGGTCCGCTGCAGTGGGACGAGGGGCGCCGCAGGTTACAACGATAAAATCACGATTACTCGCTACAAAACGGCCGATATCGCGGCCTCATTACTGATACAACTTGGCCGCATAATGGATATTTACGAGTAGAGCGGTTTTTCTTCTGTGGCTCCACTGCTCCGTTACTAGTGTGAGATTTAAGTAATAATATTTTTTTTACATAAACAACAGAGCACGTTTTGATGGGCTAGTTTACAAAACAAGCTCATTAAAATTCTCTGTGGTGTATTTTAATTTTTGTTTTAGCATCGAACAAAAATTTATCCAAAAGCTCCGATTTAAAGTCAGTTATTTCTTTATAGTTTGTTAAGGATATTAAAACCTCTTTTTATTATTGCTCAATATAATTGAGTTAAAATAAACAAAAATTAGTCAACAGAAGTCATGCACAACCTAATACAACTAATAGTCACTAACTCAAAAATATTTTTAAATTTTATTATGTTGCTTTTCCCTTTTTAATTTTTTGTAATTTTGAAAAGGAAAGAAAAAGATCTGCGGACTTGTGTGTAACTATACGGTGTTCGGTAGCCTTATATTCTAATAAAAATATACAGTAATACCGATTATTAAAAAATAACAATAAAATTACTGAAATAGGTTCACGAATTTCCCTTACTTAAGCACAGGTGGAGGTAGCTAACCGCGAAACGTCCATTTCATTTCCATAATTTCACAAAATGGTGGATTAAAATTGAAAAAGAACGCTGACAATCAAGCGACCGTGGCAGAACAATGGCGCGTCGTTTCCCGAGCATTATCCAATTTGTCTGTCAAAAATGTAGCGCGCGCGCAACATAAAACGGCTAATAAGTGGTATTTATTGTTTACAAAAACTTATTAGAGACTTAAAAACGTGTTAACCGTATTAAATTTATCGTTATATTTATTTTCTTTAACGTTAAATCTTTTTAAATTTGTTTGTTTATATAAAAGTTATTTTGTAAAATAAATGGAAACAAAAAAATTGTAACAACGATTTTTATTACTATGTCGTTACTATACTATACTATGTAATATCGAATTGCAACGAAATAATGTTATACATATAAAATACATACATATAAAATAACGAAATATTGTCATAGATTCCAATAGCAACGAGTCAATACTGGAGAATTAATTTTATAAAAGTGTATACAAAGCGTGCATTCGAATTATCGCAACACAACACGACTAAAATGAAACGACTAATTACCCAGTACCGACGCCATAAAATCGCTCCGTGCCGCCCGCTGCCACCAACACATGCTGTGTACTACAACCACTTTGCCGGTGGTTTTATTGAAATAAAGCTATGAACTTTCACCAGTTATATAGATTTCTTTATATATTTCTTCTTGACTTCTGCCTACAGGTGAATCAGTAAGGCTCTGTCTCACTCGGAGAACACGTCTCACTGAAAATGACTTTTACAAAATGGCCTACATCTTCACCGGTTTTCATATTTTAAATCCGCCAGAATCAGTACCTACATAAATGCAATTAAGCTGAGCGCTTTTCTGGTCTTTTATATACTGTTTTCATTATCACTGACAATTTAAAATAATTCCCATTTTAACCTACGCATAGACGACCTCGTGGTCTAGAGGTCAGAGTACCTGACTTCTGCGCTGCGGGTCCTGGGTTCGAATCCCAGCCGGAGCCAGTATTTGAGCGAAAAAACACAAACTGTTAATCATCGCATAGCATGAGCGTTAGCTTGGGCGCGGATAGATTTGGATGAGCCAATGCCACTGTGTTTACGCGATCACTTGTGGTACTGTAATATCTCCTACACGATTGGAAGCATCCGACAGTATTTGGAGATTGTTGCGTATCGAAAATCGGCTAAGAGGACGCCAGTACATCGACATGTTTTCGGCGTCCAAATTAGCGACTAACTACTTTTTAATATTTACCTTCTATTCTTATACTTACGTCCTATTCCAGTTTAACTGTTCCAGAGAAAAACTTCTTCTAGTTTCATCATCATTTCAGTCTAACACTATTCCACTACAGAACATAGGTCTCCCAATACATTGCCATAAAAGATTGTATCTCTCATTTTGGGGAGGGTTTTGCCATAGTTGCAACGCTTGGCCGGCGGGTTGGCAACCACAGTTAATTTATTCAGATGTTCCAGAAAGATGCTGGTGCCCATTTCCTGGTTTTCATTTTCTTTATGTCGACTTTTACGATACCCACGGGATAAGATGGGGTGGTAAATTCACTTAAACCCCCACCACACGGTACCTTTTAGTTTAGCATGACCATAATCCATAATATAACGATCATATGGACAGAGATATAATATCCAAGTGAGTTCAGTTTTGAAAATTAAAAAATTAAGTCACGGTTGTTACCATATCGTACTTTGGGATAGGAAGTGATCACTACGTGCCAAATCTCCGAACGACACATATATGTGCATAAATCTAAAGAGCTGTCTTCGTACTCGCAAATGCTCGGTTAGGTGACTCCGTACTGGATGAAGCAATCAGTACGGGGTACAACAATCAGAACAGTACCGATGAAATCACTGTGTTGATATCAGTATTTCAAAAGTTTGTGCCTAGCACTGAGTGAAAAAACATCATGATAATTATTTAAAAATCATAATTGCAAATATGTAAAAGTAATTAAAATACAATGTAACATCGACAATAAAAATAAATATAAACGCATGCAACATGGACGGGCAAACAGTGCAGGGTGCTTGCACCAATAGCCGTAGTAAATTGCTCACTTTAATGCACTGACCATAGATAACAATCGACTGATTGTTTTAACGTATACAACGTATTGAATGTCCGACGCTTAAATGTGTTCTAATATTTTCAATGCATTATATTTCAAATGACAAAACATATATTACTGCTGAGCGTGTTTGTAACATACAATGAAATGCAATTCTAAGAGACAATAAAGTACATGCCGCATGCAAGAAGTTATACAAGAACTTAATACTTTATAATATTAAAATAGTGAATAGCTTAAGCGTTCTGACAGGTATTTTAATTAATAATTTCTTCATATTGCAAAGCAAAACTAATTGAGATAATTATGATATAATCTGAAAAAAACTTTCTAAATTTCTAACTTTATTTTCTTAAGAATACATCGGGTCTTTTAGTTATTGACTTAGGTTATTATAGTCAGTTTACTTTTTCATTAAGCAAATACCATTACTAATTGTGTGGTGGCGGCTTAAGAAAATCTACCACCTCATCTCGTATTGAATTCTCGATTAAAATGTATCAACCGGCTTTGATTTTGTATAAGTAGGTTAGTAATCATCATCACCATTTCAGCCTATCACTAGTCCACTGCTGAACATAGGCCTCCCCCAATTATTGCCACAAAAGGTACTAGCACTAATTTTGGAGAGATTTTGCCATAGTTGCCACGCTTGGCGGGCGGGTTGGCGACCATAGTTTATTTATTCAGATGTACCAGGAAGATGCTTCTGCCCATCTTCTGGTTTTAATTTCTCTTTGTCGACTTTTAGGACACCCTCGGGATGGGATGGGGTGGTAGATTCTCTTAGGCCGCTACCACACGGCAAACCAAAACTAAGTAAAGAATATAAATGCAACGAGGGCCTTTGCCCCCCAGTGGAATATATCAGGCTATAACAGAAAAATGTTTCTCTTCTGAATGTTGATGAAAAGAAAAAGTGCCTCTGTTTTGGCGCTTACACTTTCGGCACTATATTATATCAACGTCTTGTTGTTAACCAAAAATTATCGCCTCGAATTTGAAGTGATTTATACATTGATTACATTTTATAACTTTGAACTTTTGATGGAATGAAAGAAAATTACATTGCATTACTTCAGGTATCAATTATTTTTGGATAGTGGAACACTTCGTTTCAATATTCAAAAAAGACACCTGAAGACACACACAACATTTCTTATTAATTTTTTAAATTATCTATCTTGTATAAACTTATAAAATATTGATGATTTCAATGGTATTAATGTCAGTATTTGTTAATGAAAAATATGATCATATTTCATTACAATGTGGACCGACGAACTTGTGCGGGGTGCTGTACCCGCAGTGGGATCGTTTAAGCGGCAACTAAACGGCACTGTTAATTATTCCAACGATACTATCGCGTTCGTGTAAAATAAAAATTGCTCCGCTTTGCTATTCAAATCGGACGGCCTGCTTAATTACGCGTCGGTGGCGAGACTAACAGTTGATAAACAATAACTGCAGATAGAAGTTAATGCGGCGTAATCAGCAATCTGCTTAATATTTTTCTCCTCTATCTAAAAGTCTTTCAAAAAAGTTCTCAAGTTATTAAATGAAAATCAGTATAAGTTAAGTTATTGAATGAATCAGTAGAATTTGCCAAAGCATTGTATATGTGTGAGATATGGCAAACTCTACTGATTAGGTGGTAAATGTTGATAATAGGAACTTGACCGCCCAAATGCCCATTTTAATGTTTATTTACAGGTTTTAATTCAACGTTATGCAATGACGTAAAGTTAGAAAAATAATTGGATAAAAAGGAAAGTAAAGAATTATACGTTCTTGCATATTATATACAATAAGTGACATAGAAGAAATTCGTACTCTAAGTCATAAAATTTTGTTTAAAAGCAATTGCACGTAGAAAAAAAATAACGAGTCATTATAATATTAATTAATTTAGATGTATAAATTTAGTTTATTACAGCTTTGAATTAAAATAACTATTTAATAAATTATGTTATTACGATTTTAATCGTTTTAGAATTGGGCAGGTGATATGATAATTATATTAATTAATATGCACACGCTGCTACAAATTAAATTAATTGGTACGATTATTTCTTACCGAATTTTAGATAGTACTGGAAAATTATGCTTTGACAAATTTGATTAAGTAAAATATATTTGTGTAATGATACTACATTTAAAGTTACTATTTCCAAATTAAGTCATAAAAATTAATGAACAAAGTGCACCTGGTTTGTATTAAGCCTGGTAACACTAAATTGATTTCCACATTAACCGTACATAAGAAGTACCTTTAAAATAAACTACGAAACGCTCGTTCGCCTAAGTTGTTAAATATATTAAGAGATGTACTTGAAACATGTTTCTTTATTCCATAGCAAAGAAAAACTTTACCTTGGCTTAATTATATATTATTTCCGTGTTCATCTATTTTTATAATTAATATAAATTTAATGAATATGAATGATTGAAACCAACATAGGATTTTATAGTGTGCCTAAAAGTGCGTTTAATTATTAGGGTAAAGCAGAAATGTGAAGCGTGTTGTGAAAAAAAGGTTAAGGTTGTAAAATCCAATTTTCTCTTTCTTCTGTTAAAAAACATAATTTAATTATTGTTAAAGCTTCAGAATTCTTATGTAATATATGTTTAGACAAATTGATTACAAACGAGCACTCGCACCGGGTGGACGGTGTGAGTGCTCGTTGGCTAGAGTTTACTAGAGCCCACCTGCATGAAAAATGAAGATTAGGTACGTTGTCAGCCAATGGGTTACAATGAAAAGCCCTGTTGCCAATTATTGGCTTTTAGGCTACTATTATACAGCGTGAACCTGCACCAACGTCCAGACTCGGAACTGTAAGCCATGCAAATATTTGTCACGTGCAGGTACTGAACCCGCGACTCATAGCGCAGGAGCCAATAGCTTAGCCAGTGCGCCAACCAACCCGTCGTACCAATACTACTGCCGCGTTGTAAACGATCACGAGTCATTCATATATCAGATCCATAAATATTTCAATCAATTGATATTATACCGTGCAAAATTTGCGCTCCTAAATAGGTATGCGTGGCGACAACGGCTATAGCGTCGGACAAAAGCCTAAAATCGTTGGTAATGAGTAATTACGTGACGGGCGGCGGCGCGGACGGAAGCTGATACCGATCTACAACGCAATGGGGAGTGGGGGGCGATCGTTGGCCATTGATTAAAAGCTAAACACTCGTTAGATCACTATACATTTAGATAATAAGGTAACGAATTTTATTAAACAATGTTCTATTCATTTACCAATGCCTACAAATAAGACTTTGTACCTTAAAACAATTATTTGCTGTGTCTGGTCATAAATATCCTATTAACAAATTTCGAACACAGCGTGTTTTTTGTTATTTTAGTAATGGCGGTAATCGAGCAAACAATCGATGATGAATCATGGTGAAGGAGTGTTTTACTGATGGTAGGATTCCCGTGCAAGAATCCGTCCAGTCGACTGACACTGCGGTGGTACCTACACCCCCGCAGTGTCAGTTAGTCGGCCATGAAGCAGTAGTGTGCAAACATTATTATGCTTCGGTTTGAAGGGTACTGGTAACTAGCGTAATTACTAGGCATATTGGAATTATGAACTGATGTCTTAGGGTAGCGAGCTCAGTGTGGCGCACAGAAATCTACTTATTTGTTAAATAAGTAGATTTTTGCGAAAGTTGCATTTAGCATCAAGTGAACTATTCTCTCGTCTCGTTTCTTTCTTCCATAATAAAAGTGTTATCACCCCTACAAACTATGATGGTATGCCACATTGCCGGTGCATGGGTTTTTAGTTTTCGTCGTCCCCTGCGAATCCTCCCGTATTTTCTGGGGAGAGGCCTATGTCCAACAGTAAACTATTAATGGACTGTTAACAACGACGACGCAAAATTTATTGAGGCATGTACACAAAACATTGTTTAACTTTTGTTATATACAACTCTCGATACGTGTTTCACCTCGTGGTGGAAGGAGGCATTTTCAAGTCAGACAGCAAGAAGCCTCCATCTGTCGTTGAGTCAATAACACTTTATTTCTTTCCTTTTCTATTGATTTTTGCAAAGTAACGCCCGATTGAATTAACTAGCATCATTTTTTACACCGTAATTAATTTTACACTGACTTACCAAAAACGAAAAAATAACAGACTATATAGGCCACCGCAGCACAGCATCAATGCGGGTTGTCTGACTATGGACGGTGTAGAAAACTGTTTTTTCCTGTTTCGTTATTCGTTTTCCCGTGATTGAAAGAAAGAAAAAAAGTCGGCATTAAAATTACCATTAACTGTTTTACAAATTAACGTAACACACCGTCCATAGTCAGACAACCCGCATTGATGCTGAGCTGCGGTGGCCTATATAGTCTGTTATTTTTTCGTTTTTGGTAAGTCAGTGTAAAATTAATTACGGTGTAAAAAATGATGCTAGTTAATGCAATCGGGCGTTACTTTGCAGAAATCAATAGATAAGGAAAGAAATAAAATGTTATTGACTCAACGACAGATGGGATATAGAAAAAGCTAAAGGATGGGTCAAAAGTATTTTCGTGAAAATCATCACGCTGCCGGCACGTTGTTACTACAAAACGTTTTATACAATACATTTCGGACACAGTTATATGACCTATAAATTAATTCGAAATCGAATAAACACACAGATATTCGTTACGTACTTTACTTATGTTAAATATAATTGAATTAATGGTCATAATAAGTATTATTATACAAGAACAGAAATTAATTGCTCTGATAAACAGTCTACTTACATAAATGCAGGAAACATTAACGCGGCACACTCAATAAAATGTTAGGCATGCGATACTATAGGAAACAATAACTCAATTAAACAATCTGTTTCAAAAGCCTATTACAACATAGTAAAGTTATTTTTAGAAGGCTGAAAACTTTCTGGACGCAGCAACTATAACAATATCCCTCCAAAATGAGAGCTACAAACTTTTGTGGCTATCTATGGAGAGGCTATGTTCAGCAGTGGACTTGTGATAGGCTGAAACAATTGTTTGATTGTCCTGATCAAAATAGTATCAATGAAATATAAGGATCAAGTATTTTCTTTACGTGCTGATAAAATTGTAAACATTGTTTATCTGACCTTCTGACTGCTGGGCATAGATTTTTCCAAGTTGGGAGGATTGGTCGTAATCGCTACGTTTGACAGGCGGATTGGCGATCGCAATACCTAACACTTCTTACTTTAGACCGTCATCGGTCCAAAAAATTAAGCCTGGCATAACCGAAAAGCTAAACTTGCATTGTATTTACTTTGACTTAGTTAATAAGGTCACATACAAATTTCTTAATACGGCGCACTATTCTTTAAAACTTAAAATACTTGTGTTTTACAGAGGTTAATTATTTTTGACCTTAATAATACTATTATTTCATTTCTATTTATATCTGTATCGAGGTATAACTGACGATTACATACATCGCGAAATGTTGTAAGCATACAAAAAGCATCCATGATGCTCGTGATTAAAGAACGTTTAAACAGTATAAATATTCATTTGGCACCAGTGACTTGCGTGTTAACCGCTTGTTTTGCTTTTTACATATAATAGTACTCGGTAATAGGTGCAATCACCTTGCATTGTCTTACTTATGGGATCCGAAAAAAAACTGTATTCATAGCTGTTCATGATATAACAACATTTCGAGCTTGCAAAGAAACGCAATTCAAGATTTATAATACTAAATAACGATATTACATGAACAGTAGTATAACTTGATGTGTGATTTATTTATATTATTTATTGGTTACGATTATTATATATGTCTTCAAAGGTTTTACTTAAATAAACTTTATTTTTAAAGAATTGATGACTCCGTACCCAGAAGTACGTCAAAAAGTACTTCGATTTGGATTCGTATAAAAAATCATAAAATAATATAAAAAAATAAGTGCGTCATAGTACAATAATCGTTTTTTTAGTACTCGTACGTAGACGGTTTACGCCGTGTGGGGGCGGCTTAAGAGAATCTTCACCCCATCTCATCCCGTGGGTGTCGTAAAAGTCGACAGAGAGAAAATACAAACCAGAAGATGGGCAGCAGCATCTTGGTGGAACATCTGAATAAATACACTGCGGTTGCCAACGCGCCTGCCAAGCGTGGCAACTATGGCAAAATCCTCCCAAAATTAGAGCTACAAACTTTTATAGCAATCTATGGAGGAGGCCTATGTTTAGCAGTGGACTAAAGTTATTGGCTGAAATGATTATGATGATGATAAAACGATTTACAAAAACAGATTAAAAACAGATATGGAGTTTCAAAAACTCTTAACTTTATGTGTATGTCTTCATACCTTTCTTAAAAATCTAAACATTCGGCTGAACTGCTCCTAACTATGAATCTAAGTGCTGTTTATGTGTTATATGACAGCCGCGTGGCCAAGAGGTTAAATTACCTGAGTACCTCGCAGCAGATCCCGGATTTGAATCCCAGCCGGGGCCAACGTTTGTGCAAAACACAAATAGCGAGTTTTCGAGTCTGGTTCTCTGATTGTCCTTCTGTCTGATACTGCATCCTACCCTACTCCCGATCTTAAACGTACGTACGCACTTAGCGTTACATCGGGCAAGGGTAGTTTGAGACAAGTGAGTGCCCTGTGTTTGCGCGTACTCATTTGGCACTATAATATCTCCTGCGCAGTGGCCAGGAGGACATCGTCATGTGTTATATACAATGTTTAAGTTTCATATAGCTTCTCAAATTTTTAGGTCATCAAAAATTCTTGCTGCTTCGACCTTTATGCAGCCCCTTCCTGATAAAACACGCAATAGTTTGTAAAGGCGATTCTAGAAAACGGACGTTTTGCGATTAGATCAGCAACGTGGGCATTGTAGAAGGGGAGCGAAACTGCCGAAGGGGGGTGTTGTTAATTGCTCCGTTTTGTGAACACGGCCGGTAGCGTGCCCCGCGAGCAATCAGCGGCCGCTGACTGATTACTTTTTAAATAGGTTTTATGCACACTAAAAACCTTCTAAAGGAAATCCAAGAAAAGCCCCAAGCACAAGTTTCGTGCGCTACAATTGTGTAAATGTGAACGAGGACAATTTGTTTCATGGAATTCGAAAGTAGTGACCGTGACTGTTTAATATTATTTATTCCATCAAAAAAACTTACAGGAAAACTTAATGAGTAATGAAAAAAAAACGTTCTTGTAAAAATATCTCGGATGATTGAACGGTATTCAAATTTGAATTTATATCAAGTATTGTCTACATTTTTGAATTACACATGTAAATACAGTACATAATAGGCAAGCTTATTAGTAATTACCTAATATCCGTCTTTATTTTTTTTCAAAGATCGTAATCGAGGTTTTAAAAACGTAGATATGGTTTCATTTTTGTGTACATCTCAAAGCACCAAATATGGCCATTAGCATATATAGAATCTATTAGGATCTTCTAAGATATGATATGATGATATGATGCTTTAATATGAAATATGAAATTATATATGTAAAAGTCAAAAACAGTCTAAATAACATGAAGTTACTTTGTGACTTAGAACTTCTAACTTTAAATTATTGTCACGAAGGAATATTTTGCGTATTAAGTATATACATATGTCCATAATTACAATTCACAATAAGTACGTAAATTGCGATCGTAAATCAATCGTGAGATCGAATTCTCAGTAATAACAGTCCTGTTCTTGCTCGGTAGACAACGTTCGCAACTGAAACAGTAAGCAAGTTGTGATTACAAGTAGCGATTGAGCAACTAAGTTGCAGTTGTAATGGACAGTAGCCACGGGATCGTGTAGCTAACTAACAGAATACGGTGGTCGCAAATGGAGATACCACACACAATTTAACACGCTTCTATTAACCGTGTGGCGTGGCGTGACTTGGTGAAGTTACTCCCCGCGTCGTAGTGCCAGTTCTTTCAGGTATTTGTTACAGCTGTTACGCGCCCAAATGGATAGCTTAAACGCATTTTATACAGTTGTTTTAATGATTCTAAAATTAATAGTCTTGTTGCTTAACTATTTGTGTGCCTAACATTTATTAAAACGTCTCAAACCGGATGCATAAAAATACTCAAATTTTCTGTTGACGTTTGCTCGAACTAATTAAGATAGTGAGGTTAGATATCAAGTAAAAGTAAAGCCAATTTTAATTGACAACATTTTAATTACAAAACACCACAAAATCTATGGACATGAAATGCCACATTTCGGATTGCTTAAGTACATCGCCATATAACTATAATAGTTTAGGTACACTGTTATATACCTACATATTTGTGTATTTAACACTAACAATACATATATAATGTCATAGTTATATATTTATATTATAATACACAGTTTCTTTGCACAGGGTCATGCCGAACTTTGAAATTTTATTAACATGTACATACACGAACTTTTTAATACTAATTTTCAGTGCCTTTGAGATTCTAATAAGTTGTCTTTTCCATATTTCCAAATAATTTCTTTAAAATCGAATACTTATTTTTATTACATGTTACTTATCAGGAAATATGGGAACAGAAATCACTGTACACAGTTTAGCTTTAGCTTTTAGTTGAATTAGTATAAGAAAATAAACAATTTATTGACACGAATCATATTTTTAGATTAATCGTAATAAATGATTAGGTTACAACCGTTTCTTTGAATTTTAAATATTTTTTCTAATGTGTGTCTTTGTGTAATCCTTCAATATCTATGCAAATATTTAAATATGGTCATTGCATAGATATTTAGTTGCATAGATATAAAGTAGGCAGTATAAGTATTGAAAAGTTGTGATTTTAATTTCAAGTTTATTTTTTACAGAATAATAATTCAATTTCATTGTGCTCGAAGCATAGAAATAAATAATAGTTGGCTTAAAATACAATATTACGATTAACAACCGTTCAAGCATTGGCATTCTTTTATGTTAGAAATATTGCGTAACACACATGTTAATAGGCAATTTCAGTTAAGTAAAGTGTGTCTGATTGTTTACTAAATTACAAAGCAAATAATATATTCTAATAGTTACACGACATCGATTTTATTATTTATATTACACATAATTTCTTATGTCTACTTAAAACGAGTCTCGGCTTATAATATCACATAATTATTATGGACGAGTGTCCATACTTCACAATCACCTAGACGCACCCGCGGTGTAGATTGTTAGAAATACTCCCTTCTTCCCCTTTTCTGATAAGATTGTGTATTTCGACATTTTGGTGCAAATCAACATGTGAGTCTCTATAAACCATAACCAGTCAACGCTGTATACATTGCTTACAAAAGTGAAGTCATTGTACAATCAACCATAAAAGTATTTTCACTTATTTATCCCCACTTAACAATTCACTAAGCATTTCGAGTATTTATTTATATCATACGCTTGTCCGTATCACGATAATTTAAATTTTTGTAACTGTTAGATTTTCTTTATTGGGATAAAGTCTTTTAAATCACTAATTGGATCACTGAGATTAAACGTGTATAGGTTCATCGTCATCTTCATCATCGGTGCGTCTTTCGACTGAGGGTTCCCTAGGAGAGCGTGGTGGTGGCGCTGGACTACCTGGGTCCACATCTGGGGACGGAGAGCGTCGTGCTTGCGCGTAGTAACCTAAAGCACCCAAAGCAGGCGCCCCGAGGGAGCCCAGATGAGCTGAAGGGCCGGGTAGTCCTAGCCCAAGAGGTGGTACACCACCGAGCGGCGCACCAGGGTATAACCTGTAATAAAGTGATCATTGTAAAAAGAGATTTTAGTACTTGCAAGTGCATTCTAAGTATACGCATGAATTGCATACATACAGTCACGCCTGTTTCTCATATAAAGGGTAGGCAGAGGGCACACACGTAGCCCACCTTGCGATTCGAGACGTGATGGCTTTGGAATCACGACGCCGTTATTTTCGTACGAGTCAAGAAATTCTTACTCCCCTGGTTAATTGGAGATAGTGACGGAACGGGCAAAAAGTCCACCTTGTTGCACTGACCATCAGTCAGTGCAACGTCTGCCCATAACTATAACCCCGTCACCCTGAGACATCACTTCTTAATATGACAAGTGATTACACTAGCTCACAGTGCCTTTCAAACCAAAACACATTAATGCTATGCACACTACCGCTTCACGGCAGAATAACTGGCCCTGGGGTGCGTGGGAGCGTAATCACTGGGCATATGAGACTTAAGAACTGATGTCTCAGGGTGACGGGCGCAGTGTAGTGTCACACTGAAATGTTCTAGGTGACATAGCGTTTGTTATGGGTAGACGTTGCACTTTACATACGTTTTGCTCGTTTCGTCGTCCTACACAATAAAAAAATCCTCCTTTTTTTAAACATTTTAGGAGACACACAAATATATTTACCGGTAGGGCAATGGTTTCTGGAGCGTGTTGGCAGCGTTAGCTGAAGCGGCGGCTGCAGCGGTTGCTGCAGCTTGCCTGTAGTATAGATCAGCCGCTGCGGGTGCTGGCTGCGCAGGATATGCAGGAACACCGGCCCAATATCCGCCATACAATCGCTGGAAAGCTGCGTAATTGCCTGCTTCGGCCAACAGTTCTAAACCAACGGCGGTTTGACGTTTCCATTTCGTCCTGTTGAATGAATAAAAAATAATTGTTACCGTAAAACGAATACCTAGTAGGGTACTCACATAACAAATTTACTGAATGTTAAAGTCAATTGTTTCCTTTGACCGTTCGTTCTTTCATTGTTTCGGAACACCAGTTTATTTGATTAGGTACATTGTAATCATCGATAAAGGGTACAGGAAAAAATGAAAAATGCACAAACAGTTCAATAATCTTTTAAAGATTATTTAACACACCGGATATTTCCCTGAAGTAATCAACAGTTTTTGTTATAAGTAGGAAGTAGGTTAACGTTATACATTTTTACTACGGCTGCTACTAATAAGTTTAATGTTACTTAACTGTATTGTAATATAATAATGTATTCATTTTCCATTTATTTGGAAAGTGATCATATATTGTTATTATTAAGAATATTATCAGAACAATATTGGACCGTTAAAAAAGAAATAAATCGATGTCATCGATTTCACAAACGTCACGAGAAATTAGATAAAATCATTTCAAACCACATTGAAAATTGAGATCGTCTCTACAATACTCTAAACTATCGTTTACGGACCCCAAGTCCATAGATCACTAACCCTGCAGCTTGTGACCCCAGTCGTCATCAAATTTGTCACAGGCCACTCGAAAACACAATAAAGATACCACAATGCAATGAGTAATAAAAAAATATAAATAAAATAATAAATTTGACAAAACGTCTTGGGCACTCGTATGTTTACCGAAGCGTGGTAGAGTACTTTAATTTGATTTATTTGATTCTCTCTGAAAGGGTAAATCCGTATAAATTACGTGATATTGCTATGGGGATGTCGTTGATTTTTTTAAATGATCAATTTAATCGTCTCAAAGTAGCAATTTAGCGAAAAGTTCGAAGATTTAGACGATAAAATGTTATTGCTAAGTATACCGCATGAATTTATCCATTCATCCATTTCTGATATGTTAAGCGTTTTTTATCGATCGCACCAACGTATTAAATAACTAGAATACACTTATAGACTTAATTAAGATTCTTGTAATGACTTTATTCGCACTAGTAAAGTCGCATTTAATTGTTTTCTTTAATTATATTTCCGAATGTATAGATGTAGAACATTCACATAATGCATCATCAAACAAACATTACGCGAAGCGTATTTCAAAATTAATATAAATAATTCTTTTTCGATCTGTACGGTTTTCATTTAGTTTAAAAGTGGTCTGTTATTGTCATCGAATGAAGGTTTTTATTAATTCGAAGGGTGTTGTTATTACGACGCGCATTATCATTGCCGTTATTATTGTTATGTCAGAGCCCATTGTCGGTTCGCGTCGTTTCGTGGGGTTGCGGCTGTTAGCAGACGCTTCAGTGGTTACCTCGTTAATTAATTTCAGTAAATGGATCATTTAATTTTATTAAATGTAAATGAGGGGGGAGTTAGATGTTTTGTTATTCATCTGCAGCGAGATTATTAAATTTATCATTACTTTCCTACTTAATTCAATTTGGGCTCCCTCGCATTTAAATTTGCTTTATATTACTTTAGTTGCATTAAGGTCTATTTAACAAACGTTATAATACATGACTTATCTGTACTCTATAGCTTTATGTACTTACTGAATGCTTCGAATTAAATTACATTTTTAAATAACTTAACTAATGAGAAAATCTTTTTGAAATTATCATCGATGCTAAGTAATTATTTTTCAATGTTACAAAAAACGAGATTTTGTTATTTTCGTAGAGACAGTTAAATCTTGAAGCCTTATTTAAATTTTATACACCAAAATTATCAGTAGCTGACAGTTGATCGATATCAAACGTCCGCATTAATCACGTGTTATGACGAGTTATTTCGAGGAACGAACATTCAACACTTATTTAATTCTCAAGTGCTGAATGAGAGGCAATCTGCTCAGTGACACTATTCTTTTTATTACTGCCGCGGGGCACGAACAAAAAGCTCTCGGATAGCACTTAAATTTGACCTGCTGTCTCAAGACCTCTCAGTAGACACTACGTTTCTCTCATTCCAACTTTAATAGCGCATCGTGAAAGCAGGTTTTCTCCGTCTCTGTCTCGCAGTCCCCGGTGGAGTCTGCACTCGCTCCGCCCAGTGGTTTAGTGATTTGATGCTGCGTGAACTGATTCAATTGTAGTATGAGAAGGGTCATCCAAGAACGAGCCTTAACCGTTCAGGTTAAAGACTAAAATCGTCCGGTAAAACGTTCTCTCTTACGACCTCTCCGAGGGGGAGGTTGTTTATCTCGATTTGAGTTTTTCGGCTACGTGATGCGAATTCGGCTTGTATAGTCGACGAACAAAGACAACGGCGGTACATTCATCGATCCGAACAGTATGCGCCCCAGCGGACGCTTATAACGTTTTAGTTTTGCGACGCCTCAAACAATTTTAGCTTTGTCGAACGTTATTTATACGCTGTTTAAAAAAAATTGAGAACATAAGTATTTTATGGGCAAAGGAACTCAATCGTCTTGATTGTTATAAAAGCTGCCATATTTATACAGTAAAAATATTAAAATTATTTTCAGGGCACATATAATCAATAACAAAAGAAAAAAAGATAACAATAAAAAATATGTGCAGTAACAATTAGTAGCTGAATAAAATAGTCTTTTGTCTTAGTTATTTGTATTACATACATATACGAGTATATGTATAGGCGAGCGCCTAAAATACAGTCACATAAATATCATTCTCAAATATTATGCTGCATCATAATCCAAAGTTAGATCGGTCAAATTACAACCTACAAATTAAGCGGTCCCAAAATCTGCTAATTCAAACCTTCTCAAACTGAAATGGCATTTGCAGTATAATGATTAGTGGGTAAATGATAAGCTTGTCGTCCTTGAGCGTCCTTGGTTCGATTCCCGTGTCTTTGCGGAGGTGTAATTTGGAAAGGTTCGCTCAGACCGATTAGTCTGCTTCTTGGTAGCCTATTCCGGAACCCGGGCATTATGTCATTAGTAATGCGTAGTCACACTTAGGGAATTCAAAACTTATATAATAGAAGTTTTTGATGGTTAATCTACAATACAGAATAAGGATATAAAAGTATAATAATTCAAAAGAGACGTTACCAAAGGAAAAATAATGTTTTTGATGTGAAACATCTATTGGTGGGCCTTGAGGTTAAGACCGACTCGTGTGCCGTGACGGAAATGTGCAGCTCAAATTATAACGTTAAATTCTAAAATAATTACAGCTATTATAATTTTTGGAAATAAAAGAGCTATAATTATAAAGTATTTTTTAATTTACATTCGATTTTTAAAGCACATTTCAGCAGTAACTAACTGAAAACCGAGCATTTTACAATCATTAACGAGACTAACTAGACCCATTACGTGAACAATAGATGTCTTTTCTTTAAATAACTATTTTGTTTTATAATTTGTCAGTACGATTAGTGAATTTTATTGAACGACAGGAGACGCAAAATATTTTTATTTTACTCCATATTTTCTATTTCACTACATATTTTTATTGGTTATCTTTTAATATTATCAATAAATTAAAATTTCGCTGTGACACATGTGCCGGGCGTCCCGTGACGGCCACATTTGTTTTAAATTTTGTTTGTCCTCATTATTATTATTATCCCCAGCCTGTTCAAAGTAGTGTGGTGGCGGCTCGTTAAAAGAATACTACCACTCCATCTCATCCAATGGATCTCGTAAAAGGCGCATGGTGGCGATGAGCTCACTACCTATCACACCAAGTGCATTATATTGTTTTGGTGAAACGTGGATTGTGGCAGTCATCTGTTTTTGCAGTGAGTGCCCAGTCTCTGACTACAACTTATGGGATACAGTCGTGATCTTATGTATGTATGTTAAAAGTCCACAGCGGGATCCTGAAGTCCTGCCTCTCACCACGCTTGGCAGATGGAATGGCGATCGCAGTTAAAGTAGTCTTATACCCCAGCCACTGTTGTTCGACATCTCTCTGGCTTTTTTCGAGATTGTTATTCCCAGTCAGGATATTTTCTAAGCATTGCCCTTAGGCGACTCTTACGATACACACGAAAAGAGAAGGGTCGACAGATCTAACGCTGATGCCACATGCCAATTGTGGTATATTATAACAAGTAACATTATACTACTCATATCATTCATACACAATTAGATACTTTACTGTAACAGAAAATCCGCACGTAAATACGCATGTTGCTACAAAAACGCATACGAATTCAGTCACACACATGCATAATAAAGCTTCAGGTGATTTGGCATCAACTTAACATTTTCCCTCAGAGCAAAAAAAATATAGTAGCATACGAATGAGCTATGTACACTTGACAGAGATTAATGTGAATTCATTAAAGCTATTAAGTCGGGGTTCATGTCGAATCGGCATACATAAATAGGTTGAGCAATTAACTTTAAAGCTCAGAATTTCAAATTAAGTAGCATAATAGATAGTAGTATCTTATATTGGAACAACTTCACTTCTTTATCGTGGAGATGTTGATTATTAGTAGTTACAAGCTATCGTGTTCATGGCAGTTCTATCTAATGTCAGATATATCTAATATTATACATTATATACGTACATAAAGTCACGCCACTTTTCTACTGTGATAGGTAAAGACCACATCTTATCACTTGCTGCGATCCTGACACACATCTTTCGGTTCTTCTATTTTCATCAGCGTTTTCATCAAGCTCGTCGGTTGCCATTTATTTAAAACGACTTCGATTTGATCGTGATACGTCGACCACGTCGAACTCATAAATATGTTGCGTCAATCTTCTTTCATCCATCCTCTCTACGTGTCCAAACTATCTTAGCATCCCCTTCTTTACCTTTGTAACTACATCTTCTACTACTTTACAACGTTCCCTTATCACGCTTTTCCTCACTTTGTCCATCAGTCACACCAGCTAGCAACCTTGTACGTAGATAATTATATTTCTGTGCAAGTTTCAGCAGTCTTCTTTGACTTACATTTTTGTGTAATGAACCAACAATATGCTTTAGTGTCTTGTGTTTACACAAAGCGTTTACTGTGAGACACCGCATCGAAATAAAAATTGTCGTTATTTAAAGGTAGTGACGCCTAGCGATAGGAGTCCTACGCAGGAGGCACCATAACAGTGCTAGTTACTCTCTCGTTAAGCAAAAGCGTGCCAATACCCCTGTATATTTACTTAAAGGGCACTGTAGCTAGAACTAGCAAATGGCATATGGGACTTAACAACTGATGTGCCAGGGTGACGAGCGCAGTGCGGTGCCAAATCATTATCATTATCATCATCATATCAGCCTATCACTAGCCCACTGCTGTACATAGGCCTCCCCATAGATCACTGATTGCTACAAAAGTTTGAAGCTCTCATTTTAGGGGAATTGTGCACTAGTTGCCACGCTTGGCAGGCGCATCAGGTAAGAGTTATGGTAAAACACTAGTCTAAGCTGTCGAAAAATTTAAGAAGTCGCTAGAAAGAAAAGCGGCAAGATTATTTTTGTGTGTATCTAACAATTAATCGTTAGTCTATTCATCAAAACGCATCTGATTAACAACGATCCACTTTTACTATAATTAAAGTACTACTAGATATGATATATGGTAGAGATATTGTCAAACTTTCACGCGTACCATTCTAAAGTGAAATGTACGTATCTTACAACCATAATTGTAATTGAGTTGCTGATCGAAAACCTGGCAGCGTAACACATAAAAAAACTTGTGCATGATTAAAGTTTTTATATATTTTTTCATAATAAATATTTATCATTATGTAGTTCTATTTTGCGATAGGAACCAAAAATATCAGGTCGTGTGGTACAACACTACACATGGGATATCCGACTCGTCCGCTCGTGTGTCATTACAGAATGCGTCATTAGGTAATGGTCGCGGATTACACGTCGCCGCCGACTAAACGCCGATAAACGGCGTTCAACCGACAGCCCCCGGCCTATTACGAATTTACGACTGGACAGTCGCAAAGCGCGTTTAGAACTTAATGCTTTTGGCAAAATTGCAGAGAGCGATGATGAAAACTTAATTGTGTTTGTGTTATTAATCGAAAGGATATCTAAAATTCCGAGCGGTATTGACGTGAACTTTATTTTTATAATAAAGACAAACCTCATCTATAACCAATAATAGTCTCTAAATAAAATATAGATAATATTCTTTTAAATTTACTCGGGCAATTCAGGCTAATCTACCTTTCATATGTCGTTGTACCTTTGGCTTCCCTATGTATCCACAGTCGACTGTTACTTTTACCGTGCTATTGCTGTCTTATTAATTACATTTGTTTTAAGATAATGCATAATTAATTTATTCGTCTGTTCCCGCGACTATTTTAATGTCGATTCAACAGGCATTGGAGATATTTTACACTGAAGGTGTATGAATTTTGTTTTCATAAGCTAAGTTTTTTGGTAAAACTTAGGTGAACGAGAATGAGCAATAGCATGTTTTATTAAATATTGCTTAAATACATTCGCTGTCTAGACTGCAACCGACGAAAAGCGAAAGATGTGTGTCAGTATCGAAGCTAGTGGAAAGATGTGGTCTCTGTCTATACCAATGGGAAAGGGGCGTGACTTTATGTACGTATGTATGTATAGATAAACTTAATTGGTCACATATACTTTGCTTAAAATTCCAAAAAGCAGGGGTTATATATTTTTGCTGTTACTGTTTAAAATTATGTTTTGATTTTTAAATCTGCAACAAATAATTCTACAAACACAAATCGTATTACAGCAGTTCTCACCGTTGCAAATCGGCGTTGATCAATTTAATCCTATCTTTAGTAGTCGTACTTATTTAATTCAGACGACAACTTTATTCTTTAAAATTGCATTTGCTAAATAACGCGTTTGTGATATTGAACATAAAATAAAAATCATGTTTCCAAATCAATTTAGCTACCTAACCGAACTTCTGCGGCATTGTTCGGAAATTAAAACGTTCGGAAACAATTAAGCAAACACATCGGGAGATAAGTCGTAAAAAGTATCAAATTTAGCGTCGGCGGTGAGCGCGTAATGAATGGGCGAGCGCGGCGCCGCGTCGGCCGTGACTTGCAATCCTCGAGTCCAAGTGCCGGCGACGGCCGGCTATTTCACACGTAGACAGATGATTCACTAGACTAGTGTTTCGTGATTGCTCGGTCTATAGGAGTTTAATGTTATTATTTTCTTGCGTTTCGAAATATTTATTTTACATTTTTAAATTCCTAGACTATAGGGAATTTCAATTTGTGCATGTTTGTTAATTATACATAAAACCTAAAATACGAATCCTAAGCAGGAACCCGTCTAGGTAGGTACCACCGCCAATGTGTTAAACAGTAGAGTGCAAACATTACACGTTTCAGTCTGATGGTCACTCTAAACTAGTGTAATTACTGGGCAGATGGGACTTAGGAGCTCCGATGTCTCAAAAAGGCGAGTATAATGGACTGCCACACAGAAATGTTGTGGATAACACAGCATTTGTTATAGACAGACGTTGTATTTACCATTAGGTGAACTACGAGTATTTACTCATTTCGTCATTTTCTTTCATATTGTAAATTATAATTGAAAAATATAATAAATTAAACCCTTAACTGTTCAAATGAAATATGGTCAAGACGAGAGTCCACACAGTTGAACAACTAGTCATCATTATGTTCTCTTTTTTATTTTTTGCCCTCACATTAGGATTTATCCCGGTATCGTGAATGCGTTTTACAGACATACATTTCACATGCACAGAACAACCACTCCCAAAAACCAACGTTTTGTGTTTTAGCACCAACAATCTAACTGGGATTCTAACCTAGGACCCGCGGCAGACAGTCAAGTACTCTAACCACTAGGCCACTCGGTCGTCGTCATCATCCTGTTTATGGTCAACTGAGGGTCATCGGCCTCTCCTAAGCAGACATATTCGTGATGGCCATGATTGACAGGGGGATTGGCGACCGCAGTACTCGATGCCAGGTGCCTCTGATACGTCTGCCCATCAGCTACCTAAATAATTTTGGTCTGGCATATCTGAGAAGGACTACCAAGCCGAATCTTCGGCTTTCTTACGCTTACGAGGCGCTTCGAGAGATGCCGATGTCTAGCAGTGGACTGCCGCAGACAGATGATGGTGACGACGATGATGATATCTGACAATGTTCTGCCATCAGGCAATGTAAGTTTTCTGATATTTCTCTAAGTCGTCTTGTAATTGTAAGACGTTCCCGTGATGAGAACGGACAAAAAGTAATATCGTAATAAATTTTTAGTATCTAATATTTTAAAAGCAGACTAAGTATAAATCGCTTATGTATATGTATTTCAAGAGTAAATTAAAGCTAATAGGATACAAATATTTGCAATCCCTTCATTTCCATCTCGTCAATCTTGATTCGTATATTGTATCAACGAGGTAAAGTTAGTATTATTTAGTATATTTAATTTTGCATGTACTTGTGCCAATTATCCTTAATGCCTACATTAAGGATAAATGTCATCCCATCGTCATTCTCACGATTTGGTAGCATTCTCAAATTACTTTTTCTCTAATTAAAAATTTGTAACAAAAATATTCGAAATACTTTATATTCCTTTCACGGAGTCTAATTAACTTGTTATATTATATACTCACTGCTTACATATTCACAGCTACATAGAAGATACGCTTTATTTAAAGATAAGAAAGTATTACACTCTAATGTAAAAGCGGAGTTATAAGTAATGTTTATGCCGTGAGTAACTATCATTGCTTTGTTTCGTTAATTCGAACTGATGTTGCATTGTTTGAGCTCATAAACACTAAAATGGCATACATTTAAATTGTTTACAGAGAAACATAACCATTTAAGAGGGTAATAGACTCTACGTTCTAAGGTAATTAATTTTATTTATAATACGCTTGAAACTCAAATGCCGTGACTGTAATTATTACAAATTATCTTCTTTCAATTAAATGCAAAAGACTTTTTGTCTAAAACAAAAAAAAAATTAATTAAAACATAAATGTAAAATGGTATACTATTTGGTCGCATAAATCAGTTACAAAAGCGGTTACATACAAGAAATAACACGACAAAAACAAAAGAAAAGTGACCAAGCACAAACGACATTGCGTCGTTCAATTATCTTCGATTTCACACCCTTTCACGAACCGAAAAATCGAAGCCCAAACATTAGTTTAACCGAAATTATAGAAAACCAACAAAAAGCGCAGCAAAAAGCAGTGGTGTATAAAAACTATAGACAGGGCGGGAAGAAGCGCCGTGTGCGGTGCCGACAGAATTGTTTCCTATGGAAAATTTTATTTTATGACACGGTTTTACTCGCAACACTGTATTCTGTATAATATTCCTTTATAGAATAATAATATGCAATTGTGCAACGTACCATAGAGTTTTCTAAGCAAGCTGTAGATAGATAAGACACATGTCTCACAAAGGATCTGTTAAAGCAACAATACACGTACATAGTCGGTGAAATCCTTACGTACATTTCTTTTCACGACGGGTGAGTGCCTCTGTGTTTGTGTGTACGCTTGTGACACTATAATATTGCGCAGTTGATAGTTTTCGACAGTTTCGGAAGTTGTCGTGGTCGAAAATCGGTCAGGAGGACATCATTCACACAAGCCACCCACGGGGGGTGTTGTTAAAATCGACTGAAGAAATGATTGCAATATATGGTGACTACCGACATATTGCGGTATAGCCATTAAAAGAAAAGACCGAAAATACAAACACTGGTGAAGAGCAGCACCGTCTAAGATGCAAGGTGAGATGGCCAAGGGTCACCGTTACAGTAAATCTTCTGTTTTTAGGACCTAACTTATAACGAGGACTTTTGTAGAGACTAGACTATTATTAGGTCGATGATGATGATAATGATGATTCATTAATTTGAAAATGAGAAAACCTACTTTGTTTGTCGAAAATGAATACAACTACGTCAAAGTAAATAGCAATAAATCTTTAAATCATCAAACGAATCGATTAAAAGTAATATGAGGAAATAAAAAGGCGTGGAATTGGTACGAAATTACTATAGGTAGTCGTTTTTTTTGGCTACCGTAGTTTTTTTCTTAACGTTTAAAGGTGGTGCGGTCGGCGGCAAGCAGAGGCCTAATTACGAACGTTTGTTTTTGAAATCACCGCCCGGTACAGTCGACGACGAAAGACTTGATTATAACGAGTGGGTGATAATAAACAGCCGAATATTATTTAGTAGCTTGTAAAGTTTAAAATGAAGCTAAGCCATATATGTGTGTAATTATAAAGTTAGCTAAACGGAATAGATTCCAAAATACTAATTAATACATATATAAAGATATCGTGGATAATGTTGATTTAACAACAGTGAAATAAATTAATTGGGTTTATTTAGAGCGAAATCAATTTCCTAACCCACACGATTAAATATATATTTTTAAGGTTATTGGAGTTAATTTGGTAAATAAGTGTAAAAATATTGATAAGCTTCTGTTGATTTCCACCTTAAGCTAAAAACTAAAATATTTTATTATGGTACAGTGGTAGTTCATCTTTAACTTTCCTAAAAAATCAACGCAAATGTCGCACCGTCACCTGGAAGTACTGTTTTGCTGTGTCCGGTAACTCGGTGCAACGTGTCTGATTGCGATCTTATATATAGGTTATTAAGCTCATAATGGCCTGTACGTTTCAGTAATACACGACGTATTATAATAGCGTTCAGTTTAAATAAAAACTGAGTAATTAGAATGAAAAAGAAAACCATTTTATCGGATTTAAAAAAATTATTCAATTATATTTTAAAACAGTAATATATCTTATAAAAAATATTATAAGATTTAGGAATCAAATTGATAGAAAGATTTACACTAAGAAGAGTATGATGTTAATTTAAAGATAGTTTTAATGACGCCGAGGGAAAAATAAGTCGTTAGTATTCATTTAATTTCTTCGCACTTCACTTCGCACATAAGTAATAAACAGTATGATCCCGACAGTACCGCTGACTCAGCACCACTCTATGTACCTCGCCGACTATCTCACGAAGTACTTGAAGCGGGGCGTAAGTCATAAGCATTTGTCAGTTCCCAAACTTTGATTAAACAGTTGCTACCAGTAGAAATTACATGATGATAGTTAGTAACAGCTTTTTCAGTATTTTAATATAAATAATGACGACCGCATTGGGCTCTGCGAGTACCGGCATGCTGGGTCGTGAGCTCTGAAATTGAAGCCCCCGCCTACCCAAAAATATTTATCTATCACAAATTATTGGTTTTCAGGTAAAGAAGTTCTGTTTTTATTTCGTGTTTCAAAGCTGCGTTTATAGAATATATATTTTAAATACGCAGATGAAAATGTCTAATTAATAACTAGGAAATATTGTCTTTCTCGAAGTCATTTAAAAGGACAAAACAAGTTACATATATGTAAAGAGTAGTAGGTAGGTAGGTCGCGTACTCACAGCCATGCTTACACATATGACCCTCAATAATATTACGTCCTGTGTCGTGCCGAAAAGTCAAAAGCTGTTGTGTAGGTTTTAAATGACTACAGTCAGTCTTAAGTATCTATGAACTACTATATCTAATTAAATGAAAGTAATTTAACGGATTTTATGGAGTTTAATTTTAACTATTTTAAAATCAAACGCGATAAAATTTCTTTCTGCGTAGGTCGGACCAACATTAATAATTAAACTGAACGTACTCCGGGTTAACTATAACATCAGGACATCTGTCACCTCAGTCCTCCCGTGACCATGGCTGCTGTAAAGCGCTGGAAACGTCGGGCTATAAATAGTTAAAATTAAGCGCGATAAAATCCGTAAAATTACTTTTATATAAATGCGTAGTCTTTGCGTAAATATAAGAAATCATTACTACTATATCTAATTAAAAAGTAACATAATGAGAGTGATAAGACAATCATTATATTTAGCAAAGTAAATAGACAATCAGTATGACCTGTCATTGTGATCCTCATAATACAGGGTTAGAAGTATAGTCTTGAACGAAAATGCTCTAGAACCTCTACGAAAAGATCTTATCTACTTGCCTAAGGTAAAGATAAAGCAAATGGCAAAAAGTTAAATATGAAATTTTTAAATATTCTTTGCCAATCCCTTACCTCCTTTCCTTCTAGCCTACTCTACTTTAATTCCTTTTTTTAATAGTATGAGTTCTTACCACAATTAATGGAAATAAAACGATAATATTATTAATAAAATGTTCTTTGTCATATAAGTTATAAAAACTCTTTAGAATTCACTAATATTACATTATATAAAAGTTAAATATTCTGTTCGTAACAATTCCATTCAGTCGTTAATAACTTGGGTCGCTTTAGTAAGCGCTCTATAATTGCTTCCTACATTGGTGCTTTCTTAGACACGTATACACTTTTATAATTCCATTACTGTGTGGGAGGTAGCGTTACCTCGACGCTAAGCAATTTTTCCATTAAAAAACCGACATTTTCCCACAAATAGAATCATTGTATTACAAATTTGTAATGCGAATAAAACTTTTACCAAATGCAACGTTTTATGAATGTTTTTAATATTAACTTTAAATAAATAAAAACAGCTATGCCATGATAGTTAAAATAAATTAGTGACAAGGGTTTGACGTTCATTAATGTGTATTTTATTTTTCGGAAAATTTATCAAGTCAACATTACTCTATTCGATTTAGGCTGGTTGAAAGCTTGCCTTGTACATACATAAAAACAGACACGCGTTTTCTGGTATCTGGCTTTATAGGTAAAGTGATGAAACGAGCAATACGTTCACCTGATGATAACTGCAACATCTGCCCATAGCAAATGCTGTATCACCTGGAACATTTTTGTGACACCACGGCAGAATAACTGGCCCTGGGGTGGCAGCTACCTAGACGGACTCCTGCATAGAAATCCTACCACAAGTAAAAGTATTATAAAATGATCTATTTTCTTAATCGCTTTATGTCTTCTTGACCAGCTTTAAAAGTAAATTATTTTCCGCAATCCATTTGGAAACAATATGCAGAGTTAGCTAGTTAGAGAATGCGATGACATAACACCGATATTGTCTTTAAATTAGTTTCATTTTATTGCCTAGAGCTCGCTTTTTCTTTAAACTAGGCGTACTAGTTTCAAAAAAGTGATTATTGTTACAGTTGATAATCGTAGATTTTCTTATCGGAAGCTACTGCGCAGGAGATATTATAGTGCTTCAAGTGTATACGCAAACACAGAGGCACTCATCCTCACGTATCCGGGCCTAATGTAACGCTTATGCGGTAAGATCGAAGGTAGACTAGGATGTAGTGTCAGAGACACGGGGACAATCACAACACACACCAACCTCTAAAATCAACATTTGTGTTTTTGCACTGCGGCTGGGATTTAACCCCATGACTTGCGACGATCGTCGTTTTCGTCGTCTATCACAACTCCACTGCTGAACACAGGCCTCCCCCATAGATAGCCACAAAAGTTTGTACCTCACATATTGGAGGGATTTTGCCATCGTTGCCACGCTTGGCAGGCGGGTTGGCAGCCGCAGTTAATTTATTCAGATGTTCCAGGAAGATGCTGCTGCCCATCACCGCGACGATCAAGTCTGGTAATGTCAGGTACTCTGACAGCTAGGCCTCTAGCAACTATTTGTAAAGAACGAACGAAAGAGCCTCGTACTAAAATAGGACAGCTCAACCGTTCTAGCAGCGTGGCATTGATAGGGTAAATTGTAGGCTTGCTTATCACCCTCGCTTACTTAAAAAAGTTTTAGAGTTACCCAACAGCCCACTGAGGTCCATGGGCTCGGGGTACTGTACCACTATTCTCAAGGATAACTACGCCACTGGGTAGCAAAATAAATGTGTTACGTTGCTACGTTTTGGTGACAGACTAGACACAACAGATAAATACCCAATAACCGCATAAAAGGCATTTCATCTTAGTTTCTCTTAGGTAACATCTACGTCACTCGTAATTGAGTATGTATTTGTGTCCATGGACAGCAGTGATCGCCTATCAGGTGGACTGTGTTTTAGTTTGTCACTCTATCTAACGTAAAAATAGTGAAAAGTAAACAAGGACTACAAATTTGTGAGATTTGTGTGATGAAAACAACATGCATGTACAGGAATTTTAACAAACAAATAAGGCGCCATATACTTGTACTGTTATGATGATGACAAAAACGAAATGTCTTTAAGTAATTTCCATAAGCAGCGACAGTTAAAGATATTTTAGAACTTCGTCTCTACCCGCAGATGTAGTAAAGACGACTTAGGAAATTGCCAGGAAAAGAAATATCTTAAACGTAACCTAAAAATTTTAAAGAGAGAACCGTTAATATGCGAGGTGACTGGTAGGTATCGCAATAGTCAGTACACGTAGTAAGCGTAGGCAAATCCTCTCAATTTGGCACAGACCTATCAGTAAATATTTTCGTCAATATTCGCACAAATCTGCCGTTAAAAGTCCACTGCTGCATTATACGCTTCCCCCAAGAAGGAAGGATTTGGCATAATCATTAAACTTTGCAGGCGGATTGGCAGTACCAGACGACTCGCACTATAGACGCTGCTACCCGTCCGAGTTAATGTATTTTCGGTCTGGCATTTTTCGTTATGTTTATTCACCTAAATGTCGGAAACATTGGCATTTTCCTATCATTTTATTCAATACTGATTCTAAAATATATGTAAACACTCACCGTCTGTTTTGATACCAAGTTTTTACTTGTGTATCTGTGAGGCCTAGCTTCGCGGCAAGCTCCATTCGATCTTGCACGCTGAGGTACTTCTGTCTCTCAAAAGATTTCTCCAGGGTTTGCAGCTGGTGATCAGTGAATGCTGTCCGAGCTTTTCTCTGTTTCTTTGCAAGGCTTGATGCGTCGCCCCCGCAACTTTTATTTGATACGTCGTCTGAATCATCTTTAACACCTGTGTAAAAAGAAGAAATTTATTAGTTACTAGCTGACCTGCCCGGCTTCGCACAAATTTATTATGTTAAAGACTGTACAGAGAAAAAGAGCACCAGCATATTTAGGAGTAAATGTTCGTAATGAGTCAGCGGTAAATCCTTATATCTATTATATATCTCTTTGGAAATTGTCGACGACGTTGAGACATTCTTATAAAACACAGAAGTCATATGTGCTAGAAACACACTTCTTAGGAGTGAAGGCACACACAGCGGCACCCACTCATATTGATTTTCCCGCGATATAAAGCTTATGCAGTAAGATTGAGGTAAGGGATACATGCAGTGTTAGAGACATGCATTGTCACAAACTGATAATTTCTGTGTTGCACAAATATTGTCGAGAATTTACGCAGATAAATGAACGCCGTCGTTGCTACTGAACTAGTGTTTACATAAATCGACTTTCAACTTCGTAACCTAGAGATTTTTTAGTTCAGGTTCTTATCGAACCCGATATTTACGAAAAATTCGCACCACAGTACTTTTATTTGTAGCCAGGACTTCGATTATAACGACTGCCATTGTTTAACAAACTACTAAACCAAAGGGTTCTGCGTTCCTATCGAAGCAGGGAAGCATCGAAAAATGAATGCTATTAATACAGTACCAGATTCTAGTTTTGCGCGCAGAAGATTATAATCATTAAACTTACTTTGCGCCTTTATTCTAAACTAGAACATTTATCTATAAATATCGAGAATGATTAATTTTAAGAGTCTCAGCAATATGTTTAAGTTGTACTTAAAAATTTACCGTAAAAACTAATATTAATATATATATATATATATATATATATATATATATATATATATATAATAAACAAATGTAATATTATAGATTTAATAATTAACGTATGCATGTATTTATCTGAGAATATAAATGAGGAACCCGACAAGAGCGAGCCTTGCTATCAAAAATACTTCAAGCAAAGAGTTAGCTAGTTTAAGTTGTTAGGTTCAGTTACACCCTACATTGCCAGGATTAATAAAACAAAGTTGCAAAATAAGCTAAAAACTACATCGAAAGCGTCGGCCGCGGCCTCGAACCTGTGAAGCCGTATCTCAATAAGGCTTCCTGCGGTCGACCACCGCGCTCACTTCCTCCAAGCACTCGCCTTACGCTTTCACGATAGTACGTTGCACGCTATTCCCCCCATGCGTTTGTTTCACAATTTTTTTATAGTTAAATTGCATTAAAAGCACTCGATGGCTATTACTTTAATCTGTTTTTTTTTTAAGAAATCTAACAGTAGACAATTTCGGTTCAGTTAATAAACACTGTGGTGGTAAATATTTTGTATACCCATATGACAATGAAAAATGTTACATATTAAAATGTCATTAAATATTTATTATATTTAAATAACATTTCTAAGTATGATAAAACCTAAGGACATTTTCTTTTTTTATTGGAAATAATGTTTTTATTTTTCTCAAATTAATCACTTTTTTAAACTATTGTCCACAGTAAGATGTGTCGAGGACGCGTCCTAGAAGCATAAATGGCACATGTAAGACCCTGTAACAACTTACTGTAGGTCATACACATATTGGTCTCGTACGGGTTGCGAACCCGCGACCCACAGCGAAGAAGTCAATCGTTTAGCCACTTCGCCAACCGAGCCAACAAATTTTTACATACAATCGTATCGAATATAAATATAAAACAGAAGTACCTTTTTTGTTTGTCTGTACGAACGGACATAACTTGAGAACTACTAAAGCTATTTACATGATTTTTTCTATAGATAATAACTCTAGGACAGACTTAAACTGTGCTTCATCGTAGTTGTTTTAACGGTTTCGAAATGATGAACCTTTTTTCGATAATATTTCACAGAACGTCATCTATGGTATAGTAGTAGAACCCATAACTATTGAAAACTTTGTATGTAAAATGAATATAAACAGTTCTCCATTAATTATATATTCATACTAAGATTGTGCCTAATAACCTATCTAAACAAATATAAGTCCACGCGAACGAAATCGTCGTTATGGCTAGTTAGTAATAAATCCATGCTAAAAGAAACCAATATTAGCAAAATATTTTTGGAAGCCATTCAACAAACAACGTTTGGTAATATTTATACAGTATAATAAGCTCATAAGCGTCGTAACCAAGTAGGCTTCTCAGCCAAAGGTTCGCAAGCACCGATTCGAGGATTATGAACATAATGAGTAGGGTATTAGGGCAGTCGAGTGTAGGAGCGTTTGTGGTTTGCCACACACCCACGTTGCGTCAATCTGACGTTCCTTCTATACTTTATATTGTTGATTCAACACGAAGTTATATTTTAAAAGCATTGTTTACGTTAGTAATTTTGGATTACCAAAAATTTACCACTCATATGGAATAAAAATAATTAAAAAATTCTTAAAGGCGCGTTATATATTATATACATGATGGGCTCTATTAGAAATATAGTTTCCTAAATATTATTTGTTAAGATTTAAGCACAAGGTAGATCGTTGGACAATTAAGGGATACCTAAAATGTTTAATGACTGGCTTATGGTCTTCCTACTCTACTAATTACACACTTTATAGCTTTTAAAATGTGTTTGACGATAGCGTCTGTGACGTGTTATCAATTTGGGTACATATCTTCACTAATCACACACACATAATTCATTATACAGCACTGATTAAAAAAATATATACGACGGACCACATACAGAAGGATATTTTAGTGACATTTTAGGTTCAAGAAATGAAAAAAAATCAAATTTATTACGATTACAATTTTTAACAGAGTATATCGTAGTGGCGTAGTATTCTGGGTTCTAATCCCATTCGGAGTCACCATTTGTGAAAAAACACAAATTGTTAGTTTCCCTGTTTTGTCTGGGTGTTTTGTGCATTCTTAATTTATGTCTGTTAAACACACTCACGATACAGGAGAAATATAGTGCATAGTTTTATTAAAAAACAAAAAAATATTGAAGGAATCTTAACCGAATGAGAGAGTGCGGAATAGATCATGTAAATATACATTTAAAAGTAATAGAGTTTTTTTTATAGGAGAGGGGGCAAACGAGCAAGTGGCTCACCTGATGGTAAGTGATCACCACCGCCCATGAACAACCGCAACACCAGAGGAATCGCGGGTGCGTTGCCGGCCTTTGAGGAAGGAATAGGCTCTTTTCTTGAAGGTCCCTAAGTCGTATCGGTCCGGAAAAACCGCCGGCGGCAGCCGATTCCATAGAGTGGTAGTGCGTGGCAGAAAATTCCGCGAAAAACGCACTGTGGTGGAATGCCAACCATCCAGGTGGTGACGATGGAATTTTGTGTTCTGCCGCAAAGTGCGATGGTGATAACCAGCGGCAGGAATTATTCCGAACAATTCCTCGGAACACTCCCCGTTGTAAATCCTGTAAAAAATGCAAAGAGATGCAACATCTCTTCGCAAGGCCAGTGTATCAAGCCGATCGGAAAGAACCTGGTCGTCGACGATTCGAGCCGCTCTTCGTTGAATACGGTCAAAAGGAAGGAGCTGGCACTGGGGTGCCCCCGCCCAAAGATGAGAACAGTACTCCATGTGAGGCCGAATCTGCGCCTTGTAAAGTTGCAAGCGGTGGACCGGCATGAAGTACTGCCCCGCTCTACTGAGCACGCCAAGCAAGTAGCAAACCGTATAATAAAATATTGTGTTTACATCTGAAAACTGCTCTACGTTGCATTATTTTAAATCGGAATGACTGATATGATTCTGGAATTAGTCAATAAATACCAAATATATTTGAAAAATTCATAGGGCAAAAACCAAAGTATTTTAGGAACAATGAGCGACCTTAATAACGATACCGATGTGCAAAAGTATCCTAATACAAATTTTAATAAAATAGGGACGATTAGTGCTTGCTTCCCCATAAAAAACTATAAAACAAATTAAATGCGACATTTAAATGCGAACGCGTACTCACTTAAACGTTTTCCTTACGAACAACCTTGAGCGCAAATTGCTCTGACTGTGCGACTTGGTGATTTTTTTAACGTCCCTTTAGCAGTTCGTAACATCGAGTATAATTATGAGTCGAACGAGGCCCATTAGGGCACTGCCGTCGTTAATTTATTATAATAAGGTTCAACCGCCAACTGCGCTTACTCGACCGTGAAAATTATTATCATTAGTGGGCAATAATGTACCTACGTAAGCAAACGTTGCTAACTACCACAACCCTTAACTATAAACATTATACATTTATGTACGCGCCTGTACATTTGCCGTTTAGGCAAAATCTCTATAACTTATTGACATAATTAGGATCGTTTGTTAATTAATCTGTATAATAAAGCCTATTGCAGATATTAAAGTGTTTTACTCTACAAAAAGATATAAACTGCTCGTAACTCGGGAGAGCTCCCCTACAGTATACAAAAATATCTTGTGTATCAATAATCGTCATTACACTATCCGATATTTTATGTCGTGATAGCTGACGTGCCGAGCGCTCGCTTTCAATTTCATAGTACCCGAGCAGATCTTAGTTCGATCACCGTTTTTCAAAGTCTAAGTCAAAATTTATTTATTCACTTTAGGCTTGTATAAAGCTCTCATGAATGTCAAAATCGTGTAGATTCAAAAAAATAAGACCTTCTTAGAGAAGAACGGGCAAGAAACTCTGGTGTCTTCCTTTTTTTCAATGCCATATTACATAATGTCATTTATACAACATATTATTTAATTACATTATCACATATTTGGTAGCCAGGGGTATAGCAAGTGCAGAGTAAGAGTTATTTTTACACATCTCTGTCGTCTATGTAGTGATCTATTTTATATTACGCTTTTTGTAATAATGTCTTTTTGACAAGTTTTTTTTTTAAATTATATTTTAGGTTTTTGAATCACACTTTTAGGAACTTATATAATTTTATGGATCTACTAAGAAAAGATTTTCTAGCTTTGGCCAACCTAAACAAAGGCCTCGCCTCGGCCCATTCTACAGGATAGTCACTTTTTTAAATAAATGTATGTGTTTCCATACGTACGTATTTCGTAGCGACTCGTGGAGGAGGACCCAAGTTATAAATTGCCCGAAATGCTTGTTTTAGCAAAATGAATGTAGCTTGGAATCAAAAGCGATTCCAAGAAATCTAGTTGAATTATCAAAAGAAAGGTTCTCTAAATTAATGTAATATTATGTGCCGACTTGGACATTCCAAAGTGTAGACATTTTGTTTTACCCGCATTTGAAAGTAAATTATTTGCCGCGAACCATTTAAAAATAATAAGTCAGTCATTTCTGTTAACTTTAAACAACAATGAGGTATCATCAGCAAACAGAACTATCTCGGACATTTTATGTATCAAATAAGGAAGTTCCTTAATGTAAACCAAGAACAGAAATGGACCAAGGATCGATCCCTGAGTACCCATTTTTACTGAACAACCCGACGATATAACACCGCTAAACGCTACTTTTTGCTCTCGATTTGTTAGGTACGATGATAAAAGATCTAGTGTGGCTTCACGAATGACGTAGTATTTAAGTTTACGAATTAAATTATTATGCACTACACAGTCAAATGCCTTGCCACAAAAATACACCGATAGTGTCATGAAAATCTTCCCAGGCCTGTAAAACATGTGTGACTAGTTCAACACCGGCATCAATCATTGACCTTCCTTTTGTGAAACCAAATTTCTTGTCGTTAAATATTCCATGTTTACTAAAATGAACGACCATTTGCTCTAGTATAATTTTACTTAAAGCAGGCAACACAGAAATGGAACGGTAATTTGTAGGAATTTCTCTACTATCCGACTTAAAAACTCGTATAACTTTACAATGTTTCATCAGATCAGGGAAGACACTAAAGTCAACACAGAGATTAAAAATGTATTTTATAATAAAGCTAATATTGGGGCTATATCGATTATAACTATATCTATTACCCAGACCGAAAATCCCCAAAGATCTTCTGTTTTCTTTTTATTTAGTAACCAAATGCCTTAACAATTTTTGCCCTAACTACAAATGCCATTGCTTTAACAACGCTGCAGTCGCCTCTTAAATTGCTTAAGGAAAACGTCGTGAGGAAACCTGCATGTTTGAGGTATATAAAAATTTGTGGATATATGAAGTCCACCAACCCGTCTTGGGGCAGCGTGCAGTTTTCCCCCCGGCTCCAAAACTCTCACAGAAATTAGAGATGGTCTGTGCTCAGAAGTGTGACATTTATAGGCTCTTACATTTGCACTATCGAAGACACAAAAATCTACATTCAGTTAATTGTAACTGTAATTTAATCGCTAAAGTAACATATTAAATATAGCCATCTCTCGGCTCGTAAAACGATTTGGAGTTATATCAGCTAAATTCAATAAAGCTGTAAGTCCTCATTTTAAATTGTTCCTGGGTATTACTCGAGCAGGTATCACTAAATTTAAGATTTCAGAATTTATATGCGTCTTTATAACGTGGTTAACGATTAAATAAATTATCGCGTCGAAACACGAGTCCCTTTTATATCAAAAAGAGTCCATTTAATTTTTATGTATTCTGAAGCCAAATGTACTTTTAAATTGCTTTGGAAACTGGTATAGTCACCTTTATGACACATTAAACTGAATGTAGAGATATTTGCAAAATGTATAGTTCATGTTATACGTCATTTTAACTAAGTTAAAATAAAATATATTTTATCAATTGACTTGTCTATTAATCTAAAAGAAACATTCTATGTTCTATTCATGAAAGTATGATAACCTAGAATTCGTTTTGACTTAAAATAACATCTGTCATTATTATAATACTATCAAAAAATATTTAGTGAATGTATATTTTGCCCAAATCAGTCAATATGATTGATTGATATGTTTGCCCTTGTATTGATATTTAATAACATTAATGTTATTCTTTCACTTTATATTGATAATAAACATTCGATAATCTTCGAGTAGAGTGATATTTACTAATATATATATATATATATATATATTTACATATATATATATAGTCACGCCTTTATCCCATATAAGGTAATGTAAGATAGGCATAGCCCACTTTTCGACCTCGCGGAAAACGAGACTTAACGGGTGGCAAAGCACGTCGCCACTATTTTGGTACGAATCAAAAATTTCCCCGTTGCGTTCAAACGAGCAGTTTGGTGATAGCATTGCATTTTACGGTGTTTCTTTCGGATTGAAGGGCAATGAGAGCTAGCGTAATCATAGAGCATTGGGTGACGGGCGCAGTGTGTTGTGTCACACAGAAATGTTCTGGGTAACACAGCACTTACCATCTGATGAACGTTTGGCTCGATCCGTCACTTTATTCAATAAAAAAGGCTGTCCGTTCAACACCTTAGTCGCCTCTTACGACACCTCGGTAGGAAAAAGGTAGGTGCTATTCTACTCTCCCGGACACTTATCGGCTAAATAAAATAGTTGTGAGGAATGAAAAATATCATCTACTAATGCTATTGATATGGAATTTGCACAGATTATAGATAAAATTAGTACTCATTTAGTTATTTAATTGTAACAGCATAAAAAGATTTAATGAATTCTCAAATCTAGGCGATAAAACACGCGGTCAAATACATATTGATGTATGCATTGTTGTAACCAAGATATTCGATTCGACCTCGTAACGAACGCAAAACTTTTAAACCTTATCCAATTACACTTGTTATTTAATAAAGAAGTCGTCAAAATTAATACAGAAGTAATATAGTAGTTACTTATTAGCAATATAAATTACACAGTTTTCTATTCAACTGCGGCTCAACTACTGCTTGATACGTACTTACGTAATATTACGTAACTTTATCGCGTTTACAAACAAGAAAATGTAAACTATCAAACATACTTTGTAAGCGATTTACTTCATTGTTTGTTATTTTATTTAGTTATTTATTATAACCTTTTTTTTTCATTATGATATTTTATCATTTAGTTAAGATAGGAGATAGATAAGAAGATAAAAAATATCATTTCAATGTGGCATCTGCCGTGGCTTTTGTGACCTCGGACCCGCGGCTTTAAGCGTATAAAGTTTCATCATTCTGCTTCAGTGGTAGGCGACATATTTTTAATATACACGTTTGTTTTGTAAAATTTCAGGTACTGACTACATCTTCTTTGATACTGCAATTTACGTGTGGTACCAAAGTGTGATAAACTTTACTGTATATTGATAAAAAAAAAATCTCAATTATAAGTGAAAAGTGCCTTTTGTACGGTGCCTAATCATGAATGACGGTTTTTAGAATTTTTGTGTCTGAAAATTTTGGGGATTGAATTTTAAATTAAATTTTCGTGTTTAGAAGATGTGAATTTAAAAAGTAAAGTTTCAGCCTATGAATGTCTCACTGCTGAGCACAGGCCTCCTTCCATTTCTGAGAGGGTTTTGGAGCTAGGAAGAATCCGCCATGCTGCTCCAATGCGGGTTGGCGGACTGCACATGTCTTCGAAATATTTTTTATTTCTCAGACATGCGGGTTTCCTCACGATGTTTTCCTTAATCGTTGAGCACGTGGTAAATCGGCACTTAAAATTGCAATTAACAACTTTAGTGGTGCCGGCCCGGAGAATCGAACCCAGGTCACTCGCGTACTATGAAATTTAAAGCGAATATAATTGTACACTGACGCGTAAGCCCTTCACCGTAGACAGGTGAAGGGCTTACGCGTCAGTGTCTATTCTGTTTTTCGGACAGACATTGTTCCATTTCTCTAAATTTTTCTTGACTATTTCCTCTAGACTTTAAAAGAGATGGAAAGTAATGGATTGAGAAATTCTCTTAGGATCTTACGCCCGACCTATGTACCTAAAAACCTTATCTTAACTTCAGTGTTTTTGCACGTTCTCACTAACAGTGAACATTATTTTTATAAATGCTATTTACGGTGTAAAATCACACGCATTGCAACAAGACACTAAAAGTCTGTATACAACTTAATAATACACAAATGATTAAAAACATTTTTTTACTTATATTAGTACATATGAGATTTAATTAAGTCGATATAAAAAAACAAACACATGTTCAGTAACAAATGTGATTATAATTGAAATCACACGTAAATGGCCTCGTCAGTTGGTCGCAGCAACTCGGCAAAGGACGCTCGCACCGGCCAGATAAGTTAATCCGTTAATTGAATATTAAGTTACTTTATACGACCGCATGATTGATTCTTAGAATATTTAATTGATCAATAAACACTCCAATATATACAAGAATTAATCTGTTTCGATTAAGGCAAATTAGATCGATAAAAAAAATACGCCCCTCGTTCGGAATAACTTGTCATGTAAAGATTTACGCGGCTACTTAGGTAAATTTACCGGTATTGGTTTAAGTATATATATTTAAAAAAAAAACTGCCGATAATATGACATATAAAACTTTTGACAACAATGAACACTATACCGTGTGGTGACGTCTTAATAGAATCTACCACCACATCTCATACCGTGAGTGTCGTAAAAGTCGACAAAAGGAAAATAAATAAAAACCAGGAGATGGGCAGTATCATCTCATTTAAATAAATAAACTGTAGTTGCCAACACGGCTGCCGAACTTGGCAACTATGGCAAAATACACTCCATAAAGAGAGCTTCTAACTTTTGTGGCAATCTACGGGGAGGCCTAAGTTCAGCAGTGGACTAGTACTGAAGTGATGATAATGACGAACACTAACCATAACACAACAACAAATAACACTGGCTTAAATGTACGTAAAATTCAGATGTAAACATTTTCTTTAGACCTGACAGAAAGCGCGGTGTGGTTGCGTTGCCTACACGAGAATCCGTCTTGGACCACCGCAGGGCCAATTATTCTGCCATAACCCAGTATATTGTACAAACATTACTGTGTTTCGGTCTGAAGGGCATTGACAGCTAGTGCAACTACTGGACATATGAGACTTGAACCGGTGTCTTAGGGTGACGGGCGTAGTGTGGTGTCACACAGAAATATTCTGGGTGACACAGCATTAGTTGTACAATAAAATTTTTTGGCCAATGGTGATGGTTATCCATCTGAAATGTTAATGTTTTTTTTACATTATTCGTCATCATCATCATTTCAGCCTATCACTAGTTCACCGCTAAATATAGGCTTCTCTCATAGATTGCCACAAAAGTTTATAGCTCTCATTTTAGTGCGGCCTTTCATTTTAGGGACGCTAGGCAGGCGGGACGGTAGGCAACAACTGTTTTACATTACTATGCCTAGCCATTAATAAATAAGGCCTAGTCTACTATTCTTAATTGGGCCGCAGATTTGCCTTGAAACTAATAACACCTGAAAGAAAGAACTTTAATAAACCGCAAGGTAATATTGCGAATTCTTTAGCATAATACGCTTTGCAATTCAAAGGGGATAAAAATGTTTTCTTATGTTTAGTAACTATTTTTATATATTTCAGGCTGTGTTAAATGATTAATATAAAATATATAGATTGTGAAACATAGACGTTTTCATTTCATTGGTTTTTATTCTCACCATTTATAATTTTAATTTAAGTGACGAGATAAGCAAATATTTCACCTGACGGTGAGTACAACGCCCGCCTCAGATTCCGTTCGCACCCATACCTTTCATTGGGAAGTTCCATGCTACATCACGCAGCACTCGAAACCCTTGGACATCTGTTCTTTGTTCTCATATACCCTGTAATTACACTAGTCCCAGCGTTCATCAAACCGAAACGCAGTTTTCGCACACCACTGACTGACAACAGAATAACTGTCACTGCGGTGGTACCTACTTGGACGGATTACATTGGACTCTTTCCACCGCAATTCTGGTTTCTATTCCTGATAAATTCTAAATTAATAATAAATGTTTAAAAAAAATTAACATGAAGCAGCACGATAACATTAAATACATAACATGAAATGCAACCTCAACTGGAAAGGTTAATATTTTCCAATATGTAAATATTTATTACCTAAACACCATTCTTTCTACTCTCTTCTTCATATATGCGGTTTGTTTCAACCTCTGACATCTGATTCTTACATAGGAACCCAAAAGATAGATATTTATATAGATATGAGCTTGAAAGTTTAATATTGAAATTATTTTTAGCTTAATGTATTTGTTTACATTATTGTTAAAAGGCACTTGTAATTTAAGCTCTTTTCTCAATCCATTTTGTGCTAAATTAAGAATCTTAATAACATTAAAATAGCCTATAGGCATCAAGCTATATTTTGGAGGGGATTCTCTCTCTGTAATATAGATTCTAAGATCTACATACATAAGATCACGACTGTATCCCATAAGGGGTAGTCAGAGACTGGGCACTCACTGCAATAACAGATGACTGCCACAATCCACGTTTCACCAAAACAATATAATGCACTTGGTGTGATAGGTGGTGAGCCCATCGCCATCATGCGCTGTTGGGTGCACAGTGCAGTTTAATTCCTTACTCGCCTTTTACGAGATCCATTGGATGAGATGGAGTGGTAGTATTCTTTTAACGAGCCGCCACCACACGGCACTGCCTATGGTTATTGCTGAATATATGTAATTGCCTCTATAAACGGACTCTATAATCACCGAAATCCGCAGCAGAACTAGAGTAACCGACATAGCCCTAGGGATTAGCAAAGCTGAAGTTACCGGCCTTAATATATAATCTACGAGCTATATGCCACCCGCATATAGCTCGTAGAACCGAAAACCGTTGGGGAAGAAATGTGCTCGAGTGGCAAACTCGTACCGGCAAACGCAGTGTATGGCGACTCCCCGTCCCCGAAAAAAAAAAAAAAAAAAAAAAAAAAAAAAAAAAAAAAAAAAAAAAAAAAAAAAAATACATTATTAATACCATTAAAGCTGTATTGAATAATTAAATAACATTTGTTCGCGCTCACAAAAACCAAGTCTCTAAAGCGGTTAGAATAGTGTGCAAAAGTCCATCGTATTGATCTAACCACAAGTCCCCCAGATAACTCTTACAGCACCCATTTGAAGAATATATAGTATATTATTTGGCGTTAGCACTAAATATGTATGTAGTTTCGTAAACTGCACATTTAGCATATAGTGTCGTGTGGTGGCGGCTCGTTAAAAGAATACTACCACTCCATCTCATCCAATGGATCTCGAAATGGAAAAGTCGAGTAAGGAATTCACCTGCACTGTGCACCCAACAGCGCATGGTGGCGATGGGCTCACCACCTATCACACCAAGTGCATTATATTGTTTTGGTGAAACGTGGATTGTGGCAGTCATCTGTTTTGCAGTGAGTGCCCAGTCTCTGACTACCCCTTATGGGATACAGTAATGATATTATTTATGTATGTACGAGTATGTATTCGTTTGTTCATTCACAGCGTAGGATTGAAAATCTTTGCCCGTGTCAGACTTTTTAGCCCGATATGACAACCGAGCATGGGTTTCTCAACACATTAACAACTTAAAATGCAACGCTATTTAACATATGTAGGTATGTTTGAGACTAAACGTTTTTAAATTAAGTAAAACCACGAACAACTTGAGCCATTCGCGTGATATTATCGAAACGGGATGCGTATAATCCGTTTTACTAATTACGACCGTGCAATCGTTACTACGCTAAATCTGAAATATGTTATGCAATTAGGTAAGTCGGCACGGAGTTGGCAAGTAATAGTATAATGGCAATTATACAATTTGCCTAATTATTATAACGCTTGCTTTACAGAGCAGCGGCGCAGGAATTAATTAATTGATGCATAATAACTACGCGGCGGGTCCGTGTGAGCGTACAACCGACACTGCGCGAGAGAGCGTTATATCACCACTATATATATAACATGCCACTATAATACACCGCTTTATTAACATGCTGCTGTTAGGATTTCTTTACAGGAATCCACCGCAGTGCCAGTTATTGCACAGTTTGCACACGCCACTGTATTTTGATTTGAAGGGCACCGAGGTTAGTGTAACTACAGAGCTATAGTGACTTATGATGTCCGAACCAATGTCCAATGGTAAGGAGCGTAGTGCAGTGTTGATAAGAACTTACCAGAGAAAAGCACCGGGTAACCCCGCAGCTGTTATGGACAGTCATAGCACTCATCAACAGGTGACCGACTTGCTTGCCTCGTGTTCCTACCGTAAAGTGAAATGAAAAATTACGATTTTTAAATTGTTAAAATATTTATCCTTTTGCGTTGTTAAGAAATTAAAAAAGGATGCAACGGGCACATTCAATTTTTCCTTGCTTGAGATGACTTAAAAATTAGTTCATTAGACGCTACATACTAGAATGTATGTAAACTGTCACAAGACCTCAAGACTAGAGTGGATTCTCAATGCAGAATTTCACAAGGAGCCAACATGAGGCATCCGAGGGTGCCGGGCGAACAATTGCACTTAAAACATTTCAATTGGGCCCCAAAAGCTAGCACTGATTTCATATACTCCATAATTAATTTTACTCGTATATTTTTTTAATTAATAATTATTGTTTACTTTCATTCAACTTCTTTATCGTAGAATTTAGTAGTCGAACTGAACACATTTCGCCTTTAACTATAACATTATGCAACGTTGACCATAAGTTAACGTCACAAAGAATGTTCGCTATTCCGTTTGCAGTTTAATGCAATTAAAATCACTGAAATTACATAATTAACGGGGTTTTTAAATTACTGACGTCTCGCATTGCTCGCATATGTTTTTTAAGTAAAAGCGCGGTAAGGTCAAAGTGATGAAAGTGTTCCTACTTCTTCAACCTTACCATACTAGGTGACTGAATAGTTAGTAAATGTTCTACGAAAACAGTAGCATATTAAAATTTTCTGTGAAGTATAATTATTAAGGTGTGGCGCAGGCGAAAAACATTGAAGGACAGCCGAATATTAATAAATTTTCTTTTAATTCTTTACATTATTTTGGTACTATCACGCAAGCGCCTTTGATTAATTTTTAGATTATTACAGTAAGCCTATCAGTAATTCATACGTCTTAAAGTCATCTAACTAAAATAAAATCTTACATATAATGCTTGCTACCTTTTTAAATTAATATTATTTATAATTTGTCGCAACAACTCTGTTTGTGTTCTAAGAAGTTCAACTTTGTTAGTGTTAAGAAGTTTTAACTATAAAAGTCACAAAAAGTGTAGAATGTAGAATCATAAACATAAATGTAATTTATGCATATATATTATATACATTGAGTATTTTAATAGCAGATAAATGGCATCTGTAAACAGAATCCAAACCAAAAGAAATAAGTATATATGTATCTTATGATCGTTTTTACATTCCTAAAAAGGTATATTTACATATAATTGCTAAGAAAAAAAACTAGGAACATTCTTTAAGTCAATCATCACTATGTCTTTATTTATAAAAAAAAGCCTGTGTAACGCTAACAGAAAAGTTCACAAACAATACTTCATTAAGCAACCTCGTCACCGTCGATACGTTCAAAAATGTTCTTCACACACATTAAAAACTCTAGTAATTAATGATTACGTTCACGTTATCTACTCGTATAAGACAATACTTAGAGCGCACATGATTTGCCACGACACTAATTAAGCAGGGGAGTAATTATATCTAACTAAGTAAATAGAGTTGGTAGATTTCAAGACGCCCTTTTTTTCACAACGCATAGTTGCCATGTATTTTTATTCAAGATTTTAAACTGACCCCCGAGGAACTAGAGACTTGAAACTTTAAACATATCTCTGAAATGAATGACAATTCATTATTAACTTGCTTTCTTGTCTGTCTGTCTGCTTGTTTGCCTTTTTTTAATGACACTAGCAACTATCCGTTGGTGAGTGCCATTTATTTTTCTCAGAGTTTCATTTCTTAACATGAAAAATACGGTATTATTTCCGTCGCATAGTCCTTTACAGAGTTAAATATATTAACAATAAATAAAATCATTAAAAGTAAATAAAATTGTTTTATAGATACAAATCGTAGTCAATAATCGACGTTCAAATCAAAAAACCAACATCGTATACGTTACTCTCGACTGAATAGTCATAATCCTACTTACTGAACAAACCGACAACCAAAAAGTAAATCGAAAGAAAAAATAACAGTCGCTTTTTTATATATCGATGTGTAATCGGACGAAAAATTATGCGTTTTCCGATATTTTCCTAGTTTCCGATCAAACGGACACCTCGAAGCTATTACACGGTGTATGCACATAACGACATAATGGCTTATATTTAGAACATATTTTACTTATACGTATGTACCTTATTATCGCTACTATAAACATAAAATTGTTTTGTTGCAAAGGTTAATTAGTTGTAAATAATTATTAAAAATTGAAAAACAATTCTACTTGACTACCTTATGCAAAAAACCAAACTTTTCTTGAGTCGCTAATTCCGCTTGCATTGACTATGACTGTGACTAAGCCAACAAGTACCATAACAGTTTAAGGTCTTGTACGGAAGAAATCATCCTGTTTTCTTTTTTAATTAATAACAAAATAATTAAGAAAGTCGTTAATATTTTAAAATGTACCATTAGTTAAAAAACTTATTTACACATACATTACATGATTTTTAAAAATTTCCGTATGCAATAAAGCGTTGGGCTAAATTTGCGCTTTGATCGAAATGATTTCATACGAGCGTTTTGTTATTTTGTCATTGTTTTGTCAAAGGTGGTGTCAAAGTAATGTTAAGTGGTTTGTTAAATTATGTTTGACCTTACACTATAAATTGTTTTTATTATATTGGGATTTATATCTCCGGTAAAAACACAAATCTCAGAATCGTATTCTTTTTTTTAGCGTATATTTAAAATATTTTTCTTTTCCTGGACATTCATTTCTTGATCGATGCGGAAATTTCAAATCGAAAAACTGTAAACATTGTTTAACCGCACTAAATTATTAAGAAATTACATTCAATAGCCATTCATAACCACTAAGATTAGAAATTATAAGATGATGACAGGCTGTTCAACTGCTATTAGTCAGTCAAATTTCCATAACTGTTACTAAGTTCAATACACGTGGCTATTCAGCGTGATGTATACAGTAACGGTCTCTATCCAAAGGTAAAGTGAAATCGATAACATAAAGTGATGTATAAGTTGTAATAAATCAATTCGGCTGCATTAATTTATACAGTGGCAACAAATTTAATTGATAAAGCCTATAAAATCGTTAAATTCATTACTTATATAGTTAGAGCCATCAATATTTTGATATAAATAAATGAATACCTACCAAACAAGTTTTATATCTACAGAATCTAACTAGTGGCTTGACATTAGTACAACTAAACAAAGTGTAAATAATCCCCTCGAAAAAAAAAACACAAAAGTCTTGAGACGAACCTTTATACTTTAAATCGAACCCAATTTCACAGCTCACATCGCCTGTCAAATGCGACACAAAGCCACGAACGCGATCCGTATTATGAGAGAATTCGGACTCGCCCTATTTATATCAATGGTAATCTATTTATTGTCACACTAAAAAGTTTTGATTTTATCAACTTAGAGCGATGAAAGAATTGTCACCTTCCTCTCGTCTTTATCGCGATGCCAAAAGTCACGGTGTTATTTCACAATTATCTAACGTAAACTTTGGGTAATGACGTATAAAGTTGAATTTTGAACGAATGATAACGGGCCCCAAGCATGATGCTAAGCAGCTTAGTGAAGCGATCGCACGTTCGCACGTTATTTGAGGTTAGGCTTGACGTTCTAAGTAACGAGACAGTGGCAGCGCTTAACGGATAGGAGGAGGCAAATTCGATGAGCCAAACGTATTATTATATTTATGGAAAATATTTTAGGAAATTCTTCGATCACTACTTACTTTTACTGTTTTTTTATACGTAACATATTTTTCATTTATGGCTAAATTAGGATTGTTTAAAAAAGTTCATAATGTTCTAGCGAAAGTTAGCGATCCGAACATAATTAACAAACAAAAATATTGTAAAAAAGAAGAAACGATTGTATATACTTACTCCAAGCCGTAAAGTTATACTCGTATTAAGCCGAACATTGATATCCAACCATATCAATAAAGCCGATGCTAAATTCTAACATGAGACAGTTAAAATTAACTAAATCGGTCATACATAGTTTACATGTCAACATCGAAAGCTTATAGCCAATAACAGAACATTTATTAGCAGTACAAATCTGTGCGATTGTTGTATTTTTTTAATCGTCGATTAATCGATTTAATTGTTCGTCCGCTGCGCTGTAATTGTGCACAGATTAACTACTTTGTTAAATTGTCAGTCAGGTTTGTATGACGACTAATCGCTATAAATGTTGTATTTTTCACATTCTCGGTAAGTGGGTTTTTACAAATTATAAAGCGATGAGGTTCATATTTACGGTTGCATGTAGACGGTTAATTGCCGACAGCGGATGTAGAATCCAGTAATTGGGAGGTAAAATCATAAGATAACGTATAAAGTAAAGAAAGAGTATAACCATGAGGGGCCTCTATCTAAATAAATCGCAGTGTATGTGTATAATTTGTCTTGACTGGGAACTATTAACCCTGAAGTGAGGAGTCACGTATTATAGTATTAAAACAGGGATTATTGTATCTCTGTGATCACCTAGCACAATTGATTTCTAAATGAATATGTTTTTATTAAATTCAAAGGAAATTTAAATATAATTATATTAATAAAATTTTATATGCTTAATTTTTTAAACATCTGTTAAAGTAAAACTAACTAAAACAATACAAACAATTTATCGTGCGATCGAATATGCAAGCGACTGATCCACTGATCCAAAACTAAAACGTTTTAAAATCGGTGAATTATTAAAAAATTAAAATCAACGTAACTTGACGATTGACTAAAAGCTGATTATGACGTCAGTTTTTTTTCTCTCCTCCCTCGGGCTGTCCTTTCAGCCAGGATTAATTTGGCCCGTTTTATAAGGGCTTACTTATCTCGAGGCAGAGTGTTAGAACGGGTTGTATTTATCGCATCCATTATACGTTTTATTATTTAATTTATTTAACGCCACGGGTTTATCGGCTTGTCTATTAAATCGAGACGGGATAAAGTGATCGAAACTCAAACATTCGTTTAGATTTTTAAAATTCTTAATTTATAACATGTACTACAAAATTGTGTTACAGTGGATTTATAAAATATCACTTTAATAACAATGAACAAAGCCAGATTTTCTAAAATATTTACATTCTAAAGATTGCGTAAAAACGAATGCAAATTCACAACAATAGCTACTAACTACATTCTGACATAACCTATCTTGTAAGTGCCGGCCTAAAAAATACAACATTATAGACTTAATGATAAAACGTAAAACAACTTACCAGACAGAATTAAAAGAGGTGCATTGTAATTTTTTTTTAAATTAACGCATACTTAATAAACAAATAAAACGGCCAATGAAACTTAAGGGCCGGAAACTAGTCATGTGCAGTTCAAACACCGGTGTCGGCACCACTAAACTGCTATTGGAAGCCCTGATAGAATATATGCTTAGCGGTTAAGGAAACCTTCGAGAAGATACCTGCGCATGTCTGAAAAATTATAGAGGTATTACAAGCACTTGCGAAATGCTCCATATACGAGTAGCACTAAAGTAGTGCAGTGAATACCATTTCCGTAAGTAAAATAAGAAGAGACAGGCCTCTTAGGCCGACAGTAAAACGTTTAAAAGCTGTTACTTTTTTCTTTATCCTAAAATATAATGAATATGTTTCTTTTAAATAAAATCTTGATAAAAAGCATTTGTCTGAGATACCATAATGAGTTCCCAGCTAGAATAAATAAAATAATAATGAATTGTAATTAAGCTGAGATTACATTGAGCAACTTTAAATTAATAAATTTAAATTATATGCGATGCTTATACATGCTGCGTCCATAGATTAATGATTTACCGTCGACATTCAACAGTTTTTTTAACGCTAAGCAAACTTGTTTTCTTAAACTGGCGTTACTTTTGTTATCTGTTTAATAATATCATTTATTCTCTTAACCATTGTCCGCTGTGTATGATTTAAAAATATAGACATTAATCTCTTTAAATATATAAATATGTATGTTAGGTTTTCTTTAGTTGTCTCAACATTGTTAACTCAAATGAAACAGAACGCCGTGAACACAAACCGAAAGTGTAAATTGAGACTTCTGATCACCGGTCTCTTCAAGTTCGTATTAGTAGTAGCTCGTAGTTATTTTAAACACTTAATACAACAGTTATAAAAACAAATGATAATACAATAGAACATTTCTTTTTGTACTTGGTACGGTGACTTCATAAATCCCGATCTCAAGTAATCTCAGATATTACAGCAAATAAATGGCGTCAAGAAATAATTATCTCTCAGTCCAATTTAAGTAATCAGTCTTATATTCACAAAACCTGATGACGCTTGACCTTTGTGAGACATATGGGCAGGTTAATATTAACACCAACATTTTAATATTAATATAGTAAGTGGTAAATTTGCTAAGTTATTTATTTCTTTGATTTATCCTGCATACAATACCAGATTACATTTATTACATGCAATATAAAGATGTTATTACTTTATTTAAAGGCGGAGTACATTGTCATATCTCGAATAGAACTAGATTAGCAACATTAGGGGAAAGAGGTTTAAAATATCTGAATCGAAATTAGTCGACAAAACTAGCTGTATTTCTCATTTGTCCATTTTTGAGAAAACTTAGACATTTTAAATTGCCCATTATAAGAATTAAAAGCTTTGATTGTGGGAAATGTCAGCAAATAAAAAATTCAAGATGCCCCATAAACCCTAAGGTTTCTCCTATATAGTGGGTGCGTTGACACACATGAATTGCATATACCACACAGATCCGAGACCACCATCTGTAGGTCATACAACTATTTATTCCGTGAGGAAATTGACCCTGAGATCCGAAGCGCAGAAGCCAATTACTTAGCAGCGTTTGTTAGATGGTACTTTTAATTATACTAGATATACGACTAAATTATAGTTTAAGTGAGAGCTCAAGATAAAACAGGGGCCGGGAACTCGGCATAAATTTCATAGTAACCTGTTGCAGTTATTGGAATAGCGAGGCTGACTCTGCCCGGCTCCAAAAACTTGAAGTGATATATGAGTTACGAGAGGGGGTTATTAATTTAATTTTAAAAAAATACACCACCAACACATGGTAAAAACATTAACACCGCTATAATTCTCGTATTGGTAGGAGGTAATTAAAAATTATATTTAAAATTTGGTGATATGTCTTACAAAAATTGCACAAGTACATGTCCGATGTTTAGTGCAGAGTTCTGTAGTCATCTTGATGCTTGATTTATTGGCCTCCATAACTTCATAAATCTTCATATCGGATAGAAGAGATGTCGAATAGAAGAAAATTGTAATTAGCCATGTTCTAACATAGCTAGATAAGTTTCGAGGACAAAAAGTTGAGAAATTACAAGGTGTGGACTAGAAATATTATTATAATAGTGCAGGCTATATTTCACAAATGTATAGATGATATAAAAATATAGTACTACACTTTAAAAGACCTGTTCAACTAAACCCCTTATACTCAATAAAATGTCCCTAAATTTTTACTTTAAATTAAGGCGTATGTAAATGAACCTAACTGATGAAAAAGACAATATGACAAAATCGCACGGACGGTCGGAATGAACGATCTTACTAGGGTTGTTTGTTTACTACAGAATTTCTTTAAAATATTAAATATAGCATTGAAATTACTCAAAATAAGGATAGATAATTACATTTTAACCATTCAAACTAGTAGGAGGAGTATATTCGCAGTACTTTTCAATTTTAAAACAACTTAACTTAAATGTGTAAGTAAAAATAATAAAAAATATATAACCTATTTGTCTTGCAAAGTTTCTAGGGAAACAAAATTACTATACAGAAATCTTTTAATATATTAATCTTTACATTTGTACATACCATGACACAATTACACGAATTCAGATATCTCATCAGCTGTCTTTAAACATTGCACTATAGTTTTAATATTCTATATACATGTTGGGTAAGAGTAAACCAGCATCAGCCTTTATTATACTAATTATAATTTATATATAAATATATGCTTTATAGCTAAAAACTATAACGCATTAAGTAATAAAGTAAATACTTTTATACACTTAAGGTAGGTCTCCTTCAAAAACTTTGTTAAATCGTTGAAGTCTTTTCTACGAAAAAGCGGCCGTTGGACGCGTAGGTACTTGCCTTGTACAAAATTACTTATAGTACTATTAGTACTTGTACAACGTTCTTCAACGTTGACATAAAAATTTGGTGTTATTTAAGCAAAATATTGTCCCAGTGATTTTATATAAAAAATTATTTTAGAAAGTATCTAACTAAAATCAAAATATCTAAGATGTTTCTAAAAAAGTTGACTAACAAGTGAGTTAGCAAAAAGTAGTAAATTAATCCTTTAATTATAAGAATAAAGGTATAACTCAAGTATAAATTAACACTAATTTTTACATTCTGCACATTCATTATACATTTTAAAAAGCCCTGATGCTTTCAACATGTGCCAATATAGCAAAAACGACGTGTCTCAAAAGATCGGAAATACCTCCTTCGGTCTACGTCTATCAGGAAACTACTCAGAGACTCATGATAATGATAAAATTTCTTTAGCTCATAAAGAGTGTTCAATGGCAATATCGTAAAAGGCTCACCTGGAGAGTCAGTAGCCGACCGATCGGAGTCGGAGTCCCGGTGCGCGCTGAGGTCTCTCGGCGCAGCGTCGAGGATGTCCGTGATCATGAATCGTGTTCGCGGAGCGCGCGCGTCGCGCTCGTCGCGTTGCACCGTCATCGCCACGGCGCCGCCCGGGCCTGCGCCCGCCGCCCCAGCGCCTGCGCCCGCGCCCGCGCCCCCTACCGCATCCAGCGCACGCGCGCGCCACGTCCGCGCCGCGCCCAGCACCTCGCTCGCACCCAGCTCGCTGCCGTCTCTGCCCGTCACCGCACTCGCGACATCGCAGCAGCCGATGACAAACTTCAACTCGACGAGAGACGAATGCTCGTTGCCAAAATCCACACTTATCCTTGCACCTCCAACTTTAACGTCAATCAATCCTCAGTGTCCAGCTGATAGTATGGCATGCACTCTATCACAAAAGTTTACACACCGTCAGTTCGCGGCACTCGAGTCAGAGCGTAACCGAAGTGTCGTATTATGGGAACGCGGGCGGCCCGCACGAGAAGCAGGCGAAAACTGTGCGCGGCGCGGCGCGGAGCTCGGAGGCGGGCCGAGGGCGGCCTCAGCCAACGGGCGGTGCAGCGCATTTGGGGCGTGCCGCTGCCATGTTGCCGCGGGGCCGCGCTAATGCTCTTTTTGCCGACTCGCCGCCGGGAGAAAGCTCCGCGCGGATTTAAGCTTTTATACGTGGATAAAACGCTTTTATAGGAAAATAAAGTGTTCTCACAGCGGGATATCGCGCTTTACGACGGCGTTTCACTGAAAGTTGGCGACACTATACACTCGTAATAGGTTCGAGTCGACCAAATTGAGGCTAGCATGTCCTCGCTCTGGTACATTTGTTTCTGATGTTATTAACTTATCATATTATTCTACTTATTTTCTCTACCGTTTCAACTTTATAAAATGTTTGTAAAAAAACCTGAAACAGAATTTAACGAATGTTCTAGTAATAATACAACCTTTACCTAAACATTATTATTTATAACTTTATTGTGTAAGTGTATTTATGTACAATATGCATTAAAAACACGGTCATTACAATTCGTTTTGGTAATAGCACATAATTTTTACAACGGAATTCTTAAATTCTAAAAATAAAAACATGTCATAAAAATTAAAACCGGCTATGATTAAAATATGACGAGTCTCTATATACTGAATAGAGATTTAATACTTTAGTTAATTTAAAAACTTTTCAATTTATCCATAAACAACTAAATAATAATCTAATGGTCGTGTGGTGGAGGCTTAAGAAAATCTGCCACCGTGGCGTGGGTGCCGTAAAAGTCGACAGAGGGAAATGAAAACCATGAGATGGGCAGCAGCATCTTCCTGGAACATCTGAATAAATAAACCGTGGTTGCCAACCCGCCTGCCAAGGCAACTAAGGCAAAATCCGAACAAAATGATAACTACAAACTTTTGTGGCACTCTATAAGGGAATCCTATGTTGAGCAGTGGATTATTGAAAGGCTGAATTCAAGATGATGATTGATGAATATTCAAATAAAAATAGTTTAAACGTGGAATGCACCAGACAGCCCTTTAAATAAAATTAAAACATATCGTTCTTAATATTATAGCAGGATATTTCTTAATACCCTAACATACAAGAATATAGGAGCCATTCACATAGTAACGTCATGCAGGACATACAGGAATCTTATATTTGGAATCTAATCATCATTGCAGCCTGCCAATAGTTGAACTTTACGGCTCTCACATACAATGTAATAAGCTTGGCAGGTGGGTTGGTAGGAGCATAATTTGACTATTTTCATTTTTAAAGATTCATTAAATATAAAGGTGTAAAACAAAAAAGGGCACCTGTCTAATATTAATTCGCTTTGAATTAATCTAAGTGTAAATTGAAAAATTGCTTATTTCTAGAATAGTCCAGATTAGAAATAGATATAGTCAGCCAAAGTAACTCAGGGGGCGGGCGCTAGCCTTAAATTTCATACTACGCAAATGACCTGCGGTGCCGGCACCTCTAATATTGTTCTGCAAATTTACATAGATACATACAGTCACGCCTTTTTCCTATATAAGGGATAGGCAGAGGTCACTCACGTTGTCTACTTTTTGCCCTCGCGAGAAACGAGACGTCATGGGTGGCGAACCACGTCGCCGACATTTTTGTATGAGTCCCACGAGCAGTATAGTGACAGCATTGCATATAATGGTGTAATAAAGGTTGTCTATACAAAACCTACGTCGCCTCTTGCGACACCTCGGTAGGAAAGAGGTAGGTACTATTCATCTGTGCCGGACACCTATCGGCTATGCAATGTTACGTGCTGATTTACGACGTGCACAACGGCGAAGAAAAACATCGTGAGGAAACTTGCCTGTCTGAGGAATAAAAATATTTCGATGTCGTCCGGCGGAAGTCCGCCATTGGAAACGGGGAACGTGGCTGACACTTCCCGGCTCCAATACCCTCTCCGAAATGCGAGGAGGTCTATGCTTAGCAGTTGGACATTTAGAAACTTTTTTTAAGAGGAGAAGAGTCCGGCACCTTAAATGTTGCATCTTTTTAACGGTCTGGACATTTTGCAGCAAATGCTATTACGGTTGGGATAAGTTTTAATCGAGGCTTGCCACAATATAGTGGAATAGTTCTGAAAACTACTCGTCTAATTTTAGTCATTTCTAGTTTATTTTAAGCTACATTTGTCCAACATCTAAATGTAAAATGGAATTTTATTTGTACATATAATATAACATGCAAGTAGATATCTAACCTGTAGTAGTTGTAAGAGTCTATAGAGAGAAATGCCTGAAAATGTGGTGGCTTCCCACAGATTTCCACAAACGAGATATCGAAGAATGCCACAGCGAAAAAATATGAATTAGTGGCCGGAAGCTTCTGAGGTACAAGGCGTCTGTCACTATGATCGCCAATCTGTTTGCTTAGTGTAACGATTTCGATAAATAATCCCTACACTGATAACGTCATGCTAACAGTTAACTAAATGGTAACAGAGATTTTCTTTCACTGCGACTGTAGCTTACAGAACCAGTGGCGGATTTTTGACATTCATAAGACGTTTTTTGTAAAAGAAAAAGACAAATAAGCAGCTCACCTGATGGCAAGTGATGACAGTGAACATCTGCAACACCATTGAAATTGCAGATACGTTGCAGACATTTTAGAAAAGAGTTCACTCTTTTTTGGAGTTCCCTAAATCATGTTGTACCTTTAAATAAGTCTAATTTAAATAAAATGGTTTAACTACTCATTTTTTTAATAAGATATAGACGAAGATCAAATATAAACGTATTCTCAAATAAAAAAGTAATGGACTTTATTTCTCATTGATGTAATTATATTTTGAATTTAAATTCGCAGTACGTTTATTTACCTTGATCTTTCGCTAAAAGGATTAGCAAATATCTTTCTCATTATTATTTACATAATTCATCTTTTTTGTGTAATTTTTTGGTTATATTTTTATACCGTTTTATATAGTAGACAGATCCATATTCGGACCTCTGAAAATTATAGTTACGAATATCCAGTATAGAGGATCAAAGCGAAGTGGAATGTTTTACAACGCTTGTTATTTTAATTTTTATTTAAACTAATAAATATGATGTTATTAACCTAGTCGCTATTAACTATGGCTTGATTCTTCAGTTACTAAGGGAGGCTGTGATCTGCAAAGAGGTGTACGCTTCCGCGAAAAAACGGAGGCACTCGGTGATTCTTACTTCAGAGTCGATCCTCACAAACAGCAGATCGCTCCAGAATTTCGGATGTCGACCACAATTTCTGAACATTTTTTATGTAAAAAAGTGACGGGACCAGCAATTCGTTCACCTAATACAGTGCAACGTTTGCCCATAAGAAATAGTGTGTTACCCAGAATGTATTTGTGTGGCACCACACTTTGCTCGTCACCCTGAGACATCAGTTCTTAAGTCTCATATGCCCAGTAATTACACTATCGATCGATGACCTTCAGACCGAAACACAGTAATGTTTGTACACTAATACTTTACAGCAGAATAACTGGCACTGTGGTGGTACCTAGCTAGACGGATTCCTGCATAGGAATTCTACCACCGTAACAAAACGTTAACACAGATACAATCATCTACTACTCGAAAACCGTAGGCAAATCATTTGCGGCTGCAATTACGCATATAATCTTTAAATTTTGAGATTCAAACCAGGGAACTTTAATGTCTGTGCATCAAACTGTTAAACATCTGCCTGTCTAAGGAATTTAAACATGACTAGCTTTTACCCGTCCGTATTGCTGGGTGTAAATAGAATTTGAGATATAGTCAATATGTACAAGTCGATATACCGGAACTTTATGGAGTTATAAAAACTATTCTGTGTCCTACTCCAGAATCTCTTTGCCAAATTTCATTACAGTCCGTTCAGTCCTTTGAGCGTTATTAGCAAACATATAAATACACATTTATCGTAAAAACAACATAACATACCAATCATTTGTTTTACTTTTAAAAAATGACTCTCCGTCCCCCGCAATTTTCGTAAACCTAAATATGTACATATAATTGTCGTCAACTATATAAAATATTAACCTTTAACATTTCAATTCCCTAGAGATACTTCTTTCTTGTTTCCTAAATCTAATAAGTAATCTAAATGTTTAACGTCCAGTAAGACTTCAAAATCATATAAGAAATATTCCCTACTAAGTAATCAATCTGAAAGTTTGTTAGCCAAAACGTTAGAATGGATATAATTGAATTTAGGTACATTTTTAAATTATGACCTAAAAATGAAAATAAGGCCAAAATTAAGATTTTTCTTGTTTCTATTAATTACATAAGCGTAACATATTAAAATTTGCGGAGTAAGTAAATTTATCACTGCATCTTTTTTTTAATAAGAAAAAGTGTCAAGACAAGCAAAACGTTCACTCGATGAAATGTGCAACGTCTGTCCATAACAAAGGCTGTGTCGTCCTGGAGATTACTTTGTTGCGCCAAACTGCGCCCGCCACCCTGAGACAGTTTAAAAGTCTCATATGATCAATTAATTACATTAACTAACAGTGCCTTTCAAACCAAAACAGTAATATTTGCTCACTACTGCTTCACGGTAGAATAAATGATACTACGATGGCACTCACCTAGACGGATTCTGCATTTGAATCCAACCAATAATAGTAAAAATAATAGCTAACTAGATAATCCAAAAATGTAGACTTAATAACCTAAAAAAATCTTTTATCTATCTATGTATCTGGGTCTATGTACACGTATTTATGACCACAACCAAGTTCCGGAAGATATAGTGAATTTAACATAAACTAAGTTTAAAACGTACATTAAAAATGTTTGTGTTTTTAAGCTTATTATAATTTAAATGATTATTACAAAGATAAGGAACCATGGAAAGTATCCATCCAGGGAGACATCAAGTATCGTACAACACGATGGGAATGTCAGCAGCTACGTAACACGTATTTTTATGGAGGGATAGGTATTTACGATGTAACATTTTTACAAACAAAAAACTGTAAATGGTGTTTTGGAAGATTATAGGTGTGCTCTGTAAAATAAAAGACAGATTCTTATTTGTGCCGGGTAGCCGGGCGAAGTTGCCGGATGACAAAGTCGAGAAGGGCGATTGCTGCCACATGCGTCATACCTGTGAACAGGTGCCGTTGGTTGAGGCTTGTCGAGTTTGCAATGCACTTATACATTTATTATTGAATCTTGTCTAACATTTAGTCGTCGTTCGTCGTTTCAGCCTACCAATAGTCCACTGCTGAACATAGGCCTCCCCGATAGATTGCCACAAAAGTTGGTAGCTCTCGCTTTGAGGGGATTTTGCCATAGTTGCCACGCTTGGCAGACGGGTTGGCAACCGCAGTTTATTTATTCAGATGTTCCAGTAAGATGCTGCTGCCCATCTCCTGGTTTTCATTTTCCCTCTGTCGACTTTTACGACACCCACGGGATGAGTTGGGGTGGTAGATTCTCTTAAGCCGCTGCCACACGGCATTTAGTCATATAACGTGTTTAGGTTTTCTACGAGACTATTCTTTGTAAATTTATTTAAAATGCATTTCTGAAAAAGAAAAAAAAAGAAAAAAGAGGACACCTACGGAGTTACTTTCGACTGTTTCTTCGTCTTTTCCCCGACAAAGGGACCTCATTACGAAACGGTGGTAGATTGGAAAAAAAATTACGTTTGAAAAATGAAATTTGTATATTTTACGTTGTAGCATAACTAATTTACATTTCATTTTATTTCGCCACCTGTACCTGACCTACCTTGTTCTACAGAGGCCTGGTTGACCGGTTCAAGTTATTTCACGAATATGCACTGTTTTAGATCTTCTTCTTGCCAGCTCTTCAATCTTTTTATGTCGTCTCATGTCCACTCGCCGCAAGTCCGATCATTATAGTCTTTTACACATGCCGTGTTAACTAGTATAGATCGAATATAACTAGTCTTGCCATAAATACTGTTACATAAAAACTTTTCTTTTTTTTAATCGTTTAATTATTATAATTTGGAACACGTATATTATTTTAAAAACGTCTTTCTATATTGCGCCATTTCACATATTTTTTCTTGTTCATTATCAAATTACAATATACGAAAAATCCTCTTTACCGATGAAAAAATTTTCACGACTGAAGAACACTACAATAAGCAAAACGATAAAGTGTACGCTCACAGTTCTAAAGAAGCTGCTGAAGTGGTCGGAAAGGTACAACGTGGTCATCATCCTGCTTCAGTGATAGTTTGGTGGGGCGTATCTTATCAAGGAGTCACAAAACTACATTTTTATGAAAAAGGAGTGAAAACTTCAGTCAAAGTGTATCAAGATACCGTCTTGGATCATGTTGTAAAACCTCTCAGCAATACACTTTTAAAAAATATACCGTGGACTTTCCAGCAGTACTCTACACCTGGTCACAAGGCACGAACTACCCAAGCCTGGCTTGAAACCAACATTCCGGACTTGATAAGAGCTGAAGACTGGCCCTCATCTAGACCAGACCTCAACCCTTTAAACTGTGGTCACTTTTAGAGGACATGGCCTGCTCTAAACGACACGGCGACATTGAGTCTCTTAAAAAATCTTTGGAGCAAGCAGTGGCGAAATTTCCCTTAGAAACAGTGCGTAAATCCATAGAGTCGTGGCCAAACAGATTAAAGGCCTGTATAAAAGCCAACGGTGGCCATTTCGAATAGAATTTTTTTTTTTATTTTTTGCTGAGACTAATAAATATGTAGGTATAAATTTTAATAGTATTACATTACTTCATTAAAAAAATGCATTTTCATTTGTAACAGAACTTATGGCTGGACTAGGTACATTACGAATTATAAACGACGAAGCAAAACGCTTCGTCCGCATGCAAGGTATATCCACAACAAAAGAATGGAAACCCCCCGTTTGTCTTGTCGCCAGTGTTTCAGACTCGACATATCGGTAACCAAGTCAGGGTCACCGATTACTCGCTTGGCTCGTCTCTCCACTGAGTCCAAGGCTGCCAGTTGATATTTAGGAGCCTACAGCCGATCGGACCTGAGCTTTTTACAGGATAAAAAGCTGTGCCGGAGTAAAGTACCGCTGCATATTTGCAAGGACTCCTAACTTCCTTGCAGCCGCTTCCGCATTAGATTTAATCAACTCCGTCATTAATCGCCATAGCGTCTGACGACTAATTTCAATAGAGAAGATGGTGGACTTGGGACCCTATTATAAATAAAATTATATCAAAAACCATACCACTGCAAAACTTCAAGACACAGTAAGCTCATTCTGCGTAGATTGGACCAAAAATAATAACGTAGCCGAAAGAACCCCAAGATAACTATGACACCAGGACGTCAAAATCTCAGTCTTCCCGTGACCGTGCTGTGAAGCGCTCGAAGCATCGGGTTATAAATAATAAAATCAAACGCGATAAAATCCGTAAATCTAGTTTTATTAGCTACAATTATGTTATAGTTAAACTTTAATAAAACCAAATTTGATTGACTTAAAAATACTTTACCATGAAACTGCAAAATCAAAACAATTTGATTATAAAAAAACTTAACTGTAAATTTAAAAAACAATCAGAGACGCCATTAAAACTCTTAATTCTATATCGTGCGACCAACGATGTTCACCGCGCCTCGTAAACAGTACTAATGGGCGATCGCAAAAAATTGCATTAAGTGCTACCATTACTCCGGGTCACAGTACAACGACTCCGGTACAATTAAAAGTATTGCAACTACGGTTTATTCTTCGAAAATGCCGTCAGTTGGAACATACGATTTCATAGGAACTTCTAATTTAGATTAAATTATTTCTTGTTTCTACAAAGTTCACGAATTCATATGTTACCTTTTATTTTTATTATTAATTGAATGATACTAATGGTCGTAGGATTCTTATGCAGGAATTCGTCTAGGTAAGTACCACCGCATTGCCATTAATGTGTTTCGGTTTGAAGGGCACTGAGAGCTAGTGTAATTACTGGGCATATGAGACTTAGGAACCAATGTCTCAGGGTCAAAAGCGCAGTGTGGTGCTACACAGAAATGTTTTGGGCGACACAGCATTTGTTATTGACGGACGTTGGGCTTGCTTATTTCGTTATTTTCTTCTATAAAAAAAATTCATGAGATATCAACAATACAATCCAATCAATCCAATATACAATCCAATCAATCCAATATACAATCCAATCAATCAATACAATCCGTTTTTCTAATTTGACAGAAAGATTATTAAAATATTTATGAGAGGTATGATTCCTGGCTCTTATAGTAATATTGTTTTACAATAAATTATTTCTCTACAAGTATTTCTCTTATTTCCTGATATATTGACAAAGATTTAGTTATCAAAAATGAAACAATGAAAAAAATTTTGCAGATGCGTAGAAAACTTAAGATCAAAAAAAAATTAACGTGTTATCAAAAGAATCGCATTATAAAATGGGATACGTGAATCCTTAGAGATTTCATTTCACGCTTGCACGCACCTTTATCGCATGCTATTTAATTACTGGCGAGTACATGACTCCTTAAGTGAACATTGAAAGTACAGTGAATGTGTGCGTAAGACTCGATACGGACTAGCAATTCAGTGTAATCGAACATGTGTCCAGACGCGCAAAGTGCTAACAAAGTATTGTAATAATCAATGTTAGTCAAACGTTAGTCGCCATCTCCTGCTAGCAGTCTAACAAGACGCCCTTCTGTTTAGCACCTAACCGACAATACTCGGGGCTAAGCCGAATGAATACATCGCTAAGTAAGAACGGCAATATTTACTTGAGCATCGGCAGTAATTTCACGGTCTCTGACGCCACTCGGCGCTGAAAAAGTCCAATCAGACAACTTTAATTATGACTGTTCGCAATTTATATCACAAATGTGATAATTTTAAATGGTAATAAAATTATAAACCGCTATTCTAGGAACCGAACATTTTCATGGATGCCTTTTAAGTATAAATAATTCGGTGGGTAAAACCGTTTAATTTATTATAATAATTAGACACGTAATAATAATAATAAAGTTGAAGTTTACTTAGAAGATATAATAAAGAACTCTAATTAATTGCGTAACTATTATACTCTGGAAAATTTCGTACAACTTTCTATTAAGCCAATTCATTTAAAAATGGCTTTCATCTCTAATGGCTTTATTACCCGGCACTTAGTAGATACACAAAACCATGACGTGTCTAACATAGAATTTACTTATCAGGACGCTATTTTGCTAATACCGCCAAAGCAATTATCGCCTTAATTAAATTGCTAACGTACTGGGCGCCTTCCGGCGCTGCCGGATATTTAAAATATATTTAAACCACAGTCATTTATCTCAATCCTAACACCACTAGCACAGTACACTCCAAAATTATCGAACACCATTAGCGGTTTTGACATACACTAACTTTCGGCGAATTCATTGGAATAAAATATTTTTTTTTTTACAAATGTTATCTACAGTCTTTAATGACCTTTTTTCCTACTGTAACAATATACTACGAAAAGGAATACACGTAATCTTATTTTAAACACTGTTGTGTTAACGTTCACTATAATCATTAAATTTGTGCGACCTAACATTTGTACGTTGTATATAATACACAGTTGTGGATTATACTCGCTGGCACGTCTGTTAGTGATGGTTAATGATGATCCCATAATTAGGCAAGCTATTAACAAACTCTATATTTATGAGCCTAAATACTTTACATATATATTGGTTTATTGACAAAAAAGAAAATAACTAAATCTTTACAGAATAGGTTGCGCTTTGGTCTGCCAGCTAGTAAATTATATAATAGAGCATCCAAAGGTAAGGTGAGGTGAGGAAGCGGTCATAGTGCTGTGGCGATGTAAAATCCGTCACCCCATTTTGTCCCCTTAGCAACGTATGATCGACAAAAAGCAAAGATGGGATGGGTCGCAAGGTTCTTTTGTGCACATCATTAAGTTGCAATTACCAACTTTTTGAGGGGAAATCTACGTTCAGTTTTCAGGATATTACCTCAGAAGTTTTATTATCGTCATCATCAGCCTTGGACGGCTCACTGCTATACTACATAGGCCTCCAAAAATAAGTTCCACGTAGTCCGATCGTCGGCTTTACGAGTCCAGTGTAGGAAATGGTTTCGAAGTGATTAGTCTCATCATCATCATTTCAGCCATCACAATTCCACTGCTGAACAGCAGCCTTCGCCATAGGCTGCCACAAAACACGGTCTTGAGCCACCCGCATCGATCGACTTTCCGCAAAATTGTGCAGGTCCTTGTGGAGCGTCGCCCTACACTGCGTTTGCCACTCGAGAAACTTTATGGCTGGCCTATTGCCACTTCAGCTTGCTGATCTTTAGGGTTATGTCGGTTACTCTAGTTTTGCTGCGGATAGGATCATTACGGATTCTATCTCGCATATAAACATCAAGCATAGCCCTTTCCATAGTTCGATGAGCAACTTTCAGCCTCCTCATGCGGCCTGCAAATTGAAACTCAGCAAAATATATTTCTTATTTACAGTAATATGTGACGCAATACCAGAGTCTGGTAGGTGGTCTGGTACACATCTAGTATACAACGCACCCCGTCGTCAATGTTGTTAAGTCTAGCATATGTGAGATGGTTATTCCGCCATACTATTGGTAGAATTCCTATGCAGGAATCCGCCTATTTTTTCAAGCAGCGGTGTACAATGGTGTGCAATGATGTTTACCATTGCGGTTCGGTTATGAAGAGCACAAAAACTAGTGTAATTAAACAAGGCATATATAATTTAAGAACCGATGTCTCAGGGTAACTGGTGCAGTGCGGTGCAACACAGATAAATCCAACGCAAAGTTCTGGGGAACACCGCAACTGTTATAGGCAGGCGTGGCAATTACCATGAGGTGAACGTCTTGTTCATCTCGTCACTTGCTTCTATGAAATAAATATGTTGAGATCTTGATTCGTGGCACCTTCCTAATGAAAATTTTTGGTGCAGGAGAAAGAAAAGAGGTGCGTATTCTATAACGCGGCCACCACACGACTATTATTTAAATGAAATTTAAATAGCACGAATAAAAGAAGACAATGTGTTCTACTCTGCACTAATAAAGTATTGATTTTCCTTGTCAAACGATAACGAATAATTAAATTACTACGTGAAGATGTCCGAATTGTTAATAGGCCAAAAAACAAGCTCTATAAGAGTATTAAGTTTTCCTTATGGTCCCATTAGTGGATCAACGAATTAAGTACGAGTTCCTCGTTGGTAAACGTACCTACCTGCTGCGTGTGGAGAGCTGGGTGCTAGGTTTGAATAGTCGTACCTACCAAACTACTACGAAAACATAATTTAAGTGCAACACACAATCGGTTGGTTTTTGTAACTCTGCATCAAATCCTGATTCTAGTTTTATCATACACGCGTTATTATTAAACATGGCTGAGTTTTGAAGAACTGCATTCGTTTGCCGGTGATGATACCAAAACATTTGTGAAAAGCAATTTTAAGAACTGATTGGCTTAACGGTAAAAATAACATCGAAGGGATGTCTGCATGTCTGAAAAAAGTAATAAACGACATGTGAAATGAACTCGTCAACTCCACGAAGAAATGAGATTAGTTAAGAGTAATTAGTCGTAATTTTTGTTATTTCTAGGGATTATGACCAACTCCTTTAACGTATACTTAATGCAATGTCTTAATTTAGTTTCAGATATTTTAAGGGTTAACCGCTAAAAAAACTCTAAAATCGCATAATTTTAACTCACATATAAGCGTCAGATTTTCTCATAACTGTCATTTAGCGATAACTGCAAGAGTATAAAATGGCAATTTCCGTGCGATTGTGACGTCACAGCACGCGCATATCGCCTGCATTGACGGGATTGACAAACGAACGTATCTGCCTTATTCCCACGTGGGTAATCGATGTGCTTCGCTGACATAATCGTGTCGCGCACTGCATCATGCCGGAGACGAGAGAGGGCCGAGATACTGAAGTAGCGACAGCAAAACAGAATATTGTCCTAATATATTTTTTAATTTGATACTTTTCAATAAGTTCTGCTACTCCGCCACTTATTATTATCTGCCACAACAGTGATCTTGAAGATGTATTTTTTTTTGGAAGGCACAAAACTTTCACGCCGCCGTAGCTGCTATTTCAAGGATAATTTTAGAACTGCATCCTAGCCTGTAGTTGCCGAGCGATTACTATGACGTATACGTCTATACACAATCATTTTGCGACAACGACGAGATGTGCTAAAACGAAATGTCGATAAATATCAATTTACTAATCTCAATCGTTTGCCAGTGCTCGGTTATTATCTATGTTGTACTCGTAAGTAAACATATTGCCTGTGCTGCCAAAAAGAAGAAATAAATACGTAATGCAAATTAAAGTCGTTAACGATTAACATACCTAATTAAAAAATTCATTAGTTGGGACTTAGTTTTAGTACATCGAAATTATTACATCCGTCGGCTAATAATTTTCATTCATCACACAGAACATTTTTATATAGGTAAATGCAACACTAGAAACAAAATACTGTATATTTAATTGTTAAAACCACTTACAACTCCTGTACATAACTACGTTATATAATGTTATTACAAAGGTCAACTGAATACAAAGTAATTCTTTTAATTCAAATATAATTGCGGTGCATGCAATTTGTAATAAATATTTAAATTTGAAATCATAAATATTAAACAATATACGATTATTGTAGTATATTGTCAATTAGAAGCCAATTATTATTTCAATTTTGTTCCTTACTGACACAAAAACGTTGAAACAAAACAATCACTGTTTCAAAATACTGATTGGGCACTAAGATATTATCTCAATAAATACTTAAATTCAAACAAGTTTATGCCAAGTTATTTTTATCAACAGTTTAATGCTTAACATCATAAAATTATTAAACATTAACATACTAAGTTATAAGTGGCAATTATAATAAATTAAGTGTGTTGTGTTCAAATGTAATTTATTTCGGACGGCTGACGCTCCAACCTTACTCTAATTGCAAAAATTACTAATTATAAGGAAGCTGGTGTGCACATTAATTTAGCAAACGTTTTTATTCACAGCAAACTTAACAAATACTTATTTAATTGCTCGTCTCTTTGTTCCACCTAGATTATTAGGTGATGCAACCGTGTATGGATCAAATAATTTTGATCGTTGTGTAAGCAAAGCGTCCCAGACGGTGAGGAAAAAGTTAACTGTTTATTACGTATTCGAGTGAGAGTTCGCCTGTTCGTTGCTTTAATCTGATTTTGTTTTTACTTGAGGAACGAGCGTGGATCGCTTTACGTCACGTAAGACACGGTTTAATTGCCGATAGAAGGAAAAGTTACTGTTCTAGACTAGCGACATAATTTATTTAAAGTAGATAAATATTGTTTTTTGTGATTTTCTAAATTTGAGTTTTTTTATTTGATAAAGTGACGAAACGAGCAAAAAGTTCACCTCATGATAAGTCTGCCCATAACAAGTGCTGTGTCACCCAGAACATTTCTGTGTTACACCACACTTGCGCCCGTCACCCTGAGAAATGAGTTCTTAAGTCTCAAATGCCCAGTGATTACGCTAGCGCTCAGTGCCTTTCAAACTGCTTACTGCTTCACGGCATAATAACTGGCTCTGGGGTGGTACCTACCTAGACGGATTCCTGCATAGGATTCTTATATTTTCTCCTGTCATACCTCCTAAGTTGGGAGGGTTTGGCGTAATATCCACGCTTGGCAGGCGGATTGGCAATCGCAGTACTAGACACGTCCATCAATGCGGATAATTTAGGTCTGGCATAACATAGATGGTTACTTCACCATCAGTTGTAGGTCATGACTCGTACTCGACGTCGACTCTTACGACACCGGACGAAACGGGATAGTAAATTATCTGTCCGCCACCACAAAGCACTTCCATGACAAATACCAAAAATTAAAAAAAATGTTTTGTCCAACATAAGTACTAAAAAATTTTACATTCAATTCGCACACATTTATCGCAGAGATAGGATTAGTCCAGGTTTCATAGTAATAACTAAAAAAATTCTTTACGTATATTTTTTAATTTACATATAGCGAGGCTACATAGACAGTATTAAAAATAATTCAATGTAAATTATCTGTCCGCCACCACAAGGCGCTTCCATGACAAACAACTAAAATTAAAAAAAAAAATTGTCCGTCTTAAGTACTAAAAACTGTTTACATGAAATTCGCACACATTTATCACAGAGTGGCTCTAGCATCAGTCCAGGATTCATAATTAAAAAATTTCTTTACATATATTTTTTAATTTATATATAGCGAGGCTACATAGACAGTATTAAAAATAATTCCATGTTAAAAGTAAAAGCAAAGTAAGCCTATCTAAAATTTCATATATAATGATTAAAACATTTTATGTTTTCGACATGTTATTAAAGATTAATTAAGTTGGCTTAGCTAATATAAGACGTTACCGCTAGAAGATTATTTCGAAATGGTTTTGCCTAACACAATCATAATTTAAAAATAAAAGTTTTACAGACTAAAAAGTGAGCAAATATGAGAAACAATATTATTATGTTTCGTTATAGCTCAACAGATCTCCCGCTAAAGTGAAATGACTGCGATCAAGTCTGTTACATCGCTCGCATTTCTAATCAGTGTGCGGTAAAAACTTAATGATAGGTCATTTCTTCGCTTGGATGAATTGTTAATAGGCGCAGTAGTTTGTAGTTGTTATATTAAGTGCATTAAAAGAAGCAACAGAGCTTACATAATGCGACGGGCTATTTGTAAAATATTTCAACAAAAAACTGACCTGACCTTCTGAACTGCAAAATTATTTTCACCTTTAAAATACGCAATTAATGCAAAAATTACTACTAAAGTAAAGTAAAGTAAAGTTTCAGCCTATAAATGTCCCACTACTGAGCACAGGCCTCCTCTCATTTCTGAGGGTTTTGGAGCTAGGAAGAATCCGCCGCGAATTTCTCAGACATGCAGGTCTCCTCACGATGTTTTCCTTCACCGCCGAGCACGTGGTAAGTCAGCACTTAAAATTGCAATTAACAATTTTAGTGGTGCCGGCACCGGGAATCGAACCCAGGTCATTCGCGTACTATGAAATTAAAAGCGAGCGCCTAGCCTCTGAGCTACCACGGCTCTAAAATAAAATAAGTAAAATTACTACTACTAATCTTCTTTTTATTTCAGCATGAAACACTAATAATAAGATCGGAGGTAGGCCAGGATGCAGTGTTACAGACACGGGGATAATTTTAACATAACCAGACCCGAAAACATTATATTTGTGTTTTACACTAATGCTGGCTCTAGCTCGGATTTGGTCCCGGACCCACCACTATTTTTATTTAATTTTTTTATTCAATTTTAGCATAACATATCAGTTCTCAGGGGTGACAAAGCGGTTAAATCTTGAGTAGTTGTTGGTGTCAATGGGCACCTTTACTATCAGGTGCCTCTTAGTGACTTTTACATAAGGACATTATGCCAGGTAGATTGGCAACCACAACACTTGTTTGAGCAGAAATTGACTTGACTATAAATTCTCTGGTTCGTTTTTTCTTTTATTCTTGAGACAACTATGGGACGAGACAGAATGAAAAATGTCTGTAACGTAATCACAACTCGTTTAATATGCCCGTAACAATAATATGTAATTCTCCACGAAGTTATGAACTCCGCCAACCCGCACTGGAACACTGCACCTATAAATGTCCCACTGCTGAGCACAGGCCTCATCTCATTTCTGAGAGGGTTTTGGAGCTGTGAAGAGTCCGCCACGCTGCTTCAATGCAGGCGGACTTCACATGTCCACGAAATATTTTTTATTCCACAGACATGCAGGTTTCCTCGTGATGTTTTCCTTCACCGCTGAGCACGTGGTAAATCAGCACTTAAAATTGTAAAATAATTTTAGAGGTGCCGAAAACGGGAATCGAACTCAGGTCACTCGCGTTCTATGAAATTTAAGACGAGCGCCTGGCTCCTAAGATACCGCGCCTACCTACAGCTAGATGTAGCCCGTAAACGTAACATTTAAGTTGGTTCGACTCAAGAGAACAACGCTCTGATGGAACATAAGCGTAAATTAGCAGTTAAGGTTTGCAAGGTGAGACGAGTACCGGTGCCCCACGAACCCGATTACTGGCAACGAGACATTGCAATATTAGTAATTTTAGTCAGCAAGAATGGAAACGCACTTTCATCTTCATTCGTCATTCAGGAAAGACGTATCTGATGGACACCTAAAGTTATAACAACGTTGAACTGATTGACTTTATTGCAGACTAAACCTTCAAAGTATTCAAAGCAATATTTTAAAATAAATCAGACAAAAGTATCTTTGCCGTATTATTAATTTTTTGATTATAACTTGATTACACATTTAAATGAAACTAATTTTACGAATTTTATCGCGTTTATTTTTTTTTACTATTTATAACCAGACGTTTCGAGTGCTTTACAGCACCCATGGTCACGGGAGGATATCAAATCGGGATATTTTACAGGAAGAAACCATTATGTTAACTTAATTAGAGTTAAAAAATAGAAATTGTATACTAAATACAAAGAGTTAGATACTGACATTTTCACATACGCCCGTTTCAATGATTGCACTTATCTATGACAGCACGAATGCAATTTGTAACTGTTGCATAATGCAGCGCATACGACACTATCTCGTCAAACATTGGAAGGGCGTGGGGCGGATTGGGCAAAGTTTATTGGTCTATGGAGGCGTGATATTTATGCACGTTTGGACAATTTGAATAAATCTTATTCCTCGGTAGCGTGAGACATCATGTTAATTCTAAATACCGCCGCAATAAAAACGATCTTTATTCAATTTAATATCATATAGAGAAACATTATTGCCATAAATCTACATACATACCCATGAAACGTAGGCATAAAATATATTGATTATGTTATTGCTGCCAGCGTGAATTTGAACCACAGAAATTTTCCGTTGGCTAGATTTACCTGATATTATCATCTATGTAAAACATTATAGTGCCGGAAGTATACACATGAACAATAAAAGTACGTTGACATCGATTTTCTGTAGGAAACTAAACACCTCAGCGGTACAGGAAGCGGTAAGTCCTATGCAGGAATCCGTCTAGGTAGGTATCACCCCAGGTCCAGTTATTCTGCCGTGAAGCAGTATTGTGCAAACATTACTGTGTTTCGGTTTGTAGGGCACTGAGAGCTAGCGTGATCACTGGGCATATGAGACATAAGAACTAAAGTCTCAGGGTGACGGGCGCAGTGTGGTGTCACACGGAAGTGTTATGGGCAGACGTTGCACTTACCATGAGGTGAAGGATTTGCTAGTTTCGTCACATTATCAAATAAAAAAGTCAAATATTTGAATGTTATATACCAGACACGAAAGCAATACCAATAACCAATTATTCTTGAGTTTAAACCGACTTTAAATAAGTTTCTTATTGACTACTTAATAAAGGATCGATCCCTGAGGAACATCTATTTTTACTAGACAACCTGATGACATGACACTGGTAGTCGCTACTTTTTGCTCTCGATTTGTTAGGTAAGATGATAAAAGTTAAGTTAGAAATGTTAATGTTTACACGTTCTCTTAGGCTTTAATGACTGGAAATGTGTAGTAGTTTCAGTAGGTTTATTTAAGTTTTTTTAAAAAACTGATTTGCGACTTCATATTTTATCTTTAAATATATTGGCATTTAATTTCAAAGCGAAGTAGTCTTCTTTGTATTATGCCTGTCAGTTTCTAAATAATTAAATTCCATGTAGCTTTAGTTTTATTAGAAGTTGATTTATTACTTTAGCTTTCCTACAGACACTTTTAAACATTTTTGAGTACTGTTTTATGTGGTGGCGGCTCGATAAAAGAATACTACCACTCCATCTCATCCAATGGATCTCGTAAAAGGCGAGTAAGGAATTAAACTGCACTGTGCACCCAACAGCGCATGATGGCGATGGGCTCACCACCTATCACACCAAGTGAATTATATTGTTTTGGTGAAACGTGGATTGTGGCAGTCATCTGTTTTTGCAGTGAGTGCCCAGTCTCTGACTACCCCTTATGGGATGCAGTCGTGATCTTATGTATGTATGTATGTATGTTTTACATACCGATGAAATTTTATATTAGCTGTAAGTGATCTTTTAGCATAGACATCATATAAATTGACTCCGCTCTTTCTTATTCCTTTAGTTGGACAGTCACTTAAGTATATTTTTTTTACTTTTAACTCCCTTCCTAGTTGATACTAATATTCGTATTTAAATAAGCTGTTAAAGATGTAATCACCCTGACACATACGAGGAAAAAGTAAACTGGGAGAGAATAGACTTAAAGTTGTGTTTGAATCGTTTAATTCTGTTCTTGGTTACAGGTCTACATTCAATAGATATATTGCCATATTTTTGAAGTCCATCTGGATCTTTAGAGCTTTGTGATCTGATCTATCTCCATTTAATACAGCTTTGATGTTTTACAGTTAAATATATTTTTATCCATACAACAGGCGTAAGTTGGTGTAACTCTGGTCGGTTCAGTAAAAATACATTGTGAGTCAAAACAGACCAAAAGGGAAACAACGCGTAGTTTTTCTAGAGTTTCACTTAACAAATCAATATTAAAATCGCCACTTACCACCGTTTTTTTCTTCTTATTCAATCAAATTCTTTATTCCATTCTTCCATTACAATCATAAAGGCTGTGAAGTCAGCAGAAGCTGATCAGTAAATACACATATGAAGATATCCATCCATTTCTGCACAAGCTATCTAAGAACTATCGTCTGGATTTTATTTATTTTTATGATTTTATTTATTCGTTAAATAACAAGTACGAAAAGAAATTAAAAAAATAGCGAAACAGTTATACTTCTTGTTTACATAACAGACTATAATATGAGCTCTTAAGCCATGCCATGCTTAAGCATGTTATAATTTCCCTCTGTCGACTTTTACGACACCCAGGGGATGGAATGGGGTGGTAGATTCTCTTAGGCCGCTACCACACGGCAAACTAATTTTGTAATGCTGCCTAATGTGTTTAAAAATATCGACAAAAAAATTATTTATTGAATAATAACTGTTTTGCACACTTTGCAGCATCCATGGTCACTGCGGACTGAGGTGTTATGTCGTCGTTGAGATGAAGGATTCTACCCCAACTACATTAAGTGACGCGTAAGAACACCGTGTGCGCTGCCTCGTGTCCTAAGACACCCAGCGACAGGATCAACCTGGATCACCTTCGTGTACATTGCCGAGGCCCCATTTTGTAAAGAGCTAATATATAGACTAGCATAAATAGACTCTGCTACATTTTTGTGCCCTTCAGAAACCAGTCAGGCATAACGTTTCAACCACTTCCGTAGCCTAAATCTTCTTCCCTTCCCATTATGGGTAAAGGTACGAATCTCCACCTCTTTCTCCACCACGTGCAGCCACCGCGAGCCAGGCGGCGGAACAGTTTCGTTTTCGCCACCAATAATAATACTACGTAAATGGTTGTCATATTAGCATTATTCAACTTGCTACGTACTATTGATATTCTTGTTTCAAATTAACAGAAGGATAATAAAATCGAACACTAATCTAATTAATTAGTAATTAACGACAAACTCGAGGTGTTAATGGACTATTTGCTCATAAAATACCAGTTCAAACATATCGCGACTTAGTGCAATCAAAATTTATTATCATAGACGTTGCGACCCAAGCTGAGGTTAGTATTCAGTAAGCGGAAAAATCTTATTTGAATAAAATATGATAGATTACATATTTATATAATAAATACTGCCTTCTTGGGAGAGGCTTATGACCAGCAGTGAACTAAGGAATGACTGAATTCACAGGCACGTGATGATGATAGGGCATACTATAAATATTACGAGAAGTCTCATTAAACACCGAAGTTATCTTAATTGTCATAAATAAAGTAAGAAAATTGTTCACCACATTATCGAAAAAAACTTTTCCACTTTCTCTATACACATAGAAGAAAGTAATAAGAAAAAAGTCTATAAATGTCTAGGCACGGACCTCCTATCATTTAGAAGCGAAATTTTGATAGCGAGATTGCCTTAGGCCTATAATGATAAAGCGCCCTTCTTGTTTTATAATGGTATTATCGATATCTGTTCCTTCATTCTTTAGTTATTTCATAATCAATAATTCTAACAAAATAATTCCATTCTTAATATTATAACATTTTGTAACATAAAAATGAGTGAAAGAACTAATCGATAATCATTTTATGCGCCCCTTAAACATTGCCGCCTGAGGCCCATACCTCGCGGGCTTAAGACTAAATCCATTACAGCTCTGATTTTTAGAAGAGTTTTGGAGCAGGGAAGAACAGAACGGGAACAGAGAATCCACCACGGTACTCCAGTGCTAGTTGGTGGACTTCACACATTGGTTTTTTATCTAAGTTTTAGCAGAATGGTTTTTCTTCACCGCTGAACACTTGGTAAAACGTTAAACTACAATAAACAATTTTGTTATCATTAGCTTATACTAACACGCATTAGTATTCACAATATACGTACGTTCTTATAAACCCTACGCTGCTTATAAAAATACTAACAAAAATATAATAATAATGACGATGGTCTCTAATATAAAATATTTTGTTTCAACGATCTGTTCGTTTCATCACTTTATCCAATAAAAAAAATACATCTTTGATGCTAGGGTATCTTCTAAATCATTGGAACATTTAACATACATAAATTGCACATCCGCAAAAACCCAGACCCAGAACGGTGCGGGAATCGAACCTACGACCAGTAGCGCTGAAGCCAATCGCTTCGCCACTGCACCAAAAGAGCCAACATTGGTTGCGTAACATCTAGACATTCTAAGTTGAACACAACAGTAACGTATTCCGTTTTACGAGTGAATTTATAACAAATTAAACTAATTAATTTTAAAACCTAGCAATTAAAGCAGTCCCAATTTGTGCTTCCAGACTCTATCTAATTAAACACGATAGCGTCTCAAAAGTGGAAATTAATTAGGATAATTTTAGAAAATAAAAAGTAAAATGTTCCACATAAAATCAAACAGTCACATAATCATAAAATTGATGCGCTGCCTCGGTACAGGAAATCGTACCGACGTCGAACCTGCGACTAAATAATGAACAAAAATTATAAGAGGTTGCGAGATGCAACGATAAAAGGACGGTTAGAGTAAACGCGTCTGTTTTTACGTTAATTAAACTTAGTTCTGTAAATGACGAGGCCTCCATTATATGTATTAAGTAGCCTGACTCTCGGCTCGGTGTTCTTTACGCAACGCTGCGCGCGACGTTACGTATCTACACTGCGTACAAATGAATCATAGATTAGAGAACCGCGGCAATTTAACAATGTAATAATTTTAAATTGGACAGAATATGGTAAAATTATAACAACCTCTTTTGAAATCTTTTTCTGAACATTGAGTAACTACCATTAGACGGTTACTTCAGTAAATCGTCTCACTAAACATAGGTTGGCCTAATAATTCCAGCTTGATCAAAAATATGACTTTTAACATAACTTAAAGTTATGTAAAAAGGGAATGGTCTTTGGGACCATTCCACACAAGTCAAAATCACTATCAAGTTTTATTAAAAAAAAGATGCCTCACACTAGTATTTCCGTTGTATTGTAGATAGATGCGTTTCACAAACATAAACTATACAATACATATTTAACATCTATCTGTAGGCCATAAAACATTCGTCCGAGGGAAAACCGAACCCGTGGCCCGTAATGTAGAAGTCTATCGCTTAGCCGCAGTGGTTTATTTGTACCGATCAAGTCTACTGTCAAATCCCAAAAAAAGGGAGTGTTTATGAACCAACCACACAAGGTATTAATTCGTATTTAGGTCTGAGTGCAGTATGCGATGGTACCGCGAACAAAATCAGAATTGCACACTAGTCTTAAATTGCGAGTTATACGAGTCCTTCCCCGATCGTGCAACTAGTACTGCAATTAACCAATATTTCGACGACATACCACGTATGCTTAACTGCACTTGAGCAACGTGGCGGACTCTTCTCGGCTTTGAAAATGTGAAACACAGCATTGGAATGTTATTGTAAATTAATTTTTTTTGATAAATGATGAGATGACCGAAACGTTTACCTCGTGGTAAGTGCAACGCCTGCCCATAAAATATTTCAACCAGTATTGATAAAGTTATGCCCTTTTATTACCACCATTATAAAAACCAGAATTGTCTTAAATAAATCCATAACGAGGATATGTTTCTATATAAAGAATACTACAATAGATTTTTCTCCTGTATTGAAAAGAAAGCGTTACGGTTACGTTCACTTTGTTACACCTTTTTATAAATAAATATATATAATATAGCCTATAAACGTCCCACCGTTGAGCACAAACCTCTTCAATGTCATTGTAGTAAATCCTACCAAATTGGGAGAAGATTTTCTCCAGCAGACTATTTCTTAAAATCAAGCAAGCAGTATAACAGCTATAAGGAAACAGATACATACACGTACGTTCAAACATACACACATACATTAACTACTAACCGTGTAAAAAACCTCCTTTGGTTTCGCCGTTAGCTGATTAAAAATGATATCATGAACAAAATAATTCCTAAAATTGGACTTTGTAATCAAGCTCGCGACGGCTGAACGCAACGGCGCGGAAGCATGTAATGGCCGCTGATGGCAAAAGCCGGATGACAAAAACCACCTCATTAACCACTCCTATGACAATCCACCTCCATTTATAATGCTATTAATAATATAATAGGCAGCCACAACAACAAGAATACAATTTCGCATCAAATAGACATTAAATGTTATTTCATTAGCAAAAAAAATTGCTTTGTATGAGCGTTTTGTTATTCAAAAGGCAATTTTTATTTAATCATTATAGGTTAAGCTATGATAAACATCTATTAATACATACATACACATATTCTTAATTTCTTTTCTGTCTATTGACAAAGAGTTTTACTGAATAATTGTTACTGTTATACATGTGTTCACATCCGAAATTTTTTAGTTAATCGTTTTATTTACGATGTTTTTTACTACACATATAACTCAGAGGCCGGGCGCTCGCCTTCAATTTCGTAATGCGCGCGTGACCTGGATTAATTCCCGGTGCCAGTACCTCTAAAATTGTTCAGCAATTTTAAGTGCTGAATTATCGCGTGCTCAGCGGTGAAGGAAAATATCGTGAGGAAACCTGCATATCTGAGGAATAAAAATAAGTCCGTCAACCCACATTGGATCAGCGTGACCGACTCTTCGCAGCTCCAAAGTCCTCTCACAAACTTATAGGAGTTCTGTGCTCAGCAGTAGGACTTTTATAAGGTGTAATGCCCGATGCACTGATAATAATTAAGCGTGTGGTAGCGGCGTAAGAAAATCTGTCACTATCACTAACTCGACTAAGGGAAATAGGTACCTTAAAAATCTAAAGGCTTTTGACAGAAAGGTGGCAGAGCAACGATATCTGAAAACGCCACACCGAATCTGCGCATACTATAGATGGGCAGCACCTTCAATAATTGCACATTGTGTTAATGTTTCTTTATTAATAATTTAACTTTACGATTTATTACATAGTAATTAATTATGTTACTACATATATAATACAAGATTACTGTTTAAATTTCCGTTATATTTATTGACTGTTATTTGTGTGATTGCAAATGAGGCATTCGGAAAACTAGGTTGTGATCTTAGGAACATCGAGTATTCAAGATCATCAACTCTTATAACGTAACTAAACCCTTATTTTAGTTATTTGTCATTAAAGTTCTCGAAACTAAATATATATTCCAATTATTTTCTGTATAGCAAATTTTATTTAATTTTAGGAAATTCAAAACATTAATATCCCCTTTTTGTTCATTGACACGACGTCGGATTACCTACCTATTTGGCGCGTCCGGGGAGGGAAGCGAGAAGGCGAGGAAGCGTGGGCAAACATGAAATCAGGCTACTTATTACGGACCGCGTTAGTATGCATGGGTTGGGACTTGGAAGCCCTGCGGAGCCCTGCCGCTGCATTTCGAGCGACCAACCACTCCGTATATAAACGACGGTTCAATTTACACGTAGTTATGTGAAGATCGGCGCGAAATTTAGATTTACGTAAGCTTGCTTGCGTTTCAGGTTTCAGTTTTTCTTTAAGCGTGTTCCAACGCGCGTGTCTTTGTAAAGCAACTACGGCAAATTCAAAACAAGGTTATGATTTCATTACTTTATATATACGTATGTAAATACTTAACTTTGTTAATCTGTTCCTCATAGTTCTTATACTACTTGTCGTGTAATCATTTAATGTGTCTTGATATTCAACATTTAGGTATGCTGATTTCATCATCATAATCATCATCACTTCAGATTGCTGATTTCACACTACGATATAAACTGTGTTTGGTATAAAAACAAAGATATTTATGATTTTAATTTAAAAATATATACATATGTATTATACATAATCTTTTCACACACTGTATAAGAAAAAAATAAATTAGGCATCAAAAAAATAATAAATTTTTAGTTGTTTAGTTTTATTTAATTTAGTACCTAAAGTGTATAAAGTAACTTGCTTATATAGTTATTTGCAGCATTGTTCTAATAATATTACATTAACACTATTCGGTTAAAGTAACGAGCGAGAAGGCGAGAGGAGGCTCTCGTCTTGAGCGGCATTAGACGGCTCCGGCAGATGAGCGGACGTTAGATATCCTTAAAATATTGGCGTTCCAGACTGCAGGTTTCCTAACGATGTTTGCCTTCATCAATAAGCAGTTGAGATTGCAGAACAATTTGTGAGGTTCTGACACCGGGGATCGAACTTAGTTCGCGTGAGAGAACGGCCTCTGAGCTTATAGCTTATCGCTTAATTAGTCTTAAATTATGTTAGACATCTAGTAAAACATATGTTGCATAACTCATCTAACAATTCCTTGGGATTAAGATAAATTTGAAATAAATGTTAAAGATATGATTAAAATCTATCAAATATAATAATGTCACCTATTGAACGTTAAAATTGAGTAAAATTGACGTATAATGTAGCATAATTTATGAACTGCGGTCTAATAATAACATAGAAATAGAAACATGTTTTAATGCATTTTATAGTGATCCTAAAAAGAAAAGGTTAGTTAGTACCACCCATCAGTTTAATCAAAGGAATGAAGAGTAAAATGACAAAATTGACCGTTTTATTTCAAATCATTCGAAAAAAGTCTCTAAGAAATAGGATGACATACCGACATTTTCTCAGGGACATTTTTTCCAAATTAGACTATTATTAGTTGCCGATCCCGTCGTAGGATGCTTTTAATATTGAATTAGGGGAACCTGTGGTTATTTCGCCCTTAATCGCCCCCGCGGCTGCGAGGTTCGTGTATTAAAGTTATATCCACAGACGTGTAATGGCATAAGTAATAATAAAGTCCAAATGACACAAAATATTGTCAAATTATAGGCTCTGAAAGCATGAGTAACCACTTACAGTGTCCGCTGCTGATCCCTTCAAGTAGCGTCAGCAAGCTTAATAACGAATTTCGATTTACGACATATCCATGATTTTGATACTTATACTTCAATTAATTTCATTATGTACAAGATAAAGTATTGTGTAATAAAAGAGACAAACATTTATTTTTTTGGTAAGGATTGAGTGTTAAATAAAATTACTTATTGGAATTTGTACAACAAAATGTTCAACGAATCATAAGAAAAAATAAATATACGCAACAAAGGGAAATTGATAACTTCATCAATATTCACAATTTCAAAAAAACAAAGCAATATACATCGATCATAAAATTGGCTCGAGTTTTGAATCATGCTATCAAAACTTAAATCATTGGACGAATATATTAGAAAAGTTTATTCGTTTCTAAATGACAGACTTTATAAAGCGACATAATGTTATGGCTTTATGTAAACCATCAAATTATTGGTGTTCTAAAATTGGAGAATACGTAACAAGTCTGCATTAGTGAAAAGAATATTAACTGATTTTTGATACGCAATTACAAAAGTCATCCACGTCATATTCACAACATAATTATTTTAATTATGTTAAAGACCTTTTCAAGGCATAATAAGTTTCGCGTTTCAGATCTTTTTACAGAATAATTAGTTCTGCGGTGAAGTCTTCTAATTTTCCTTTAATCAGCTAATATAATACAGATTACGCGTCAAAACATATAACTTCCTTAATGTTCATTTTTTCCTTGTCTACGCCTAATTTGTCCTTGATTACATAACCAGCGTATAATACAGAACTTCCCAACTTGACGTTGGGAAGTTCTGTATTATACGCTGGTTTTGAAAATTGCTTTTAGCATTCTTTTGTACTTTTTTATCTTTATTTAAATCATATTCAAATTTCTATAAATATTAATACATTTAAGTTTTCTGCGACCCCTACCTTTCTTTAATTATATAGATATCCAAATAGTATCCAGGGTACACGAAGAAGAACCGAAAAGGCTGTGTCATATTATTTCAGTGGATGACGTTGATCGCATATAACAGCTGCGGCGAGTTACCGCTTGATGGTAGTGTTTATCCACGATACGAATCGATTTCATACGATTTTGTATCGAATGATCCACTCGTAGGCTAATAGGAGCGATCTCGATATATTTTCAACTCGCTGCCCGCTCATTTTGTTCCTACGTGACGTGCTTACATCGACTATAAATCGTTTGGAACTCATTATACCTATTCGTATTATTAAATGCTCGAATCTTTGAGAATTTCGAATCAATCGTACGCCTTGGAATGTAAAATTTATTTATTTCGATTTTATGTTCATTAACTCGATTTTATTCAAGTCTTTATCGTTAACAAAACTCAGGATTAACATGGAAATTTTATCGTTTGTCGTGTAAGTTTTGTTAATTTAAATGTACATTAGCATCTTAATCGCCCTATATCAAAATCACGGCGAGCATTTGCCCATTTATTTCTCCAACGAAGCATCACAATTTTGTTTAAAGTTGAAAGTAATTGTTAAGATTATTTTAAGCATTTAGATGTTTTAATTTGATTTTTATTTTTGTATCGTTCGACTACTATAATTTTTCAGTATCGCTAAAGAATTTTAAAATCACACATTTTAAAATAACAACTTAATTTATACGGTATTACTTAAAATACTTATACAGCGCGTAAGAAATTGTGAAGGGTTTTTACGTTTGCTCTAACGATGATGATGATGATCTCCTTCTGGCCAATTTTCGATCATGGCGACAACTTCTTAATACTATCGGAAGCCTGTCTTTGTAAACCTCTCAAGAGGTACTGTAGTGCCACAAATATACTCGTAAACACAAAAGCACTCACTCATTCTAACCTATACAATAAGATTGGAGATACGTAAGGATACAGAGTAAGAGATACAGGAACAACCACAACACAACCAGATCCAAAAACGAAAAATTTTTGCACAAATGTTGACTCAAGCTAAGTTTCGAACTCAAGGCCCGCTGCGCATTAGTGCCTGTACTCTGATCAGTAGACGAAAAGGTCGCAAATTACATTTTCGAGAGTCGATAGCCTGAAAATATCGTCGTGTTCAAAGGTTGCCATCCACGCAAGATATCTTACGAGTATGATGCCGTAATGAATCCCACATGATAAAACGCAAATATAATATAATTTTGCGCTTACCTTCCCTTAGGAATCGTAACGCCCAAACAATACGTTTAGAAGGGTTCTGATGCAGATGTCAGAGATAGGGTCTTACTGTACCTTAGAGTCAAACCATGTAACTAATGGATGATTTCAAATAATCTTTTGCAGTAAATTGTCCTAATTACTAGCTAAAACTGATATACAACGAAACCCAGGACTAACTATTTAGATACGCTAACCTTTAAGCCGATCGGTCAATGAAATAATACAAGAACATAAAGTTGAGTTTCATTTGCTCGCTATCTGACAATAATCCCCAGACGCTGAGTAACATGTCCAGAAACAGGAAACAGATAACAAGTCGGAGGGAATGATTTATTTATCGCTTGATTTTCGACCATGTGCATGTCGCTTTACGTTTCGGATAAACAAAAGTTAAAATCATTCAACTCATCTATATTCATTCAAGCGACGACGAAATCTATACAATTAACAATGAAAAAATGAAAGTCTATGTAGAGAAACTCTCTTCAATTAGGTACGAATTTGTGAATTATTGGTACTTATTTGATAACGTACATACTTTATTCGATAGGTTAAACGCATATAGCCATTAAGAAATCCGTAAATAATTTACAATGTTGATATCGTACAAAAAAATTAATACTACATAGTCATTGTTAAAGTTTGTTCGAAGAAAAAGTGACTGAGACGCTTAAGGAAATCATGAAAGGCAAATAAATTGAAGCTTACGATAATAGAAATAAATAAAAAGTCACAGGGGTGTTTATCTTTGTGTTATTTGTCATTCCATTAAACGTATTAAAATGTTCAGGTTGCTTCGAAATACTGCAAGATGGTGTCAAAGTTAAAGAGAACATTTGAACCCATGCAAATAACACAAGCCTGCCGATTTATCGTCAGCTTTGAGAGAAAAAGTTAAATAATATTTATCTTTGAACTAATCTAGAGAAACGAGAGGCTAAAAATCGGTCCTATGTCAATATATGTAACTATAAACAAATACCTATTGGATACCTGCACGTCGATTGCGGTCATAGCATATTACGAGTCGAGTTATCGACGTCTAATGGTAAGATCACTTAGGTGACTTCATCTTTATAATAACGTAGCGAACAGTTTAGATAAATTTACAAAGACCAATACAAAAAACAGCTTTGTAAAACACATATCGTATAATTATGAACGGGCATACATTATGTTAATCCTAGGCAAATGATAACATTGGAATCTATAATCGGCATAATTAAATACAATCAAGAAATATACCATATATACAAGAAGTTTTTCCTTTTAAATTTATAATTATTATTGCATTGCAATAGTACTAGGAACTGAGTATACTAGATGTTTAATAGAGGGTCAGCGATTAGTACAGTTGCTGACACCTTAGCTTCTAAGTGTGATTCCCAGCAATCGAAATACTTTTTGAATGTACTTTTTAACAATGTCGCCTAACACGAGAAGTTCTCTTGTGTGTTACAAACATGGAGTCATACAAATATTTGTTCCATGTGAAAATCGAACGCGGTCTGTACAAACTAATATTTTTTTTTTGTTTTATTGGATGAAGTGATGAAACGAGCAAAACGTTCACCTGATGGTAAGAGCAACGTCTACCCATAACAAATGATGTGTAACCCAGAAATATTATGTGTGACACCGTACTGTGCCCATCACCCTAAGACATAAGTTCTTATGTCTCATATGCCCAGTAATTACGCTAGCTCACAGTGCCCTTCAAACCGAAACACAGTAAATTTTCAAACAGCACCAATCGAGGCGCTCAGTGTAGTGGTTCTATCTGACCTTTTGCCATCCAATTTGTTACGTATATCGCTATCGTTACACTAGTCTTTGAATACTCCCTAAGGATATCCTAGAGAGACATTGTCCTACCATCATCACTTTGAGTAGGATTTCTACGCAGGAAATTGTCTAGGTACGTAGGACCACAGTGTCAGTTTTTTTTTATTGGATAAAGTGACCAGACGAACAAAACGTTGTCTGATAGTAAGTGCAACTGCCCATATCAAGTCCTGTGTCACCCAGAAGATTTCTGTGTGGAACACACTGCGCCCGTCACCCTAAGACATCAGTCCTTAAGTCTCATTTGCTCTCAGTGGCCTTTAGACCAAAACACAGAACTGTTTGCACACTAAACGGATTCCTGCATAGGAATCCTACCTCCAGTAAATATTCCATAAGTGCACAAGTAGTGCAGTTATTCCAACGTGTTTTACTGGTGGTAGGATTCATATGCAGGAATCCGTCTAGGTAGGTACCACCCCAGGGCCAGTTATTCTGCCGTGAAGCAGTAGTGTGCAAGCATTACTGTGTTTCGGTTTGAAGGGCACTGTGAGCTAGCGTAATCACTGGGCATTTGAGACTTAAGAACTGATGTCTCAAGGTGACGGGCGCAGTGTGGTGTCACAGAAATATTCTGGATGACACAGCAGTTGTTGTGGGCGGACGTTGCACTTACCATCAGGTGAACGTGTTGCTCGTTTCGTCACTTTATACAATAAAAAAAGGTTAGGCCTTAAAACAACAAAAAACACAATAATCCGACATTGTTTTTTACAACATTAAACATTTTAGTGAGACTTTACTTCTTTCAGTTTCACATCAACTCACAACTATGTGTAACACATCTTTACCAAGATCATAAAACTCGGGAGATTTCAAAACGTCCCCAAATTTTACAACATAGGAATCAATGCCCCATTATCTTTTAGCACCGGAAATGAAACCTCTCTTAAATAAATCAAAATTGCACTTAATAGGTGGATGATCAAGAACGTCGCAAAAGGGCCGACAAATGTTTGGCTATTTATTATACTTGAGAGAGATGACGAGGCGGAGTCACTCTACACTAATCGAGTCAATTTCAACAATGAATAGCTAGAAGATCTCGAAGACAAGAAATGTGGTCTCAGTGAAAAAGTGGAACACGTTTTACGTAATCATCTCATTAATATATTGCGGATTAGAGATTTTAAAGCAGTAAATTAAAAGCAAACTTCAGCCTATGGTTTGTAATATTCAAATTGGTTATAATTCTCGATAGGGCCAATAATGACGACATTACATCTTTTAAGACTTCGTCGCTTGAGTGTTTAGCCTATTCATAAAATGCCAATGCGACTCGTTCTGGATAGTTTTTGCTAAATTTATTGGCTCGAGGCAATAAACTCCGCGACGTGGACAACATTACCATTAATTAGCACCTAACAAAAATCATTTAATATTGAACGTGACATGGAAATGACAGATAGCAGTTAGAAATATCGCTTGCCTTAGATTATTTCTCTCTAATGCGCTAATGGACGTCATTGTACTATCTTTTAGAACTCGTCATTCGGTCTTCGTAACAAATTTTATGCAGACTTAACTAAAACGGATATTCGAAATTGGTACAATAAAACGCTTAAGCCCAATAGGTTTATCTCGTCCACTTCCTACAGCCGCGTTAATAACCCAAACAAACAACTACGAAGAACACAAGAGAGGCAAATAAGTCCAAAAAGTGCTAATATAAAAAAGTGTGCCCGTTTTTATAACGCCACGAGTAAGTGTGAGGTCGGAGCGAGGAATGTTGGCGCCTGTCTGAGTACGTATACCTGTCCCTTTATCAATGGACCGTGGACAATAAGATGAAAAAAAAACAAGAAAAAATATCAAAAAAGCGCTTCATCAAACCAATGCGTCCGGCAAGGGTTGTCGCCTAGACAGCACTGCCTGTTGTCCTTCTCATCTCCGAAGTCAGCAATTAAGATGATTTCAAATTTTTATTTTATGTAAAATTTTATCGTAGGTAATATCTATTTCGCAAAACATCACCTCAAATAAGTTTAAGTTCAAAATAAAATAAACACACTATATATATATATATATATTTATACATTTTTATTGCTAACTAGATATTTCACGAGTATTTTATTGTAGAATATTAAAACAGCTTGAGCGTGCGTTCCTTTAGCATGTATAGGCAATAAGTTTCCGACATTGTCACGTGTAGGCTCGCCACCCCGACGTCGACCGACGTAAATATCCCGAGTAAAGCCCAACACAACTCAAGATGAACACGACAAAACTGATAAGGCCGCCGCGCCTCGCCCGAGACATCCCAATTTAGTGCCGGCCCTCAGATAACGCTATTATACAGCTTTTAACTATACTGGCGATACGCTAAATGTGTTTAAAATCACCTTATTGTTGCGTTCTTACGATAAAAGAATGTGTCGGTGGGATTGCCCTTCGCTCGATCAATTTTTTAATTGAAAATTGTGAAACAAGCTTGGACTCGCCTATGCGTGTAATGCGTAGGCGGCTAATGAATTACTAAATAAAAGTCAATGGAGTATATACGTGCTTATTGCGCGGATTATATTTATATTGCAACAAACGTTCTTCAAATAATCCAATACAGGAGATTTTAGACAATGGTACTTACTGTCTTTTCATCATAAAAATGCGTCAAAATATTATTAAAAACGCTTGACTTTGATCTTTTTTATTTGCAATAATATATAATTTAATATCAATATAATAATACCAGCTAGGAAACAATTATTATTTATTAGGCCTATTTTACCGGAAACCTGACTACACTTTGTTGCAGAATCGTAACACTACATCTACTCGTATGAACGATATCAGGCACCATAGCAGGCATCATAGACAAAGTTTCTTTCAAATCAAGTTCATTTCAAGCAGGACACCGCAAGAAAACATACATACTCGTAAATACCGCACTATGTGAAATCGTCAATGGAGACACATTATAAACACCCCCAATTAATAACATGTTATTCTATTCCATGAATACTGATAGATAGATTCCTATGCAGGTATTCGTTAAGGTAAGTACTCGTACCATCGCAGCGCCAGTTATTCTGCCGTGGAGCAGTAGTATGCAAACGTTACTGTGTTTGGGTGTGAAGAGCACTGAAAGCTAAAGAAGTTACTGGGAATATGAGACTTAAGAACTTATGTCTCAAGCGGCGCCGAGCTTACCCCTTATATGGGAAAAAGAACTGAAAATATATTTTTTTTGGATGACACAGCATTTTTAATGAACAGACGTTGTATTTGCCAACATCGTTTTTCTCGTTTTGCTCGAGCAGAAGTATGGTGAAATTACCTTTCTTACAGTCATATTTTTATATGTAGCGTAAAAAGGTGGTTTTAGCAGATCTTCTTCTAAGATTCTTTGCTTGCTATGATTGGATGTAATCGGAATAAATAGAATTTCACGGAGTTTGTGTCATCACCATCATCATTTCAGCCTATCACTAGTGCACTGCTGAACATAGGCCTCCCCCATTGATTGCCACACATGTTTGTAGCTCTCATTACGGGGGGGATTTTGCCACGCCCGGCAAGCGGATTGGCAACCGCAGTTTATTTATTTAGATGTTCCAGGAAGATGCTGCTGCCCATCTCCTTGTTTTTATTTGCATATGAAATAAATATATGATGTGAAAGTTTTTTTTATGTAATAGACAATAAATATTGAATAGAATGTACGTAACAATTTCAGATGAGAATATTTTCTTGTTTCATACTTTATAGAGCGTGATTTTTCAATAATCGGGTTTTAGTTTATGGACTTATTATTTTTTATATCAATCCTTATATTATGAAGTTATAATGATAAATAGTGATGTACGAGTATCACGATCACGGACACGATGGACATGTCCGTCACAGATAAACACAAAACGTAACCACTCTTCTCGATGAGGCACCCGGGATTGACAGCACTGCGACGTCCGCTTAGATTATTGTTGAGGCGTGCGTCTGTGTGAGTGTTCGGTTCGAACGTGTGTAAGTAGTTTTCTTACTGCTTTATGATATTATTTTGATATATCATTGCTACAAAATTAAGACCTCCAACGCGAATAGAGATGGTGTGCAACTGTCATCTCGGAAATATAAACAGTACTCATATTTTAAAAAATCTAGAAAATGGTTTGTCCAAAGTGCAGGCGTGAGGGGCATTATAGTTGCACAGCTGGTGTTTTAATTCACTTACCTGAGGTTTTATTCTGTTAAATTTCATTGCGTAATATATTTCTGTTTCATATTCATATGACATAAAATGATTTTTCCATGTCTGATGTTCTTCCTGGTGGTAGGATTCCAATGCAGGAATCCGTCTAGGTAGGTACCACCCCAGGGCCAGTTCTTCTGCCGTGAAGCAGTAGTGTGCAAGCATTACTGTGTTTCGCTTTGAAGGGCACTGTGAGCTAGTGTAATCACTGGGCATTTGAGACTTAAGAACTGATGTTTCAGGGTGACGGGCGCAGTGTGGTGTCACACAGAAATGTTCTGGGTGTCACAGCATTTGTTGTGGGCGGACGTTTCACTTACCATCAGGTGAACGTTTTGCTCGTTTCGTCACTTAATACAATAAAAAAAACCCCTACTATCTAAGTCTCTTGCGTCCATTCTCCTTTTATTCGTGTGTGGTCAACATTTATAAACTATTAAAGAAATTAAATTTGTAGACAATGTTCATTATTTCAAACATCTCAACAAGTGCCTTGTCAACATTTTTTGAACCACTTTTCAACATCCATGTCACTCCTATGACTGACTTTTTCTTAGCAGAATTTGTAATAACAAAAATGCCATTAATATAAAGGAAGAAGAAGAAAATGACAAAATGATCAATAAAAAAATTTTGCTCTGCGTCGTCGTTTTTATCCTGTAATGAGTATTTTGTAAGACGTAGGTAAGCCTCTATCCATGGTGAAAGGACTTGCCATTATGACCACGAACACCTTGCATCTAAGACGCCTATCCATTAGCGGTTTGGGTATTTCAGGAGAGGCACATTTGAGGTTGAGCCGTGGTAGCTCAGGGGCTAGGCGCTCGCTTTAAATTTCATAGTACGCGAGTGACCTGGGTTCGATTCCCGGTGCCGGCACCACCAAAATTGTTAATTGCAATTTTAAGTGCTGATTTACCACGTGCTCGGCGGTGAAGGAAAACATCGTGAGGAAACCTGCATGTCTGAGGAATAAAAAATATTTCGAAGACATGTGTAGAGCCGTGGTAGCTCAGGGGCTAGGCGCTCGATATAAATTTCATAGTACGCGAGTGACCTGGGTTCGATTCCCGGTGCCGGCACCACTAAAATTGTTAATTGCAATTTTAAGTGCTGTTTTACCACGTGCTCGGCGGTGAAGGAAAACATCGTGAGGAAACCTGCATGTCTGAGAAATAAAAAATATTTCGAAGACATGTGAAGTCCGCTAACCCGCACTGGAGCAGCGTGGCGGATTCTCCTTAGCTCCAAAACCCTCTCAGAAATGAGAGGAGGCCTGTGCTCAGCAGTGGGACATTTATAGGCTGAAACTTTACTTTACTTTACTATGTGAAGTCCGCCAACCCGCATTGGAGCAGCGTGGCGGATTCTTCCTAGCTCCAAAACCCTCTCAGAAATGAGAGGAGGCCTGTGCTCAGTAGTGGGACATTTATAGGCTGAAACTTTACTTTTTTTTTACATTTGAGGTGGTCATTCAGTCATTTGTATGTGGGCACAAAATATTTGTAGCATTTCCTTTAGTCAATTCTTACGTCACCCACAGAATGAAATTAGGATGCCACACGTTTAACCTTATATTTGTTTTGAACAAGTAATTCATTATTAAATTGTTTGGTCCGAGCAAAATAAAAATTGCTTTTAAAGTAACATTTATAAACTTCATAAATGTAAGCGCATAAAACAGTGCACCATTATTAAAAAGCCTTTTATAAAAAAAAATGTTAAAAAGAGATTAGCCACGACAATTTTTAAGAAATTATTTATACACAAATAATGTAATTAAAATGTATTCCCCTAAATTATGATAATTTTCATGAAATAGCTACAAAAATGAAAATAAAAGGATTTTTAAAATATAATTATTACTGGCTGACGATTCATACAAACATTATAATTAAAATTAAAAATTGGTCAAGGTCAATGCTACATAATTGTAATACAGGGCCCCCATGTTCAAATATAATAATTTTCTAAAGTTTTGCGATAGAGAAAAACTAAGCATTATTACCAAAAGTGGCTTATGACTTCTTTCGGCCTTTCATATCCAGTGCGGAGTCGCACTGGATATGAAAGGCCGAAATAAAGAAAAATAAAATTTGATTCCCCTGTTTACATATAGGGTTATCTAAAAAAACGAAATAATATATATCTAATTAAAAATTATGATGACATGACTGTGGCACTTTATTAACATATTATACAACTAGACAGAACGAATTAACAAGGTAAATTTGTTGTATGACTGAGTAACCCTAAAAATGCTTTCAAACAGTTTACAGTTTAGGGACTTTTATGCCTTATATCATTTGAAACAAATTGGTTGCACTTATCTAAATCTTGCACAGTACACGAAACATTAGAAAATAGAAAATTAAATAATTTCACCCAAATTAATTGATACGAAATATAACGTAGCAAGTTCGGCGGATGTTGTCAAAAACTTTCTAACACAAAATTTTAAGCATATTAGGGTGGTTAACAGGAAAATATAGATATGTGGTAGCATTGCCAGTGTTCTTTTAAAATACGTAAAAGTTAAAGAATCCTCTTAAAAAGCACGCTTTTCTGATTCAAATCTACGAATAGTTGTGACGCCTGGTAGTTAATATATGCAATCAAGTTTTGTAAAATTTATAATCTTTGATTATAATCTTATCTATCCACGTTTCTCATCCAAATGCCGAGGTTACCACAAGCGAAACCATGATGTTTACTAGTGTCGTTATGCAACTGTCTCTCCAGCGGTTGCTATTAACCTCATACGATTGACTCTTGTACCAATCACCATATTAATAGGCGTTTTATCTTGTTTATTAAAGCCGAATAAACGTCATACTCTTTCAATATACTCACATGAATTTTTCCCCATAATTTATAAATACGCCGAATTGACTAGTTCGGCGGAACTAGTCAATTATTAACACTTTCATCTATGTTAACACTTAAGACGCTTCCATTTATCTCGAAATTTTATGAGAAAGGCGATTCATTGAGAAGTGTGAAAGTTGGTTAGGTTTTCTTACGGCCATTCATGCACAAGCAAAAACTATTATTTAGTAATTTACTCTTATTTATAAATTTTAAGCTTTTAAGGTCAAGGTAATGGGTGGAAATTATGAAATCGTAAACAATCCACTGCTGGACCTACTCCTATCCAAATATTGGTGATCATCCTTCAATAAAGGGTGTCGGCGTAAGAGAATACACTACTTATTTTCTCGTAGATGTCGACTAAAGGACATCAAAGAAAAACCTCTTTGCCTCCGACTGATTGCTCAATACCTATCTCGAGAAAGGGGAGTGTTAAGCTGCAACGCGTCTTCTGCAATCGACAATGCGTCTAGGCAGACGCGTGACAATTAAAGCTAATTCTCCAAAGTGTGGAGAAACAAGATTAAACATATGTCGACCGCGTGGCCTAGTGGTCAGAGTATCTGAGTGCGCCGCGGGTTTTGGGCTCGAATCTCAGCCGGAGCCAACATTTGTGCTAAAACACAAATTGTTGGTTTTCGGGTCTGGTTGTGTTGTGATTGTCCCTCTGTTTCTGACACTGCGTTCTAGCCTACCTTATCTAGATCTTATCGCATCAGCGTTACATCGGGCGCGGATAGGTTGCGACGAGTGAGTGCCTCTGTGTTTGCGCACACACTTGTGCCACTATAATATCTCCTGCACAGTTAATAGCTCTCGACAATATTCGGAAGTTGTCGCCGTGGTCGAAATCGGCTAGGAAAACGTCATATACATTGCTATTTTTTAATTTAAAATGCAATCTATTATTATGTTATCTCCCATTTTCCCTCAGTAAATTATTAAATAAAAATTAATTAACAAATACTTTTATGTGTATAAAATCGAATTCAATTATATTCGCTTAAAGGAACTTTTCGTAACTAAACGATTTAAGCTCTTATTTTCATTGCATTACATTGGAATATTAATTCAAAATAAAAAAATATAGTTCCACGAGACACACGCAGACGTAATCGCCGTGTGAGAGCAGCGAGGCTCGCATTTCCGTTTAACTAATTGAGCGAAAACGACACAACACCATTCAGCGTCGAACTAATGAATGGGCCTCGAAAAAGTCAATTTGTCGTTTTTTCAACGCTTCAATTTGTGCCGTAAACCCAAAAAAAGTTTCGACCGAAACCACAATCGAATTAGTGTCCCTTGTTCCAGAGATTACAGGACTGTCCGGCTCTTATCTCGGTCGTTCGTTATTTTATTGGCTTGTAGAGAGTGAGTCGATAAACACGACGCATAATGGCCCATAATGAATCGTCCTCGCTAGCAGTTTGACTAATCATAAAGGTTTTATGGGTGTCTCCTCTCGATGTATTATAAGCATTCTCAATTATTTCTCTATGTCATATCAATTTGGCGCCATAACGAATAAAATTACACCAAAAGTATACGTTACATTCCAATAAAACGGATCTGTATCGGAACTGAAATGTTTTTAGATATAATCTTTGTTGACATTTTTCTAGAACAAATTGCCATATAGGTTTTAAACTAGGATAATAATAAAAGGTTTACGTCCGTATTGAAATAAGCACCCATTTCATGCTTTTGCTTATGTTTGAAGTCGGTGAGGTTAATTCATAAAAATTATAGTCATGTTTTTTTTTAAAGAAACCAAATTGAAGTTGTATTGTGAATTAATCGATTGCTAAAGTGTACTTTTTGTATATGATTATAATTCTGACTAAGTTTCATACAAAATTTCAACTAAATATAAATTTATAAGGCAATACGTGTTATGCTATGTTAAACAATGTAATAAGACGTACACCTTAACGCATTACACGTAAATGATTATATAAACGATAAAAATCTGATTTCCCAAACATAAATCAAGATACGCTCTAGAAAGCGCTTATTGATACAAATTATTTAAAAATAACTGCATGTCGTTGAAATCAAATTTAACAGTTTCAACAAAAGGACGCAAACGAAGTGCTTTAGTGTTTATCAACAATGGATGACATAGTTTTGCTAACGGCCTTCCTAGTCACCGCACATATATAACGAGCTACATTAATATTATATTAATGAACAAAATGATACAAACTGCGTAAAAGCGCCATTCATAAGGCGAATTAAAATTGAATTAAAATGTCTAAAATGTCAAATTGCGAGGACACACGGTGTATTATTAGCGTTTACTATTGTTGTCCGCTGTCACACCGATATGTAACACAGTTACAATAAAATTATTGAAATTTTACTTAACTTATTCATGTTTACCTCTTGAATAATTTGAATGCAACAGAATAATTTACACGTAAACTATTAAATTATTTTATTGCACTCTGTGCTATTAGCGGACATCTACAAGTTTAGAATTTTTTATATTTTATTCCATGTGAAATGGGTTACGAGTCAAAATATAGAAAAAGTTTTTTTTTTTAATATATGAAGCAAACTTCATTATATATAAAAATATATTTGATAATGATATAACAAGCAAGATACAGGGATTTGTACACCATTTTCTACTGGTGATAGTATGCTTATGCAGGTATTCGTTTAGATAGGTATTATCGCAGAGCCATTTATTCTGCCGTGATGCAGTAGTGTGCAAACATTACTGTGTTTCGGTCTGAAAGGCATTGTCTAATTACTAGGCATATGGGACTTAAGAACAGATGTCTCAGGGTGACGAGCGCAGTAGTGCCACGTAGAAATTTTCTGGGTGACACAGAATTTGTCATGGTCAGACGTTGCACATACCATCAGGTGAACGATTTAGTCGTCCCGTTACTATGTTCAATAAAAAAAAAACTAAAATAACATTGTACATCGTTACTCAGCGTTGTATGAGGCAGCCGCAAGGGTAACATCCCGCTGTTGTCGTGGCATAGATGCTCGTTTTGCCACTAATGACTTCCTGTGTTTTTCTATACGCCAATTATTTCCCATGGTTGAGCAGGGCAAAGACAACGCCAGTTTATACGTTCGTCCAGCCGCGGGACAAACTAAAATTGTTTAACTGCATATCACTATCCATACAATTTAAATTTTCAAGTTGCAGTCGTTTTAATGGAATACGACTAAGAGGCTAGGTTCTCGTAAAAAACTTTCGTGTTTCACAGTTGACATTGTGAAACACACTATAAATTTAGATGTGTTTATTGTTCACATAATCCGCATCTAACTTAAAACAGCCCCTTAACTTACAAAATATGTCATCTGCAGGATCCTGTATAAGGCACCTTATTCCGAAGGGGATTTGAATTTGAGACCATATTTTAGCACGATTTACAAGCTTTTTTTACTGTGAGATATATCATTCAATTGATAATTTATCAGTCCGTGGTTATATCACCAGAAGCTTGGTTTGATATAAAGGTTTTACACTAAGATATAATAGAGTCGGTTGGTTTTGCGTGTCAGTAGGAGTCCGAACGCATGATTCAAACATAATGGACTCTGTGCACGTGGAAAGCAATGAATGTGTAAATGAATGGGGTGAAAATGGCAAATATTATGTTTTTAATAGAAAAACCTTAACTTTTGTGTATTTTTCTGAATAAATTAAGGTGAAAATGTGTTTGCAAAATACAGCGGCATTAGGTGCCAAATATTCTTTTGCCTATTTATACCCTAGAATAACAATATCATAGACTTGATTTCTTTTTTTAGGCTCTTCTGGCTTTGTGAGTGTGTGATCTTTTTAGCTATTTTATTAATTCGTTTTATGATAAAGCTAAGGAAAAAAAAGAAGATATATTACAATTAAGCATTGAGTAAAAGATTCTTCATATAATTTAAATTACGTAAACACGTAATATACAAAAATCTTTTAATTTTGAATCGGAATTAGGAAATGTGATTTTTTTTATGAAACGCTATTCCGATGTATAGTAAGATTTTATATACATATTATTTTACAGCATGGACAGAAGTTAAATACACAGTGTTCACAATTTTACGTAACTTGTTTAACACTTATGTTTTGTGTCAATAACGCTCCGCAATACAAAATTCGGCAAACCAGTCCACTGCTGAACATAGGTCTCCCCCATAGATTACCACAAAAGTTTCTAACTCTCACCTAGGGGGGGAAATGAATTCCCCCAAAATAAGAGCTACAAAATTAACTACAAATTGCATTATTCAAAGTAAAATGTGAGGATTATGCCCACCGGGATAGTTATTCATATAATCTAAATTACAAAATTTTGGTTGTATGGCAATGAACCCTAGAATATAACTTACTGGTGGTAAGATTTTTAGTGCAGGAATCCGTCTAGGTAGGTACCACCCTAGGGCCAGTTATTCTGCCGTGAAGCAGTAGTGTACAAATAATACTGTGTTCCGGTCTGATCTGGTCTGTCTGAAAAAATACATTTTATAAAACCTTATTTAATTAATACACGAGGACGCAATCATGTATGTCGTTTCACATAAGCGTCCCCCATAGATAGCCACAAAAGCTCTCATATTGGAGGGATTTTGCCATATTTGCCACGCGTGGCAGGCGGATTGGCGTCCGCAGTTTATTTATTCAGATGTTCAAGGAAGATGATGCTGCCCATCTCCTGGTTTTAATTTCCCTCTGCCGACTTTTACGGCACCCACGGGATGAGATGGGGTGGTAGATTCTCGTAGGCCGCTACCAAACTGAAGTAATATCGAAAACAACGATTTAAACAGAAACTATCGAGGCGTAAATGTTACTAATATAAAGAGGTTATTGTTGAATGATGTCCTTTTGGCTCCTTTTCATTTATCGCATCATACCGCGACGCCTTCCGAATACTGTCGGAAGCTATTAACTGCGCAGGAGATATTATAGTGCCACAAGTTCACGGGGACAATTACAACAAAACCAGACCCGAAAATCAACAATTAGTTTTTTTTTAGTACAAATATTAGCTCCAGCTGGGTTCGAGTCAGATACGCTAGGCCACGCGATCGTCATATTGCTATATACGAGTATGAGTATACAATGGTAAGTCGACTATGCCGATCCGAATATGCGATCTCGATCCATTGACACCCATTCACTATCGAAACTAAAATCGATTTAGGTAAGTAATATTTCAATAACCAATCCATGGATTGCAAAAATCATTCAAAAAAATTGAACCATCTAAAAGAGGTCTCTAGTATGTTAGTTCGTTTACGTATCGACCTCCGTTTTAATTTTATCTGTCCCATTAATAATGAGGATCTTTACAAAAAAAAACTAAGTCGTGAAACTATGTGCACTGCATATGTATTATGCTCAGCATTGATCATCATTTCAGCATATCACTTGTCCACTGGTGAACATTGGCCATCACCATATAGATTGCCACAAAAGTTTGTAGCTGTCATTTTGGAGGTTTTGCCATAGTTGTCACACTTGGCAGGCGGTTTATTTATTTAATCCGCAGGTTATTTATTCAGATGATCCAGGAAGATGCTGCTGCCCATCTTTTGGTTTTCATTTCCCCTCTATACACTTTTACGGCACCCACGGGATGCGATGGAGTGATAGATTCTCTTTAGCCGCCACCACACGCCAGATTTTCTTCACCCGCCACAACACGGCAATTCTCTGAAGCCGCCACAAAACGACAATTATGCTCAACGATGCGTAATTTACTTTTACATTCAGATTAAGCAAAGCGGCGGTAGAGTTGCATTTGTCCGAAGTAATAACATTCCCCAAGTAGTTGTGGTTTGCATAGATGTGGTTGTATTTAATATCTAATTAATTTATCTATAGTGAAATATTGTAGCTGTCCCGCGCTAAACTGGGCACTAAGGCACTTCGGTTTTATGTATTGGGCATAATTTTTTTCGGTGGCGAATTATGTTGCAGTGTCAAAATCGTCACCAGCAGACTACTTTGCTGCATTCCAACAAAATAGCAGTAATAGATTTTACAGAATAGCTGCCTCTGAACGTGTTGTCAACCTATCCTCTAGTAACTATGGATGAAGAAAGTATATTACATTGAATGATTTATAGTTTTTTTAATTGTTTGATTTTATGCAATAAAATCTAAGCTAAAAACAAATCATATTCACTAGATAGGCTGCCTAAAAGTAACCTAAGGCAGGCAAAAGTTTTTTAGATCGATTTATTGGGACGCAGAACGGGGATCGATCGGCAAGTCGAATTTTATCTAGGATTTAATTCCGATCTTGAAATTAACTCTGGGATTGGGCGTAAGAGACATGCTATCTAAATCTAACAAATGGCGGAATATCCATCTCAAATATTCCAGACCTGATGAGATATTTTTTCAGATTCATTTGCTTTTTTTGCAAATTACAAAAAGCTTTTGCTACCTTACGTACTCGTAGCCTCGAAATAGTCGTATATTTATCTGTCTTCAAGTCATCGTGTTAAAACGAGTAGTTAAAAGTACAATTTAAGTATTATTCTGATTACTCATTTTTGTAATACTTTAGTGAAAAACGCGAAGTAAAAAAAATGTAGAGACAGTCTCTGAATGTAAAAGTAGTAAAAATATATGTTAAGTATACTAATTGGGTTTCCAATTTCAAAAAAAAACTCCTCGGAGGTGTCTAACGGACTCATAAACGACCACAAAGATGTAACTGCTATCTTTGTGTCCAAGTAGGGGCAACTTTGGTAATTTCTCCCCAGATAGATATTAGATACGGAGTAGAGGTCTATGAATGAGGAAGACCGTGAAGCAGTAGTGTGCAAACATTACTGTGTTTCGGTTTGAAGAGCACTGTGAGCTAGCGTAATCACTGGGCATACGAGACTTAAGAACTTTTGTCTCAGGGTGTTGGGCACAGTGTGGTGTCACACAGAAATTTTCTGGGTGACACAGCATTTGATATGGGCAGACGTTGCACTTACCATCGGGTGAACGTTTTGCTCGTTTCATCACTTTATCCAATAAAAAAAAATGAAAAAATCATTGCACGATTTTATTTCACAAACGCAAAATCCAATTCCAAAATCCAAAAACCGTTATAAATATATTAAGTGATACATCATGTAACGCCTAATACTTAAATGAAGTGCGTTATTTATTTCAAGTCCATTGAATAAATTATAGTATAATCGATGGCCATCATCTGAACAAATGGTAGGAACGTGTCGTTGCACCCACGCACCCAATCCGCCGCCGGCGATTTTCTGTCATAAGTAGATCTCCAAACAACATTTTTCTTTACTGTGCTGGCACTAATTTGAATAAAATATTAGATTTATATATATCTTAAACACTGTCACTCATATGAAATAGGCGATGGGCTATCAAAATTTACTCTCACTGCATAACCACATACTTTTCATTTCACCCTGTCTACAAGACCATGAGGCAGAACTCCGAAAATCAATTAATCTTTGAGAAGGGGCCTTTGTTCCTCATCATCCACATCATCATCATTTCAGCTTATCACTAGTCAATCCCCTCCCTATAGGTTGCCAACAACGTGTGTAGCTCTCATTTTGAGAGGATTTTGTCATAGTTGCCACGCTTGGCAGGCGGGTTGGCATCCGCAATTTATATATTCAGTTGTTCGAGGAAGACGCTTCTGCCCATCTCCAGGTTTTTACTTATTTTTATTTTATTTATTCTTTATGTACACTACGTTATTAACATTAAATCTAATTATAAGTAATTAATGTACAAAGGCGAGCTTTTTTTTTCGGACTGATGGTCACTGTTAGCCCGAAGGCTTTTACAGCTTCGCCGGATTGAAAGGTGGCATAGCGCTGAGGGCGCTTAGCCGAAACCTTTATTTATGGATGACTGGCGCAAGGGCTCCCGAGGGGGGACCTCGGCTTGGACCGTCATCCTGTTCGCGAGAGTAACAGACTCGAGGGTGCCCAAGGGGGCCGGCCTCGGCTCGGTCAGTTTCTGCAATCGGGAGGGCAATATTACTACTACTATTATTACTAATACCATGATTATTATTAGATAGGTTTACCACCAATTCGGAATGCGTTTCCGCTGGAGAAGAAATGGCGCAAGAAACTCCAGCGACGCTTCTGCTTATGACACTATTGCTAGGGGAGAACCGGCCTGAGATGCGGCGGTATCGCGAATAACTTTGTCTGATACGCCCACGCCGACGGCGGGGGCGGTATGATGGTGATAATGTGTGTTTGTGTAGTGTTGAGTAGAGCGCTTGGGCCCTAGTGGTCGTGTCGTCAGGGTCCTCGAGGACGTGCCTCGGTCTCCTTTTTCCGCGGGTCGAGTTTTGGTGTATCGCGAGGGGGTTGTATGTGGCGGCACTGACAACCAGTGGGTTGGCGGCAGAGTCGAAGTATCGGCGAGAGGCCAACTTTAGATATTGGGCTATGGTAGGAAGCCCTATTTCGATATGAAGATTAGCATTACGCACGAACCACGGTGCTCCCGTGGCTTTACGCATGAATCGATTTTGTATTACCTGAAGTCGGTGAATTTGACGCGGGGAGGCATGCGCAAATACGGGGCATGCGTATGTTATAATTGGCCGAATACAGGCTTTGTAAAGTGTAATTTTATTACGTAGGGACATTTGGCTATTTTTATTTAGTAACGGATGTAATCGGCCGAGGACGAACGCCGCTCGGTTCCTTACTCGGTTAATATGTGGACCGAAGCTGAGTCTCGATTCTAATAGGACGCCTAAGTATTTGACTGTCTTTTCCCAGGGGATTGGACGATCGAATAACTCTATGGTGGGGAGATGCGGCGTAATGCGCCGCGAGAAGTACATGGCTGCACTTTTCATAGGGTTGACCTCGATCCTCCATTTCCGAAACCAGTTCCCGAGGGTTCGGGCTGCGGACTGGAGGCGTTTAGAGATAGTGTCTGGATTATGTCCAGACACATAGAGGCAGGTATCATCTGCGAAGAGGGCGAGTTCGACGCCGCTGGTGTGCAGTATGTCGTTCGTGAAAAGGGTGTAGAGCACGAGACCTAGGACTGAGCCTTGTGGTACGCCGGCTAGGATGGGATGTGATTCGGATCGCACCCCCTCGACGCGGTAGCGGAAGGTTCATCGGTAGCGGAAGGTTCATAGCTGATGTGTGCGGGTAAAAGTGTACCAACAGACAAAAAAAAAACCTTCCTCTCTTTGTCAACTTTTACAACACCCACGGATGAGAATGGGTGGTAGATTCCCTTAAGCCGCCACCTACGTTTCCGTCTACCTGCAATTAGTATTATTAGTCTGCTATTTTGTTATCTTAGCGTGGCGGTCTTGGATCTACAGAACACACACAAACATGACATCCTCGCAAGTACTAACTAATTGTGACAATCTCTTATTTTTCTAAGTTATTATATAATAATTTTTTAAAAATTTTAAGGTTATTTAGTTACAATTATTTTAAATAAACTGATTATACGAGTATAGTATCGAAAAATACTCAGTAAATTATACATTATTGTTTTTTAATAATCCAAGTCGATTCAATAATCGGATAGAAACATCGTGTCTGCAGTCTCACGTACTTGTATATGGAGGTCAATCGCGACTTAAGTACCGTAATACTGTTGCACTATACTTAAGACACAAAGTATGATAATATATTAGTAAGATCTACGAAATTATGCATATATAAGGAGTTATATAAGCTGTAAAAGCATTTTTCGACTTGACAGGCGCAAAGGCTTAGCTTTTAGCTTCTGCGTCAAAGGGCGCGGGGCGATACGTGACATACGTTAAGAGGTAACGAGTTTTAATAAGAATAGGAATTGTAAGGTGAGACTATGTTAGGGACTTCAAAAGGATTAAGATATAGATAGCATATGCCTTCCGTACCGTCGTAAATCCGCGGTAAACCTGTACTTGAACCGATAAGACTTGAGACATATCACCATATCTGCGGTTTGTAGTCGGTGTCTTAGCATGCTGCATTTTGACACGTCGATTATCTTTCGGATCAAGGAGTATGTTTTTGGTAACACTTCGGGTGTAAGAAGTGTAATTACACTCCTATGCAGGAATCCGTCTAGGTAGGTACCACCCCAGGGCCAGTTATTCTGCAGTGAAGCAGTAGTGTGCAAGCATTACTGTAATTCGGTTTGAAGAGCACTGTGAGCTGGCGTAATCACTGGGCATTTGGGACTTAAGAACTGATGTCTCAGGGTGACGGGCGCAGTGTGGTGTCACACAGAAATATTCTTGGTGATACAGCATTTGTTGTGGGCGGACGTTGCCCTTACCATCAGGTGTACGTTTTGCTCGATTCTTCACTTTATACAATAAAAAAAAAACCTCCGCTGCGTGACATGCGATCATCGTGTCACTAGCATCATAGTGACTTGTTGCTATGATACGCCAATTGTGCTTTTAGTTAAAGAACTAAAAAGTTGATAGAAATTGATTCTAATTACTGCGTAGTGAGCAGGCGCGATCTGCGTGATAGTCGCACTGCACTGCTGTTTGCAAAGATGCTTACTGGTACTTACAGTTTTACATCTTGCACCAATTATATAAATGAGCTGCTTCTGTAGCTGTATAAGTTGTAGTTCTGGTAGTAAGAGGAAGGCTATGATCCGCGGCAACGCGTCTCTGCGAAGGTTGCTGGGACATTTCGCCAGCTGGCAATTACTGCGTCCTGCATCTTGGTTTGATTCACGCCTTATTAATTTGCCTGGTAGGACTGCTCTCCAGACTTCGGTAAGAACCGAACAAGGTTAGACATGCGCTGTGGTCACAGTGCACCATCTGCGATGAAGAATCAATATGAAGATAAAAAATAACGTTCAGTGTTATTGCTATTTTATGCTATTATTCTGAGAGAGTACTTTCTCAGTTGATCCGAGCCATTTATTTGATACACCCAGTACATGAAGAAGTTCTGAAACATACACTATGAAACTAATAAAACATGATATCGTTTGACTACTGCGTGACCTAGTGGTCAGAGTACCTGACTTGTACGCCGCATTTCCTGGGTTCGGAACCCAGCCGAAGTCGACATATGTGCAATCACACAAATGGTTGGTTTTCGGGTCTGGTTGTGTTTTAAATTTATGTCGGTAAACACAAGAAGAGCCTATTGTGAGGCATCGTTTTTTTTTTAAGTTAAAAAAGAGATAAAGAAATATCGTTCTGTTCTGGAAGCTTGAACTTTTGTAGTAGAATAAGACAGTTAAGATGGAATGCTTCACCAGTTCAGACCACACGATCTGGCGGATAGCTTCCCTTTTCTTTGGCACAACAGTTGCCAAAGTTAAATTAAATAAATAAATATTCATATAAACGCCGATGGCCGTCGGTCGATACCAACACAGTCGATGTGCACTGGCGCCGAGGTAGATTTGGTGTAGGTTCAGCGAGCAGTAAGACGGTCAGAATTCATTTAAATGTTTAACTAACATTATTAATTTACAAATATTTTTCATAATAATATTAATTCGAAAAATAATCGAATCATAACTTTTATGCTTGTTTCTCAATTCACAAAACTCTTAGAATATAAAAATTATAATGGAATTATTGTAACAGTTATTGTTAATTTAATATAAAAATCATTATAGTCCGCATCTTTAATATTTTCAAAATTAGATAAAAAATATATTTTCTAAAAATATATTGTTTTACATCCATGCATTTGTTTCAAAGAAGCAGTTTGTTAAAAAAAATAACATCCCTGAGGCGAAAGAAGACGTAAAAACTTTAGTAAATTTAAAAATATGAAAGAACAAGTTTAATAATATATATCAGCCTTACATCATTACCGGTCCTTTGTGGAATTATGTACAATCCGTTGCGACAAAGTGGTTGCGCTCGTTTTGCTTAACCATTTAAATGTGGGTGAAACCGCAAACGATTACATAAAATTGCAGGGAAACTACATTAAAAGGAGACAGGAAATTAAGCCACTCTTATTAAATACAAACATTCACCATTTGGTGTAAATGAAGTTGACGGGAACATATTTTCAATTTTGTGCATAAATATAAAAATTGTTTATTCATTGAAAGGAAATGGCAATGTGTGACTCGCTTAATTTATCAGTGGGACGCTAATAGTGATAGAAAAAATTAGTGTACAGAGTTGACAAGTCGAATATAATTTAATATTTTAAAAAAGCATTTCCCACTCATAAACGGTCTAGTTTAAGTCATCACGTCAGTATATATAATATGAACATTGAAGGTACTGAGTATAAAATATTGTAACACCGCCTCGAATTCCACATAAAATATTATGAAGTTATAATATTCGTATTACCAAATATTTTCGCTGTTATCGCCCTGACTGCGTCTCACCAAGCAAAAAAGTTTAGTTATATTATAAAATATAGTTCATACCTTGCTATTGTAAATAAAAATCTATTTTATTTGTTAAGTAAATGCTGTGTTACCCAAAACATTTCTGTGTGTCACACTGAAACGTCAGTTCTCATATGCCCCGTCATTACAATAGCTACCAGTCCTTCAAACCGAAACACTAGTAATGTTTGCACTCTTCTGCTTGACGACAAAATAACTGGCTCTGCGGTGGTGCCTCTCTTAATGGATTCCTGCATAGGTTTCCTATCACCAGTAAAATATTGTAAAGAGACAAAAAGGGTTACGCGCTGTTCTATTAAAAAAATTACATTCCTACTATATGTTCAAAAATACACACCTGCATCCACCCTCGATAAAGAATAAAGATGCAGGTGCATTGTCACTTGTCACCACCAGAGGGTTAAGACTGAACGCCTCACAGTATACAATCGGATCTCCGGTTCTCATCACTCACTTGCTTGTTGTTCTACTAGTTTACGTTGGTAATGGCATTGTACAATGACACTAACCTATACGTATACGTATGTGCTAAAGCTTATATCGCGCCGCACCGTGGCTTCGGCGGTATTAATTGTCTTTGTTTTATAGGATATAGTGACGCGACGAGCAAAACGTTCACCTAAGGGCAAGTGCAACGTGCCACAACGAATACTGCGTCACCCAGAACATTTCTGTATGTTACGGTACTGGGTTCGTCACCCTGAGACGTCAGTTCTTAAGTCTCATATGCCCAGTCATTACAATAGCTATCACTGCCCTTCAAACCTACTGCTTCATGGCAGAATAACTAGCCCTGCGATGACACCTACCTAGACGGATTCGTGCATAGGATAGGATCCTACCACCAGTAAATTCATAGTGACTAACCACAGCTAAAGCAACAATTAGTTATAGTAGACTACGTAAAAGATGTTGAGTATCATTAATACGAAAAATTCAGATTGATATTTTATATAAATTGATGTAAAGTATTGTAAGTAAAGTATTATCGTCATATTCTACTTACATATGCATATTTAATTAAATCAAATCAATAATTTTCAGTTTTCTAGTAAAGCAATCGCCGTGTCGTGGCAGCTTAAGAGAATCTACCACACCATCTCATCCCGTGGGTGTCGTAAAAGTCGACAGAGGAAAAATTAAAACCAGGAGACGGGCAGCAGCATTTTACTGGAACATCTGAATAAATAAATTGCGGTTGAAAATGAGACTTACATACTTTAGTGGCAATCTATGTGGGAGGCCTATGTTCAACAGTGGACTAGCGATAGGCTAAACTCTGAGGCCCGGCGTGCGTGACTAGAGCTACTGTGCCTCTGAACCACGATTAACCGCGTACTGAGCAATGAATAAAATATTTCTAAGACAAATGAAGTCACCCCAACCGGCAGCGTTGTAGACTTCTCCAAAAGGAGACCTTTTCCCAACAATGTAGTATATTATCCCATCTTCAAAGTTCAAAAGTAACCAGGTCATCCTCCAACTACTCTTTATTAGTTGCTAACCGATTCTTTTCTTTTCTAAACGTTTCCCCACAGTGGAATTTCTCCTGTGTGGTCGTTGCGTTTTACAGATACATACATTTCCCATGCACAACACAACCAGACCCGAACACCAAAAATTTGTGTTTTTACACAGACAATTTTGCTCCGACTGGGATTACAACCCAGGACTTGTGGCGTAGAACTCTAACGACTACGACACGCTATTGAAAGTAACTACTATGTGTCAACGTTAATTGTTATGTTTTGTTTTAAAATAATTAATTTAGACGAGCTTAATGTTTTAAAATATATTCAGTAATGTTATTGACTAAAACATTACATTCGACGCAATAATTATTGTTTGTCGCAAACTGTTAAAAATATTTCACAATCAAACATTACTACTTTGAATTATTGTTTACAGGGTAAAACAACACGCTAATGAACACACATTTAATGTATTTTATATTGAGCAACGAAAAAAGATAAATTGCTGAACTGAATAAAATACACTATAGTTACATTACAAGAGAATAGTCCATTTACTTTATCTTTGGCGACTTTAAATAATGATACCCATAGGTAATCAGTTCAAGTGATCGAGGACGCCTCGAGTAAAATTGATATCGATACAAATTACGACCTCCATGTTTCGACCTTAAATACCAATTTACATAACTATTATGTACATTGTACATAATGACTGTCGACATATGGCGCATTTAATATGTACCCACCGTGTAATTAATACACTGTGTATATGAAAACACGAATAAATTTAAATAAATGTCTTATTTTGGATTGTGTGTGACCCAAGTATCTACAACCTGGAGTTGATGAGTGGGTACTAACGAGATTTTGAAGCAAATGTACGATTAATACATCAAATGTTGCATTTAAAAATTTACACATTCCGTGTGCAATACGGAACGTGGAATGCCACCACACGCCCATGTATGAACAGTTTCATCTAAGGAAAAGACTAGAAAGACTTAATGACCTCTGACAAATGGTGGGATGAGTACCGTAAATATGCCAGCCCAGAGGTGAACAGCAGCGCCTTAGGTACTAGGAATTTGGACTACGATAGCCAATCGCTTGCCAAATGTGTATATTACAGACAATCCTTTCTAATTATGTAATTTATATTATACAATTATATTACCTTATGTAATTATGTATATTTATTTATACTTCATTCCATTACCTTTATAGAAAAAGTCACTAGGAGCGGGCTTCATGCCTAAAGATATTCTCTGCCAGGGAACCCATGGCGTGGTGAAAAAGCGGTGGCAGGTGTATTATTTAATAAATAAGAAATAAAAGTTAAATGAAGTAAATGAATAATATTAATACATATCCATAAATAAATATCTACTAATACACATACATACATACATAAGATCACGACTGTATCCCATAAGGGGTAGTCAGAGACTGGGCACTCACTGCAAAAGCAGATGACTGCCACAATCCACGTTTCACCAAAACAATATAATGCACTTGGTGTGATAGGTGGTGAGCCCATCGCCACCATGCGCTGTTGGGTGCACAGTGCAGTTTAATTCCTTACTCGCCTTTTACGAGATCCATTGGACGAGATGGAGTGGTAGTATTCTTTTAACGAGCCGCCACCACCACATATATATATATATACATACATCCATACACTTTTAAATACAAATACATATACATACATATAATGGTGGCAAGCAACGGTTTGATAATTTCTATGAAATAGGTTTATCCGCTGTTTTTAGATTAAATCCGCCCGATCTAATAAAGATAACAATCTTTATTTTAAGGTTAACAATAAAGTTTTTAAATAAATAAATAAATACGTACAGTAATGAAAATCATATACGAGTAACAACAAAGCATACTATAAGATTCTAAAATAAACTAAAAAGGGAATAACAATATCATTATACCGTAAAGGAGGCAAAATGATAAGATTACGGTTATGTCTAAATCCCGCGGCGGACAATTTGGGGACTGATAATGAAGCTGTTTACCTACAACTGAAATGTAACTTATTATTTCTTAGAACATTAAAATTTCTTTGCAAAATCTAATTTCAATGAACAAAATAAAAAAAATCGGTTCAATGAAGTTCTATTGGCATTAATCCAGCATTGTTTGACGATAATATCGATTATACATTTCCTCGGTGGTCTGCAATTACACAATTTTATAAATTTTAAAGCATTCGATCGGCGAATAACCACACGTTCCGGATTCGAATCGACGTTTAATAACAACATTGACTTTTTTGAATTCAAAACGACTTATGCGTCTTTCAAGAACTTAATATCTGAAAAATAGAGGAGAATAGTAGAACAGCAATCAAGTTGAGCCAATGTAGTATAATTAGCTTATCGTCTGTAGATCGCCTAACGGCGAGCGATCGTGCGCGCGCGCATTGGTGAGCAGCGCACCAATAGCCGTGCTCCGATCAGCCATCGTTATAGCATCGATTCTTTTTGGTTATTACAATAATTCCAACACGATTGCGTCTAATTGCGCTGGTTTCCGACGATCATGGAATACGAGGCATTACTGATATCTACGTAAGTGCATGAGGCCGCGCTTAAAATTATAATACTTCAACGTTATTGAGAAATAAGTCCTCGTTGAAGGAATAATATCACGCCAATAATCCTAATGCTGAGTTGTTAGACGTGATTTTACCGAACGTGTTTCCCGTATATTTACCGTTTTATAATACATGAATTATGCTGATGTTGTGCCCTGTAGAATACTAATGTGTCTATAATTATTGTATGGAAAGCTAAAGCTCCGAGATTACACCATGTCAAAGGATCTAAGTGACAAACTGCTAATTATGTATGAGCGTAGTTTGTACTAAGTTATTACCGCTGTCTAACTTTTAACTGACTTCTACAAGAGCTACTATCCAACTCTACTAAGTACAGTTATTTAAAGTATGATCCACGTTCAACATTTTGAAGGCTTCATATTTTACGACAAACCGCAAATCTTCTTGAAATTAGGTTGAAACTCAAAGCGACGAGGCCTCCCTGTTTCCTTAATCTACTTACGGCTTCCAAAAAAATATCGTAACAATGGCTTTTAATATCGACGTCAATTTAGCAACGGAAGCCCAAAAACTATAAACTACCATCTTCAAAAGTGTTAGTAATGTTTTTACCGGCGTTTTAAAGCATCGCCGCTAGATGAAATGGCACCGTCGTACATAATCAAACCACATGCGGAGCAGTAATTGCCTCAACATTCAAAGACCCGCTCACATCAGGCCGTATAATGACAAAAATAGTCCAAAAAATGCCTCCGCATATAAGATATTTTTTAGTGAGTTCGCGCACGGAGTTAAATTACGAAATAAAAGATTAACTTAAAAGATCAATAAACTTAATAAATGATCTCAATAATTGTTGTATTACGGGCACAATGGAGCGGCGTCGTGAGACGTCATTAACGCGCGAACATCATTAATTTTATTCGCGGCTTTCTGACGTAAAGGCAATGGCGTCTGTCAGATTTGAAAAGCCGCACTGCTGCCACCTGTTGGTAGCGCGGTGAATTAGATAGCGAACCCCGCAGCGTTCCACTTGATACTGCCACTGGAATGACTCGCAGGAAAATAACGACCTTTTTAATTTTATAAAGATGTGTAATATTAACCATATGTACTTGATTGACCTATTTATCACAAATATTTAAAACTTCATAAACTATTTTACATTTTTACAAATTAGTGTTTGGTCTAAACGTTAAGAGTTGTCAACATCATATTACTATAATATATTACTTCAATGAAAATAAATCGATTCTTCTAAAATCATGTAATTAACGTTTTGTACTGGTAATATGATTCCTATGCATGAATCCGTTTAGGTAGGTACCACCGCAAGGCCAGTAAGTGCCAGTATTCTGTCTCGAAGCAGTAGTGTGCAAATATTACTGTTTCGGTCTAAATGGTAGTGAGAGCTAGTGTAATTACTGGGCATTAAGGACTGATGTTTCAGGGGGAGGGACGTAGTATGGTGCCTCATAGAAATATTATGGGTGACACAGCATTTGATATGGGTAGGCGTTGTACTTCTCTTCAGGTGAACGTTTTTGCTCGCTTAGTCCAATATCTTCTTTATAAAAACAATGAGATGTTTTCCTTTTTGTCATTTATTAGGGACAACAAGCAATCACATTATATAATTAAATAGACTTAATATATAATGATTACAAATGGTTATTGAAGCATAACCAGTCCCGTTGTCCAAAGGTTGCTAAAAATGATGTTTATTAGTTCCTTACATATAAATTTTGGCATTTTGTGTGGGAGGAATTTATAGTCGTTTTTTTTTTTGTAAAATATATTTAATTAATCATAGTATTATTATTGTGATCTATGCACCTTTGTCTGTTTGTCATACGTAGTTCATTGATCCTTTTACTAAAAAAACCATAGGGCGATAAACAATATACTCTCTAAAGGCCGTTTGGACTGCAACATCGGAGGCGAATTTTTTCCTTGTAAGAAGTTATTCAAATTCCGGAAAAAATGGTAATCCGGTCCGGTCCGGGGAGTACGGTGGATGGCGCAGACATTCCAATTGCAGCTCCTCTAGTTTATCGGCCGTCTGTTGTGCAGTGTGTGCTCTAAAGTTGTCCTAATGTGGGACAGGATTTGGCTGGTTCTCCAGGGTTTAGCCATTGCGACGAGCGCTTCCATTATCGTACAGGATCCACTTTTCATCACAGGTGATGACTCGATTTAAAATCCCTTCATTATTGTGCTGGTTGAGCAACGTAACGCAGCAGTCGACGCATGTTTGCTGGTTTGCTTCACTCAATTCATGAGGTACCCACCATTCAAGATTTTTTACTTTCCCTGTTTGCTTTAAGTGGATTAAAACAATTTTATCACTCACAGCGAACAACTATAGCGATATTTCAAGTTTTCCATTGTGCGAGATGAGCGACGCCAAAGAAAAAACGAATGAGAAAAAAAACTAATGAATTACTGTTTTCGAAACCCAAATATACCAGCTAAATGGATTTATAAATTTGAATTTGGAATTCCTATCCAAAGGGGATATATTTCAGATCAAAGTATCCAGTACGACAAAACGCCAATTTCATATGTAAGGACCTAATATTTGCATACGTGGCAAATAGGTTTGCAATTACACGAAGTTAATACTATGAATAAGAATTATAACAATAATAGAAATAAATATTGTATATTATAGTGGTTGGATTTTCTGAACGATGCAGGGGAGCATGCGAACATCAGGATTACTTAAATGGGTGCAAGCTCTCCGGCATTCGTCTTACAATAAGAAATTTCGAATAAATATGCGGTATGTGCGGTGTGGCTTCGATAAGGTATATTTTTCATTATTCATTTTAATTTGAAATTTAAAATAAATACGACATACGCGTTGGGTATATAACTCATACTTCACACGATGTGTCCAGTGCACTGCCAAGTGGATCCAAGTGTCCTGAATAGATCAAAGGTGCCTAAATTAAAATGTAATATCATTTGTACAAAAGCATCTCCATTTTAATTATTTCTTGTGATACTTTAATTTTCAAGTTCGAGTTTTATTTCAACTTTGTGCCAACAAAAGCTCCATCATTTTAACCGTCAAAATGGAGCGTATCCCAAAAAGAGCTGCCAAAAAACTTGAGCCGCCTCTACAGATTAGATTTCTTTTTGGTAGCTAATTGCGTTTTATCAAATTAAAGCAATTCCGCTCGCGGCGAGTGATGTCGATGATTGATAATGTTTGACAAGGAGCGGTTCCCACTAGTTTTACAGAATAAACTGTTTTGATTCACGTTAATATTCTGCCATTTGTCTTGTGAATAAATTCTTTAATATTGTCTGTTAACGATTTTTTTAACAATTATCTTATTGAAGCTCCGGTTATTTTATATGTCTGAGACATGCATGTCACTTCACTACCAAGCACTATGGAAAATCAGAATTCAAAATCGCAATTAACAATTTTAGTGGTACCTGGGATTTAACCTTATTCTTTCGCCTGTTTCGTCTCCGTCAGCGAAACCTCATTTCGAAACGTTGGTAGATTGTAAAAAATTGACGGTTGACAAACAAAATTTGAATTTCTTACGTTGAAGAATAAATAATTTTCATTTAATTTCAACCCAAGTATCATAACTCGCATTCCGGGACATGTATGTAAATTAAATATAGGAGTGCTTAATATAAATGTTATAGTATTCAATATCAACAGATATTTGCATAAGAATAAAATAGAATACTCCTTGTCCGATTACATCAGGAAAGCGCCCATTAAATACTCCTTTAAGAAGTTGGTCCGTGATCATTTAGCAGAGAATCATGACAACATAAATAGTTAGTAGTTGGTCATCGTTACAAGTGTGCATTTATTTATTTATATATATTTTTTTTTATTTTACGTTTATTTATATGTATAATATATATGTATACCGTATATACGTATATGTTTATGTATTTAATATATATTTATACATGTAACATGTAAATTTTTTTTTTCTTTCTCTTTCTTTCTTTCTCTGTTTTCCTTTATTGCTACACCTATTCAAAATCTCACCACTCCATGGGTTGACTGGGAGAAAATGCCTAAAGGCATTAAGTCCGCCCTTTGTATCCCTTTATTGTAAAGGAAGCAATAAAGAGTTAAATAAATAAATAAATAAATAGCATCAAAATATTCAGCTTCATAATGGGTACTATCTATACTCACATGCAACTAAATCGACTCACCACCTAAGTTCAGATACAAAGCAGTTTAAAAATATCTTAACTAATATATGCCAAATTCATATTTTAGCTTAACAATGACATAATTAGCATGAAAATTGGTTCAGTGAATTTTTGTGATCTAAATAAAAAGTAAAAAAAAGTTATATTTAAGGAGTATATACAAGCAATAATCATAGGCAGTAGATTTTCTCGTGCGTTACTTGATTTCTCCTCTCCCAAATTTACATATCAACGGCACTACAATTCCTTTCTCGGACAAAGTTAAGAACCATTTTCTAACCTTTGACGCTTAGTTATCTTGCTATGCACACATAACTGAAATAGGCAAGAGTTTCACTTTTGTCACTTTTTTTCATTAAAAAGCCTCTAAATTTTACTTTCCAGATTCTCGCCTGCTGGAAGACATAACTAAATGAAATAAGCTATGCCTTTCTACTAAATTTCTTCATTCTGTTTTCTTATTAACTATTGTTTGTGTGTACCTAAATTATTAAATAAATAAGATATTTAAAATTATATTAAAATAATTTATTCAATATTAGGTGTCGTCAATGCACACAGCTCTGGATGTCTTACTCGATCCCTCCTTAAATTCATTACACAAACATTGTTCATTCATCTCCGGTCTCCTCCAGTCATGAAAACGAGTTCGGTCTTACTCTCTACGAAAATTCTAACCCACGTCATGCAGGAACCACGACCCATGGGATACTGTTTCCGCGAAGCAGCACTGCGTAAAACCGCTCACCGGTACACCCGGCCTCTTCTGTCATTACCACGCAGGCACGTCCTGCACTCGTCAGTGAAGATGCCATTGCTAGATGCTAATAATTACGTGCTATTGAGCAAATGGCAGGCCTTCTTGGAGCAACGTTCACTTTTGTAAGACGTCTTCTCACGGTCCACTAAGTCATAGCCTCGAACTTGTCTTCTGCTTCTGCTGCACTTAGACACTCCTGAGGTGGTGCTTTCGCAGTGATGTGGAGATAATAAACGATCATTAATCTGTTACGAGGATTTCTATTGGCGATTGCGGCTCGCAATTCATGTTTGCACGCAAACGAATGTTATTAACTCTGACTCTACATCTAGCATACATTGTCTTACAAAAATCTCAACCGATTTCCATGCTAATGATGTAAAGCTTAAATATCAAGCTTTAAAAATATATATAGATTTAGTATACATTAGTTAACCCATTTTTTTAAAACTACTTTGTATATGAACTTAAGGGGTGAGTCGATATAGCTGCACGCGAGTGTGTATTCAGATGAACCTTTATAAAATCGCGTTTTTTGTTTAATCTTTCCGGATCAGTAGCCCGATGTGGCCGCGGGCTTTCCGACTGAGATTGCTACTGGTTTATTTCAAAGTTTCTCTTAATGTTTTTGGATCTCGTTAAAATAAAAAAATAAATAAGGGGAATATTATATTATGTTACCGGGAAACACGGTAAAATAAGTTATATAATGTTACACCATAAAATAATGAAAAAATAATTTAGAATCCGGTAGTAAAATTATTTTCTGTGTTTTTCTAGTAATTATTTTATTTTTAGTATTTTCACCGTTATATTTTAAGATCCCGAGGATCCTGAAGAAATACTCTTTGTATTATCAACAGATTTCACATATCTCACATATACCTAATCTCACACTAAGCTAATGTATTTGTACATTTATTTTTCCTTCGTAGGCTTATAAAAACAATCAATTCATTCATTCATCATTTCAGCCTATCACTAGTCAACTGCTGAACTTCAGCCTCCCTCATTGATGGCCACAATAGTTTGTAGCTCTCATTTTAGAGGATTTTGCCATAGTTGCCACGCTTGGCAGGCGGGTTGGCAACCGCAGATAATTTATTCAGATGTTCCAGTTCCAGAACATGCTGTTGCCCATCTCCTTGCTTCCATTTACCCACTGTCGAAAATTACGACACCCATGAATTGGAGTGGTAGATTCCATTAAGCCAACATACGGCACTAAAAGAATATTTAAATTAATTTAAAAAATGCTAGTTTCTTTTTACACCCTTCTGAAATATATAGGTCATTAAGATGTCTTGTTTCTATGTTCTCGTATATTAATTTAAAATGAACTGCACTTTGGGAATAGACGGAAAATGTTTTATGTAGCCTTCTTTGTTATGATTAAACTTCCCGACGTCACACACACGTCTTTCTTCTCTTTTAAATTGAAATTCAGTCTTTTGCACACTTACCACGTCGTAAATCAGCACTTAAAATAACAATTTAAATGTGCCGGCACCAAGATTCAAGATCAGATTACTCGCGTTCTTTAAAAATTAAGGCGAGTGCTCATCGTAAAAACCGCGAGCAAATCTACATATCTCTTATAATATAAATTTCTCTATAATATTTTTATTTAAATTCTGCCAACCCGGTTTGGAGCAGCGTAACGGACTCTTCCCGGCTCCAAAGCCCTCAAGAACATTACAGGGGAGCTGTGCTTGGTAGTGACATTTATAGGTAGCTCAGGAAGCCGTGGTAGCTCAGGGGCTAGGCGCTCGCTAGAAATTTATAGTACGCGAGTAACCTGGGTTCGATTCCCGGTGCCGGCAGCACTAAAATTGTTAATTGCGGCGGTGAAGGAAAACATCGTGAGGGAAACCTACATGTCTGAAAAATATTTCGAAGCAGTGGGACATTTATTGGCTGTCACTTAACTTTTTGTTTACTTAACTTCACTTTTCCACCATTTCTTTATTCTTCTATTTCTTTGTTTTCTATTTTGAAAGTAAAAATTATACTCCTAAAAAAATCATCAAATCTTAAAAAAAATAACATAAAGGTAAATCATTGTATTTCTTCACTAATTTATTAACGCATGCAGCTGGCCAATTTGCGCTAAAGTGACGTCTTCAGTCACTACAAGAAGTTGCTATCTACGCAAATATGTATATAAGTTACAGTCTAATCCGTATTGTGATAAGAGAATCTCCCCAGTTGTTCCCGGGGAGTCGACTCAATAAAATGTACAAAAAATCTCATGACGGTCGGTAGATTGCGTTCATCATAAACATTTCAACTACATCAAACCTAAATTATCTATACCGATGAAGGGCAGCAGCGTCTAAGTTGATAGATGGCTCTTACAGCGAACGCGTACCCTCCTGTCAAGTGGCGATTATGGCGAAACCTCCGACCTTAAAGAAAGCCTGCAGTAGACTGTTAAGGGGTATTGATGATGATGAGATGATGATGAAATTGTACTGTAGCACTGATTATTTCTCACATAATCTTATCCGAAGTAACACTCATACGATAAAACAATGTCAAAGGAGCAAGACAATCATTAGCTACGGCTGAGGCTTAAAGCCAATATCCTTGACATGTAGTTTTAAAACGCTGACTATTAAGTCACGCGATCATCGGTTTCTAATATTTAATAAACGTTCAACGCGCCCCGCACAATAAAGCACAAAGCCTTCAGATTGCATTGGGAGGTAGGTCGGCGCAAACGCAGCCGTCATTTCAATCATTAAGAAATTCGGCGGCGGGCAGGCACAAAGCGGTGATTGATGCGCCCGTTTACCGGTCGCAGTGGCACGGACCGGTAAAAAAGGAACGCTTAATTAACTCGTTTGGCACCGCCGCTCATTAGAATTATTAATCAAACCGAGGCGGGGCGATAGCGCGAGTATGATGTATCGAGCTTTGATTACATTAATGTATTCCAACGTTGGTAATTAAAACCACGCCGGGACGTCCAAGACCAGTGCTGGGAACAAAAGGCGATTAGGTTCAGACCACTAAATCCAAAGACCACTAATGACAGTCTATAAAATATGGTTTCGCTAATCCAGCAGGTGCTGATAGACAATCGAGGAAATTAAAACGAAATCGTTCGACTTTTTTTCTTGCGCACCAACAAAAAGCTTAATGCACCTGCATAGTCAATTTATAACACGATTTGCGCAATTAATGTAAAAAGAACAACAATTAAGTAAATTTAGTTTTTTACATTACCGTCATTATTAATGGAAACCGGATGTTTATGTCTTGAAAGACCAGTATCACTGCGACATACGTGATCGTTAGGTAATGCCATACATAATGATTTCTTATATTTACGCGAATATTACACATTTAATAAAACCATGTTTACGGATTCTATTGCGTTCAATTTTGACTATTTATAACCCGACGAGATGAGCTCTTTACAGCACCCATAATCACAGATATAATACACGATGTAGGAGATAAAAGATGCAAGAGTATACAAGCTAGATTGGGAATGTGGTTTCTCTTAGATAGGGCAAATAAAAAGATAAATTAATACCGGGGTAAAAGCATAACATAGCTGATGTGAAGCATCGATCCCCTTTTTTTATAGATTTATATGGTTTAGTGTACACCACCCTCTTGTTCTTCTTCTGGTTTTTCATTTTGCTGTATAAGTTCTCTGCGCTAAAGTTGTCTGGAAGAAATCGCTTTCAGTGATAAGACCGCCTTTTGTACTTTAACTTAAATATAGTACTTAGTCTTTATTTTTGTATTGGTGTACAATAAAGAGTACATTGATTGATTGATTGACGTCTGTTATCTGTGTACATGTTCTGGATCATTACATGAGGTTTAATAAACCACAAATTCTTGCCAAAGAACACCGATTCCCACCAAGAATGATTCGCGAGGCTATTCAAATTAAAAAAAAACATCATCATTTTAATAGAGAAGATGGTTGTCACCTCAGTCTTCCCATGACCAAGGGTGCTGTAAAGCGCACGAAACGTCGGGTTATAAATAGTCAAAATTAAACGCGATGAACGCGGTAAACTAAGTTTCATCAAATAACGTTTATTATTTGAATTCTTTTTCAGTAACATTTTGACATTTTCGACCACATTTTCAAATGAGACCTGCAAATCCGGTCAAGGTTGATATGTATAAGCAAGCTTTCGTCTTTCTCTACTCATGAGTAGTGATTGAAATGAAAACCTCATGGTTTATGCTATATCACAGTATAGTAAATTAAGTTACTTGGGTACGCTCTAGTTTTCGTTACTTAAGTTAATAAGCTTATTCACGTTTTAGGCACTTATACAGAACAACAATTCGAAACTGCTCCAGTTTTCTTACAAGTTCTTCTCTGAAGTTTTAGGGGACAGTAGCAAATTTATGACTTCGAAAAAATTTTGAAATAAGCCCAAATTTAATAAAATATTTATTACTTTTTAATTTAATTTTTTTTTAATGAAAATACATTAAGTATACTCGATCCTTTACCTTCATTCTATATGATTCTAAACGTTTTTAAAGCCATAACCCATTACTAGTTTAATAAAAGGCAAAAGTTTACCATTTACATAGGTTTAAAATTAGTTTAAATTAGTATTACCTGCTTTAAACACGCTATTCAAATGAAAGTAATTTCGATAAAATCGTTATCATAAGAATTGACATGTGATAAAAATACATATAGCTGATACAAGAAACATGCGAGCTGCAGGCTGTTAGTTCATAATATGGCGAAGCTAGCTTCAAGAATAGCTGCCCGTGTAAGGCCACCGTCGGTGGGCGTGCATCGTGCTGAGATATAGCCCGTTCTAATCTCCCACTGATAGTTGCACTGCATAAAATACACGCAGTACCTACGTAAATGGCTGATGAATGTCTGTTACGTAGGTTAATAAATAAATTGCTTACTGGTGGCATTAATGCATAGGAAATTTTACATACGACGAATCGTTGAGAAGACATGACGCAATTTAATTTGATATACCTAACCTCTAAACTAAATTTCAAACACAACAAAATTTAATGATATATGTATTTTCTGTTTGTTCGCTCATAATCCAGTAATATATAAAAATTAGCAGTGCCTCGTGGTTTAACTCCCGAAAATAAAACCGATCACATGATTAGTTATGACGCCGTACGGCGTGGTACCTCACTGACCTGAGTATTCCCAGTTCGGCTCTTCTCGGTAATGTTCGGTTCTTAACGAGCGGCTCCTTAAGCCCGTAACAAGATTCTTAAAGCCTAGAACCTTACTCTATATACGGGCTATCTAATGCAAAATATTTTTTCAAATCGGTTTAATATTTCCTGGGATTAGCGTATTTAAACATACAAAGTCTTCAGCTTTCATCATTTCTTATATTTACGCGAACACTACACATTTAAATGAAACTAATTTTAAGGATTTAATCACGTTTAGTTTTACCATTTATAACCCTACGTTTCGAGTGCTTTACAGCACCCATGGTCACGAGAGGGCTGAGGTGACAGATGTCCTGATGTCATAGTTAACCCGGAGTACCTATAGCTTTTAATTATTATTTTTGGTCCGATCCAGCAGAAAGAGCTAACTGTGTCTTGAGGTCTTGCAGTGGTATGCTTGGTTTTTGATTTAAATTTATTCATTATAGGATCCTAAGCAGGTAGTAGTACCCAACCATCTTCTCTATTAAAATTAGGATGTATTTTAAATTCAATAGCCTCGCGAATCATCCTTCGTAGGAATCGGTGTTCTTTTGCGAGGATTTGTGTTTTATCAAATCTGATGTAATGGTTGGGATGATCCAGAACATGGTCACAGACTGTTTCCTGGAGCAGCTATGCTTCACATCAGCTATATGTTGTTTTACGCGGGTTTTTACTGATCATTTTGTTTGCCCTGTGTAAGAGAGACCACATTCACAATCCAGCTTGTATACTCCACCATCTTGTAGTGGGATGTTACACTTGACAGATGGTAAAAACTGACTTTCTCTCTCGGCGGCTTGAAAAATGTTCGTATGGAAGCCCGCTTCAAGATATAGCCAATCTTGTCTGTGACTCCTCTCACATATGGTAGGATAGCAGGTACACGCTCAACTGTGGTCGATTTCACTCGGTCACTGCGACGTAGGCGCGGAACCCGAAGCTTGTTGTCTTGCAAAACTTGCTTGACATGCTGAAACTCGGCGGCCAGGTGTCTACTGTCACAGATCTCTGATGCTCTCTGAAACATAGATTTACCCACTGTAGCTAACTGTGATGGATAGTGGTGAGATTCACCGTTTAAATACCTATTACTATGGGTCTTTTTCTGTACACAGTATGACTCCGAATTACTAAAACATCTAGAAGAGCTAAGAGTTATTTGTCTCTAACTCCATTTTACAATTTATGGAGTTAAGGTGGTCTAAAAATGTAGCAGTAACTTTATCAGAAGGCAAATATATGAAAGTGTCATCTACGTACCGCTTGTAGAACTTTGGATGTACTGTAGAAGTATGGATGGCTTTCTTCTCAAAGTTCCATTAATATGTCAGAAATAATGGGAGATAGTTAAAATAAATTAATGAACAGAAGACTTTATTTCTTAAATTTTAAAGCATTCACATACACATCGTGCAGATTAACACCATAATATGCAGTGCTGTCACTATACCACTCGTGGTATATAGCAACGTAGAGTCAGATTTTTTTTAATTCGTACCAAAATGGTGGCAACGTGGTTCAACGCGCCACCCGTCACGTCTCTTTTCCCGCAGTGGCGAAAAGTGGGCTACACATGTAGCCTCTGCCTACCCCTCTTTTTATAGACTAATAATCACATTTGTTACTAATAACTTAAAACTATGGCACAGCATTTCAGTCTTAAAAATACATGTTTAGTTTGATTTTTGGTCTAAGACCATATTTATATGAAATTGACTTAGACACTTTAGTCATACAACATTGACATTTAAAACAAAACAAGAAAATAAAGTAATTCATTCCTCTTCAGAATCACAATTATTACAGACATATGTTAAAGACGACGAAGACTAGTTAACGCACTTTTCATTGTTGAACTAATTTCAAATTATGTTGGGAGTTAGCGCCAGTGGCAATCCGTTTGAACTATTCTTGGCATATCATAAATTGTCATGTTTTTTCCAGGATTACTACGCATCAATGTAGCTTGTGCTAACTACGAATACTTTTTAAATGGCCCAAAAACTGACCAATTAGGGGCTGTAACTTGTGAGAACGAAGGGGATATGAAAGCATTACTACTTCACTATTCTTCGTTAAATCGAATACCGGCAGTGAGAGATGGGAACTGTGATTGTCCAACAAAATCAAAACAGGAGATTGTTTAGCTGGTTTAACATAGCAGATGAAATGCTCCATAAAGCGCTAGAACTTCCCCTTCAGTCGGATGACTGAAGGGGAAGTTCTAGCGCTGCGGTTCTAGCGGTTGGATAACCGCTAGCATTGCAACCACATTCTGTAATGATAAATACAATTTAATTCATTGTTTGTAGTGGGTTATAAGGCTTTTTACCCCAACGAGTCATAAGTTGAGTTTAGGATTATGCACAAAAATCTAATAAGTACAATAAAAAAACAATTGTTTAACGGTAGACTTTATACTATGAGCTAAATAAATAGAAAAACTAGCTTTGTAATGTTACAAACGTAACTTTCAGACTAAAAATTAAACATTTACTTACATGACTTTTATGAGCCGCGGCCGCGTGTACTCCCAACGGCATTCTTTGGAAATAGCAATAGCGGACCTTATACCCGCGGACCTTTTAGCCCTACCCTACGATACTTATAGCATACTAAAATCCGCTATATGATATTGAGTATAAAAGACGACGTCCAGGTAAAAATAAAACATTTAAATACATGGAGCGAGCGACAGGTGTCGCCAAGTTGTAACCAACAACAAAGGATCGCTATCACGAACTGTTAATACAAGAAGCGCGTGCGCAGACGCAACCACAACCCTACACGAAACGTAACGACATTCCGTTGAAAATTGTCCCCTGTGGGTATTAATTTAAAGGATAGTTTACGAGTACTGTATACTCCAATAAAATAACATCAAAAACAATTTGCAAACTCAACGTACGAACAAAGGCCACGCGTTCGGTACTCATGTAACCACACAGGACGTCTCTAAAAAACGTCTGTGGTTTAACTGTAACACGAAACATATAATACCCTGTCTTAAGATCTGAAGGTAGGCCTTTTGTTCTACATTTAGATTTAAATTAAAGGCATAAATGACCAACTCAGTAGGGCTGATTTTATTTAAAAAGTAGACTAAGTATAAATATATTTGTATTTTTAAATTCACAAAACCACATGCCCATGCACATGGACACCTACGTTCTCGCATCTTTTATTATTCTGTTGTAAATACTTAAAGTATAACGTTTATGATGCAAGTGTATAAGGCAAGAATTGAATAGTAGTGATAATGCGGAATAACCTAAACGAGTAGAATCCAACAACTGATCTCATGGTTTTCGTAAAATTCGACTTCGAGTATACGGGGAAAATCTCATAGCTTACGATAGATGCCAGATTAAACGCCTCAATACGCAAACCTAATATACCTAGACCGTTGACTAAGAGCAGTATCCTGGAACAAGGAGTCAAGTACTTCGAATAACAATGTGTAGAATTTGCCGTAATCTGATTACGGCTCCACACCCACTCAACTTGGGTCAGACTATGTCTTTACATGGTAACTTTTAAAGTAACTACTGATTGAATTTGATGCAATTTTAATAATAATATAGACTCATACCGAAATAGATACAACATATTTTTTATAGACCCTCTTCTAAGACAAACGAGAAAACAACTCACCTGGTGGAAAGTGATCAACGATGCCCATGAACATCTACAACAGCAGAGGATTTGCGGGAGCGATGCCGGTGTTTAAGAAAGAAGTGGGCTATTTTCTTAAAGTACCTAATATAATATATAAAGTACCCTAAGTCATTTTGGTGACATTTTAGTGCGTGGTAAATTTTACTGATAGTGGAACTTCTTTGCAGGAGTCCTCCTAGATAGCTATAACTAACTAATATATATAACTAACACTGTTGTGTATCACAACAGTGTTAGTTATATTGCCGCCAAAAAGTAGAAGAAGTGTGTAAGTAACTAAGTTCTCGGCGTTAATAAGATCAATAATTTTTAATATATTTATAATAATGTTACTTCACAGGTCAATACACATTTAATACTTCAACCACATAATTATGATAAAATTAATATTACACACAGCGTTCGAGAAACAGCGACAGATCTTTTCGTCCAGTATATTTTTTTTTTTTTTTTATTTATTAAAACTTTATTGAACACCTTAATTGAAAGGGTAACAATGGGCGGACTTAATGCCTATTGGCATTCTCTACCAGTCAACCCGTGGGCGTGGAGAAAGTTGTGAAGGGTGCAATAAATAAATATGTGAAAAATACGATAAATAACCAGCCGAAGGAAATAAAAAAATTAGAAAAAAATAAATAAATTATAATAATATGGTATACATAAACATACAAAAACATAAATACACACATATATATACATATATATATATATATATATATATATATATATATATATATATATATATAAATATATATATATACAAAATAAACATACACACATATTAATACATACTTAAATATACGATACATATACTTAAAAATGCAATGATCAAGGAAGACGAATACAAATTAAGTATCAACAGAAGATGCCTTCAGGCAATATTCCCGCACCAACCTTTTAAAAGTATATTTGTTGGATACTTTTCTAATATCTTCGGGCAGGGTGTTCCAGAGCAGTGTAGCCTGAACAGTAAAGGAGTTACCGACGAAACCGGTGGAATGTTGAGGTACACTAATCTTATGATTAGATGAGGAACGAAGAACCCTTTCATGAGTTAAATAAATATACTGGAATTTATCCTTAAGATATGACGGAGTGAAGGGATTGTTTAAAATAGTGAAGAGAACAAGGAGAATTCTAGAGTTACGCCTTTGTTGAATAGGAAGCCATTTAAGGCGAGAACGATATTCAGAGATATGGTCATACTTACGAAGGCCGAAAATATACCTGATACAATTGTTTAGAAGGCGCTCTAGCTTATAAAGAAGATCTTTGTTCAAGTCTGTGTAACACACATCTGCATAGTCAATAAATGGAAGTATGAGTGACTGCACAAGCATGACCTTAGTCTTAACGGGCAGAAAGTTTTTAAGGCGGTAGAGTGAGCATAATGTCCCGGTCACTTTCCGGGAGACTTCAGTGACGTGTTTCCTCCAGTCCATAGTCGTATCGATATACAGCCCCAGGTTTTTCACCGAGTTAGAGAACGGTATTATGTTATCGTTGTAATGCACGGAAGGCAGACTTGAGAAATCAATTTTACCTAGCATTTTCGGGCTACCTACCAGCATAGCTTGGCATTTTGTGGTATTTACAGTAATTCCAAAGCGTAATGACCAATCGTATATGGACTTAAGATTGTTATTAATATTATTAATCGCGTTATGTAGAGTATAGATATCAGATTGCACGTAGATCTGAAGATCATCTGCATACAGGTGATACGAACAATTGAGACTCGAAGTGATGAAATTAATAAAAACTGAAAAGATTAAAGGAGAAAGAATACCGCCTTGCGGCACGCCAGTATCAATATCAGCCCACTGTGAGGTATTTTGCCCCATGCAGACAGATTGCTGACGTCCGCGAAGATAAGAAGACAACCACTCCAGGACCGAGGGAGCAAATTTAAAATGGGTAAAAATAGCAAGGAGGATTTCGTGGTCGACTGTGTTAAAAGCATTAGAAAAGTCAACAAGCACCAAAACTGTAACTTTCTTCAGTTCCATGCCTTCCCTGATATCTTCAGTGATTTTAAGTAATGCAGTTGTGGTGCTGTGACCAGAGCGAAACCCAGACTGATAAAGACTCAGTAGGTTATGTTTGTATATGAAGTTAGAGATTTGCTTATGGACACAGGCTTCCAAAACTTTGGACAGAAAAGGCAGAATCGATATGGGCCGGAAATGATGGGGAAGTGTAGGGTTTGGAATTTTAGGTAGAGGTTTCACAAAAGCCTTTTTCCACAGAGACGGATATTGGCCCGAGTCAAGAGAAAAGTTAATAATGTGAGTGACTGCAGGGAGAAGGTACTCTATTAAATTGGTTATCATGACTCTACTAACCTCATCACAACCCACAGCCCCGGACTTAATTGCCAAAAAAGTCTTCCTAACATCTACTTCGTCTACAGGAGAAAAATTAAAGACAGGAATTGGAGGGGGTTGGATTGAAGCTATGTAAGCTATGGTACAAGAACGGATTGTAGGGTCCATTGCAACAGCAGAAGTGAAATGAAGGTTGATATCGTCGTGAGAAATAGTAAGACCGCATTCCAGAGATGGTGACTTACCCACTCCCATAGAGTTAAGAAATTTCCATATATTGGATGGTGAAGAATTATTTATATTATTGTGGAAATATCGGCGTTTAGCAGTACGTACCACCTGATTGCATCTATTTCTGGCCATCTTAAAAGATAACCAGTTCTCCTCCGTACGTGCCCTCTTAAATCGTACGAAAGCCCTATTGCGCCTGTTCATTGCCTTCCGTACAACTTCAGTCATCCAGGGAGCTGGCCGACGTTTGACCCTAACCATATGAGCTGGAGCGTGAGCATCATACAAATCCAGAATCATGCTATTGAGTAAAGTAACCTTTTCATCAACAGCAGATGCCCTTGTTATAGAGGTAAAACTTAAATTGGCTGCGTCACTCATTAATTTATCCAAGTTTATTCTATTAAAATTGCGTAAAATCCGAACCGATGGACAAAATTTCGGTGGTATTAGCTTATACGAAGCATAAATGAGGTCGTGACGAGAGAAACCCGGTGCAGGAAGCTGACCATGGGTTACCACATGTTCATAAGAATCGGCAATAATGAGATCAATCAATGAGTCATCAGATTCGAAGTTATGATGAGTAGCCCCCAAAGGAAGAATAGAGAGATTAACAGACTCAATGATTATACGAAGTTTTTGAGAGCGTAAAGAATTTTTTAACAGATCGGTGTTAAAATCCCCCATGACTATGCAGTGCGAGTACTCAGAAGTAATGGTCTCGAGAGCCATTTCTAAATTGGCGAAATAGTCAATTGAAGGAGGACAATACACTACTCCTAGAATCATCCTTAAACCCTTGACATTAAGTTCCAGAAACAAAAACTCCGCTGAGGCAGAGTAGGGAGAAGGAGAAGCTAATACGATTTTGTACGAAATTGATTTATGCAAATAAATAGCAACACCACCGCCCCCTCTGTCTATGCGGTCGTTTCGAATCAGTACAAAATCCGGTAGAGGATACAACGTCGAGTGCAACGATGGCTTTAGCCAACTCTCAGAAACTAATATTGCGTGTATAAAACTGTAAGAGAAAGATACTTCAAGCTCTGAAAAGTGGCTTGGGATACTTTGTGCATTAATGTGACAGACATTTAGCAATTTATCGTTGTTCGGAAAAATTTCGTTTAATTGTTTACTTAAAGAATAAACGTTTAACTGATCATCAGTATACCTTAATGTCTAAAAACCAGTCTTTAACCAATGCGTTTTGCGAGTGATAATATACGGAATCGAGACATAGTCCTTCACTGCAGGCCTCATGAGGAAGGTCAACATCGCTCAGTGAGTGATTGAAGGGACAAGAAATTCGGTAATTCTTTGGGAAACAGAGCCAGTAACGATAATTTCAATAGTAGCCGACATCACTCTAAGAATCAGCAAACTGAAGTGGCAATAGGCCGGCCACATAACTCGTAGAACCGAAAACCGTTGGGAAAGAAAGGTTCTAGAGTGGCAACATTGTACCGACAAACGCAGTCAAGGGACCCCTTTTGTGGGAAAGTCTATGGATTCAGTTGGCTCAGGAACGATTTTATGAAAATCTATAGGGCAGGACAATCTCTGATAATGGTGTTGACGAAAACAATATAGCCAACGAATTGAATTTTAACTATCTAATTTTTGCCACGACACATCTTAATTCTAAAACTTTCTTCCCTTATACTCCTTTATCCATCATTCAGATATGAAAAAGGTTTGACTGAAATAAGCGTGAACACCTTCTGCAAGGTTGCGTATCCAGTATAGATGACATCATTGTAACATCAAAACCGATCGGGTAACTTAAATATTCTAATGATTCATTTAGCATCCATTGACTAGTCATCATCATACTAACCGGCAATTCGCTAAGGACAACAGGACGGGATGCGACAGTTTATTCTGTTTACGACGTGCGGACGTTATCGACTCCTACGCATTGAAGAGGAACGAAATATTATGGAGACACCTTTTTTGTTCTACCAGGTATAAATCGCCTAATTTATTTCTTATTTATATATAACGCGTGCTTTTTTTATACATAACATGCAGTAGTATATTATAAAAGCTCTAGTGGGTGACTAGGGATTCTCATGTATAACTTCTCGTGGATATCGAAAGAGCCAGTGTAAAAAGAGATTAAAAAATAAAAGAACAGTAGTTTTGTGAATATTTTTTCTAGCTAAGTAATTTACTGATAGTAGGATTACTATGCGATAATCCGTCTTGGTAGGTACCACATCAGAGCCAGTTATTCTGCCTTCGACACTTTCCAAGCTAGTGTGATTACAGGACGAATGAGACTTACACAGAACAGAAAACAGAACACGGAACAGTACACAGAACACAACACAGAACAGAACACTGAACAGCACACAGAACGGAACACAGAACACAGAACAGAACAACGCAATGAACACCGCACAGAACACCGAGCAGAACACAGAACATGGCACATGACATAGCACAGAAACACAGCACAGAAAAGAATATCGAACAGAGCACAGAACAGAACACCGTTCAGAACACAGAACATAGAACATAGCAGGCAGGCGTGTCCCTTACAGTCACTTGATTTACATGTACAATGAACAATGAATAATTTACAATGAACGATTTGCTAGTCTCGTTACACAGTTCCATTAAAAAAAATAACACTCCTGCAGGGTCATTACAGACATGGGTATTTCAGATCTGAAATACGGATACATAGATTTTTAATGGTTTTGAATATCAATAAGAATATCATTTCATTCATCCTTTATTATTTTTTATCTTTAATTTGTTTGCCCTATTTGTAAAATATACAAGAAAGTTTAAAATAATAAAAAATATAGATTTTGAAAGAATGACTTACGATAGATATGGGACCGCGGGATGAACGTATTAATGCCGCTGTCTGAACCAATTACAAAATAATGATTGCATCGTATACGTTTATTTCGTACTACATAGTAATCCTTTTTTTAATACTACCTATAAAATGGGTTTTTTTGTTTATTTACCTAATAGTCTGAACATGTCCTGCTCGGATGACTTGCCGTGCTAGAAATCGACCAGAGACTTCATCATTTCGTGCCGTACCCAGAAGCTAGAATTGTTTCTTCGAAAACACAAACTGTAATGACCGTGTTTGCTACTTAAAAGGCGTGTCAAAGATATAGTTACAAGTGAGACTTACATAAAACTCGAAGTCTAGATCCACTTACCTCATCGATATAAGAAAACAATAGATAGGTTTAAAATCATTGTTTTGTATAAAAACCGCTGCGTCCGTCGTACGGGGGAGGTGAAGAACGTGAACGCGTTTTTGTTTATTTTTAGCTACTAGCGACAACACGCGACGAACAGCAGGACTAACATTAATATAGTTACAGTCAAATTGGTCAATAGTTATTTAAATAGTTACATAGAAATCGAATCATTGTACATAGATGATTTATCACAACATTATTATTTATTTCGTCGTTCTGAACTTTTTGAAATGCTATAAATTAGTATAAATATATACGAATGTATAACTCTCTCGCATCTTATTACTTAGTGGTTCAAAAGAATGTAGTATATGTATTCTCAAATATCACTTCCCAAATGCCAAGAGCGTGGATTCGGAGCGCCGTGGTTCCGATCTATAAGGGAAAAGAGAGTAAGTATGAGTGTAAAAGTTATCGCGGAATCAATCTCAGGTGCCATACTATGAAGCTATACGAAAGAGTAATTGACAGTAATTTAAGATTAGAATGTTCACTATCCAGCAATCAATATGAGTATGGCTTCGTACCAGGCGTATCTACCACCGATCCAATGTTTGCACTCAGCACGATTTCTTAAGAATGCCGGGCTAAAAACCATCCTTTTCATGTCACATTCTAAGAAATGGAAAAGGCAATTGATTGTGTTCCAAGTGACACCATCTGGTGGAGCCTGCGCAAGAAGAATGTACCCGAACAATATGTCACTATTATTGACGGCATTTACAATGATGCGGAATTGATGGTACGGACGGTATTGGGAGAGACCAAATCTATAGCGGTCCTGTGACCATCTGTAGCCTGTATGGCGTCCATCAAGGCTCTGTGTTGAGACCTGTCTTGTTCTGCTTAGTTCTGCACGACGACAGATGTGGATGTGAACGACGGCGATGTAGCTATCTGCACTGAGAGCATGGCTTGCAGGAGTTGAAAAAGCACTTTTGGTCCAAGAAATATCAGATAGAGAACGGTGGTTTAGTATTGAGTGTTGCAAAGACACAATTCATAGCATTAAATGTCCAGACTTGAATATTAGTCAAACTGTCATCGATGAACAATCAGTCACCATGTGCGACCAGTATAAGGCAGGCCGAAGACACGGTGGAAGGATTTAGTGCAAATGGTCATACGGGAATGCATGATATCCGAAGTCGCTGTCCAGAACAGAGCGAATGGATAGTGATTATACTGGAAGCTGACCCCACCACCATATGAGAAATATATCTAGGAGAGCCACCATCATGTGGGATTATACTGGTCCACCGCAGGGCTAATTACGGCTAATTACTGAACTGATACTGTGGTGTGCAAACGTTGCTGTATATGTAGTCTTAAGGGCACTGAGAGCTAGTGTACTCACTGGTCATATGAGACTTAAGAACTGACGTCCCAGGGGGACGGTACAGTGTGGTGCAACACAGAAATATTCTGGGTGACACAACGTTGCTATGAAAAGACGTTGCACTTACTATCAGGTGAAAGTTTTGCTCATCTCGTCCCTTCTAGATATAAAAAAATAGGAAGAGATAGAGATTCATACTTAATTCGAATTATAAAGTTTCATATTATTTAACTAATGTAGAGCTTAATAAATACTAAGACTTGGTTATTTTTGACGTTATATAGTATATATTAGCTTTCTGGGTCTATCTTAACATGTCAACCGAAGAAGTTAATCAGTCAACACATAGTTGGACACCAATGTACATCTTATTCAGTGTCACCAATGTACTTTCCTTTATCTCTGCCGTCTTTAGGAAAGCCTAATGAAATAGAGATTCGAATAGTTTACTTTTTAAATTACATTTCGTTAATATATAAATGTACTCGTACATATGTATATATACAATAATAGCTGAAACCCGCGACTACGTCTGCGTGGATATAGGTTTTTTTGAAGTACGGTGGGAACTCTTTGATTGTCCGGAATAAAAAGTATCCTATGTCCGTCGCCAGGATGGAAGCTATCTCTGTGCCGAATTTCGTCAAGACCGGATCAATGGTTGAATCGTAAAAAGGTAACAAACAGACAGAAGGACAGAGAGAGTTATTTTCGCATTTACGAATATTTTAAATTTAAAATACGTAAATTCGGATTAATTTGTATATTAACAGAGAAATACGACAATTTGATTATTTTTATAATTTACACTTTTACGAGTATATATTTTTATAATTACACATTTCGACAATTTACAATTATATTATTAATATGTGCATCACTAAAAACGTTTTGTTATTCGGCGATAGGTGGTATATGACTATTTTTGTTTGATGATATTGTAGGAGCCATAGACTTTGTTAGGATAAAATTTCGCTTACGGAGACATCAGTTATGGTATAGCGACAGTTTCTTGCAATATAGAGGTAAGCATAAAATATCCAGTATATATAAAATAAAATTAATATATAATAAAATTAGATTTTAATATTAGAACTTATAATATATAATTTGATATTTTGCAAATAATATATTTTATGTGAAGGATGTTGTATTAATGTAATATTATTCATAGTAAATAGATAAAGTAATTATGATAATGCTCTTGAATATTAATAATAACACTACATTTAGTAATAAATGGGGCTGTCAATAAAAACAATTTCGATATGATATGCTAATATATCTAAGACATGTCCAGTCCGCCAACCCGCATGGGAGCAGCGTGGCGGATTCTTCCTAGCTCCAAAACCGTCTCAGAAATGAGAGGAGGCCTTTGCTCAGCAGTGGGACAGTGATAGGCTGAAACTTTACTTCACTTTTTATGATATGCACCTGTATTTACAATAATGGCGTAAATTGCTTTGTTTAATTGCACAGTACGACATAATCACAAAAAACTGTTTACTAGTCGCTGGTCAGAATGTGCGTCTGTCATGTGCGATTGACACGCTACTCAACATAGCCTGAAAATTGTAACTATCAATAGCTAACCTGACTGTGAGTATTAAACTCATATATTATTTTTTTTATCGATAACTTACCTGTATGATATAAGCTGTAATTTAAATAAAAATACAAAACAATTTAGATGTAAACAACAGGATTTCATATTTTTTTTCGACCGCAGAATCTGCAACAGACCGACCTTCGTTTAAGGTTTCGCGGGTAGCTATTTCTTAATCGCCCTCGCTAAAATCAGGTAGCAGCTTAAGACGATACGTCTTAAGGCCATTATATATCCACTCTTCTCCCACCCTAAAATAAATACCTTCCGTCGCACCTCTCTCCCCACTTCCAACAGATTGCAGGCTTAAGCCCTGCCTTTTAATATTTAAATCAGACTGAATGAACACACGTTATTTAGGTAAGACGGGAATCATCAAACAATTAACCTCGAAACTTTCATTATCTTTTTTTGCTTCCTCTTAAAGCGTTAATGGCGAATCGACTTTTTTAACTTAAGCAAAACACTACGTGTTCCAACAAAGTGATGTTAAGGAAAAAAACACGTTTCTCTAAATAAAATTGCCGTGTCCAAGGGTTAAGTGCTCACAATTTGAGTTGTTAATGCTGTTATCCTTTTGATACACCTAATCAAGTCATTCAGTTCATTACCGCGGTTCGTGTAGCGTGACTTGGCCACTGTGTACCTCAAAATGACTTCAATTCTACGGCTATCTATATTAGGTAAAATATTTTTTCGTTAATTTAGACCTTGCCTTCCCGATATATTTTATTTGTTTAACGTAGGCCTGTTAAGTTAATATATCATCATCAAAATTTTAGCCTATCTTTAATCCACTGCTGAACATACTAGGTGGATTGAAAAGTACTCGGCCTAACACAGATCCATTCAATTCTAAAAATCAAATCTACCCACATTATTTAGTTCAGTTCAGACTAGTTCATTGTGTGAAGTTCGAAACGTGTGCGATAATTAGTTGTGATTTTATAAATTTATTAACAAAGTAATCGGTCATAAATTCCGCGAATGGAGCAAATCGAGCAGCGTGCCGTCATTAAGTACCTCCATAAGAAGGGGCTATCATCAAAAGCCATCCATGATGACATGGTCAGTACATTAGGCGATTGTGCTCTGTCATATTCATCCGTCAAAAAATGGATAACAGAATTTAAGCGTGGTAGAGAGAGTGTGAAAGATGAACCCCGCTCTGGAAGGCCTTCGACGTCAACTACTGACGAAAATATTAAAAAAGTACTTGATTTAATAATGGGAGACCGCAGATTAAAAATTAGAGAGATAGCCGAGATTATAGGCATCTCTTATGAACGAACTCAAAACATCATTGTCAACGAGTTGGGTTTCCACAAGGTGTCTGCGAGGTGGGTTCCGCGACTGCTTTCAGTTGAACAAAAAAGGACGCGATTGACTATTTCACGCGACTGTTTGGAGTTATTTGAAGCCGATGCAGATGATTTTTTGAATCGTTTTGTTACTATGGACGAAACATGGGTTCATTACTGTACACCGGAAACAAAACAACAATCAAAACAGTGGAGAAGACCTGGTTCACCACCCCCTAAAAAGGCTAAGTCGATTTTGTCGGCAAATAAGGTGATGGCTTCAGTATTCTGGGACTCGAAAGGTGTGATTATGATTGATTATCTTGAAAGGGGTCAGACTATAAACTCTGATTACTACTGCACCTTACTACGTCGTTTACGAGAGGAAATAAAAGAAAAACGTCGAGGAATGCTCAGTACAGTCAATGGCTGGAATTCACAACTGTGAACTTGAACTGTTACCGCATCCGCCGTATTCACTAAAAAAAGCACTTGGGAGGTCAAAGATTTTCGACAAACGACGAGGTCAAAGCAGCTGTAGACGCATATTTTGACTCTAAGGAAGAATCATTTTTTTTAACGGTCTAAATGCTTGGAAGGGGAGGTGGCAAGTGTATTGAACTTGATGGTGATTATGTAGAAAAATAAAAATATAACTGATTTAGTATGTGTTTATTTTCTTGGTTAGGCCGAGTACTTTTCAATCCACCCTCGTATGTAGGCCTCCCCCATAGATTGCTACAAAAGTCGGTAGCACTCGTTTTGGGGGGCTTTTGCCATAGTTGTCACGCTTGGCAGGCGGGTTTGCAACCGCAGTATTTTTATTCATATTTTCCAGAAAGATGCTACCCATCTCCTGGTTTTTCTTTTTACTTTTGTCGACTTCAACGATACCCACAGGATGAGATGGGGTGATAGATTCTCTTAGGCAGCTAACACACGTCTGCTATAGATATACATATAGTGAATAGAATCAGGCGTTACTTTGCGGAAATCCATTATAATGAAGGAAAGTAAGTTAATTTGCTAAGATCCGCATGCAAAATATAAATAAATATATACACATTTATTTTGACGATAACAGCAAGGGGTGCCCTTGCTGTTATCAGCCTGAAGTTTCAAGTTCAGGGTTAAAATTCCAGCCGAAGATAATATTCGTGCACCTTTAAAATTATTCACGATGCACATTTCTCCGACCACACTGCTAAATCATTCTTTCGTATAGTACGTTTCAGTTCGTGTCAATAATTATTCTTAGTAACCATAGTATGGTAAGTACACTATGTCTGTAGGTGAAATTGCAGTGCATCTTATCCTGTCATCTAGTCAAAAGTCTATCACCGCTATAACTCATCTGTAGTCCTACTGCTGTATAAATAAATGTCACAAATGCCTCGCCAAAGATTGCCACAGAATTAGGTCGTCGTTCCCTCTAGAGGGAGTCGTCGTATACAGTGCCGGTACGAGGCTACTAGCATCGGCAAACATTTTACTATACTCAGCAATATTTTTCAAGCGGTGGTCGATCAACTTTATATGAACTCTTAGTCTAAGTTGAAATCCATGATTATCTTAAGGTCAGAGAGCTTTTAGCTTCCTGACAACCAACTTCAGATAATCTTTAAATATCCCAGCATTATTTATTGACCCCTCTCAGCGGATATATACGTGCGTTGTACACACACCGGCACAATTAGCGGAACTCGAAAGAAAAACATTATTTTTCATAACTTTTTATAAAAGACTGGCCAGTTATGTTACCTCTTTATTTAGAGCTTGAATATAAAAATGGAACTAAAGCGACCGTCATTTTTTTCATCGATTTGTTTCTGTTTCGCGGTATAACTGATTCGTTAGTGATTCGAGCTCGGTATGAGGAGAAAATTAAAAGTTTTATAAATTCGATAAATTCTCAATTTTATTACTAAAAGTTATTTTTTCCGTGTCAATAGTAGGCGCCTTAGTTAAAATAAACTAAAAATGCCCGATTTTACACCGCCAGAGATTATTAGGGCAGATGAAATGTGAAGAAATGGTCATACCTACAGATCTATTGCCGCCAGTCTGCAGCAATCAATTTCAACGATTCATCGCAGTATTCGACGGTACCGGTTAACTGTTTCTCTTGTTAGGAGGGGACAAGGCAGAAAAAAGTGCACTTCGAGGAGGGATGGCCGTTTTCTACAACTTCGAGCTCGCATGAACACGCGGGTAACGGCTGTGCAGGCCCGAATTGAACTTGAAGTCGTGCAAGGAGTGCGCGAGCGTACAGTTCGCAGAAGATTTGAGGAAGTGAACATAGGTTCTTATGTACCGGCCAAAGCTCCAAAGCTTGAGAGACACCATCGTTTACATTGATTAAACTTTGCACGCGAACATCGTTTTTGGGAACATATGGAGGTGGGTAATTTTCACTGATGAGCGTAGAGTGCTCTTAAACCAGATCGATGGAAGGCAGAGAATATGGAGATTAAATGGAGAACAATACATTCAGACTAATTTTGAAAATACGGTGGCATATGGAGGCTTCACAGTTATGGTGTGGGGAGGGATAACTTTCGGAGCTCGTACGGTGTTAGCGATGGTCGATGGAGGGAATGTGACTGCTGATACACAGATGATGACATAAGGGATATTTTAGAAGGACACGTTGTGCCAATTGCTCCCTATAATGATGACGGCCTTATTCTGATGCAGGATCATGATCGGGCTCACAGTGATCGCACAATCCAACCATATCTAAACCATGTGGGTATAACAGTGATGCAGTGGCCAGCAATATCCCCGAATATGAATCCTATAGAGCATGTTTGGGACTAGTGAAAGAAAAGTGTTAAATCCAGAATACCTCCCCCTAACAAGGTTGTTAGGGGGAGGTATTCTGTATACTCACTCTCAGGTGAGAGAACTGCAAAACGCATTACTTGAAGAGTCACAGAGCTCCCAAGAAACAATAGATAACATAATTCGCAGCATGCCCGGAGGGATGGAAACATTAGTTAGACCACGAGGAAGAAACACACTTTAATTTATTTAATGTTAAAATCTTAGTAATCAATAAATAAGTAGTATCTTTAATTTACAACATTGTTTGTGTTCCCACAAAATAGATAAAAAAGTGTTTATTTTTTTATTTTGATTATTTTAATTAAATTTTATTAAAAACTTCTTAAGGTCCATGATAAAAAATGTTTATCAGTTTGTTACTCCATGTCTGATTATTATTTGTTTTGATATACACGTTATTATGTCTATACTCTGCCTTTTTTAACGTTCCGCTAATTGTGTTGGTGTGTATATATTGCCAGGTCCATAAAAAATGTCCAGCTTAGCTCACACTACTAACATTAGTAGCCTGAGCTAATGATAAGCTAAGAATTCTTTGCTTCCCGACCAGGACAATGGGAAAGAGGCCGTTTTCGTTATTTGACATAGCTGTATTGGCAGGCCACTTGACAACCTCAGCTTGTTTATCAAATCGAATCAAATCAAATAACTTTATTTGCTCGAACATATGTATAGAAAATAAGGTCATAATTATGAAAGAGTGAAAGTTAATTGTTAATTTAAAGTAAATTTAAAGTTGCTAAGATCCGCATGCAAAATGTAAAACGGTGTGTATTACCTAGTTTTGAAAAGCACCGCCCGCCCTCCTTCAACAGCGTGCACAAGAAAACCAATACCGCCACCGGGAGCCGCCACCAGATACCCTCCACCACCACTCTACACTTTTCAAAACTAGGCAATTGATTTTTGTTTTCATATTTTATAGCTATCGTCTACCTACAGTCTGTGAAAGCTGCTCCAAAACCCAACGTCAAGCAGTCCAGTTGCCAAGAATTTTCAAAGAACGTTACTTTCAAAGACAGCCAAGCACTGGGTTCCTGGTACTTGCTACATTTCAGAAGAGAGAAATCTAATCGCTCCGGCGATTCTCACTGCGTAGAAATTACAAACGTCACTGATGAGGTACATTGGTGTTTGTTTTCTTTTAAGCTTTCATTACTATGTCATATACATATCGTTGACAACTTTTCTATAACGTTAACTATGTTAATATTATCTGATAGTATTTTTTTATTGGATAATGCGATGAAACGAGCAAAACGTTCACGTGATGGTAAGTGCAACGTCTGCCCATAACAAATGCTGTGTCATCCAGGAAATTTCTGTGTGACACCACACTGTGCCCATCATCCTGTGACATAAGTTCTTAAGTCTCATATGCCCAGTGATTACGCTAGCTCACAGTGCCCTTCAAACCGAAACACAGTAATGTTTTCACACTACTGCTTCACGGCAGAATACCTGGCTCTGGGGTGGTACCCTACCTAGACGGATTCCTGCATAGGAATCCTAACACCAGTGAAATAGTATTTAATTACACTATTTAATATAATGTACAGTATTTAAACGTTTAAGGCGAGTCTTTAATTGATACTTCTTCTGGTATCATGCTTCTTCTGGTATGTGCTTCTCGAGAGTGTAAACATTATTTTCGTATGTATACTTTTTATAAGACAATCATTATAATTTCTTATCCTGTTACAAAGAATGTTGTTGAAAAGAAAACGCAACCTTGCTCGTATTTTCCATCATGCAACAGTCTTTACCTTTACAACAAAGCGATATGAAATTTTTTTGTAGTAAGAGATAAGTTATTGGCCATTATTATTTCTCCTATATTTTCTCCTATATTTCTAATAGGAAAAAAGAAATCTAGCGGAGCGCATTGAAAAGTACGTCGAGAACCTTCAATGGGACCAACTCGTACTGAATATGCAAATACCATGTTCAGCAGTCAAGTCCAACATGACCAGAAACTATTATTTGGAAAAACTTGAAGACAACGGCTCGTACAGAACTCTACCAATACCACCCCCAACTGGTAAAGTACTATTTAGCTTTATTCTAACTTTTTTTCCAGTATAATATAATTTATTCTTAAGAATTATTCATCATCAAATTCTGAGAATTTTAAACATTACCAAGGTAATTAAGTGAATAAGTATCATAGAAATCACCAAATGTGTCAGTCATATTCGAACTCGTTGGCTAACTACTACTACTATTAAAATTAATAGACATAAGCAGGTGAACATGGTTAATTAAAAAAAACCACAAGAAAAAAGAAGCTGCTGCCCATTTTCTGGTTATAATTTTCTCTGTCGACTTTTACGACAGCCAGGGGATGAGAAGAGGTGGTAGATTCTCTTAAGCTACTCTTAAGACACCACAATGAAAAAAAAGAAAAATACCTGTACTATTCAAAAGACATTTGGCAAATTAAATTAAATTTTCTTACACCAGGAATGATTTATGACGTTCTAATTCGTCAGTATCTTAATACCGTTACGGATCATATTCATCCAAATGGTACGCACAATCACTGTCGGCGGTGATCAAATTAATAAAATTATAAGAAAGAGTATATGGTAATATTACAACGATGTTCATTTATTTCTTTACATTTAATAAATAACAATAGTTATCTAAAAGCATAATAAAATACTTCCATTACTTTTTAATAAAATGCACCTTTCAAATTCTTAAAAAAATAATAGTCGTAAGACATATCGTCAGTAATAGACTTGCCATGTTCAAATCATCGGATTTTTCATTTTCTGCAACTTAGATAACGCAAATGTGCATTGTAAAAACACAAGCGGGCTATCATTGGAAGGTTATTTCAAAAACGGTGACCATTGATTAATACTTAACCTTATACATAACGCTATTTCTTGAGATAAATACGACAGCACTTAGTACGATACTGCTTTACCCACATTATGTACTTTAAAATTATACATCGAATAAATCAAAGAGATATCGCGCCCTGGTTTCACCACCAAATCATGAAAGCTACTAGTATCAGTCCATTAAATTGTGAAACGGTTATTTTGAAACATCAAACTTTTCATTTGTTTCCTTATTCTGACATCCAATAAGACGGTTTTATTCATTCTATTATGTGAATATTTCCCGTAGATTCATGAATTAAAAAAAATAACAAGCTTATTTATGGTAATAATATTTTATGTTATTTTTTATGCCTAATTTGTCAAACTGCAATATTAAGTGTTCCAACACATTATGTTATTAGATATTTTTTCCTCCAAAGCTTAGTATGACGTTTAATGATGAGCTGATTCAGTAAATGTTAAAAACAACTATTAAAAACAATGTACAGTACTATAAATTGATATCAAAGTTAACGGATTTTGGGAGAACCTATGTCCCAAAATGTGCCATAATCGTCGCGCTTGATATAGCTTATCACACCATTTCGTGATTGGCTATGTCATATAAGTATAGATATTCTTATGTTGCCACCAAAGTAAATAAACATCGTCGTCATAGTTTCAGCCTATCACAAGTCCACTGCTGAACATAGGCCTCCCCCATAGATAGCCACAAGTTTGTATCTCTCATATTGGAGGCCATAGTTGGCACGCTTGGCAGGCGGGTTGGCAACCGCAGTTTATTTATTTAGAAGATGCTGCTGCCCATCTCCTGGTTTTAATTTCCCTCTGTCGACTTTTATGACACCCAAGGGATGGAATGGGTGGTAGATTCTCTTAGGCCGCTACCACACGGGATAATAATAATAAAAGGAAAAATTATACACATTCATATTATTACATTATTATTTTATTCTTACAGCAAAACTGGATCTGGCAGAATTCCACCGATACCCAATGCGTCTAAAGCTTGTAGACGGCCAGTACTTGGCTATGATGGACTGCCATGAAAAGTTCGTCTTCCTTCTGGGCAAGCAGCCTCCAGCTGGCAAAGACCTGGCCGAAAGTGTCAAAAATATGATAGACGCTTACTGGCCAGAAGAACATTAAATAACCAATGTATTTATGCATATTTTTAATTATTAATTTTTCGAATATACTTTGAACATTTTATGTAAATATTTTTAAAATCAAGTATTTTGCAACTTTCAGAAATAACTACATAATTTATAATGTTTTTTTTTATTTACGCGAATATTACACATTTAAATAAAACTATTTTTTACGGATTTTATCGCGTTTAATTTATAACTATTTTAAACCCGACGTTTCGGGCGCTTTACAGCACCCATGGTCCCCCCGTGACCATGGGTGCTGTAAAGCGCCCGAAACGTGACCGTGGGTGCTGTAAAGCGTCCGTATCCGTAAAAAATAGTTTTATTTAAATACATAATTTATTTAATAAAAAAAATGTATAAGATAATATTAAATTTAAATAAATGAAATAGTCAATAATTTAAATTTAATAAAGTAGGTTCCTCAAACACGCCTAAGTTTGAAACTAATAATAATCAGAAATTACTGAACAGAATATACTTTAACAACTTTGAAATAAAATGAGATACGCTACTTTTTGGCGTAGACTTTAAATTCAAGAGAACGTTTCAGATATTTAGTTGAAAAAAATGTTAATCTAGACTTTTCACCTTCCTGTCAATTTTAGTTTTAATTTTTTTATTTAGATAGAAATAGTGATGTCGACAGTTTAATTATACAGAGAAAAATGTCTTAGAAGTGCAACTTAAAGGAAAAGAATGTCTGGGACAACTATCAAAAAAGTACAGGTTGTCAAGGATTTAGGTATTCTATTTGATACGAAGCTCACGTTTTGCGATCACATTGACCAGATCACAAATAAAGCGTACAAAAACTTAGGCTTCGTGCTACGAACTTGTCAACCCTTCAACAATTTAGAATGCATAAAGCTGTTATTCTACGCCTACGTTCGTAGCACCCTAGAATATGGTAGTTGCGTATGGAGTCCACAATATCATATATATATATTAATAAAGTAGAAACAATTCAACGTAAATTTTTGAAATTCTTAGATTATAAGATGAAAAAAAGACATGAAACATACACAGAAAAATGCATATATCATAAATTCCTTACACTTGAGGATCGTAGAATTTTGTTGGATCAAATGACACTATATGACATTATTCACGGACGCCTCGACAGTCTACATTTAATTGCTCTAATCAACTTCTCTGCGCCGCGTTATCGTACAAGACACACAAAATTATTTTCTACTACTTACAATCACACTAATTACTCCAGTAACTCCCCAATAAATCGAATGTGTTCTACTTATAACCACATTTTCTCGGATGTGGACCTATTTTCTGGAAAGAAACATATTTATAAAAAACAACTTGTTGAAAAACTTTTTTGTAACTACGCAAGTAAAGATGACTTGCAGCCAGTGGCTATATCTAGCTAAAAATGATGTCCGTATAATGAACTAAAATCAATAAGTATATACGTATACACACACGCACGCAAACACGCACATGCACACACGCACACACGCATACGTGCATGCACAAGCGCGCACACACACACACACACAAACATATTTTATTATCATTGTAAATAAACATCGCAATTGCATAACACACTCTCTTTTTTTAACAAAGTGCATCTTTGCTATTCGTATCAGTGCCACTTTTTAACATGTTAAAACTTTGATATTTAATCTCAACATAAATTTTAAAATTATTCAGATGTTATATTATAATGATGGTTGCATCGCTCCTAGACCCGTAAGTTGTAAAGTCACTCTAGGGAAACCTATAATAGGCTAGTGTTATGATTATACTATAAGGTACAATTGTTATTTTTAAAAAATGCTGTTGGTTTTCTAAATAAATAAATAAATAAATAAAAATAATTTATCTATTACATTTATAATTGCCTTTTTTATAGAATTTATTTAGTTTACTTCAACAGCCAACGATCGAAACAATCTGTCCGGGACTCTAAAACTTATTAAAGCAATTAAATTCTACAAAGTCGAATGACGTAAATGGTCAATTATAGTGTAATTTTACTTTTAGTGCTCTACCTCGCACGAGGGTGTAGAATGGGAACGTTCTGTGCAGCGCCATTCTGTGATGCCATCGGCCCTTAATATTTTGGTAACAAAATTAAAATATGACCGAATTGTTGCAATATTACATACTCGTATTATCATACTATCGATTTTTTCAAACTACCGATTTTTATAAATCTATCTTAAAGATGATAATTTGTTACAATTATAATATATTATTACGGTAATCGTCAATTATAAACATTAGAAGTGCAACTTAAAGGCAAATATTAATGATTTCGCAATTACAGGTTACGACTTTAGGAAAATTTTCATTAGCCTGTACTGTAGCCCCTAAATGAACATCCAACTGCAATCGACTCAAGTGTAATTCGATAGAAACTCCATGGCCAACTTCAAAAAAAGGGATTTTTTTTCAGGATAAAGTGACGAGACGTGCAAAACGTTCACCTGGTGATAAGTGCAATGCTTGCCCATAATAAATTCTGTGTCACCCAAAACATTTCTATATACGAGTAACACCACACTACGTCCGTCACCCCGAGTTCTTGAGTCTCATATGCCCAGAGATTACACTAGCTTATTACACTAGTAATATTTGCACACTTCTGATTCACGGCAGAATAACTGGCCTGGGATGGTACCTACCGAACCTAATAAGAAGAAGGAATCCAGCATAGGAATCATCACAACTGTTAACCATCCCTACCATTCGTATAAAAAATATATGAAAAAGATGATGTTGCCGTCCCAAGCTCCGACCACGCCGATATCTTGCGATTACCATGAAGTTGTCGCCTGCACAGTAGATATATGATAGTGCCATACGTATTAAGTATTAATGGAAACACAGAAGCATTTACAATTGAATTTTGTACTACTACTGTAAGTGTTGAAATTGTGTTTTTATGTAAATATTTGTGTTTGTGAATAAACTTATTATAATTATTATTATAATTATTCATATCATGTAACGCTTATCTAATTAAATTTATTGAATGACAGTCACAACACATCTTTATCATTCATTTTCATATATACCAGTACAAAATAGTATAACGTTTAATGAAACGGGTAGTTGCATGAAACGTTATACTATTCTTTTCATTGGGATGAACCAACAAACATAAAACGATTAAAGTACATCGGTAAGGTATAAAGTAAAAATAAATATGAAATAATCACAAAGCTAACTGAACCATTACTTACTTCCACCCCACCGCTACAGAAAGTAACCCCTACAAATACTCCAAAGCACCACTCAAATTAAGTGTGGCGCGATCAACAGTCATTTTCGGTTACAATTAACCACACATTTGAGTGAAAAGTCAACCACCCACTCCAATTGATTTATTGTGTCCTACGAGTTCCGCCATTGTGTTGCGGGACTTTTATTGTCTGTTACACGGACTTACATAGCAATCTGGATGGGTCATACATGCTATAAAATAATTTAACACAACACCGGAAAAAATATATTTATTTTCAATTATTTATCCTTTAAATATTAAAATTGAATAGTGCATAAATGTAAAATAAATCGATAAAATTTTTTATTTTACTACTTTTAGCAAACTCATATCTAATACTGCAATTAATTATATTGAGGGTATCGATTCTTTTAATGCGAAAATTGATTCCAAGCTTTGGAATCACGATCTAAAACTCAGTGTTACTCAAATTACGAGTAAAGATGTGAAGTTTTAATATTCTACTTCTGGACATGGCCTCTCCTAAGAAGGGAAGATTTACTATAATCACCAGGCTTTGCCAACGGCTAGACGACTTCGGTATAAAAGGCCGCACATCTTAGACGCTGCACATCGTCACCGGTCTGTGTACACTTGGTTATTCCGCTACCTGCCGAAATTCACGAGATTTACCGGTAATTTCGTTTAGTCAACGGTCTTTTGACTTCCATGCATTGAGACAGGGACGTTTCTTATGCCAGCACCACCACACAGCGCACGTAAAAATAATCGTTCATTAATTTCCATTAATCCATAAACACGGAGCATTTATGGTTCGAAATAAAACTATTTTTTATAATTCATGATAAAAGTAATTTTGGAAAGTGCATAATTTTTTTAGAATCAATAATTATTTTCACATTTAGTACAAATTTGTATCAAAGTAGTGTGGCGTGTGCCGCCGAGGGTGCAACGCTGTTCATTTGTCTAAATGCAGAAAGTAGCGTTGTAAAGGGCACTCGACAGAAGCTGGGAAAGTGTTGCTCTTTAAGCAAAGTTAAAACGCTACTAGAGCGTTCGAGTGATCTCTAGCCTGTTACGATAACCGCTGCGCTCTTTGTTTAATTTCTATTATAATAGATTTCACGATTTACGAGTACATAATAGATCATTTTTCGTTATTATCTACTACATTAATACATTAATAAGGAACGATTTACCTACGTAGCAGATTGCGACTTTCTGTAACAGTGGAAAACTGTAAATGTAAATTAAAATGTATGTTACAGTGTAATGACTTTGTAAGTTTTAAAATTACAGTTCGATGTTATTACGACAAGGACTCTCCGCAATTATACGTACGTCACGTCGGACTCATTATTAAAAGTTCAAATAGTAATAACCGATGAAATAAAGCCGATAGGAATCTGTGAGCGGGCGAAATGAGGCGTCGGAGCGTAATTTTCGGCTGTTTGGTGACGATTTCGATGGAAAACTTTTTCAATTACGCTTGGTTGAATCAGGATAATGAGTGTGACTTATAGAAATAACAACCGTTATGAAGTGATGACGACAGTTTTTTGACCGAATCTTGAAATATAATCGATATTGTTTAAGTAAAAACAATTAATGTCAACTCAACACTTATCTACAGAAATAAAAACGTAAATATTAACAGCCTTTTCTTAAAGTGATTATCGCGATTTCTTAAAACAAAGCCACTTTTGCCTAACATTGTATTAACTTACTTAATTTCAGTCTGACTACCGCCAGCTGCTGTTTAACTCAAGAGTAGCGCACCTGTCTCTTGAACCAACTATCTTGGGAACAAATTCCTTTCCCGGATAAATTTTAAATTATAGAGCCAAAGTCGTGGCTCAAAATTAAAGATCCACGAGTTCGGATAACATAAGGTTTGCAACAAAAAAAATCCTTTTCTCTTTGAGTTGCTTTGTAATTTGTGTATGTATATATTATTTAAATAGTCATAGATATTATAAAGCCGTAGTAGCTCAGGGGCCTGGTGCTCGCCGCCATAAACATACAAAGAATAAAATCCACCTTGGGTGATTTTACCCTATTTGATACTATTTCTAACATTTACACGGAGTGTCACAGTGTCTGCAAATGTTCACATGTGATGTGATTGAACCAACGTGATGCGTGCCGCGATCGCCACACCTGTAATTATTACGTACGTTACCCCGAATGTTAATCGTTGGGAAAATTCAGGGCGCGTAATGAGCGAGGGCGTCGTTTGGCTTGTGGGAACCCGCGTATTGGCAATTGAATTAGGCAAATGCTTTATAATATCTACTTATTGACTTTTACCACTTATATTCGAACATCGACAGTCGCATAATAGCTAATTAAGAGTATTTTTTGTAACTAATGTTAGAAGGTACGAATTAGTTTCTCTTTAAGATTTTTTAAAGTCAAACTAATATTCTTTAATTATACCTAATTATGTCGGACCAAATCAATGTACATTCTACACAGTGTTGTAATTTACTTAAGTTTTAAACAACTTTATTCGACTTATTTTTAAGTACACTATACAGGTTTTGCGAAATAATAAGACATGGCATGTGGTAGCGGTGTAAATCAATCTACTAACTTATTCTACTAACCCATTTCGCCATCCCATAAGTCTCATAAAAATTCTAAGGAAATAAGTCCATAGATTTATATATCCATAGACGAAATAAGCATTTCAAATATGCCTGCAGTGTGTACGATGCGAGGAGTCTTGTACTGCGGTCATTATTTCATGCCTAGCGTGGTCATCATCATCGTCATTTCAGCCTATCATAGTCCACTGTTGAACATAGATCCTCCCCTTGGTTAGAGAGATTAGAGCCTCCCCCATAGATTGCTACAAAACACGAACCTGAGCCACCTGCATCCATCGAATTCCCGCCAAACCATGCAGGTCGTCGCTCCATCTGGGGGGGAGTCGCCATACACTGCGTTTGCCGGTACGAGTTTGCCACTCGAGCACATTTCTTCCCCAACGGTTTTCGGTTCTACGAGCTATATGCGGGTGGCATATAGCTCGTAGATTATATATTAAGGCCGGTAACTTCAGCTTTGCTAATCCCTAGGGCTATGTCGGTTACTCTAGTTCTGCTGCGGATTTCGGTGATTATAGAGTCCGTTTATAGAGGCAATTACATATATTCAGCAATAACCATAGGCAGTGCCGTGTGGTGGCGGCTCGTTAAAAGAATACTACCCCTCCATCTCATCCAATGGATCTCGTAAAAGGCGAGTAAGGAATTAAACTGCACTGTGCACCCAACAGCGCATGGTGGCGATGGGCTCACCATCTATCACACCAAGTGCATTATATTGTTTTGGTGAAACGTGGATTGTGGCAGTCATCTGTTTTTGCAGTGAGTGCCCAGTCTCTGACTACCCCTTATGGGATACAGTTGTACTGTATTACCTATATTATTTGTACAGTAATACAATATTTTACTTGAGTTAAGATTCCTATGCAAGAATTCGTCTAGGTAAGCAGTTATTCTGCCGTCTTCGGTACTGATAGTTAGTGTAATTACTGGTCATATCAGACCATAGAACCGTGTTTCAGGGTGACAGGCGCAGCGTGAACACGTGAACGTTACACATGACATGTTCACATCACTTCACTGACAATCAATTCACTCACAAGCAGTTCACTCACAAACTTACCATCAGGTGAACGATTTCTAAGACACGCCTCTCGTCTCACTTTCTTCCATAAAAATTCGGTGTATTCACAGAGTCATTCCTTCATTCGATAGAGAGGATTTTGTTTTAAAAACGTATACTCTTAATACGTTTTTAAAACAAAATCCCAGAAAATTCACTGTATATCATAAATTTAAAGTTTTATTTAAGCAGACTTTATGAAAGGGGTTATTATTATATTAAAACATGCATAATAATAACTACCAAGAGTGAGATGATCACTACCAGGCCACGATAATTTCTATATACTTATATTTATTTATACTAAAAACAAAACGATTGACAAGAAAAATATTATAATAAAAACTGTCCCTATTGTTTATTGCGCGATGGAGAAATTTTTTTCCGAACCAGTGTCGTTTAAAAACAATTGACGTTCAGTAATCGTTTTCTCTTTTTTCTTTAGGTTTTCAATTCGTCGGAATCTTTTTTTATATATGTTTAGATGATTCTTATTCATTAGAAAGTTGGTACCTTAGAGGTGGTCCAATATAAATATGGTCTAGTTTGATGATGGCATTCATAAAAAGATCATCACTCTTAATTAGCATAAGCATGTTTGGGGCTGCTGTGTGGAAGTCGGTTTCTGTATTATATTTATTAAATAATGATTCTGTCCTGATGATATTATATATATTAAATAATCAATCATTAAATAAAGACTATTTCCATAACACTGAAAGTACATTCTTTATCTGAATTCAATATTCATAGAAAAATTATCATTTGTTATAGCCGCCTAAAGATAAACAGAAATCCAACTAACACCTTTCAGAGCTATTTCGCCTAATTGCTCCACTTACGTACACATACCGCCTTCAGTCGACTGAACTGTGCCAGTAGTGTTTAGCGCTCCGCAATGCACAATCAAGGCATTTGCATAGCTAATCGGTACATTTAAACGTACAACATGCGATAAAGAAAATATGCTTCACAATGATTTATTATTCGTGACTGCAGCTATTAACTCTATAAGCCCTAAACACGAGGTAATTTACTACAGTTGAGACAATTATCATACCAAATCTATGAATCAAACATGACTTCTTACTAGACAACGATAACGATCACATTATAAGTGAACCTAGAGAACTTCTTCGGGCTTCTGTGTTGTTTTGTTGTGTTGTTGTGTTCTGTCTAATAGTTGTTATAAGTTAACACACCATAGCAATGGACGCGAGGCTTGACCGTCAGCGTAACTGCATTATACGGATTACTGGCTTCCATTCCATTTTATTAGCTGACACTAATATCTGAGCAGTACACATTTTATAAGTCTTCGGCGTAGATAAATCTCTCACTCTCTCTCCTCTGATCTTTTTGTTTAGTTTAATCTTGTTTGACCAGAGACAGACACAGTTGTTACTTTACTGAAAGAACTACCTTATCATAAAAGCAGAAGAATACTTTTGATCGAATAATGTCACAAACCAAAATATCAAAGAAGCTATCACAGATCGGCAACATTTTTTGTTACAATGTATATACTTTAGTCCTGGTATTTTACCAAATGGTTATTACGCCATCTATGGAAAGCCATTAAATTTCCGAGACATTTCTGTTTGTCCACCGTAACTTTTATGGCGAACACGTGAAAGGACGGTGTGGCAGATTTTCTTTGCCGCCACCACACGGCAATTACCATTACCAAATCTAGCTCCCTTTTCGTGATATAATTAAAAAAGCACCCATTCGTCAAAGAATGTTTTTAAACAGTAACTTTATTCTCTAGTTTTATCATCCTTATATACCGTTTGTCCGAACCCTGTGCTACTCGGACATCGAGGTATCAAGTCCGCTATGCTTAGATTTTCTATGCATTATAAACTCCAAATATATTTGTATTAGAACGCGAGTAACCGACACAACAAAGAATTACTAAACTGAAGTTGCCACACATCTTGTAGTACCGTCAACCTGAATATGCTCTGACACTTACAAAATATGAGTGACAAAATTTGCGTCTCCATACTAATGCGGAGAAGGTACTCGTATTTGAAAACATACTATTTATAAAATATTATTTAAGAATCTAAATTATCTTTTAGAGAATATCTGCTTTTTCTAAACCTTCGATCCGACTCTTCGGTTGATCGTCACAATTTTTGAATTTCCTTAAATCCCAAAAACTCTCAACAATTTGAAATATTTATAAGAAACTAGCGACCCCGGCATCGCTCGGGTGAAATTTACTAATGAAGAAAATTAGTATTATGAAGTGTGCAGCAAGTGTGGCCACAGACTGTCAACCTGTACGACACTTTTTTATTGACATTTTAATACAAATACCATAAAAATTTTCCGACTTTTCCGGTGGATTTTCAAAAAAAAAATATTTCATACAAACCTGCTACCGACAATGACGAAGCCAACAAAAAAAAATCAGCCAAATCAGTCGAGCTGTTCTCAAGTGATGATCTTCTATACATGCGGCAAATGATTTTTATTTATATAGAATAAAGATAGATAGAACTAAATAGAAAAATGCGTTAATAAAAAAAAGGGTAATTTCAACAAACTTGAATTAAGAATGTGAGAAAAATTTTCAAACACAATGCTACAATCTAATATCTATGAGACACAAATAGGTAAATAAGTTGTTCCGAAATATATACCAAAATGAAATTAACGAATGTATTGTAGGACCCAAACAACTTTGTCTCCAATTTTGCTTTAATAATAGCATATGAATTCCAATCTGTAGAGTAACAAACCGAGACTAAGTGCAGTCGAACATTTCCGTCCAGCCCATCTCGGCGGCCATTACGACTTAGATACGAAGGCGATAGAATTACCGGCCACTGAATAATTTGATAGGGGAAATGATTGATACAACAATCACGCGTAATAAGAAACGTGGTCATGCGATTAGGCCTCCGTGAGCCGCGACAGAGGGCGCCGCCGCAACCCGACAATTGCTCACCGACGATTTAATCAAGTCCCAGTTCCTAATGGCTTTCTCTTCATTAAATTGTAATAATGGGCGATGTTTTTATCTTCGCTACACACTGGGCGTGTCTGTTACATACTGTAAATGTAACTACTACCTATATAAGTTATTGAATATTTCAAAAAATGTCTATAAATATGCCTATAGTTTGGTACCAGGTTCATATGAACAACCACATGGCGAAATACTTTATAAAATTTATTCCAATTACTTCAGTTCATAACTTATTCATCTGTGATGTCAATAAATTCGAGATAAAATGATCTTATTTTAAAAAAAGTAAGTAAGCACTAACGCACAAAGGCATTTTGACAACGCATGCTATAGATAACCTTAGATAAGACCACTATTGTATTCTAACAAATTAGTACCAAGACCATTATGATACTCGTATCAATACATACATAAGTATTATTATATTACTACTTATGGGATTTATACTAGTATATATTATATATATACATAACTTTGTGTAAATCCCATAAATACAAAAAATATAACTGGGAAGAATTATGTTGAAAATATTGACAAATACACATAAATATCTATATTATTATGTGTCTGAAATTAAACAACATAAATTAAATTGATACCGTTTATGTGGCCAACCATCTCCTCCATCGCCCGCAATTAGTTAATGCCTAATTCTTCATTTCTAAAAATCTACCTTCATAACTAATGAAAGGTTTTTTCAATATTTAAAGATACGGCCAATGATAGTCTAGTCAACAAGTTCAAAAACGTGTTAAATAGACATAAAGCTCCTAAAAATATGTACGATAGCTTATTGCATGCGGAATGATGTCTACAAAAATGTTTTTTAAGGGCTTATTAGCACATAAAAAATTGCGATTGTTATAAAAAAAATAAGATTGAAAAAAAAAGTAATTTGGTTTTTTCTTAATAATTTCTAAAATAATGATATTTAAGGAATTTTGAAAAAAGATCCTGAAAGAGGAGGAAATTTCCAATAAAAAAGTCCCAACTCCCGGAATTCTATCTCTATTATTTATATTTTTTTTTAACGCTGAAAATAGGGCTCCGCGAGGTCGTTACGGCATAGGCGCGCCGTCTAAAAAGCCGGTATATCACCTAAAATAATTTTTTTATAGTATTAAATAACAATTTAAAAATTTTAAAAAATTATGGTGTAATCTAAACACTTGAACTAAAAAAACCTCGGTGAAAAAAAAATTTTATATCGATTTTTCAATAATTTACTCCATTGTTAATTAACTAATTTATTTCCAATCTCTGTTTTTATAAATTACGGAATAAAAGTTTAAATAATTCATCTATAAATTTTTCCCTTCGTGGAGCTCTTATCATTTAGGTACTTAATAAAGTAATGTAAAAGAAATTTATTAAAGTTTATTATTTTGTTAATTATAATTTTTTTTAACTAACAAACAAGTAAATATCTAAAAAATGTTATGAAAAAAATTTTTTTTAAGTAATATCTTATTATTGCTGTTTTTGCATCTACCATAGGTATTAATTAACATTGGAAAAAAAATTTTTACGCTATTTGTTAAGAAATTGTTTATAAACAAATAGACTATTTTGGGATTTTTTAAAAAAAATTTTTACCATCTTATTGTCTAGGTGAAATTATAATTTTTTAAAAAAAATTTTTTCTTAAATAAATTTTTTAATTGTTTAAAATAGTTTTTTTCATATTTCAATTGTTTAAATAATTAGTTATGAAATTATTTTTTCTTAAAAATCATCATTGACTCTTTTCAACGGTTTAACAACGAAATACATTTTTTTTATAAATAATTTCATTGTTTATTAACTTAACAATTTGTTATAAACAATTAATATTAATCGTTATATTTTTTTCGAGAACTACAAAAAATTACAAAAACAACCATATACAACAGAATATAGAAAAAAATAATTTCATAACTAATTATTTAAACAATTGAAATATGAAAAAACGATTTTAAACAATTAAAAAATTAATTTAAGAAAAAAATTTTTTTAAAAAAATTATAATTTCACCTAGACAATAAGATGGTAAAAATTTTTTTTAAAAAATCCCAAAATAGTCTATGTGCTAATAAGCCCTTAAAAACATTTTTGTAGACATCATTCCGCATCCAATGAGCTATCGTACATATTTTTAGGAGCTTTATGTCTATTTAACACGTTTTTGAACTTGTTGACTAGATTAAGACTTCTGTTATGGTAATTTTTATTTATTTTAATTTTAAGGCAAACAAACAATTTTACAATACACATACAACAGTCATAATTATATGTACAGAGCAATCGCAGAGCACTGATGTGCTCCTGGCCGATTTAAACAGCGACAACTTCTCTATTATTTCGGAAGCTTTCAACTGCGCGGTAGATATTTTAGTGCCACAAATTTACTCATAAACGCAAAGACGCTCACTCATCCCAACCCTCCCGGGCCCTATGTATCGCTAAGGTCGGAGGTAGAATGTCAGAGACAATGAATATATTTATCCGCATATTCATTCGCAGTACACGGTACTATTTCTTTTATATTATTTATTTTTAGTTTAATAGGCTTTTTTAAACAATTACAATGTATATGTCGCAGCACGATATAATTAGATAAAGTGAAGGTCATAAACGTTGGGTTAATGTAATACCTAGTTGCTAGTTAATAAACATTGTAAACTCAAAGCACAGATGTATATATTATTTTCAAGACTTGTATTTATCAGTACTAGACTATGATTGATGTTATTGTTTCAATTTTAGGCGTTGTCAATTCAATGATCCCGTGAGGCCCTATACCAGCAATTACAGCCCAGAAATCATTCCAGATTTTCAATCCGCGTAAATGTTTTTCACGCTATCCAATACGCAATCTACAACTAGATTTTGTAAAATAATTTTTAACAGTATATTAAATTCTGTATGTAGTGGCAATGGGCCGGACGCAATGTCACAGTGGAAAAACAAGGTTCTAGAGTGGAAACATAGTATCGGCAGCCGCATTGTTGAACGACTACTAGATCGAGCGTCAAATAATTAAATTTGAGAGAAGTCGATGAATGGAATTGACTCAGGATCATGATTTATTGAATCTATGCGGCAGGACTACATATGTATATTCACCAGAAAACTTGCGATTGGCTACAATACTGATGATAAATAGACCACTCACTTACACATACTGAACACTTAAATATAAAAAGATATTCGACAAGTAAGCCAGTCGTGAACGTTCTTTATCTAGATCAGGGCTCTCCTAGGCACGGCCCGCGGGCTGCATGCGACCCGCATCTGATACGACCCGCGACATGTTTTTGATCTACCACAAATGCAAACATTTTCCTTTTACAAAATTTACTTGGTAGAACATTATTATATTTTTATGCCATACCAAATAAATAAATGATGTATCTATTCGTTTGGCAACAAGTTCTCTGTTACTATTATTAGGGGAATTCCTATTTTCAATAAATTAAAGTATTTGGTTTTGCTCCAATATATTTATTAATTTGTATTGGCTTGAGATCGTATATTTGGACAGCCCTGATCTAGATAAAACTGTAAATGACTTCTTGAGGCCTATTTCTTTGCTGCTGGTGTAATGCGGGAAGCAATCTGATCAGTAACGGTCTGTTTTTAACCATTTTTGCAGATTTGCACAGGACATTTTTATGATTATTTGGCATTGTTTGTGAGCCAAGTTAGAAAAAGGTAGTGATTTGAACTTTTTCATCGTTAAACCTACGTCTTAGTACTGTGTTATTTGAAAGTAGTGTAGTTTTTAATCTTTTGCTTCTTCCAAGGTGACCATCACAGACTATATCAATAATGGACGACTGTGTGGTCAGAGTACCTTACTTTTAAGCCACAGGTCCTGGATTGGAATGACAGCCGGAGCTAATATTTGTTCAAACTCACAAATTACTGGTTTTTGGTCTTGTTGCGATTGTGCATATGAGATGTATGTCTGTGAAACTGTATGATGTGTTGATAATCGTGAGGAAGACCTTCCGAGACTAATAAAATATCTACTACTGGAACTTATGTTGTCTTGCGAGAATATGTCGTAATCGTCACACTTGCGGATTGGCGATCGCAATCCCAGAGACTACACGCTAAACGCCGATACCCGTCACTAGTCTGTATATTTGTATCTAATATAATTCAGATTGTTACGGCCCACTAATCGACGGCCAAGAGTTTCCTAGCACATCCTCATTGACCTTTACAACACCCACGGTATGAAAGCCGCCGTTAAGCAGTAGTGTGCAAACACTACTTTGTTCCGGTTTGAAGAGCACTGTGAGCTAGTATAATCACAGGGCATGTGAGACTTAAGTACTAATGTCTCAGGGCGACGGGGACAGTGTGGTGTCACACAGAACTGTTCTGGGTGACACAGCATTTGTTATGGGCTTACGTTGCACGTACGATCAGGTGAACGTTTTGCTCATTTCGTCAGATTAGCTAAAAAAAAATAGTATAAATAATGGTGTAAAATCAATAAAATAAAAATTAAGTGAATAATAATTTAATTAATAATTAGTAAATTATTCTTAATATATACTGTGTGTCAAAAACTATATATATTTAGTTATATCCTCAAATAAGCTGCCTAGTCACTTTTATTAGATACGAGGGTGGATTGAAAAGTACTCGGCCTAACACAGATCCATTCAATTCTAAAAATCAAATCTACCCACATTATTTAGTTCAGTTCAGACTAGTTCATTGTGTGAAGTTCGAAACGTGTGCGATAATTAGTTGTGATTTTATAAATTTATTAACAAAGTAATCGGTCATAAATTCCGCGAATGGAGCAAATCGAGCAGCGTGCCGTCATTAAGTACCTCCATAAGAAGGGGCTATCATCAAAAGCCATCCATGATGACATGGTCAGTACATTAGGCGATTGTGCTCTGTCATATTCATCCGTCAAAAAATGGATAGCAGAATTTAAGCGTGGTAGAGAGAGTGTGAAAGATGAACCCCGCTCTGGAAGGCCTTCGACGTCAACTACTGACGAAAATATTAAAAAAGTACTTGATTTAATAATGGGAGACCGCAGATTAAAAATTAGAGAGATAGCCGAGATTATAGGCATCTCTTATGAACGAACTCAAAACATCATTGTCAACGAGTTGGGTTTCCACAAGGTGTCTGCGAGGTGGGTTCCGTGACTGCTTTCAGTTGAACAAAAAAGGACGCGATTGACTATTTCACGCGACTGTTTGGAGTTATTTGAAGCCGATGCAGATGATTTTTTGAATCGTTTTGTTACTATGGACGAAACATGGGTTCATTACTGTACACCGGAAACAAAACAACAATCAAAACAGTGGAGAAGACCTGGTTCACCACCCCCTAAAAAGGCTAAGTCGATTTTGTCGGCAAATAAGGTGATGGCTTCAGTATCCTGGGACTCGAAAGGTGTGATTATGATTGATTATCTTGAAAGGGGTCAGACTATAAACTACTTCTGTTCCCTAACCTAAAAAAGCACTTGGGAGGTCAAAGATTTTCGACAAACGACGAGGTCAAAGCAGCTGTAGACGCATATTTTGACTCTAAGGAAGAATCATTTTTTTTTAACGGTCTAAATGCTTGGAAGGGGAGGTGGCAAGTGTATTGAACTTGATGGTGATTATGTAGAAAAATAAAAATATAACTGATTTAGTATGTGTTTATTTTCTTGGTTAGGCCGAGTACTTTTCAATCCACCCTCGTAGCAGATAGACCTAAGTACTTATTAATCATTTTTGTAAAAGTAATAGTAACCATTTTCTACAATTGGAATAAGATCGTTAATTATTGAACATCTAAATTTGACAAGACCTGTCGTTATTTAGATTAGTATTAAATGTAAATTTTAAAAAGGACTAGCATTACGATCAAACCTATTTCGATATTACGAGTTATTGTGATAGTACTGCGATTGCGTTGTAAAAAAGTCCGTTGTAACTGGGCGAAGTGAGTATTGTTGATAACGTGCATCAGAACGTTAACCTGTCCAAATGTTAAGTGTTTCAATTCAAAGTATACATCAGAGTTATACTTGACGATCTGACTCACATCTGTAATATCCGTAGAACAATACCATGAGATTGAGAAGCAATGCTCTATGATATGGTAACAAACATGTGGATGATTGTGAGCTTTAGGGAAAAAAGCTTGTAGAACATCTAAGTAAGCAGTTGAAGGGTACTGAAGCTAATGAACAGTAATTTCATTAGCTTCAAAAAAAATACAATACTTAATAACTGATGTCTTAGGGCGACCAGTGTAGTGTATTGCCTCTTAAAACTGCAATTCAAAGTTCTGGGTGACACTAGAGCAGTTATGACAGGCAAGGAACTTATAAGGTTATCGACCCGCTCGTATCGTCACTCACTTCCATAAAAAAACATCTATATTATATACACATTTATTACAATATTTATACATCAGTAAACAAATTAAAAATAAGTTCACAGTTCACTTTGCAAGTATACATACACATGATTTCATCCGTCTAACGCGTGAACAATAAAACAAAGGGAATGTACATAGAATAAATTAGATAATTAGCATAGCCAATAAAATAAACTCCTAAACAAACTTGTTTAAAAATAACGACACCTAATGACTAGCCACTCAGTAGATACCTAAAGATAAGATAAGGATAATGTTGTGAATATTCCTAAACATAGTTGCCGTCACAAGTTTAACCAGAAGCAGCAAAGCAATTGATAACAATATAGGTTTTATTATTCACGCGCCAGGCAATAACTTTATTGTTAATAGTTCTATATAATTTCATAAATTGACAAAAAGAAGTTCATAAATTGACAAAAAGAAGTTCATAATTTGAAAAAACATACGTGGCGTATAACAAACAGTAAATGCGTACTCCATATCCTCAACTAGGCGTTGAATTATTGTTTTACTTTCCAGTCTCTTTTTCCAAAATGATGTTATAATAAGCAATGAAAAATTAAAAAGTCTAGTTGTCGCTAAGTCTAGTTGTTGTTGCTAACGACAAACTCAAATATTTCTCCGAAGTTCGTCTAAGCAATTGTATGTACAAAACGATTTTAGAGTAAAAAAGAAGCTTGGTGAGCGGCCGGAGAAGTTTCAGTGGTCACGCTCGCACTACTCATCTTGCGTCTGGCTTTAGCGGCCTAAATCAAAATAACCAGTATAACCACCAAACAAAAAAATACGTTTTTTTTTATTTCGCTACTACTAATTAAAACAAAAAGTTATCAGTGCGTAATGCCTCATCAAATGTTTTTATACATATATATATAGAATATTAACGAAGGTAAACATATTATTACACAGACCGGGTATCTCAAATAGAGCCTTTATGTTGCAATTTAGTATCAGAGTTTACTTGCGCAAGCTCACGTCAACTATACTCGAGACACTAACTTAGCTTTGCGGCCATCTATGCATATTGCATGACATTGGTAAAATAATCGTAATGGTTCTAAAAGGACAAAAATATTTGGGGTGTTGTCCCAAAAATAATTAAAAAATAGACAAAATTTGGAATAAGTGGGCTAATTAGAAAATTTATGATAGCAATTTTTTTTAAAACCTCTTCGTTTGCCTCTAACCTCTAATAATTTACCTCTAATTTTTTTAAAAACATTTATATTGAAAATGTTAAGAATTGTATGGTGCCACGCTACTATCACCCGTTTGTATTTTGATTTAATTATGTCACTACATTTTTTTGTATAAATAAAAGATAATGTTTTTTTTAAAAAAAAATATTGAATTAAAGAAAAAAACAAATTTTACTTTCTCTTTCTGCTGGTATTTAAAATTTCACCATTCACGTATAGATATTTCAAACCATGAATGTTTTGACGAACGTTCTGACGTATTCCAAAACAACAATCGATAGGAATATCGACCGTATACTTATATTATTTCCCATTGTAAATATTTCTAAAAAAATAATTACTAAATATAATACATGCATATAAGTAACAGTTATCACTTGGATTTTGATTAAATAGCTTCATCTACTTATTCTGAAGAAAATTAATCTATGGGTACTTAGATTTTGACTTACATACTTTACACAAAATAATAAATTGAATAATCAGCTCTTGTCATTACGAAGATTGTCATACCTCATTTCGAATAATGACGTTAGTAGCATAAGACGCAAAATGTGAAATAGGTCATATTTTATTCTTCAAAGTAAAAAGTATAAATAAAATTACTAAGTTAATTTTGTCAGCCTAATTTTCTTTTATACAGCCTCACTTTTACTTAACTTTATTGAAAAAAGAAATCGTAGAACTGCTCACAATAAGAGTAACAAAAGCATCAACCTTAACTAACATAATTTAGCTAACAAGGTTTTACATACACTGTTGCTATTACAGACATGTATAGATGATTATATTTACAATGTAAGTTATCACAAAATGGCGGCAAAGATTTGGCGCGTTTCAAAATGGTCGTCCGTTTTGCGGTCGCTCGGGCAGTTTTGGTGGGGCATTCGGAACTGGTCGGCTATTTATGTAAAAAAAAATATATATTAGAGCACAATTTGGAACGGATCTTAAAAGATACATTGTCCCGCCATAAATTATGTCCCTAATAAAAGAGATCATACTCTCACATATGTTTTTTACAAAGTTATTGTTACATAATATTCATTTAACACCTATTTGTGATCAAATGTTGAAAAATATACTACTATATAATAAATCAAATCTCCTTTTTTGTTTTCTAGCCCTAATGATTTCTTTTATTGACGTGAATATAATACATTTAATAAAACGAAATTTTACGGATATCATCGCGTTTAATTTTTAACTTTTCGTCATCCATGGTTACGGGAGGCCGAAATGTGACGTCCTGGTGTCATGGTTAATCCGGGATACCTTCAGCTTTGAATTATTATTTTTGGTCTGATACACTTCAACTATACGTTCGTTAAAATAACTTATAGCTGACGTGAAGTATTACTGCACTATAACGTCTGCAGGCTGTGATCATGTTCTGGATCTTCCCAACCTTACGTCAGATTTGATGGACCACAAATCCTTGCAAAAGAACATGAATTTCTACCATGGACGATTCGCCAGGCTATTTAAAAAAACGTAAGAAACGTTTTTTTTCAATAAAGATGATTGGGTACTACCACCTGGTTGGGATCCTAAATTAATGCAATTAAAAACGAAGTATACCATTTCAAAACTTCATTCAAGACACAGTAAGCTCATTTTGCGTAGATAGGAACAAAATAATAATAAAAGCTGTAGGCTACCGGATTAATTATCTCAGGGTCATTTTATAAATGTTAAAAAATAACCGCGGTAAAATCGGTAGATGAATTGTTTTCTTATTGCCAGTGGTTGCAAGAGACAAGATACGACTACTTGTCATACTTGTATAAGTTTATAAGAAATAAACAAATGGGCATCAAATGCCATAATGTTTAATTTCATGCGGATAAGTCAGTACAGAATTTATAGCAGGACTACGTAGTTTACTAGATAATCGCTAAGAGAACATGGCAACATGTAATATGACTATTAAAAGATAATTATTTGCAATATATCTGTTTCAGATGTAGAAAATTAAAGAAATTAAATCCGTGCCATACGATCTTAACGTAGGTTACATTATGACAACAATCATAGTGCTGATGACGAATATCTTCAAGAATAAGAGCAGAGCTTTGTGTGACAGATAGCAGGACAATTAAGCGTGTTTGTTTATCATACAAATACGTAAAGCAAATGATTGATTATAAATTAAACATATATCATTATATGAAAACATACATTGGTAACAATAAAAAGAACAGTCGAAAGAAGATTTATATAAAAAATACAAATTAAAATCTCGAATTTGGAGCTACTATATTCAACACTACTATTACGTATTCTTTTGCATGCATATTGGATGCATCGATTATTTGAAAGCCTCGTTCGTTTGGAGTGAAATAATCTCTAGCTGGAACTACAATTGCATGCAAATTTTATAATGCCCGTATAATTTATTACAATAACATTCTGAACAACAAAAAAATTTGAAAGCTTATAAATTAAACGACATATTAAATAAACTTTTTCAGCAAAGTATTTCACGAACAATATACACAAGCGATGTTTTATAAATGTTATTGAAATAAATGACATTGATCCAAAATCAGCTTACCTATTACATCCGTAAGTAAATTTCTCAGAAAATAACTGTTAATGTGGTAAGATTTTTATTGGAGAAACAAGAACCTATTGGAATAAATCAAACATTTCATTACACATATAGCGTTTAATTACTCTATTTACACAGCATAAGATTAACAATATTCATAAACTATATCAAATCCAACAATTTCTGCCTATACGTTTTTTGATGCTAATGCTATTTTATAACAAGAGAGAGAGATAGAGAGTAAAACTTTAGATGATTATCTTTTCATAATAATGTTGTTGCGACATGTGTTCATCGTCGAGACAACGATACGGTCTAACATTAGGAACTCGTTTTTTTTAATTAATTTCGAACTGTACTTGTTATAAACATACTCTACATTGATAAAGAAGAACAGTCTAGAAGTTTCCCGCGCCTTTTCACTGAAATGGGAATGATGATATTCTTATGTTAGTATGGTTAGCAGAAACATCGAGTCTACTCTTTTATGGTGATAGTAGAGATTAAAATTCCATTTATAAATGTATTATTCAATATCGAACCTCATTCATAACGTTTCCATAATGAAAGAAACATTCTAGTAATTGACCAAAGATATTGCTAACAGCAACAATATAAGGGACAACAGCTTTGGTCTTACACATCATAAGTACAATATAATTCAATGTACAAACGTTTAAAATCAAAAATCTCGTGAAAAATTCATGCAGTGTTACAATGCCACCGGTATTTCATTACATTATACATGACCAAAAAAGCTTTAACCACTTGGGAATAAATAGGTTAGTATAAGACAATTCGCATACTTGATGCATATAGTTTTGTAAAGTCTATGCTATTGAAACACCTAGACATCAAAGTGAGAAAGTCACGACGCGATCTAACACTACTATAATGTGCATCAACATCAACAATAACTTCATCCGGATAACGTAGGGGGAACATCCCTAAGCGCCTAGCACAATTACAGAATCATACAGTGATATGCTCAATTTTAAATGCTGACTACATAATCAGAACAATTAACAACTTTCTTTACAAAATAGTGCACGAGAATTCCACGTACATATCAGGCCGTGAATGTTTAAAAAGAATCAGAAAATAATCACATAATTGTAAAACATTATATTATTACAAACATTTTTTTATTAATTTTATAATTTTCATACGCCATTAAACATCCTATAGCACTGCATCATAATTAATATACGCAGTTAATACTGAGTTTATCGTCATTTACTAATATCTACCCTTTAACGTTATAATTCCTTTATATATCATAGTTTGGAATGTTAAACTAAGCCCATATACTAATTAGTTAGTTAATAGTATGTTAAATTGAAAGTATAGTCGTTGGTAATCGCTAAAAAAATATATATTTTTAACAACGAAAAGCTGTCATAAGCGGTACATATAATGTGATGTTAAATATACTTACTAAGCACTGTTTGTTTCTCACAAAAAATGTGTGTGATCTTCATTAGCGGCGTTGTTATTTGAGCAAAGAACATTATTGCTTGGATGTGAGCAACAAACAAATGTTTTAATTTACATACAAAAAGTTTTTCATCATAATTTAACGTAAATTATTATACGTAAATTATATTACACTATGGTAACATTCGTTTACTATCACAAGTCGCATTTCATTGTCATCATAAATATGCACACATTATTTCAACATAGAATAAAGCACACAAATTAATTTAGAGAGCATCAATCAAAAGGTTAGGAAGGTTCACTTCGTAGGTAAAGTTACACAAGAGAATTCTTTCTTCAAATATATATTTCTTTGTTGCACTACTCTTTAAATTATAAATTTAGTTCACAGACTGTTAAATTTTACAGAAAAAAAATCATCACTGACACATTAAAAAAGCGTTATCGTTGTATGGTTAGGAACACAAAAGGATAATAAGCTGACATTAAAACATGAACACGATTAAGTGATACTTAAAAGGAACACATGTTAAGATAATTCTTCACAGCAATAAGGCTCATCTCTCAAAGATGGTAATAAATATTGACAAAAGTTATGAGAAACAAAAGGTCCGACATTTACGGGGGTGTGCGTGGCTTATAAATGTTAACTGGGAACATAAGCAATACAGCTTTTACGTTGCGTACGCACTCTCATGAAGGGCCAGTGCGTTGTGTACGCATTTGTTTACAGATCACTGCGTGACATACGGAACTATGCGTGTACGCTGCATACGCACGGTAAAAACGCGTGTTGCGTGCGGACAGTCAGTACTGTTTACTTGAATCTGGCGAAGGCCGAACTGAGCTCGTTGATGGCGGCGTTGGTGACGGCCTGCCCAACGGCCTGGTTGATCTGCTGACGCATGTGCGGTGGCAGCTGGCCCATCGCAGCCGCCGCTCCGCCACTACCCGGTCGCCTAGTAATATTTCTCCTTTTAATTTCACACTTAGGTCTATCATTTACTTGTATCAACTCATGTAAACTTTTTCACACTTTGCACAATACTCTCACATCTCTCTCACAGCTTCTCTGTAAGACACATTTGAGTAATGTAACTGCCATAATTTACAAATAGATAACATATAGAAAAAGCTCTTACAGGGCAACTGTGAATATACAAGTGAAGTCACAACTTACGCTTTATTTACTGACAACTCTTATGTAAACATTTATCAACTAAATTGATCTAAATAGCAAACAAATCTAATTCCAAAAAAAATTGAAAAAATTGTTACAGATACAGTTAAATACAGAAGACCACACACATTAATATCAACTAATATCATGCAGTGCTTTTGGATCGCTAATAACTATTTAGTATAACTGTACATAGTATAATGCCCAATTTTAATTTTGCATTAAACAATTTTTTTAAGAAAATGTACAAAATCATACACAAAGCTTAAAAATATACACATCTGCGTGTTTAATGAATCCATAACCTCGCTCAGTTTAGAATATATAGAAAAATAATTTACTGCTACTTTATCTCGCAAAATTCAATTTACCGGGCAATATAAATAATAACTTATTTTAAAACCTGAGTACCCACTGCTGATACTCCGAGCAAATATTCATAAATTCTAATGCCTACTTTTTAATTATTATAATATTTTGGAAGCATCCTTTAAGACGTATCATAAGTATTGACAGTCTGAATATGACCAATATTTTGTAACACTTGTATAGTATTTATAAACTTTCCCACTATTTATTTACTAAATACAGTCAAACTTCTTCATTTAAAAAATTGTCTCACAGAAAAGGTTACTTTAAAGGAATGTCTTTATGAAGTTTTCAGTTTTTTAAAATATTACAGATACCTGTTTTATAATAGATTAGTGAAAATGGATGTTAGGATTTTTTTAGTTTTTGGACAGTACAACAAAGGGCAGTGGTAATGATATAAGCAATTAATAAAATAAGAGCTATTGTCAACTGTATTAAGTGGCCGAGTTAGTACCTTAATAAATATGTAACTTATGTTAGTTAGGGATGCGCCGGGGCCGCCACTTAGCGCCGTCTGCGAAAATAACCACACACTCAACTTTTGCAATTTTTAAATTTATATCCTTTTTGTAACATTGTTATGCGCTAAAGTGATAGATAAAATAAACAAACATAAGTTGTTATAATAGTATGTATTATAAAATCACCATATCCCTTTTTTAAATTGTATGCAAAACAATTAAAGCCCACACACACAAATGATATATTATGGCTGTTACATCACCCAAGAAAATTATTTTACTTATGAAACGTAAAAGTTTTCATGGTAAATATGTAAATGTAATATTTTAATTATTTTTAAACCAATCCCTTTAATGTTAATGAAAAATATCGCTATGTTAATTGGAGAGACATTCAAATAACATAAATAATTATTAGATAATGTCGATTTACAGTACCGGTACCAGTAAGGCACAATGGTAAGTACCGATTATTAGGCCTGGTGAAAAAGGGTTTAATCAACGACACACTTTAATTACACTAACGAAAAACACTTAGACACAATCAATTGTAACAATAACATATACAAATAACCTCCTCTCCTCACCCTGCATATAATATGCCGCTCCTCTGCTACGAGAGGAACCTTTGTTATGCGTTATGCTTACTTCTCTACCTTCAGTACCGAAGAACGGCACGAGCACTAAATTTATATTTAAGAAATAACTCGTAAACTTTTTATAATAAAAGGATTTCTTCGTTACTCTTTCTAGATCAAGGAATAAAAGTTAGTGAGATATTTAAAAAATAGTCTCCAACCAAACCAACCAATTTCAGTAGTTACTGTTAAACACAGGCCTAAACCGATAAAAAATAACTTTCATATACTTGCAAAATTCTGTTAGTGATTGTTAAACACTACAGTAGTTTCAAGTTGCATACTTTAGAGATAAAATGATCTGGGAGCCCACACCAAAAACTTAATAGTTCTATCACACCTATATTGGGAACATATTCATTGGGAAGGCGATCCTGAATAACTAAGATTCAGAATATACATGTTCAAGTGAATGAGTGTCGTTTGTAAAGCAAGTAAAATTAATAAGACAATAATAACTTTATTCCTTCATTCGCTTCCTACGGCGTAGTCACAAGGAACGAAAACGCATTTTATTTATGTATCTATTAATTAACATAGTAGCAACTAAATTATAAGCAAATTAATGCACTTGACCTTATAAATTAATTCTAAACTTCGCGAACTATCCTCGGCTGTGTTAATATCTCAAAAAACGAGAGGAGGCCTGTGATCAGCAGCAGTGTCCTTGCCTTAGTTCAAATGTGTGTATTATTATGTACCTTGTACGAGAATTGTATATGTATGAAGAGTGTATCCGTGTGTATGTGTGTGAGTTTATGATGAGTACTCACGTGGGTATGAGCGGCGCGGGTAGGCCCTGCGAGGGTACGGGGCGCGCGGCGGGGGGAGGGGGCGCGGCGCCGCCCGGCCGCGAAGGCAGCGGCGGCGCAGGTCGTCCCGTGCCTGCGCCCGGCGGGGGCGGAGCGCCGCGTTGCCCCAGGGAACCTGATAACGACACATAATGATTCTAATATAATAAGTTATAAACAAAAATTACATAGGCCTCACAAACAATTTTTTTAACGTAAAGCTTATAGCCGATAGGCGTCCGGCAGAGTAGAATAGCACCTACCTATTTCCTACCGTGGTGTCGTAAGACGCGAATAAGGTATTGTACGGACAGCCTTTATTCTAGCAGAATAATACCATAATATTCAAAGCTGTCACTATACTGCTCGTTAGGAACGCTATGGGGAGTAAGAATTTAAAAATAAATTTGTATGTGCGAGGCCACGTGTGCATGAACCTTGCTGTACAGGCGTGGCGCGAGACAAGTTAGAATCGAGACGTTTCTCAAGCCAGTCATTCTTGTATTTGTGTGGGTGTATACACGAGGCCATGTGTGCGTGTACCTTGCTGCACAGGCGCGGCGCGACACGGGTCAGAGTCGAGACGGCTCTCAAGCCAGTCGTTCCTGTATTTGTGTGTGTGTATGCGAGGCCAAGTGTGCGTGTACTTGCTGTACAGGCGTGGCGCAACACGTATTAGAGTCAAGACGGCTTTCAAGCCAGTTGTTCCTGTATTTGTGCGTGTGTATACGCGAGGCCATGTGTGCGTGTACCTTGCTGCACAGGCGTGGCGCGTCGTGGGCCACCAGGGGAGGGCGGGGATAGTCGCGGATTAGAGTCAAGACGACTCTCGAGCCAGTCGTTTTTGACGGGCGGCGGCACGGGTGTGCTCACTGTAGCCATCGACACGTCGCCGATGATATGAAGCGCCTCCTTGCACGCATGGTACATGCGAAGCATCTCTTCGCGCTTCTGCGCCTCTTCAGGCGACTCCTCCATCATTTGCGACTGTAAAAATATAAATAAAGTTCATTAATGTCAGATACTCAAAACATCACAATGGAAACTGTCAGCAGTTCATAATCAAAGGTCAGTTTGTTTCCTATTGTACTTAGTCATGGCATAACTTTTCGTTAGAATCGTGAACCAGTTCAATTTAAAATCATCATCATGTAAAATACATAGTTTCTAGGATTTCGAAATGCAAGATAAAATATTTTTTTGTAACTATGAATCATTTGGCAATGGACACGTTTGACTTTACCAACATTAATTTATTATAAAGATGAAAAAATCACTGTTGTGAAATTATTTCACAACAGTAAATTTACATAACACATACAGGGGATTGGAGCCATCCTATTAAGTATAATAATATACTTGTGTCAGGAGACCCCGCTCTTCCAAACAAACAAATTATATCATAACTTTTGTGAAATTAACTTATAAAATATGTAGCAGTTTAAACAAAATTTTTAACAAACATAAAATTTCTGAAATTAACAATTAAATGAAACTTAAAATTATAATAAAGAATCTTCTTGTCTTAAAGTTTTGTGCATATGAATATGTTGGTGTTCGTTTGTTTTATGCAGTGTAAGTGTGTGTGAGTGGCTGGATGTGTGTGAAAGGTAAGAGTGCACTGTGTAAACAAATAATATATACAGATCTATAATACATACATATATGCATATGCATATATATACATATACATACATAAATACATGGGTGTGTGTAGTAGTAAATAAGGTTGCTGGCGACTGGGAGTCTGTTAATTGCCATTATTAATTACATGAATTACATCAGAAAGTATGAAACATATTAATGTGGGAATGGTAGGGATAACCAATTTGGGTTAATACCAAAAGTAAAGAAAACCTTTTTTAACTTATGCAGTCAGTATAGGTGCTATAGCACTCTTATAATTATGATATGTACTGCAAATATGCCTCAGTTTCATCATTTGTGGTGGATAAAAGCCAGTTCATCAAAAGTTTTAAAGATGTAACGCTAAGTTTAAAAAAAAGGAAAATATCTTCGCCGTGTGGTAGTAGCGGCCTAAGAGAATACCACCCCATCTCATCCTGTGGCTGTCGTAAAAGTCGACAGAAGGAATATGAAAACCTGAAGATGGGCAGCAGCATCTTCTTGGAACATCTGAATAAATAAACTGCGGTTGCCAACCCGCCTGCCAAGCGTGGCAACTTTGGCTAAATCCCCCCAAAATGAGAGCTACAAACTTTTGTGGCCGTCTATGGAGGAGGCCTATGTACAGCAGTGGACTTGTGATAGACTGAAACGGCAATATTTAAAATTTGTATCGTGATAAAATCAATAAAAATTACCTGATCACCAGACGCATACAAATGCGCGAGCAGCTCCCCATTAATAAAATCTTTGGCGTTGTTGATGATCATCATCATAATAGTCTTGGGCACCAGATCGCGCGTCGTCTTCGTCACTATACGCATGTAGGAATCAACAAGGTTTCGGATGGTCTCCACCTGCCTCTCTAACTGCGGATCCATACTGCTCGAACTTGCGCTGTCCGAGTTCTGCAAAAAGCAATAGAGCCTGTCAAACTTTTGTATAAACAATTAAATGAATCGTGTTTTGTTTCCGTTTGTATTGTTATAAGTATGTACTGATTTGAAGGATTAGGTACCAATGTAAGGTTGTGTGAGTTACATAGTAGAATAATAGCTGTTATAAGGACTCAGGTAAATACTGGTAAAGTAATAGTTATGGTGATAATCAGACAGTCAATCCCATCCGTCGGAATATGGTACCAGACTCTGGTACATTGATGACCACAAAGGATGCATTTTATCCTAAATCAGCAAAAATACATAAAATTTATGCCGAACAAAATACACCAATGTAAGAACCATTGTATTGAAATAGATGTAGATACTGGGAAGTGCCCATCAGAACATGGTTGGGATTTGTATGCCAGAAGTAACAATATTTTTTTGCACAGAGGTCTCCCTCCTCCTAGGAATGTATGAGATATAAAATTAGTTGTTACATTAGTACAAGCTAAGGTTTACATTGAATTATATCGAATTTTACAATTTTGGTTTGTTTATTTACAACATGGGTTGACAAGAATAATTGTTGCTGACAGTAAATGTTTCTTGTAATATAAAACCGTACAACTACAAAGATAGTATAACAGTATATATTGTATATTGTTCTTAACATTTAAAAAGTGTTGATATTTTGTGTTGGTTTTTACATAGATCAACATAAACATCTAAAAAATCACTACAACATTATCTATTACGAAATAATCAGTTATGTTCTAACCAGAATCCGACCGAATTATACTTTTGCAGCAACGGCAACCGTAGCTCATAAACAACGACTATTTTTTTAGCTAAGACACAATGCGAGATTGCAAGTATGTCTTCCACTTGTTCATATTTCGTACAAATATTTTATCTGCTTTCTCTGTTGTTTATTGTCTCCATAGTTTTCACGAGTTGATTGTGTATGTAGCGAAAACGTCGCTACATGTAAGTACTTTTTGTCTTAGTGAAGTGAGGTCATTCGTAATTTTAATAAATCATGGATCCCTTAAATTAACCAAACCCGGAACTCATACCTACGGTCGCTATCTAGTCATAACAGCAGAACGTTGTTACAAACACGCAAAAATGCTAATAGAATATACTATTAAAGGCGATGGATCATTTCAGTGTTAGAAGTTAAAGCAATATACAACAAAACAAACTAATGGTAAAAAAAATGTTAAAAGCAGCAAACGCTGATCGAAAATATTCTTAGCACGTCAACGTTATCTCTTTGCTCAAATATATTAATTCGAGCAATTGTTATTTCTATAATTAAACTTCACACTGCTATTTCATTTTAAGAGTGATTGCATTGAAAACAGTACACATTAACGTCTAGAGTGATTAGCAATATAATGTGTATTACATAAGATGTATAAATATCAGAAATTGATTAAATATTATTATGTTAATTCAACTCACCAAGTCCAGCACCGTAATTATCAAAATACTAAATATGCGCAGGTATATGAGCCGGAATGAATTTACAAAGCTTTAAAAAACTTTTTTACAATCTTCTTTATAGTTTCATAGGGGATTTAGCCAATAATATTAATTGCCCATGCTTGTGTGCAATTAGCCTAAACTTACTGAAATATCACCTCTAGGCGTTTTTAAATCCAGCAAACAAAGCTCTAAAATACTAATGACTTACTTTCTTACTTTCAGCCAACCACTGAGGGGGCAGAAATAACTAAAAAAATAAAAAAAAACTTAAAATACTAACAAAACAAGAAAAAAAAGAAAACAATATATAGAAAACCGTTATAATAAAGAACGTACATTATTCCTGCTCATACACAATTCCGTGTGATTAGAAGCTATATGATAGCGTGTGCATAATTATTACTTGTAAGTGCATGAAATGCCAGCCACTTCGATTCTCAAGCCACAGGTGATTTATGTATTTCAAGAGAATCCCTCATAAGTCACGTATTTAATTTTGCAGAGACACTTTTGTATCATTCAATTATGACTCTTGAAATTCATCATACAAGCAAAAACCAACATTTATGTTATACATACAACTAAATGAATTCGTTTATTAATTTAAAAAGCCAACAAAGACAAACCTCAGTTCCTTCGCCCTGTATAGCATAACAGAATAACACATTAATGTGCAAACGTAAAGATGCCATAATCATTTTATATACATGTCATACATATTATATAATTAAGATACATAAAAAAAATTATAACTTATAGGTAAGAACACAAAAGTTATAGAGAGTTAGACAGAGGCGTTATTTATCAAGAAAAACTTTATAAAGAGGAAGAGAGGAAGAAAAGAAATGCAAAAATAAAAAAAACAGTAAGACTTTTAAGAAAACATGCTTACCTCGTCCCCATTCGCTGCTTCCGAAGTCTTCTCGGGATATACTCCAGCTCTGAGGAATGATGCTTTCCATGAGTCAACATCATCTTGCGTCTCGCATGACAATTCCAGTTGCTTGTAGTCCTATAACAAAATATTCACTAATGTGAACAAAAATAGACCTAAAATATATAATTATCCATAATTATCAAATTTGTCACTAATTAAAAAGCAATTAAACTTCCTTAGTTTAAAACTTTCCTGTAAAAACTCTTTGCTGCAAAAAAGGCTAGATTTGTTCGAAAATCGAAAAATGGATCAATCATGACCTAAAGAAGAAACAAGTTGTAATGACGATTTTTTTTTCACATATCGATCAAAAAAATAATGATATGAAAAACACGTAGTTACCTTGTAAACATTCCTGCCCTCAGGGTTGAACAGTGCAAACATTTGCCTTCGAGACATGAAACCTTGCTCTAGGTCACGCAACTTGAGTCCATCGAGAGGAAGCATATATTTCTTCTCGCGTTCCTCTTCATCCTTGAACCATGAGATGCTCTCGGACGTTAGTACAAACCAATAGTCACGGGAACCGCCTACACAAAGTATTAATATGACATTAAAAATTAAAAAGGAGGTATATTCATTATTGTCGATGTCTGGCGATGTGAAATTGTCGACATCCCAATAGAACCCCTTGACAGCAATGTCATGAAGTCTGGACTCATTTACGAATGCTGCCAAATGAGTTCAATCCGATAAAATATACCTACAATGGATAAAAGGTCATGGTGGACCTAGCGGAAAGGATGCTCGGGGGGCCTCCGACAAGTGTGCTCTCTCTTCCTCTCAGGTATCGCTAGTTTGCAACCGTACACCTCTGGGCGAACCAATCGGAATGAAGATAGGCGAAGGAAGCTTTGCCTAATCTTCACAATCTTATCTCCAAGGTGCTACTTCATCTGAGCAAAACCCCAAATCAGAACTATTAGTAGCGCCATATCAGGACATGGATCATGTAACAAACATCTGTTTACTTTAGGTGTTAAGGAAAGACGGACGAAACGGCGGCCCATGTCCTGCTGGACTGCCCGATGGCCCGGTATATCGCGTATACCGGGCCATGAATCTCGGCTCGCCGACATCGTTCCCCGAGGTCACTGGGAACATTAAGGGTTTGCTGCGGTTCCTGGAGGAGCTTGGTAGGCTCGAGTAGACTACTTTTCCTGCCTACACACAAAATACAGGTCCCAATAGAAATAGTTTTTTTGCTAAATTGTTAACTCTCTAAAAATTGGTATTATGATAAAGGAATCTTAAGAAACTATTGATAAAATCATGTGATTCCAAATGAATTAAATGTTTTGAGATTCTTTTAACAGTCTATAACCAGTTTCAAAAATGTTTACAATCATTCATAATCATATGCCAAATGTTTTTGGGAGAAAAGACTAATCGCAAGGGAAAGAATATGACAACATTTCATGTGCTGAGACTCTACTAGTATGTTTTTGCTATGGCGGGTATGGCTAATGTAATAAAATGCATAAGAACTAGGGAGGGATACAAAAAATGTAGACATACAAAGAGTCATGCCTTTTCCCATTGAGGTGGGCAGAGCATCTTTTACTTTATCTACTTTCATAAGTTTTCATACATGCTCGTCGGTTGCAGGAACTTTTGACGTGGCATTTCCTTAAAACGATTTCGATCTGATTGTGATACGTTCGCCAACGATCCTTACCGACTTGCCCATTAACACTCGCCTCAAAAATCTGTTTCGACAATTGTCTTTCATCCATCCTCTCTAGGTGTGCAAACCATATAAGCATCCCTTTCTCTATCTTTGTCATGTTCTACCACACCAAAACGTTCCCTCGCAGTTCCTCACCTTGTCCATCAAAGTCACTCCAGCTATACGTCTCAAACTTTTCATTTCCCCACCATTAATGTTACTTTTATGCTTCTTCTGCCAGACCTAACATCCACTACCATGCATAAACGTGGGGCCAGTACAACTCTATGTACGTCTATGTGTGTATGCATAATATTAACCATCGCCAGTAAATCTTCCTCCGATGATGCTAATATAACCTGATTTTATATTTAAATGAAACTAATTTTACGGATTTTATCGCGTTTTATTTTATTATTTATAACCCGTTTTATTTTATGATTTTATATGGCATATAGCAGGGATTTGATGGTGAAATCATTCATTCTTAATCCAAACACACTCTCTTTCGAATCTTTCAAGCAATTGTCTATAAACAGGTTAAAGCTCTTCAAAGTTTTCCACTTCCATATTTTCTGTAACGCGCCTACGATACAGGAGAAATCCTAGAATGGCAACAGTTTTTTTTTAGAAAGATGAAAAGTATTCATTACCTTTCATAATCCCAAGATTGTGTATGCACATGTATCCCTTCCGAATAACTTGATTTCCAAGCGTACGATGTCCCGATTTCGTAGCATTCTCCGACTGATTCTGAGCACTGTAAGAGGGCAAAGCACTGAAAAGAAATATGATGTAAAAATGTCTTAATTCCAATTTAATCACAATCAAACTTAAAACTTATCTTCCAAATTATTAATGCACTATATAGTATTGAGGAGGGAATATTTTTATAAACCAAATAGTTTAATATTTTATCGTAATTAAGTCCCACGAATTATTTAAAAGTAGCTGAGCCTTTCACATTCACTTCGACACAATAATATCTTACAAACACATTACTGTAACACAAATTATAAAGGTTTTTTTTTTACAAGTTATTCAATCAAGACTAGCACCGGGCCCCTGGCCCGTGAGCACAGTATCCATATATATTTTCGGTGATGTAATTGCTGTTAGCCTTCTCGGCTTTTACAGCTTCATCGGATACTGTGCTCGCGGGCCGGGGCCTGCGTGCCAGGTTTGGTTCGACCCAAACATAAATAAATAAATAAAAACTCCTACAAAAACCTCGAAGTTCGGACTGTGTCGCGTTCTCTGCGTGTTTTCGCGATTTCGAAAATCTTAAATATTTTAAGTCGTCTAATGACCGTCCGAAGGACACAGTATCCAATGAAGCTGTAAGAGCCAAAAAGGCTAACAGCAATTACATCACCGAAATATATATCAAGACTAGTTTATATTTTCTGCATTAGCAGTAGTGCTATAAATTTATAACTTCTAGTTTCAGTAGTGGAATATCTTGAATACATGGCAACTACTGTACCATGCAATGCCAATTTTTCTTTCATTTTGTGAAACTGTAATTGGCTTATTTGTGAATTACGTTTGTAGCTATATTGTCGTAGTTAGCTATAACTTTTCCAGTTTTAAAATAAATACATACAGTTACGCCTGTTTCCCATATCAGGGTAGGCAGAGGCCATGAGTATGCTTAAATAGGTATTGCTGCTCAGGGGCTTAAGAGGTGGCTCACGTTAAAATAAATAAACGCTAAGAAACATTTAACAATACACCCAAAGCCTTTAGTACTCTCAGCATGGCATATAATTAACCTTTAACCTTTTTCTTATGGGAATTTCTATAGAGTATGGTAATCCTAAGCCTATAAATTGAGCCATGTCTCGTCCAAAAACGCAACTTAATCTTCAATTCCCTTTGCTTTCTTCAACAAATTTAATCGAGGTAATGCAATATCTGTTCATTCCATTTGGATTTTCCTTTCTTGGACTTTTTTTGAACCAGTGTTGTTAGTTTGTATAGGTCAGCGTATTTCAAGCTATTTGCAAGCTTTGATCAATTTGACAGTTCGTTACGGAAATAGTTAAGGCGGATAACAAAAATATACAACAAACTAAACAAAATGTGCTGTCAGGTTGCATGTTGTTACTCGTTGTTATTATAGTTTGTTGACCGCGTCTTTAACTTGTACACTTAACAGGAAATCTGTTATTTCCTGATGAACAAATTTTTATATTTAAAAAATAATTAAATGAATACCAAAACGCTTTAAGACAATCGATAACAAAATAATCTATATATTTTATTTGAGAAATCGGCAGCTTACAATTTTTTCTTAGTCTAAGGTGCTTTGTATTACAACAAGAGAATGACGACAATCAAATATATAAAGAGAAACTGTAACATTTTAAACAATAGCTATAAAAAAAGTTAAATTATTTAAACTCAAGCCAAGTAAATCCAGTAACCTTATCTTATCCCTCGCTAAGTAAAATGGAAATTCCTTACAAATATTGGACAAAAAAGATATCCGCGGCATTAATAAGTTTGTTATTGGTGTTAGGTAATCGTGTAAGAACAGTATTTTGACCATAATTAGTAAAATGATAGGGCACATGAAACAAACGGGTGAGTCTTGTACGCCGTGAGGGAGTACATAGACCCAACCCAGCTAGAAGATCTGGACAATCGATGTTGTTTCGCAGTAGATCGTACAGTAAGTTCATGTCAATTAGTGTTCTGCGTTCCTTGAGTAAGCATTTCATGTGGCAGCTTTCTTGGTATGTGTCAGTGTTAGCGTATTGTGATTTTTAAAGTTAAGATGTTGTATAAATAATTTTGAAATACGCTCAATCTTATCAGTTATACTGTAACAGGTACCTGGTAACAGGGACTCCAAATGCTGCTAGCATATTCCAGAAAGCTTCTGACGTATGCATAGTAAACAATTTTTAAACTAATAGTGTGTAACAGATGTGAGACTTGAATATATATCGTATTTATAGACGCTGTAGAAGAGAGAACCAAGGTGAGATCCTTGAGGTACACCCGAAGGTACTGGAAACACCACCACGTTTAGATTTGGCATTAGTCCAAAATGCCTTCGGGGTGTAACGTATAATTTTCTGACAATAAGTAGTATATTTCAAAAAGCATTGATTTTGAATATAACGGCGACTATGTCGTAACAAAGAACATTCCAAGAACTTTCAAAATCATCCTTAAAAAAATTTAAACGTGTTTCTAATTTTTCCTTGAACTGTTTAATAAAAATACTAGACATGTCATAATAGGAGGGTGATGTTCATCTATACGTGAAATCCACTTTGTGCATTGTGAAATCGAATTGATCGAGATGGTTGTTACCGAAAATTAATCTAATATTTTGCTATAGCTGTTAAGTATATTGTGTTAGTCCATGACATTTTCCAGCAGATTTAATGACGCTGTTTGTAGATCGTGAGTACCTATTGGTTTAAAAAAAAAATATTATTTTCCCAACGTATATACACCATTGGTTCAAATCGACAGCTATCATTAAGTTCGAGTCACCGTACCGCGTAGTTATGCGAGAGATGATAACGTTTACATTATTTATATGACTAGGAAGATAAATCGGATCTGGTGGAATATATAATAGAAAAAGTACAAGTCTTTATTACAAGCAAGCGTACAAACCGGGATGCGCACACATAGTTCAATATGACACATCCGTGAACTCACTAGCTCCGCACCCAACTCGAGCTTACAACACAACATAGCTCCGCCGCCAGTTTTTTATTTGTTAAAGCGAGGTTTCTATCACATCGGAAAACATGGTACCTGCTATCAGACCTGCTAACAGAGTTCGTAGTCGAGTATATCGCTTTGAAGCCAAGTTTCGGAAAACAACATTATGTCGTAATTCAAAAGTAATATATTATTAAAAAGTTTCAAGCACTTAGTACGCAGTCTGCGAACATTTTGGTAATAGATTTTTAATTTTACATTATCAGAATCTATCAAAGCACCAAAGATATAAAAGCGTAACATAAGCTGCAAATAATTTATGAGTGAAAACAAAATGTATAGCAAAGATGTCGTAGATTATCAATGTAATGCTGTTTAAAGTGTAGGTGAAGCGATAACATGGCCACAGTTACACACAATCTTAGCTTAATTATATTACTATTTCGTATAAAGTAAGTATAATAGTTTTCAGGCAAGTCCGATTTACACGGAACTAGCAATTTGATACAAAGTAGATTAATATTTTTTGTATTTTTTTGTACTCTAATACATTAACGACGTGGGTGCTCAAAAATAAATTAATAAATAGTCACTTAGTAATCTTTTTGATATCGACAATATTTTTACCATAAATGCTGGAGAAGCGTCATTCTTCCGGGCGTAAATTTTTACAAATTTTAATCCGTATGTACTTAAATCCTGAGGTTCTTGCTGCTTTTTTAGTTTTGGTCAAAAGGATTTTATTATTCGAAGTAAGATGTTCGTTAATATTTATCTTACGCGGTGGATCCTCAATAACTAAATCGGTGGTGGAGATTCCCCTGTTACGACGGATACCTGATACGAAGGAGTCCTTCAGAAGCAAGGAGTTCAATTTTACTATGATATTCCTTGGACGTCCCGGAGTTGTTTGATATCGTTGTTTTCCGTGGTTGTACGCGATGAATGTGTACATAATGTTTTCAGGTGTTTATTTTCATGGAGTACTGTTCTCATCTCTGGGCGGGGGCGCCCCAGTGTCAGCTACTTCCATTTGACCGCATTCAACGGAGAGCAGCTCGAATCGTCGACGACCACGTTCTATCTGATCGGCTTGATCCACTGGCTTTGCGAAGAGATGTTGCATCCCTTTGCATTTTTTATAAGAACTACCATGGGGAGGTTTCCGAAGAATTGTTCGGATTAATTCCAGCCGCTGATTTTCACCATCGCACATTGCGGCACAGCGCAAAATTCCATCGTCACCACCTTGATGGTTGGCATTCCAGCACAGTGCGTTTTTCGCGCAATTTTCTGCACCGCACAAGCACTTTATGGGATCTGCTGCCGCCAGCGGTTTTTCCGGACCGATACGACTTAGGGACCTTCAAGAAAAGAGCCTATTCCTCCCTTAAAGGCCGGCAACGCATCTGCTATTCCTCTGGTATTGTTGTGTGTGTGTTAAAAAGCTGTTATTTTGACATTAGAAACAGACATTTATATTTTATTTATTTGTATATACATAAGATCACGACTGTACCCCATAAGGTGTAGTCAGAGACTGGGCACTCACTGCAAAAACAGATGACTGCCACAATCCACGTTTCACCAAAACAGTATAATGCACTTAGTGTGATAGGTGGTGAGCCCATCGCCACCATGCGCTGTTGGGTGTACAGTGGAGTTTAATTCCTTACTCGCCTTTTACGAGATCCAATGGATGAGATGGAGTGGTAGTATTCTTTTAACGAGCCGTCACTACACGGCTATATAATAATTACTAAAGATGCTCTTAGCATATATGCGACGTTTCTGTACTTTCAATGTACAGATCCCAACAAGTTATGTCTTCCTGGCCGATTTCGACCACGGCGCCAGCTTCCTAACACTGTCGGAAGCTATTAACTGCGCAGGTATTATAACAGGCAGGTAGGCAGGTATCTGCGCCCGATGTACAGCTAAGAGATACGATCGGAGCTAAGCTTGCTGTGTCCCAGACCCAGAAAATTTCTGCATGACACCCCACTGCGCCCGTGTTACCCTGCAACGTCAGTTCTTAAGTCTCATATGCCCAGTTGTTTACACTAGCTCTCAGTGCCGTTCAGTCCGAGAGACAGTAATGTTTGCATACTTCTGCTTCAGTGTGTAACACACCATATACAGGTGGTAGCTACCTAGACGGTTTCCTGCATAGCAATCCTACCACAAGTAAAACGACACGGCACACGTACTTGGCAAAGCCGATGAAGTCCTCGTGGTTGGTGTTCATATAGGCGAGCTCGCAGTCCACGAGCAGCACCAGCTGGTCCTTGCACTGCTGCTCGCGGGAGCGTACGTGCGACATGATGATGCGCTCCGTCTCCTCGCGCAGCCGCGGGTAGCGAGACATCTGGCGCACACCATCAATGATATTATAGAAAAAAAAGAATTGTCAGAGAATTGTCGCCCTTTCAAACGACGCCATGATTACGCAATCGCAAGGATAGAGAACAACCTTACTCCGTTCACAACGTGAGTGACAAATAAACAGCGCGTGATCATGAATATGTATTATGTTGTCGCTGCATTCCGAACGCTTTATTTAATTGTCTTCTGGGAATATGACGTATCTATGTATAAAATATCATTGCACGCCACACCAAAGACGAACTAAAAGCACAACAGTGCTGCTCCGAGTCGTCGTTTAATAACGTGAGGTTTGAAGAGGGCGTTAGGAGGTTTCAGAAAAAATAGATAAAGTAAGGGGTATAAAAGTAGCCCAAAAAAACTCACGAGATTAAAGGATGGCCTCTAAGGATAAAAAACTAAAAATACCATAGCATTCTATGGCTTTTTGCACAATGTGAATTTTAAGTGTCATTTGATATTACTTATAGGCATATTTAAAAAGAATGTCTCAAAGTAGGATTTCTCCTGTACGCACCCACGGCGTTTTACAGACAAAAAATTCACATGCACAACACAAACAGACCCGAAAACCAACAATTTGTGTTTTTAAACTAATGTTGGCTCTCGGCTATGATTTGAACGCAGAACCCGAGGACCACTAGTTATTACCACAAAAAATATTTAAGTTATTTAAATGCATCTTCAAAGTCGAATTAAATTTAAGATTTAAATCCGCACATTACATTCAGTATGTATAACACTGAAACACACACAATTTCTACTTTTTAAAAGAAATGATGTCAAACAACAGCATTCCTCTTGTAACATGGGTGCTTTTACAGACATAAATTGCTCATACGCAAACACCCGGATCCGGACAGACAATCTGTAGACCATACAAAGTATTTGTCACGTGTGGTAGTCGAACACGCAAGCCATAGCGCAGAAGCCAATCACTTAGCTACCGTGCCAACGGAGCCGGCTATAATTATAGCTAGCTCCGTTGGCGCTGGTCGGTCTCCTATCTTGCCAGTTCCAGATATTTGACGTGCCTAATCAGAACAGATTAAAATTATTTTGTGGTAATGGTCTGTACTGGTTATAGAACCAATCATGAATGACCAGTCATCCACATGTACCTTCTTAAAATATCCTCTTCAAATTGCACAGCAACTATGGTTGATAACAAAACATATGTTTCAATCATTAGTTTGTAAGTAATAAAGTTAATAGCAAATGTGTAGTTCTCACCCGTTCTGTGCAAACGCGAACGACATTCGAAAGCTCCTGAACAACCAAGTCGACGCATTTCAAGCATGGTTCCTTTAGTCGTGAGATCTGCTTCTTTACAATAGCTTCGAAGGCCATGTCAGGTGTGAACAAACCCACCTAAAAATTAAATAGATTATGTGATTAAAACTCGCAAACATATCAGCCTGTATCAGTCCTCCCCAAACGTACACACACGCGAGCACGTGGATGCATCCTGCCTCAGATACTTCTGTCCGTAATCACATATTTGACATGTTTATTCCACCAGGCCAAGCAGGTCTATATAGGTATAGACCTGTTAGGCCTGGTTCAAGTCGGACGGCCTACCGTCGCGTCGACTTAATACAAAACGGTGTGATGATGATTAAACAATACAAGCTTACAAAATTGTTGGTTGCAGGTACTTTCCTTATAACATTTTTGATCTGATCGTGATACGTTCGCCTACGTAGACCCTTACCGACTTGCCATTTACCCTCGGTTCATACATGTCCAAACCATATAAAATAGTTATATTAAATATTATAAACACTAATTTAATCACAAAGTTGCATATGCTGAGATCACAGGCAAATTATAAATAAATACTTAAAATGAGTACATTTTGTTTTAACACATACCCTAATACCGTGTATATTTCGGATCGCAAAAGCAATCTCACGCCGCAGCTCTTTCTCGTCGATTTCCATTTTAACAATTTCAAAGGGGAAACGCTCGTGAAAAAGTCTGTTGATCTTTGCACCACCCGAAAGCTCGTTTGTGTTGATCTGCGCCGATCCAGAACCTTCGATGGTCTTCTCGAACTCTGTCTGAAGCTGCTGAATCATTCTGTTGATTGAAGCGGAGATCTTAATACAAATTTAAATCGAAAATTAATAACAAGTTTATTATAAAGGTTAGTCAGCATTATTACAAAAACGGTATCATAAAACAGATCAATATATAGGGGACAAAGATGTGTGAAAATATCTCTTGCCCTGCACTTTCAACTTACCACTACAGCTACCAATACTACGTACATGTATGATATTTTAATAAGTGACATTGTAAAATATTAGTAAAGGTTGAAAATTAATATAATGTATTGACAAAAGCGACGAGTTTCTTGACGGTTCTTCTCTAAGGTCTTATTTTTCGAACTTCAGAAGCCATTTCAACAAGCCTATATGTAATAAAGAAAGATGTTCTGATGTTCTGATACTTAAAAAGTCTTCAAAACACATATAACAATATGTGTTTTGAAGACTTTTTCAGTGTTATAAATTCAGAACATTGCGAGTATAAATTTGATCAAGTGATGTTCATTAACTCAAAGTTGTTCAAGACTGTCTAATTGTCCTATAGTTTAATCAAAGCAGTATTTAATTAGGCTAGACCTAGCTAAAGCTTGGATGAAAATCTTCGAGACACTTCTGTGATACAGCTACTCCACAATTTCAAAAACAATAGAAAGAGCCAAAATAAAAGTTTTCCTGGAAGATACAATTCCTAATGAGGAAATATGCCAGAGAACCAGAGTCTTCTTAGTTTGTAATGAGCTGATTACATCTTTCACAGAAGCTGTTTTAATAAGCGAGTCCTTGGAGACCCTGCTATGGCAATTATAGTTAAGGGCCCCTAGCCTCAACTTAGTTGCATTAGACGGTTGGCAGTAACTGTATGCGTTAAATAGAAGATCGAACTAAAAGGCGCTTCGTGGTAAAACTTTATGCAACCAGTGGCAGGATTCCTGTTCAGGAATCCGCTTAGGCACCGCAACAGTGCCCCAGCTATTTTGCCATCTAGCAGAAGTGGTAAAACATTACTGTTTCGATTTGAAAGGTGCTGATAGCTAGTGTAATTAATGAGCATTGAGACTTTACAAGTGATCTCTCAGAGCTACGTGTTTGCATGGCTTGTCACTTTCTTTAATAAAAAATAAAAAACAAAAACAAGATCAATTGATCTCCCCCGGTCCAATTTTTGATACAACACATGAAACTTAAGAACATAATTATGTGTCTACGAACGCAGTGTGGTGGTACGTTGTTAAGTCCGCATTACTACGGGGAAGCGTGACACATACCATCAAGTGAATAACTTGCTGGTCTCGTCACTAACTTACATAATAATAATTTCCTTCTGGCCGATTTCGACCACGACGACAACTTCCGAATATTGTCGAGAGCTATCAACTGCGCAGGAGATATTATAGTGACACAAGTGTACGCTTAAATACAAAGGCACTCACCCGTACCAACCTACTCGCGCCCGATGTAACGCTGATGCGATAAGATCGGAGGTAGGCTAGGATGCACAGCACACCCAGACCCGAAAACCAGCAATTTTTGTATTAGTACAAACACTGGCTCCGACTGGGATTTGAACCCAAAACCAGCGGCGTAGAGGTCAGGTACTCAAACCACTGGGCCACGCGCTCGTATAACTTCAATAAATAAATGTAATTTTAATGGTGGTAGGATTCCTATGCAGGAATCCGTCTATGTAGGTACCACCCCAGGGCCAGTTATTCTGCCGTGAAGCAGTAGTGTGCAAACATTACTGTGTTACGGTTGAAGGGTAAGCTAGCATAATCACTGGGGATTATGCTAGCTTATGCATAGCATATGAGACTTAAGAACTTATGTCTCAGGGTGATGGATACAGTGTGGTGTCACACAGAAATTTTCTGGGTGACACAGAATTTGTTATGGGCAGACTGCACTTACCATCAGGTGAACGTTTTGCTCGTTTCATCACTTTATACAATAAAAAAAATGTGTCGGTAAAAATCAAACTTGGCCATCTCCATAGACCGAGACATATTGAATTAAAAAATGCCGTTTTTTTTACCCTATATAATTAAAATAAAATAATGCATTCTCCACTGTAACATAAAGCAAAAATGACGTTACTTATACGACTTTTTCAAACGAGGTTATCTCTTTTTCTATGGCAGTTCTAATTTGGTCAGCTCCACATAAGCCAATAAAATTTCGCGTCTATTTAATATACTAACTGCAGCATGGCCTTCGTTTTGATGGAGGGGTCGTCGGGGCGGAAGTGCTTGTACTGATCGACGTCCTTCTCGAGCGCCAGCAGCTGCTTCTGCAGTTTGTCGCGCAGGCCGGGCAGCGTATCGCGGATATGGTTCGTGAGCTGCTGGTTGAGCACGCGCTGCAGGTACGGCGTGCCCAGCCGGTCCGCCAGGTGCCGGTACGACGGGTGGCTGCGAACAAACACTTATTTATTCAGTTATGAAGCAACTTGTTTTGGTGAAACGAGAACTGTGGCAGTCATCTGTTTTTGCAGTGAGTGTCCAGTTATTCTGCCGTGAAGCAGTAGTGTGCGAACATTACTGTGTTTGGGTTTGAAGGGCACTGAGAGCTAGTGCAATCACAGGGCATATGAGACTTAACAACTGATGTCTCAGGGTGACGGGCGCAGTGTGGTGGTCGCACGTGGAGGTGTTCTGGGTGACACAGCTTTTGTTGTGGGCAGGCGATGCACTTACCATCGGGTTAGCGTTTTGCTCGTTTCGTCACTTTTATTAAATAAAAAAAAAGTCTCTGACTTACCCTTATGGGATACAGTCGTGATCTTATGTATGTATGAAGCAACTTACAGGCACCCAATACTGCTAATTTATAAGATATTTTACGAGGCGTGTGGTGGGGGGCTTAAGAGAATCCACCACCCCATCTCATTCGGTCGGTGTCGTAAAAGTCGACAGCGTGAAAAACAAGGAAATGGGCAGCAGCATCTTCCTGGAACATATGACTAAATAAACTGCGGTTGCCAACCCGCCTGCCAAGCGTGGCAACTATGGCAAAATCTCCGCGAAATGAGAGCTTCAAACTTGTGGCGATCTATGCGGGGAGGCCTATGTTTAGCAGTGGACTAGTGAAATGAAGAAACGATTACGACTATCATACCTTTTTCATTCTATTACGATCGCTGATATTTTTCTATGCTGCTAAATTTTCAATGGCATGTCAATAGATTCGTGTAACAATGGTTGGTAGAAATCTAACTAGTGTAGCCTTAATGGCTATTATAAACACGACGACGTTCAAATGATTTTTAGAATATTATGCAAGTCATAAGAGAATATAGATCATATCATATAGATCATAAGAGAATACGAAATGTAGCTATGGTTTGACATTCGTTTTATAATGATCGCTATTATCATAGCAATGGCGATCGTTGACTCTTGAGAAAAGAAATGGATTTCTTAGAGAAAACGATGTCTTAGTAGAATACCGAAACTGTCATTCTGTGATGAAGTCATTTTGAAGCCATTTGTTCAGTAGAATTGGGGCCCTGGAGGTAGCATTTGAATATGTTGGATGTTGTAACTTAAAAAGTTTCCAGAATCGACGAAAAACTAACTCCCGTCTATCTGTTTATGGTTTCCAACTCTGTAAAAATTTCTCGACCCCGCCTAATGGCTGGTTTTAAATTTCTTAAAAAATGTTTTGGTGACGTAGATAATACACGTTGATTTCACAAAAAAGATAACATAATCTTTTTTTTTTGAGGTACTACAGTTTATTATTATCAGTATGATGTCTTGTTACTGATTTGGATATTTGTGAATGAATAATATGTACATGTTTGTAAATAGCACCCACTACCTAGCCTAATGTGGGGTGTGTGGGATGTGGGTGTGCGACTCATTCATTTTCATAAAAATTTCTTTTTAAATTAAGTTCTATGAACTTCAAAGATATGTTCGAGTAATATATACAAACAGGCAGTGAAATATGGCCCCACTGATTTACTGTGCATAATATTGGGACAGAATTGAACGGAATGTTTAACTGATGGTAGGTTTCCTATGCAGGAATCCGTCTAGGTAGGTAACACCCCAGGGCCAGTTATACTGCCGTGAAGCAGTAGCGTGCAAACATTACTGTTAAAATGAAACTAATTTTACGGATCTTATCGCGTTTAATTATACTATTTACAACCCGACGTTTCGAGCGCTTTACAGCTCCTCAGGCCTTAACAGGCCTCCCTCATTGATTTCCACAAAAGTTTATTTATTCAAATGTTAGAAAGACACTGCTGCCCATCTCCTGGTTTTCATTTTCCTTCTGTCGACTTTTACGATACCCACGGGTTGAGATGGGTTCGGTGAGATCGAAGGTCAACTAAGGGAAATGGCGGGATAATATCATGGCTTCTGATATGAGGCGGACGGAAAAAACACACACCGGTGTTGGCCAGAAGCGTCTAAGGTGCGCAAATCGCCTGGAACTGAGTTCACAAATCCACCTGTTTTTTTAATTAAGAGGCGGAAGAAGAAGTCCTATCGACAATTCATACAGCCTACCTTAGGAAGAATTTCCTCTCAGCTGCCAGAGCAGCGGAAATGTCCTTTCGGCCGTCGATGTCCTTCTGCGAGCGGTTGACGACGCCGATGTAGCCGCGCCGTAGCGGCAGCAACTTGTTCTCGAGCACATCCCGAGCATCCGTCCCGTCGTCCATCAAGTCCAACTTGGTAATCACACCAATGGTTCGAAGACCTGTGTGTTCATATTTTGCATACAGTGTCTATAGTAGGAGAAAGAGATAAGACGAGGAAATCGTTCACCCGATGGTAAGTGCAACGTCTACCCATAACAAATACTATGTTACCCAGAACATTACTGTGTGGCACCACTGCGTCTGAGACATCAGTTCTTAAGTCTCCTACGCCCAGTAAATACACCTGGCCTTCTGACCGAAACACAGTCATGTTTGCACACTACTGCTTTAAGGCAGAATATAGGACCGTTATTCTGTCTTCATAGGTGGCTTTATTTTTCACCATAAGTAATTAATTAAATTTAAAACCGGGAGGTGGCGGATACCGTGCGGTAGCATTGTAAGAGAATCAATCATCCGGTCTCCTCTCGAGGAAGTCGTTAAAGTCAACTAATACAAATGCCAGGGAAATCTCGTCGGCACATAGGTGGAGAATAAGTATTTCAAATTCTCCGCCCTCAAAATGCCCAGACATTTAACGAGCAGCTACTATAGTTGCATGCATGGGCACCAGGCACTCCAATTACCAATCCACCGGCCAAACGCGACGACTACGTGAAATCCTACTGACTTGGGAGAGGCCCATATTCAGCAGAAGTTGCGGCTTGTGATGGTGATTATCAACTAAAGACAAAAAGCTGTTAAACATTAGGTGAATGCCAAATATTTTTAAAGACCATGCCCGATACAAACCTTTCTACTGTATCGTCAATGTGTTTAACAGACAAAATTCACACGCACAACACAACCCGAAAACCAACGATGTGTGCACAAATGTTGGGATTCGAACCCAGAACCTGCGGCGTAGAATACAAGTTCCCCGGCCACAAGGCCACGCGGTCATCGCATGCCGTAAGTATAAGCGAAACAGTGGCCACTTACTCGCCTTCGCCTTTCCGTATCCGTTGTGGCCCTTATGCGATAAGACCGGAAAAAAGGGTCAAGTGCAGTGGCGGAGATATGTCACAATTACACTAAATAACGACCCAACCAGCAACAAATGTATGACTTGTGTATTGCACAAATATAATCTTCGGTTGTGATTTGGACCCAGAACGCAAGATTCAGTAGTAATAGTAATGGCAGGCACGCGATACTTTCCAAATACATTAATGAAAAGACTTTACTGTTTAAGACATTTATTTCCTAATAGAATAAATTTCGTTGCCTTTGAGAAATACTGGTTAGAAAAGACTATAGAAACAATACCGTATAGATAGATATACGTTGAGAGAACTGGTCAACATTATTTCTCAACTTAAAGTAGAAATAAAATATGTTAATATAATATTTATATTTTTTTTTATTGTACAAATTGATAAAAGAAGCAAAACGTTCACCTGATGGTAAGTGCAACGTCTGCCCATAACAAATGCAGTGTCAACCAGAAATTTTCTGCGTGACAACACACTGTGCCCACCACCCTGAGACATAAGTTCTTAAGTCTCATATGCCCAGGATTACGCAAGCTCACAGTGCACTTCAAACCGAAACCCAGTAATGTTTGCACACTACTGCTTCACGGCAGAATAACTAGCCCTAGTACCTACCTAGACGGATTCCTGCATAGGAATCCTACCACCAGTATATTGAAACATACAAACAAACATTTTCTTGACTAATCTGCTTACTGTCGTAGGAAGAACTAAGAAGATGAGCATACGATCGTTGTGATAAATAGAATTTATTTTACTCGCTAGAACGGATAGGTTCGGCTTGCGAAAAATGAGTTAAAACATTCGAATATTTCTTTGGCGTTAGTGTTTGTACCCGATCCTGTTTCTAATATCGTACGAGTATTATTTGCCAATCTATAAATTATATTTTATAATTTTGGAAGTCTCCCAGGCTTTGAAAGCTTTATCGTATATTGCTTTTGTATATGTGATTTCCATATTTCACTCGTAACTAAATCGACAAGTCAAATTCTAAAAGACAATAAAACGTTAAATAAGTATTCCAATAATCTTACCTTGCGGATCAACCTCTTTGGCAAGTTTCAAGGCATCGCTGTTGGCTAGATCAGTGTTGGCCGGGGTGACAGCGAGAATCAGGCAGGACTCACGGCGGATGAACTGGAAGATCATAGCTTTGATCTGCTGCTCAATATCAACCGGCTGGTCACCGATCGGCACCTTCGTTAGACCCGGCAAATCGATCAGAGTCAGATTGAGCACTGGGAACAAACGTGGTGGAGTTCTCATTTTTCAAATTTGCTATTTTTAATGTTCGTAACATTTAACGTAAATATTTAAATAATAGGAATATGGTTTAAGCAGTTCTTTAGTATTCATTTAATATAAAAAATCAACTCTGAAGTAATTTATTAAATAACCGTTTATTAAATGTCGAGTACGGCAGATAGAAGGCATTTTTTAGTGTTGTAAAGACGAAGTATATATTAAAAAGACGAAGAAGTCATTTAATTACAATCTATATCTAAATAACAAATATTTCTAACTTATTTACATCTTTGTAAGGTTGTTTTTGATAATATTATAGTCTACTAATATTTTAAAAATTCTAAATTATGGGAAATTATAACAGCAATACATTTTGAAATTCATTATAATTTTAAAATGTATATTTGTTTAAATTAATTGTGTAATAATAAAAAAAATGGTTAAAAAATATTAACACGCGAAAGAGGACGGGTCGCCAGTGTTATAAATACAGGCATAAATTGCACATACACGAATACCCATAATTTCAAGGGCTTTAAATAAATGAGCAGGCACACGAATGTTAGTAATTGAATTAATTTAGACAATTACACATGTCGGACAATTTAAACTTCACAGCGTCGCTATTAATAGTACACTTTCAAAGGTCACCAAATGCGAAATCTAATTAAAAGATATAAACAAATCTTTTTTTTATTGTAATTTTTTATAGTATTATTATTATTATTTTTATTTATTATTATTATTTTTATTTTCGTTCTGATTCCTCGGTTCTTGAGCGGTTTACTGACTAGCACGGGCCTAAGCCAAGTCCAAGTCATATTTAGATGCATTTTTGTTATGATCCTTAGATGACTGTTACATTCTCCACTTAGCTTAGTATAGGTGGAAAGGGTATGGATACTGGATTGTCAATTATTAAGAATTTTCTAACCAGGCGGCATGTGTTCAATATAACTGCTTTTTGAAGAAGGGTGTAAATTTTTGAGGGTAAGTTCAGTGTTTTCAGTGATTGGTCACTGTTTAGGTATTACTCCTGTGGTGGACAAAACTATTGGAACTATTGTAACTTTTTGGAGGTGCCACATCCTTGTTATTTCATCTTTTAATTCAGTATATTTTGAGAGTTTTTCTGATATAGTGGCCTGTAGATTGTGTGTGGTAGGTACACTATGCCAATTAAATATCCAGCTATGTCACATTACAGCTATGTCAATTAAATATCCAGTTTTGCTGTTTTTATCAATAAGTGTAATATCAGGTCTGTTGTAATGAACAGTTCTGTCAGTTAGAATTGCTCTGTCAAAATATAGTTTTGTGTTGGTGTTTTCTAACACAGTTTCAGGGTTATATTTGTAGTAGGGTTGTATGAGGCTAACAAAATTGTATTGATGAGCGAGTTTCTGATGTATAATGTTAGCAACTTGGTCGTGTCGGTGTTTATAATCCGTCTGAACGATCGCTTTACAAGCGCCTGTTATATGTTGGATGGTTTCCGGTGAACTATTACATTTTCTACATATATCAGAAACTTGTTGATTCATAATGTATTTTTGATAGTTTCTTGTTTCGATTACCTGGTCCTGTATGGCCAACATGAGCCTTCCGTCTCGGGGAAGAGTTCACCACGATTTAGCCATGCGTTCAACGCATCTTTGTCGACATTGTTTTGGCATAAATCGTTATGGTGTCTTCCATGTAGAGACTTTTGCGCCCATGCTAAGTGCTTTGCATTGTTTTCTGTAATCATTTCGTTATTTTGCGGTGTTGCGGTTTTTAAATTCAACGGAGTTAACTTACAGTCATTCTGTACTATGGCTTTGTGAAGTGGCGAAGAAGCGATTTTACGGAAGAAGTACTGTCTCAGGGTTGAAATTTGTCTATTGTGTAGGTTTATTATATCTATGAGTCCTCTTCCTCCTTCTCTTCTAGGCAGTGTCAGTCTCTGTATACAGGATCTCGGGTGGTGTTTCCGGAATATTGTCATTTTTGTATTTATTATACGCTGTAAGGTCTTGAGGTCAGATTTACTATAGTTGATTACTCCAAAAGAGTAGGTAAGTATTAGTATTGCGTATGTGTTGATTGCTTTTACAGTGTTGCGGGCATATAGTTGAGATCTTAAAATAGCGTTAAGTCTGTGTTTAAATTGTTGTTTTAGTTTTAACTTTATATCTTTATAATGGATTTTTGTGACTGATCGTACCCCAAGTATTTATAAGTTTCGCGGTCATCTAACGATACAATTTGTTGTCCTATTTCTAGTGAATAATGGTGTTTATGTGTTTGTCCTAGTATTGTTGAATTTATCTTGCACTTATCTATACCAAACTCCATTTTTATGTCGGAAGTGAATTTTTCTGTCAGACCCGCTAACTTATTTAGCTGGTCCTCAGTCTCGGCATATAATTTAATGTCATCCATGTATAGTAAGTGGTTAATCTTATGAAGTTCAGTATCTATTAGCTGTTCACTATTCGCGTTGCAATATTGTAGAGAGTATCCTAATCCTGTTGAATTAAGCATGTTAGATAACGGATTCAGAGCTAAACAAAACCAAAGAGGGCTAAGGGCATCACCTTGGAAGATACCTCGTTGTATTTTAATTGGTTCAGTATATATAATGTCAGTAGGTGTAGTGATTCTTAATTGTGTATTCCAGCTGGTCATTGCCGATTTTAGAAACGTTATAATTTTTGGGTGAATTTTGTAAATGTCTAATATTTGTATTAACCAAGAATGAGGGACAGAATCATATGCCTTTTTGTAGTCAATGTACATAGTGAATAGGTTACTTTTAGTTTTTTGGACTTTATTGAGAATTACGCTGCAATTATTAATTGTTCCTTACAACCTTGGCTTAATTTTCTACATCCTTTTTGCTGCTCTGTTAGCATATTATTAGTGTCTACATGCTTATAAATCAGTTCAGTCACGCAAGATGTAATAATTTTATATAGGGTTTGCAGACAAGTGATGGGTCTATAATTTGCGGGGTTCAAGAGCTCCTTTGGGTCTTTCAGCAGCATAATGGTCGTTTCTGATGTGATATAAGATGGTACTTTAGAAGGGTCTTGGATGAAGTCGTTAATAAAATTATGTAAATATGGGTGTAGGTATGTAAACTTCTTATACCAATAAATATGGATATGGTCAGACCCCGCTGCTTTCCAGTTGTGTGAGTTATTGAGTACTCTTTTAAAGGTATCGATAGAAATGTTATCATAACTCATTTCCTGAGCTTGTATATTGTTAGTTTCTGTTAAGATCCAGTTTGCTTGCTTGTTATGTTGTGTAGTTTCTTCCCATATCTGTGACCAGAATCTTTTTAAAGTGTGTTGGTTAGGTGTGTTGTTGGTGACTGCCTCAACTGTGTTTTGTTCGCTGCTTGTAGTTGATTGTCTGATATTCCGGTAGAATACTTTCTCGTTGTTGCTGAACTGATTATTTTGTGATTTTCTTAGGGTGCAGGCTTTATACCGCTTTAATCTACTACATGCGACTGAGAGCTTTTGTTTGAGTGTATCTAGAGTATGTGTCAATTGTGTATTAGGTTCTTCGTGTACAGAATGAATTTTATGTTGGTCTAATATTTTGTTAACTTGTTTTCGAAGATTTGTGGCTCTATTACCGTTAATGACCTGTGTTAGTCTTCCCATTTTCTGCCTAAGGTCATTAATTCTCTTCTCCAATCTCCTTTGCCAGTTTGGTTTGTATTCCTTTTGTCTATTTTTTGGTTCAGCTATCGGTTCCAGGGTTATTTTTGCTCCATTAACTTTAGCAGCGGTCCATGCCGCCGAATATATTATTGTCTGGAGAGTGTTAAAGTCAGTATAGCTATTTATATTTTCTGGGAGAATAACTTTATTTATATAATCTACCGTAGTAGCAAGGTTTCTGGATGATTTTTGTTTGGGAATAAATGTTCTATTTGTTGGTTCAGTATGTTTGTAGAATTGGTATGCTTTTTGGAAGATTTCATCTGCTTCTTGGTTTCTGACGTGGTTGGGTGGTCTTAATATTTGTGCTGTGTCTGTTTGAATATGGTCGTTTTGTGAGTTGAGTGGTAATGGTAAATATTCGTGAATATCAGGGTATGTTGTAGTTGGAAGTATATTGATCGATTATTATATTATATTGATCGATACGTTGTTGTTAGGGGTATTGGAGCTATTCTGGTTTAAGCTCAATTCTTGGGCTACATGTTGTTTAATAATATTAAGTCTATCCTCTGCTATGTATTTATTTTTTATAATCGCTCTCCTCTGATCTGCTATTCTTTGTTCACCTAAATGTGCTAATGATGGGAATTTGTTAATAAATTCTTGATTTAGAAGTTTTCGATATGCAGTTCTATTCATTTCCAAATGTGTTACTCGGTAGTAAGCTTGCATTATTGTTTCATTATGTTCATTTGTCCACTTCATTCGGTGTTCTGTGTTAACTGTTTGTGAGAATAGGAGATTTGAACGGTTAGGTGAAAGAGATAGTGTATTTTGCAATTGATGGGTTGTATTTAGTTGATGTAGTTCATAGTTAGTATATTTGGTTTATTGTATCTTGGGGTAATAATTTATTACGAACTATAGCTCTTCGTTGATCGCCTATTCTTTGGCGGCTTACTTGCATGTCAGGATACGTTTCAATAAATTTTAGGTGTAGTGGTTCAAGATATGGAACTTTATAGCTCTCGAGGGCAGTGAGTAAGAGGTAATGGCGTAGAATAAATTTGTTCATTTCTGCTGTCCATCGCCTACGCTTGCATTTGCCCGCCTGTTCAACTTTCGATGCTCGGCTGTAACCTGTTGATCGACGAGGGCCCGCCTGCTCAACTCCTCGCCGCCGATGGTTCGCATGCTGAGGCATCCAGCACCGGCTCCAGATGCGCCCCGGCGGCCGCCGGGAAGCGGTCATAAATCATATTTTCGTACATTGTGCTCCATTGTCGTGGGTGTTGGGAATGATTGGTTGAAGAGGGTAGCCTAGTTGTTGTTGGCTTCAGTATTATGTCTTTCCCGAATGGGCTGTCTGGTCTAGGTGTTCAGACCTGCTAAGTTCCTGCTCTTCTAAAGCCCGCCGCCCCCCCCCTCCCACCTCGTCAAGGTTCACTCCCTTGGGGGGGTTATTATTATTGTTATTATAGTTATTATTATTATTTATTATTATTTTTATTTTTATTGCGGTCAAGTGCCAAGCGTGGCAACAATAGTTGCCACGCTTGGCAACCGCAGTTTATTTGTTCAGGGGTTCCAGGAAAATGTTGTCACCCATGGTTTGGCCCATCCTGGTTTTTATTTTCAGTCTTTCCACTGTTACGACACCCACGGGATGAAATGAGGTGGCTCTTTTTGTTTTCCTATATAAAATTATCATTAAACAGAAATAATTATATAAAATTATACCTATTATGTAATTATTTTACCATACAAGTTTACAGGCGACTGTAGCTAAAGTTTTTCTTTAATTGGGTAAAGGGGAAAAACGCTGACTTGATGATTGATGACCTCAAACACACTAGCGCTTACATTCCCGTAACTATGTTTCGCTTGTATGATAATGGCGGGAGAAGTATCGCATGAAATTTCAGAGACATGGCAACTGTGAGTGACATTCGAACTCGGCGCTGAGCGCTGCGATCGTCCATGGTGTATAAACTTGTACGCACATACAACATTTACAGAGTAAGTGTTTAGTAAATTGCCTATAAAATATAAACTTAATTTGATGATTCATGTGGAGAGAACATCGGCACGATGACTTAACAAATCGGCATGCACGGGTAGTTTAAGAAGTTAATGAAGAAATGCACGACTGAGAAATTAGTATGGAAATAAAGACGGTGATCGTAGCCACTAAGTATTTTCCATTTCAGTTGAATGGACCTGTAATAATGATTTCCAAATGTTGTTATTATTGTACGTTATTTTAAGTTTGTAAACATAGCAAGAAAACCTTTCTTTCGTTCGTTCCTTGATATAAACAATTAATGAGAATAGGATAGAAAATTAAACCAATCTACGCGTAGAAACCAGCCATGTTCATGTGTGGTCCCACACATATTCTAATAAAAATTTATTGTTATTTTTTTATATTTATAGAATCCCCACTATAGACCATTAATATGGATGAATACAACTATGTCAAACATTTTTAGAAAATTGTAATATTGGAGTAGAGGACATATTGTTATTGGCTTTTACTTATGCAACGTTATTCATAATTGGTATAACATCCCGGCACCTACCCATGCTACTTTGATCTGATAAACACAACGGTGAAGCTTTAATGACAAAATAAAATACTAAAAATGTCCATACAAAACTTTAAAATTATTTGTTTTGTAAAATTTTACGCGACCCTTACTCAGAAAGTCGTTGAACCAAACCAGACAAATTCAAAATGTTTTCTTCTATAAATGTCTATAAAGTATGTCTGTCTATAAAATAAATGAATTTATGTTACCCTACTACCGCGTCATACTAACAGATTAACTACACAACAGATTTCCTTAAGCTTTATGTTATCCTAGTACTTTCGAGTTCTTTCGATGGTAGCTCAATGGAAAAACGCCCAATTAAATTTATGAGTTCATTGCCTATGAGTTTTAAGCAAATTCATAAGTCGACATATCACCTACAGGTATCACGCTACGAGGCTCATTATATTTTTTGGGGCATATACACATCGTCCCTAAGCCCAGCCTGCCGGGATGAATAGGACATTACGAATGACCCGGTATAACCTCGCGTCGTTCATTAAAATTCACTAATAGTGTTTTGTAATTATAACACAAAATCATTATTTTTAAAGAGTGAGAAAAAACGCGCGGTTTTTGTCTCCGGTTATTAATAAATTGAAAACAGTGACATCTAGGGATCTCGCAATAAACTAGTTATTTCGTCACTTCGCTAATCATAATTCTAAGATGTTCGGTGTTCAACCAGTACCTTTTTTTGGTGCTGAAATGTGATAAAAAAATCTAATTTATGAATTTAACGTTATAATTCAAGAGTTTTGAGTTATAGTTCAAGAGAGACTGTAACTCGTGTAATGTTCCTACGTGGCAAGCTTGCAACCCGATAATGCTTCGTGCATTTACACTTACTTTTATGCAAATATAATAACATTTAACATATAAGAAACATATGCATGATATGCGATTATATCTTATATCTTATGCGGTGTATCGAGACTATCAGAGACTTTTATTTAAAACAGACTTATATATAAGTGCGTCGTAAACAATCAGTAAGCGTAATCAACTACCTGTCTACATCGGAGATACAAGGAGAAAACACAGAGGGTATGTTGATCTTCGAGAGGCACATTTTCACACGAGTCATGCGAATCTAACAGATAATTATAAGTAGATAAGATAACGCCGGTTCTAATATCGTAGCATGTAGGGCATAAATACTTATACGTCGCGTAAATACGAGTAGAAACAAAAATCTAAATTTATAATAATGAAATAATCGAGTTTGATATAAAATAAATAACAAAGGAAAGAAGCACTAACCTACATATTACTATTAGATATTTAAGTAATTTTCATAAATATGCAAAAATTATATTATGCTCAAGACTAATTTGATTACAATATTGATAATGTTATCAAAGTGTATTAATATCGTATTCATTAGGATATATCCCTAATGTACAATATGTATAATTGTAGATCCATGACTGTTGTAAAAGTCGATTAAGTATAATCGCCAAAAAATTGCCTTTTTAGTCTTATACACTATCATCTTCATCGGTATCTTGTTCAATATACAGCCTCATACAAATGTATATACATATACAGCCCTCTGCTGAATATAGGACTCTCCCAAGTTAGAAGCGTAACTAAAGTAAACGTATTGATCGGTATTGGGATTGGCGATCGCAGTACCAGAACTTTGACACTGCCACCCGTTCCCGATCTTGTAAGTCTGTCATATTTCAGATATGCGCCGATAGGTGCCTACTGCAAGGTTTTGCGGTTGCTTCGGTTACGTATAATCAACAAACGAAAGTGACATAAAACTCGTGGTTTGCCAGGAATAACCAGGTTTGTAATAAAACCAACAGTCTTAATAAATATATTTTGTTACGTTTACGTTTTTCTTATAGTTTATTATGTAAGGAAATGGAAAACCGATAGGAGATATGGTCATAATCAACGTTTAGATATTATCATATATTTAACTAATTGCGGGCTTCTCCGTGTGTCCTTTGGTATGATAAAATATATACTTTATTTCATATTCTAGGTCAGGGGTCGGCCAACTTATACAACAACAACTAATACAACCCGTGGGTCACCGAGTGTGACCCCGGTTTATAATTTCAAGTTACCCACTTTAGTTTCGAAAATAAAGTATAATATATAAAAGTAAATTATAAAACAAACATTTTGAGAATAACAAAAAATTGTGGGTCAGCTCCGACGCGCGACTGGAGTTTACTCGTTATACGAAAATTTACTAAAATACTGTTTTGGTAAGAAAATATCTCTGACCCAAACGTCTCTTTAATACTCACATTTTGGTCGATTTTGACCCGCGGCCAAAAAAAAGGTTGCCGACCCTATTCTAGATGTTGTTACTTTCATAGGTTGTGAACGTCATGAACCCATTGTTACCAAGTATATCGTCGTCTCACAAAAAATGTATCTCACATTATCTAATCCCATATTATAGCCGATTAAATATTGTTTAAATCTGTTTTAATTTCTGATGGGTTGTGCTTACAAATATATAATAAATAAGAAGATTATGTAACTCCCCTTATAATTCAAAGCCCTATGCGGTACCGCAGTCGGTTCATAACTTTGATACGTCAGTAATTTAGTCCTATAATTTCAATAGATACAACTCCCTCCAAGTCGGAAGGGAGCATGGACACTACTGCTTGGCGGTAGAATAGTTGCACCTGTGGTGGTACCAATCTAGACGGCCTCCTGCACAGGACTTACCAACACAATCGTTTTACATTATAAAAAATAAATATTTAATATTGAACAGGGAATGTGTTCATATGTATTCGCAACGATGACTACTGAACGCCATTTCGATTTTAAACGTGCAAACGAATGTAAGAAAAATGATAAAAAGAAAATCTTGAATTATACTTATAACCCCCATGTAAACAAAGGGTAAGCGTTTATTCGCTATGGGGACTATAAACAGTATAAATGATAATGAAAAAGAATGTTAATCAACTCATGATGGTTTTTCTTTCATCTTTCACATTTCTATAAACCTAATTAAGTTGTTTTCATTCTCTATATTTTTCCCCAAAAAACTGGCTTTTCTAGCGAGGTTTTTAAGCGTTAAGGTTAGCGGAAGCGATAAGTCTATATTTTTTTTATTACGATAAAAGAATTCTGGACAAAGGAATTCTCATCATCATCATCATTTCAGCCCATCAACAGTCCACTGCTGAAAATAGACCTCCCATAGATTGCCTCAAAAGTTTTAGCTCAAATTTTTGGGTGCTTGTGCCATAGTTGCCACGCTTGGCAGGCGTGTTGGCAACCGCAGTTTATTTATTAAGATGTTACAGGAAGATGCTGCCTTCTTCTGGTATTTATTTTCCCTCTGTCGAATTTTACGACAACCACGGGATAAGATGGGGTGGTAGATAAAAGCCGTTCCGCTCTACACAAATGGTTATTCCATACTAACATACTATATTAATTAGAAAGTTACTCTCTCTGTCCCTATGTTTGTTACCTTTTCACGGCTCAAAAATTAAACCGATCTTAACATAATTTGACACAAAGATAGCTTGCATTCTGGAGACGGGCACAGGATACTTTTTTTCCCGATAAAGTAAATAGTTATTATATAGATATTTAAAATACGTAACCCACGCGGACGAAGTCGCGGGCATCAGCTAGTTCCATACAAATATAATAAAAGCGAAAGTAACGCTCTCTGTACCTTTGTCTGTTTGTTACCTATTCACGGCTCAACCGTTGAAACGATCTTGACAAAATTCAACACATAGATAGTTTGCATCATGGAGGCGGACATAGGATAATTTTTATTCAGGAAAATCAAATATTTCCCACGGTATTTTAAAAATACCTAAATCAACGCGGACGTATTCGTGGGCTTCAGCTATTTGTGTTATAAACCCATTTCAACAACGACAAAACGACCGTACAATCCCTTATTAAATTAGTTAGGAGATATAGCATATAAATCTAAACAAAGCCTCTAAAGATGCGCAATGCGTGAACATGTAGGTCACTGGCAATCGGTCCGCGTATCGCATAACAATTATAGTAATCTTTTGCAATCTCATTACTAGCTAACAATCCGCAATAATTATTAGATTTACGTACGCCGAATATTCAACGAAAGTAACATGTGGCTTTTGTCCTTCGCATGTTATTTTAGCATCATACGATCATACATAAAATAGAAGTAGGTCCTCTTTGCGTCTGTTTGTCAGTCTGTCTGAGACTATTAAACCTCTTGACATGAATTTTACATAAATTATAGACAACAGCTCTAGGGCCAACTTAATCTAAGTGTCATAATGTTTGTTACATCAGTTCCGAAGTTATGAACATTTTTTCGTGTTCGGTTCCCGTATAAGGTAATAGGGATCCCGTGTAAGGTATAGATAAAGTCTGCTTTCAACAAATGTTGCTGTTACGCCAAAATTTATTACGCGTAAGATGGTTCGAGGCATCCCCTACATTAAGATTTCTCACGTATGTTAAAACGCACTCACGCGTTTTGTCGGCATAAATTTTACATGCAACCAGACGTGGAAACCATCGATTTATGTTTATGAACAAATGTAGGCGTCGGTTGGGATTCGTAACCAGGACCCACTCAGCAGGTCGGGCATGGAAAACAACAGTACATTTTAAAATTTACTATATCATAGATTTTCATTCGAAATTTCTAAACGATCGATGTCATATGAACGAAATATTTCCCGAAAATTGTGAATAGCCTGGCAGCGGTAAAAACACAAAAACCTGGCACGAAATGTGAAGTTACATTATCTTATTAGTGTAAAACAGTTAATATGAGTGCAAAGCCTATGTGCAATGTTAATTTATTTAATGATTTTGTATTTATAAGTATATTCTTAATACAAGTAAATAAAAGCAAAATAACTGAAGCATTTTCCTCCTACTTTTTTTTGAACCCAAGTACCCAATTTAAACGTTTAATTTAGTTCACTTGTGCAATATAAATATATACTTCAACTATAAATATATAATAATGAAGTAGTAGTTATAAATATCTCTGTATCTGTATAACACAAGTTTTTTTAACTATTTTTTAATGATACTATGAAATAACATTTAAAGATAAGGGTTAACTTTAATATGTTACCTATTTGTTTACCCTGAAGCCTAAAAAAATTGACTTACCCACACGAAGGGGTGATTCTTTTGTAGGATTAAGCAGACGAAGGGTTTGAGTGACGAATCAGGTCGCCGCCATTTTGGTACGAGTCAAAAAATTCTTACTCCCCATTGCGTTCCCACGAGCAGTATTGTGACAGCCTAACATATTATGGTGTTATTCTGTACGAATAAAGGCTGTCCGTAAAATACCTTAGTCGCCTCTTACGACACGTCAGTAGGAAAGAGGTAGGTGATACATTATTGGGGATTTGGGAACGTAAATGCGTATCCTCTATTTTACAACAAAATTCCAGTAATTGCACAGTCTTCCTACCCACAGATTCAAAAAGTGTATTAAACAGACACCAATACACACTAAGGGTGATTATAATATAAAAGAATACATGGATGATAATAACCCCTAGAAATGAGGTGATCGCTACCAAACTGTTCCTAATATCCAAATTCCTCATGTAATATATATATATATATATATCTTGTTATTATTCTAAAAGGACATTGAAAAATGACTTGACTTGAAAGGGAATTGATGCCTGTGGAGTTTCTTTCGCCTGATTCTTCTGCATACAGAGGAACTAATGAGGTTCCGATGACAAAAAAAAGAAAATTTTAATATGAATTCTGAATTCAAATTAGAAATCTGTATTTTTACGTTAGAGAATAAATATATTTCAACTGGTAATCTTATGGAAAGATTAAGCAAAGGAAGGCCTTGTGCAGTCCCTGCTGGTGCTGCAGCCACATCGTACCCGCATGGCATAATTACATATCCTCCCTAGCTCCATACTCGTGAAAAGATTATGTCTTGAGGTGAACAATTGAGAGGACAATAAAAATGATTTTTTTTATATAAAAAATGTATCGCACAAAACTCTGTTTCCTTTTATCAACTGAATAGCTTTAGATTTACCTGAAGCCATTTAATAAAACAACATATCCACCTTGTACTGGGCGCAATACAGGGCCACAGCTTATTATGAGAGAGTAAGGCATTACTCCGAGATCCGCTCTATTACGAAGTGACGATCTTAGCATACTTTTGAATATACGTAATGCATTTACCTAATTATTCTCCAGAATACAGATTTCCTTACGATGTGGCTATGTGGTAAATATACGCAAAATAATTCAGTAGTTATAACGGACATTTTCCCGACACAGATGATCCGGCCTTAAAAAATTACATACCGCAGTAGTGTGCCAATGCCAACTAGTATCAATACTTGAACCCGCTGCTGAAACCTCTAAACCTAACATTGCAACCGTGATATAAGGAAATACATACATACAGTCACGCCTCTTTCCCATTGGGGTAGGCAGAGACCACATCTTTCGCTTCTTCTACTTTCATTAGCGTTTTCATACACGATCGTCGGCTACTTTTAACGTGACCTTTCGTTCTCCGATCTGATTGAGATACGTACGCCAGCCTTTCCCATTCACACTCGCCTCATAAATCTGTTTCGTCAATCTTTTTTCATTTATCCTCTCTACGTGTTCAAACCATCTAAGCAGCCCTTTCTCTATCTTTGTCACTACATCTTCAAACACATCGCAACGTTCTCTTGTCACGCTGTTTCTCACTTTGTCGTTCAAAGTTACTCCAGCTATACTTGTTAAAATTCTCATTTCCACAGCATTAATCTTACTTTCATGTTTCTTCTGTCAGACTCAGCATTCACTGCCATACATAAGTGTGGGGACCAGAACCGCCCTGTATACAGACAGTCGTGCCTTTTTAGATATGTTCTGGCTACCTTTAAAGTTGTGCAGAGCCCCATTCACTTCATTATAAGGAAATAAAAGACGTCAATGTCGTACTTGGTGGTATTGCTGCAGATTGAGCATGCGGATCAAATTAACTTGTTATCCGTACTTATAGAGACTAATTTTATGAGACGTTTGCGGAAATCTATTTTACGCCGTATTGTGTTGTAATATGTGTGAGATACTCCAAACGTACTTTAGCGAAAACCTCTGACTAATCATATGTTTAGTCAGTCGTTATTGATTATTATATATAGTACTAACATAGTTTTTTATTCACATTGCACTGTAATTTTATCTAAGGCACTTGATCAAGACTGATTCATTGTTTGCCGGTTAATAGTCCGTCATACATTACGTCACTAATGGAATCTTTTTAACCTTCAAAAAAGCGTAAAACCAATATATCTATTCACGATACATATATGAATCACGGAAGACCAAAACATTTTTTTACAAAAGGGAGACAGACAAACCAGCACAGAGTTCACCAGATGGCAGATGGTTACTGTGAGCCATCCTCTAAACCAGAGGTTCCCAGACTTTTTTAGGTCGGTCTGTTATACTTGCCGGAGACTTGGACAGCAAGCACGGCAGTTGGAATTCCAACGTTAATAACACGAACGGTAATAAACTGTACGACTTAGCGGAGAGCATTAATGTAAACGTTATAGCTCCCGAAACACCAACTAGAGTACCGACGCAATTACATCAGCAGCCGGATATTCTAGACATAGCTATAATTAAGGACGTGAACTTAGCAATAGACTCTATAGTTACGCTTCACGAACTTGAGTCGGACCACCGTCCGGTCATTTTTAAGCTGGGCCAGCCAAATGGTGAGATCACTCAGACCAAAACCATTGTGGACTGGCGTATCCTCGGAGTCAAACTCGAGGCTACGAGGTCTCAGCACTTAGACGAAATTCCTAATACTATCGACTCGCCAGAGGTAGCCTGCCGAGCGATAAAATCTTTTTCGAACCATCTCAAAACAGTCGGCGGAGAATCCTCCCGGACGGTTACGGTGTCGAGCGATCGACGCTGTAATCTACCGGCGGACCTCCGACGCCTGATTAGAGAAAAGAACCGTGCGGCCAAAGCGCACGGTAGATACAGAACAGACGCGAACAGACTCAGACTGCGCCTCCTACAAAGGGATGTTAAAGAGCGCTTATCTGAGTACAATAAAGACAGCTGGGACACTATGCTTGGAGAAATCGAGCCATCGCACACTGCCCACTGGCAGTTGGCACACGATCTCTCAAAGCAGAGCCGGTCTCAGTTCTCTCTCGAGTTCTCGAGTTCTCTCTCGAGTTCTCTCGAGTTCTCGTTCGCCTTCGACGACAGCGAAAAAGCCGAAAGCCTCGCAGACAGTCTAGAGAGCCAATGCACTCCGTCTCTCGCGCCTGCGGATCCCGACCAACTGCAGCAGGTGGCCACGGAACTCGAACGCAGGGCTGCCATACCACCAGTGGGCGAACCACTGCCTCCAGTGACTATCGACGAAGTCACTAAGATAGTCAAAAATCTTAAAAACCGATCCGCGCCTGGCCTCGACGGCATAAACAACAGGGTGATGAAAGCTCTAAATACACCGCTATTGTGTCTATTAGTTAGTATTTTTAACGCGCTCCTCTCCAGCTGCTCCTTCCCGGACGCCTGGAAGGAAGCCGACGTAATAGGCATTCCGAAGCCTAACAAGCCTAGGAACATCCCGTCAAATTACCGCCCAATAAGTCTCCTTAACACGATGGCAAAGATTTATGAGCGAATTATACTCAGTCGTTTAAAAGACTATGTCCTTACCAATAATATTATTCCCGACGAGCAGTTCGGCTTTCGCCCCGAACACTCTTGTACTCATCAAGTGCATCGCTTAACGGAGCACATTTTAGAGAATTTAAACGACCGCCCTAAGCCTGTAGGCACAGGGGCCTTATTTTTCGATGTCGCAAAGGCATTTGACAAAGTCTGGCACGACGGCTTGTATTACAAGTTGTATCACACTAAAGTGCCGGACAGACTCGTGAACATCATACGAGCCTTCTTGTCCAACCGCCTATTTCGATTCCGGGTAGAGGGAACGCGCTCTTCAAGCCGCCCTCTCCGAGCGGGTGTCCCTCAGGGCTCCTGCCTCTCCCCACACTAGAGACCCGAAAGTCAATCTTGCGCTTTTCGCAGATGACACGGCCCTGTACTATTCCGATACGCACAAGGGCCGCATAACGATTCATCTCCAAGCCGCAGCCGATCGCCTAGGCGAATGGTTCCGGAAATGGAGAATAGAGGTAAACCCCGAGAAAAGCGTAGCGATATTCTTCTCGAGGGGCACGCCAAAGCCCACTAGACAAATTCACACAATCGGCAACAATCAACTAGGCACGATCACCCTGTTCGGACGCCCTATTCCCTGGTAAAAGAGCGTCAAATACCTCGTCACTTTAGACGCAGCGATGTCGTTCGCTGCACACATAAAAAACGTTCGAAATAGAGCGGTTTTTATCTCAAGCCGACTATATCCATTAACTTGCTCTTCAAGCAAAATGTGCTTAAGACACAAACTTCGCCTCTATAAGACTTGCAAAAGACCCGTAATGGCCTATGCTTGCGTCGCTTTCGCTCACGCGACGGGCAATCAATTAAAGAAGTTACAGAGCGTTCAAAATCGATTCTTGCGAACTGCCACCGGAGCCGGTTGGTATCAACGCAACGTAGACCTTCACAGCGACTGTGAAATGCCCTTAATCTCTAAACACTTCAGAGCATTATCACGGCGGTTTTTCGAATAAGCCGCGGTTCATCCAAACCCGCTGGTGGTTAAAGCAGCAAATTACCGACCAGATAGAAACGCGACCGAACGCAAACGTCGCCCGCGAAACGTGCTAGACGACACGGACGTCTCAGCACTCCCTGACCACGATACGGTCAGTCACGATCCAGGCTACACTGTACACACAGTTAATAGCTTTAATATAACACGCACTACGACGCGCGACCGCCGTAGAGAGCGGCGCACAGCAGTCGACAATCACACCGCGTACACACGATACACCCGTGTTCCAGGGCGGTTCTCACCGCCCAGAGTTACCGACACACAAGTCGATAATCCGAATGGAGGCTCGCAGCCTCCCTCGGACGGTCATTAGACGACTTAAAATCATTTGAGATATTCGTATTGGAAGTCGCGCAAGCACGCAGCGAACGCGACACAGTCCGAATTTCGATTTGTTTGTAGGAGTTTATTTAAGTATTTATGTTTGGGTCAAACCAAACCTGGCACGCGGGCCCCTGGCCCGTGAGCACAGTATCCGATGAAGCTGTAAAAGCCAAAAAGGCTAACAGCAATAACATCACCGAAATTATATACCAGACTTTTTTTCTCATAGAATACTTTCAAAATTTAGCTGGTTCCGGTGGACCCTCTGCAGCTACATTTCTACCATATTCCCAAAACTATGACTATTTAACCCATTTTTGTCACGCCAACGTAGACCCCCGTCGAGTCTCCCGTGGACCCCTGGTCCACCTCAACCACTTTTGGGAACTTAGGCTCTTAACGTATCCTGCCGGGCCTGAGTACTAAAATGGAATGTGTCTAAGCCAAAATCAATTGTCAATCGGTTTTTCTCCTTCACCATATGCAATGCAGCAGCGTTGCTATCTTAAGAAGGAATCCGAAACCAAGACCTACAGCATAGAAGTCAGGTACTCAGACCATTGGCCACGCGGTCGTCAAATCGCTACGCCAACATAACAATTCTATTTGCAGTATGTTGGATATCTACTATTGTCCTTGCTTTTACGAGTATATACAATGTGTGACAAAGAAAGCACTTTGCTAAGTAATTCCAGAGGATAGTATAGTAAAGTCAAATTAAGCTTAGCCGGCAACATCGTTCTAATGTCAGCCTATAACAGATGCTATGTCACCCAGAACATTTCTGTGTAGCACGACTCTCGCCATCCTGAGACATAAGTTCTTGAAGTTGAGAGTTTTCCAGTCATTACAATAGCTATCAGTTCAGACCGAAACACAGTAATTATTGCACTCTACTGCTTTGTGTCAGAATAGTTGGCACTACGGTGGTACCTACCTAGAATGATTGGTGCATAGGAACCACTGACATTTTTTTTATTCTTTATATCTGCTACTCCAAGAGTCATTATCAGCCATACATTAAATCATTACGGTTAAAAACCCAAAAATCGTCATCTGCGCAGGACGTATAATGCTGCCGCATGAATTTGCGCCAAAATATAGGCATCACAACACTTCTGCTTCCCGCACAAAAACGCTTATGCTATAAGATCAAATATTGGTTTATATGCAGTGTCAAATACAGACAATCACTTAGATAAAGCAACAGCCGATGTATATTTGTTTTATACAGAAGGTGACGAGACGTTCAAAACGTTCACCTGTTCAAGTGCCGATCACAAGTCCTCGTCCCATTTTTGACAGGGTTATTAGAAAGCCAGATTAGAGCACTTTGCTCCAGTGACGCACTCTAATAACCACAGTCAATCAAATCAACTGAAATTATCAATTTTAGTGGTGTACTCCCGCATTGTAAAACTTAAGGCTAAGGCCCGACTCCCTAAGTTACCACCTCTTAATAATTTATACGTTACACAAATATTAGTCATATGTGGCTTTGATGCCCACGATTTGAACCCCAAGATTCATAGGAACGTACGCAAAGCGTTAAGCCACGTCGTCATCGATAAAATACTCTCGAAATATTTGGCCTCTACGTAAACATATAACAAACATTATTTGTACATTGATCGTTTAAATGTTTTATTTTGACGTAGTGGCGCATAAGATATAAAGCGGATAGTCACAAAGATAATGAATGGTGTCAATGAACTCCTGCCATTATCAACAATATTAATTTAGTAAAGAGACCAACTAATAACAGTAAAGATAATTAAATAAATATTGTCGTGCGACTTCATTATACATTTTTAGTGCAGTACAAGATTTAATTTTTCATTGACACTTAACATTGAATTAACCTCCTAATGTAATAATTTATAACGAAAAATCACTCGTAAGTTCGTACTTTGTAAACTTTATTAATAACTAGCAAACCTGACCCGACTTGTGCGGAAGTTATTGTTATATTAAAGACTGTATAGAGTCAAAAAACTCTCGTTCCCCAGTTGGCTCCAACGAGCAGTATAGTGACAGCACTGCATATTATGGTGTTATTCTACACGAATCAAGGCCATCCGTACAATAACTTACGCCTCTTACGACACCTCGGTAGGAAAGAGATATTGCTATTCTACTCTGCCGGACATCTATCGGCTATCGTAGAAGTAAGTTCGTAAAATACATTCTTAGAGAGTATCTGTGATATAGATATATTACCATAAACATATAGCCAAAACCTCTGACACTTTTAAAAGACAAAAACATGTTTGGCTCATATTCTAATCCGATAGGTTTTCTTACAGAGGCGATACCTCGATAAGAGGCGAAAAAGGTATCGTTAGGTTAGGTTAGGTTACCATAATATGCAATCCTGTCACTATACTGCTTGTGAGAACGCAAAGGGTAGTAAGATTATTTTGACTTATACCAAAATGGCGGCGACGAGGTTCGGCATCCGTTGTCTGGATTCCCTTTTAGGCGAAAAGTGGGCTAAGTGTGTGGCCCTTGCCTACCCCTTTATATGGGTAAAGGGCGTGACTAAATGTATGTATATTCTAATCCTTTAAGTTCACTAGATGCACTACAGAAAAGTGTTCAATCCCAATATTTAAATAAGGGGAGGGACAATATAGATAAAATATTGATTAATTAACATACCATTGGGCGAGTAGACGCGCAAGTTGATCGGCACAGGCGAGATGCCTTTATTGCTGCCAGTCACACGATCCGTCTCTGCTTCGATCTCGCCGCGTACTTCATTGAAATCCACGAACTTTTTGCCCTTGCAATGAAGAAACTCCGCAAATTCTGTTGATCGTTCATTTTGGATAATAATTGAAAGAGACGTTTTTAACCATAAATTGATGAGTAACATGAAGGGGAACAAGGGAAATTGCCATTACTTGCCATTCATAGGGTTGTCAATAGGAAATTAAGCCATTTATCACAATGAAATAAAAACTTATATAATTCTACAAGCTTGAAACTAAGACTAGAACCAATAATAATCGAGGTTAAATTTTGGTTAGGTGAAAAACTTCTTTAATTTTAGACTTTTTTATGTTTCCATATGCATAAGGAATCCATGTCATATTATATGTTGTTTATTACATTTCATTCTACACACAATATATTTCAATAAAGAGATAATAATAAAACTAAAATATGTAAAGCTGGATATGTCCAGCCCTAGTATCAATTGTCCATCGCTCATGCCTACAGTATATCCTGATAATGAACATATGTGAAGCAACTGATAACAAGGATACTCTTATTCACTTTAAATATTATTTAGGGATTGATTTATTGATGATATTAAATATTATAGTATTAAAGAGACAACCTTAGATATAACTGAAAATTGAGCTCCAATAGTAATTCTTGAAATGTAGGTATGTATAGTGTCCCAAATCATGTTTTTCATTGTAGGCAATGAAATATCATCATGATCCTTTAAAATTCATGCTTCCAGAAAACATCAACTTACAACAACAAACAATTCAATTAGTATTCATTCTTTAGAACTTATTAAATCTAGATAAATTAGCATTAATTTATTTATTTATTGCCAATTTTTCCAGCAACATCATACAAACAGAAAAAAAAATTCAATTAACTAATTTTTGCTTTATATTCATATATATAACAAAAACTTAAAGTATATACAGAAATAATGTATTTAAAGAAACTATGGAAATATAAATTTTAAGCCCCTATATACCCACAACTAAAAATTTATCACAGTCATTTTGAAACATTTAATTAATATAATGGTAGCTTATAATTATGTACACTGCACAAAAATTACACATACCTGCATTTCCATGAATAAGCTGAAGAATTAAAGGCCTTCTTGTTACTATTCCTGATCCTCGAGGCAAGAAGTCCCTAAAGCAAGAGCATTTATTTGACTCATTCTTAATAAACAAATAAAGTAAATAAGTAATAGGGACAACAAAAAAGTATTTATAAAAATTTGAACACTTTTAAGAAAAAGACAAAATGTTATTATATTATGACAACTCCACAGCATATACTAAGTTATTTACAACCATTAATGCTTCAATTCATTAAACAAACTTGTCACATAATTAATGAATGGATAACAAAATGCCTGAAGTGCTTTCATTCTTAAAAAACAAAAATAATCAAAACAAAAACTTGATTGCTAAACAAATTATGCAGAAAATGGTTATGACTCATATGATATTATAGACTGGCAGAGCAGGAAATATCTATATCAGAGGTTGATATTCACAGAAGTGACAACCGCATGGCCCAGTGGTCAGGCTACCTGTCTTCTATGCCACAGGTCCTGGGTTTGAATCCTAGCCAGAGCCAACATTTGTGCAATACACAAATTGTTGGTTTTTAGATCTGTTCGTGCACTTGAAATTTAAAGTCTGTAAAACACACTCCAATACACAAATACAGGAGAAATCCTAGAATTGCTATAATTTTTTGAAAAAAAAAAATACAGAACTGATAATTTACTAGCATGAATAAAATTGGTGGTGAATTTTCATGGTGGTAGGATTCCTGTGCAGGAATCCATCTAGGTAGGTACCACCCCAGGGCCAGTTATTCTGCCGTGAAGCAGTAGTGTGCAAACATTACTGTGTTTCGGTCTGAAGGGCACTGAGAGCTAGCATAATCACTGGGCATATGAGACTTAAGAACTTATGTCTCAGGGTGACGGGCGCAGTGTGGTGCTACACAGAAATATTCTGCGTAACACTGAATCTGTTATGGACAAACGTTGCACTTACCATCAGGTGAACGTTTTGCTCGTCTCGACACATTACAAATAAAAAACTCTTATTAAAATCATAAATAGAAAATTGAGCAAAAAATGTTTAAATTAACCTTGAGTTTATGGTTTGTTTATTTATTAAATGTTTGGTTGGCTGAAACAACTCCTGCATTCTAACCACTGCAATTTTTTTTTTAATTTTACCATTTTTGACTTATATAAATATGTACTCTTAGCATGTATAGTAAATGGTCTTATGGAAAATTACAAGTATGCTCAGTAAAAATGTGTCAGAAATATTATCTTTGCATGTGGATTGATTGCATGTTAATATGTCATGCTCGCATGAAGGTCTGGCAGATTGTTTACTTCCCTCCAATACATTTGATGAAAGTTATGCTCAGATAAACATATCTTTATTATTTGGAATTTTGTAGTTCTGTCCATTTAATACTTAACTGGTAATTTATAATGACTTACAAATGTTATAAAAAAGGATTGCCAGAGAATCTTTTTCATCTATTTCTTCTAAATCAGAAAATACAAATTAAAAGATATTCAGACTTAAATTATTGAATATAAAGAATAACTACAAATATTATCCATGCATTCTAATTGGAAAAAATTTATTAAAGAAATGTACAATTGCTAGCCAAATTGCTGCTGCCAGTAGGCAACGGGCTCAGCAAAGAGTTGATGTGCTATATCGCGAGGCTGATTCTCTGACCAAAGTACAAGCCAGCTTGTGGGTCACAAGAAATGGTAACCAGGTGCGAGCAGATATCTCTGTACAATCATTGTGTCTAGTCACCAAGGCCAAGTGTGTCCAAGCCAAATGGCATAAATATACAGCCCTCACCAAGGGTGACTTATTAAACTGAGAATAGATTGTAAAATTATATTTGACAAACAAAATTCTAATAAAATCATATTTGTTATTTTTTCAAGCACTGAAAATGTGATCCAATATAAAAAAAACTGTATATATTAATAATAAACAAAACACTACAAGTAATCTATTTATTAATATTCATTTCCTGAAATGTATAAAAAAAGGTTAATAATGTGATAAGATTGTGCTCTTAATAACTTTATGGGTGCAAGATTGCTAAAAGTAACTGGATGCATGAAGCCAAATGTCTTACTAAGTGTCACTCATGTCGAGGGGGCTATGGACTAGAATAATTAATTTCAATGATAAAAATAAATCAATTTTTATGTCAAGATGCAAGGAAGCATTGTTCATAAAATAAATATTCATTTTAATAGTCTAGAAAAAAAAGTAAAGTTTTATATTATTCCAAATTATTACTCTGTATTATGATACAATATCAAATATAATGATTAATATTAAGAAATAATACAAATTTGCTGGTTCCTTTATTATAGCGCCTAGTACATTATCATAACAATGCCAATTGTTACAATTTAGACGTTTGTTTTAATATTTATATTAAATATCATATTCAAATGGTTGATCCAATGTTAAAAATTAACTTAATTCGGAATTTTATCCCTACAAAATATGATTTAAAGTGTTAGATAATGGTACAATATATTTAACAAAGTCAAAAAAAAACTCGTATTATTCAGAAACAGTAAATTCTGACATAGAATTTTAAATATTTCTCATACTTTTACCATAAACCAGTGACGCAATCAACTGAAGTGTTTGAAATTTAAAGGCTCACCTGCCGACAAAATTTTCTAGTACCGAACTTTTTCCTGCAGATTGACCACCCACAACTGCAATTTGTGGAAGATCTAAGGACATGTGCACGCCCATTTGCACGAATGCATCTTGTAATTTGTTTACAATAGGAATTAGCTGCTGCATTCCATAATTCCCGGACATTTTGATTTAGATACATTAAAGTTTTGACACCGCGAAAACACTAAAACTTGCTCATCCTCTATTCATCACATCATCACTAATTTATTTTTTCAATATGGTGGTAGGTGGGTGGTAGCTATGGTTAAATGCATTCCATTACACGCGTTTATTATGTTATAAAAGACTTAAAAGTTTTTGATTAGTTTAAATCTTTAAAAACATGTATTTAGTAATTTTCTAAATAATTTTTTTATGTTAATTAGCAGCATCAAACTGTCATATAAAAACAAAAATACTCTTTCACGTCAAGATTAGAAGCGTGATCAATACTATTTGACATGCGCACTATATTTAGGCCATCATGCAATATCAACTTCATAAATATCTATTTTTAATTTTACATAATATTACTTTAATCATGGAGTTTATTGCGCACAATTTTATGGTCGTTAAATATTTCATTGGTTTTTAACATCTAGGTTTTTAAAAAAAAAAATAGAATTTATAAACTTGAGTTACTGTGATAAACTGAAGAGTAATGTCTTATAAAATACTGCACATTACCATAGTTATACTTTTACTTGTCTACAATAATGAGACGGTTTCCGATTCATACAAAAAAATATAGGCAGTCAAAAATTAAAACATTACATAAATATAAAAAACCTATGTACAAAATTTGTATTAGAAATGGATTACTTCAATGAGCGAATTTTATTTATATCTGCTGATACTTACTTGCCAACAAAATTTTCTAGTACAGAACTTTTACCAGCAGATTGACCACCTACTACTGCTATTTGTGGCAGGTCCAACTGCATGTGCACGCCCAGCTGTGTGAAGGCATCTTGCAATTTATTGACGATAGGAATCAATTGCTCCATTCCTATGTTCCCGGACATGGCTGCCGGTTTTCTGAAACACTTCTGGTTTTATGATGTTCCCAGCAGATCTTCGACTACTGATTTTTAGTTCATCAATATGAAGCAAGCTCATTGTGCGCAAGCGTAAAGTACAACCAATGGAGCAAAAATATCACTATTTTCTTCATAAAGCTACACAAACTACACAAAAAGATCATAAATTAATATTATAAACATTATATTTATAGCAATTTTATTTAAAAGCAATAAGACATACCTTTTATCATTGATTGCTTTTACTTAAAGAAGCAGGTAGGTAATAGAAGCCTATTGAAATTTATATCTTATTTTTAAATGTAAAATAAGTTGGATTCGTAAAATCTTTTAAAGATAATGGAAGATTTTCATTGCGACCTCCTTTAAGTGAAGTTTTTTCCTTTTAAAAAATTGAATTATTTTGAACGCACTTAATAGTGGCTTGTCAATTTCGTCCCCAGAGTGCGCTTTGTTGCGTCTTTGTGACGTCACTCACACTATTGATTGTAAAAGAAGGAGATCGTCTTTTGTAGACGCCATCTTAAAATAAAGTGATATAAGTTTTGGTAGCGTAGAGTACGGAAAAAATCTAAAGTAATCTTCTTTTAATAAATTAGCATTTGAGCTTAGACATTTTTTATTTGGTAATATTCGGTATAACGGACCAAGGTACATCTTTATTTTGCTTTTGTTGTTTCATTTACTAATAAAAATTCGTTTGTTATTTACCGTTCCTTTATTTGGGTTGAGTTTGTACCGTTATTATGGTCTAAATCATAGTTTCTACTACAGAAGTAACCGGTGTAAAAGTTTAATTTTCGGTGCAAGAAAAGTAGGTAGTCATCGATCCAGCGTCTGTACAGCCTACGGATGTAACACGTCAATATAATTCGGAGGGCAGGGCTAGATTTCAAGCTGTGAAAGTGTTTCTAGTGAATAATTAATTTTTGAATACGTGCCTATATCATATAATATAACGAATAAGGTCGTGTTTATTGCAAGTGTAACTGTGCAGTGAAAAAATTGATCTAAATAGACATTCATTCTGAGTAGCATTCTGAAGGACAGCTCTTTGTAGTGACTGTTGTATATGTTTTGCGTAAGTTAGTGTGAAATATAGTGTTGACTGCCGATTGCATTGGTTGCAGTTGGTGGTCGGTGAGAGGGTGATCTCCTGATGGTGTGTACATCGCAGCATGTCTGCACTCTCAACGCCGGGCGGCGGAGGAACTACGGCGCAGAGCAAGCCGACGTCCGGCAAGCAGAAATATCAAAAGTTGGACATCAATAGTTTATACTGTGCTAATAGAGTAAGTATTTCATTTAAGAATACATATAAAAATCTGGCACAGGTTTCTATTTAATAAATGTGCTAATTTTTGTAAACTTAATGTTGTACAAATTTCTTACCTGTTTTTTAACCAATAAAAATCATAAAATTTAGAAATACCATGATAAGGGGTAACACAAAATACATATGGTTAATGATTAGTTCATCTTTTTATTTTGTTCTTATTATGTGTTATATAGGAAAATATTTACAGCCTTTTTAAATTTCAATAATTTGATAGTTGAGTTTTTTTTATTTTGAATGTTAATACTTACGTAAATTTTTTTTTTATTGCCAATTCAAAATAAAAATATATTAAGGTTATAAAAATTCAACACTTCACTATTTATTTTTTGGCTTTTAGCTACATTTGAAAACAAAAAATTTTGTTTTTATAAAAAAATAATAATTAGTAATATAATTTTTACAGAATATTTCATCATACAGCAATTTATAAATGTATTATATACTTTCTTTACTTTAGTCCTTAAATTCACAAACCTTGAAACTGTTTTTTGTTAATAATTGTTCATCAGTTCATAATTATAATTTAATTTAATTGCAGAACGAAAACTCTGAACCGTCCTCAGTTAAATCTCAACTTAGCCGTAAACATGGAATGCAAAGTCTTGGAAAAGTTCCCTCAGCTCGGCGTCCACCAGCAAATTTGCCTTCTTTAAAAACTGAAACAGGCCAAGATTCTACTGTAAAGTAAGTCTATATAAACACTTTATGTTATTATCACATTTAAAATTTGTATTTACTTGTTTAGTAAAATTAAACTTATTTAATGTCAAAAACAATTTTACTGTTAAATTGTTATATTTCAGCTCTGTTTCTGCTATCACAACAGCTGTATCTACACCAGCAACATGCACTTCCCAAACAACAGTAAGTGTATGATGCTATTTCAAAACTAATCAACCCATATTTATGTAATGTTTACAAATTTGTAATTGTAATTATCTAATATTATGATAATATTCCTTTTCTTTGAATCCAGCAACAAGTGTCTTTCCTTCTTTGCATGGTGTGAGAAGTGATGATGGTCGTCAACTAACTGTTTAAAACATATTCACTTAATACATCTGATGAGTGATGAGAACTGGAGACCTTATTATGGGTAATGGGCTATTTTATCATAGTCCTTGGTAATTCCAATGTACATACATTTTGATTCTATTTAACAATAGATGTATGTGTATCTGTGGGTCACAGTAACTACATATTATCAAATAGACTGTGGGCTAGTTTGTTATTTAAACATATAAAAATCTCCAAACCTTTCTAAGTTTGTACGAGGGTGGATTGAAAAGTACTCGGCCTAACCAAGAAAATAAACACATACTAAATCAGTTATATTTTTATTTTTCTACATAATCACCATCTAGTTCAATACACTTTTGCCACCTCCCCTTCCAAGCATTTAGACCGTTAAAAAAAAATGATTCTTCCTTAGAGTCAAAATATGCGTCTACAGCTGCTTTGACCTCGTCGTTTGTCGAAAATCTTTGACCTCCCAAGTGCTTTTTTAGGTTAGGGAACAGAAAGAAGTCTGATGGTGCCAGATCAGGTGAATACGGCGGATGCGGTAACAGTTCAAAGCCACAGTTGTGAATTCCAGCCATTGACTGTACTGACGTGTGAACACGGGCGTTATCTTGATGAAACAGGACTTTTCTTCTGAGCATTCCTCGACGTTTTTCTTTTATTTCCTCTCGTAAAGTGCAGTAGTAATCAGAAGTAAGGTGCAGTAGTAATCAGAGTTTATAGTCTGACCCCTTTCAAGATAATCAATCATAATCACACCTTTCGAGTCCCAGAATACTGAAGCCATCACCTCATTTGCCGACAAAATCGACTTAGCCTTTTTAGGGGGTGGTGAACCAGGTCTTCTCCACTGTTTTGATTGTTGTTTTGTTTCCGGTGTACAGTAATGAACCCATGTTTCGTCCATAGTAACAAAACGATTCAAAAAATCATCTGCATCGGCTTCAAATAACTCCAAACAGTCGCGTGAAATAGTCAATCGCGTCCTTTTTTGTTCAGCTGAAAGCAGTCACGGAACCCACCTCGCAGACACCTTGTGGAAACCCAACTCGTTGACAATGATGTTTTGAGTTCGTTCATAAGAGATGCCTATAATCTCGGCTATCTCTCTAATTTTTAATCTGCGGTCTCCCATTATTAAATCAAGTACTTTTTTAATATTTTCGTCAGTAGTTGACGTCGAAGGCCTTCCAGAGCGGGGTTCATCTTTCACACTCTCTCTACCACGCTTAAATTCTGCTATCCATTTTTTGACGGATGAATATGACAGAGCACAACCGCCTAATGTACTGACCATGTCATCATGGATGGCTTTTGATGATAGCCCCTTCTTATGGAGGTACTTAATGACGGCACGCTGCTCGATTTGCTCCATTCGCGGAAATTATGACCGATTACTTTGTTAATAAATTTATAAAATCACAACTAATTATCGCACACGTTTCGAACTTCACACAATGAACTAGTCTGAACTGAACTAAATAATGTGGGTAGATTTGATTTTTAGAATTGAATGGATCTGTGTTAGGCCGAGTACTTTTCAATCCACCCTTGTATTGTCCAGATCTATTAATTAACGCTAAACTTTTATACTAATGGATTTGATGGTTGATTGCATACTAATTAAATACCACAGTAGCTTAGTATACTTACAGTGTAAGTGTTCACACCATAATTTAATAAAGTTCTTTTCATATTCAAAAAGCTTTATTTGTATTGGTTGAATAATTTTATTATGCATGGAGGAACAGCAATAGGTTTAAAAAACAACTGCTTTTTGATCATGTTCTATTAGTTACTTATCTCTTATAACATTAAAATGTATTTTTTTTATTAATTACAGGCTACAACAACGAACAGCAGTGTCGTTGCAGGCACAGCTCCAGGTGGTTGGGTGCCTCTGCCGCCCCCTTCATCTCCGCATTTTCGCACAGAGTTCCCCTCTTTGGAGGCCGCCGCTCAACCCTCACACCGTTCTTCAGATCATTCAGGCTCCCAACTACAACTCAGACCACAAAGTAAATTTCTTCCTATAATATAAATCTTCTTTTAAATAGTAGTAATTAAGATTAATTATTATATAATAAAAATATATAAAGATAAATAGCTGGTTGGGATATACATATATATACACTGTTGGCCAAGAGATAGATACCACCTCAATTAAAATAGGAAAATGGAATAAAACTAAAAAACCTGAATGTATTGGGAGCAAAAAGGTTTAATTAACATATAATATTTTAATTCACAATTAAAAACCTTAAAATCTACACAAATTATCAATAACTTAAAAAAAGAAATTGTAAAACTATACTTAAATTGACTCTGTCAAAAAACGTCAATTCATACCAAATCTCCGATTCCATGGCCTAAGAAGCAATCCTACACCATAATGGAATCATCATGCTTGACAGTTGACACCACACAATCTGGCATCATCTTGTCTTGAGTGCAATTTAAAAAAATTCTTATTTTTGAATAAAATATTTTAAACTTAGATTCATCAGTTGAACTTATTAAAATATTTTAAATATACTTAACTATATAAAATCTATCTTTTTTATTTTTACTTTTTATAATCTTTAATAACTTTTTAAAATCTTCTACTGGCCAATCTCGATGGGGTCCACTGATCTGTTTCTTCCTGTTTAATAGTCTTAATAGATAATTTCGGTTGGCAAAATGACTAACCAAAAGCACATCCCTCAATCGTCTTTTTATGGAGTCAGTGGTACAGGATATATGGCACTAAACAAGTGCATGTAAAATACAATAACAAGTTAAATATGTGCATTCAGTCCAAGATTTATTGATTTACTATGAATGAACAGATTTCATCTTGGAATTTTAGTCTGCATGTGGATATCAGGGCATAGATAATAACTATACACATGGCATAATACTGCCATTAGTAATTAAAACTCTTTTTGTTTATGGTCACTATATGTTACTAATATTCGGGACAAAAATGTCTGTTTTGACCAGGCCTAATAGCAATGTTAATAAAAAATAACTAGCAAGGCTGATTAAAAACTGGTTTTAGCCGAAGGCAGCTGGACATCCGGTGGAACTGCAGGCGTTCGCCAAGAAGCCACTTCATCTCCCGTCGCCGCGCCCGCCTCAACGCCCGCCTCACAGCAAACACCCGCCTTCCGTGCCATTCTGCCACCTTTCGTAAGAGTTAATTTAAATAAGAAAAATTAATTTAATGAAGTAAAAACTACTTATAAAATTTCCTGTTCCTAAACACAATCCAAGAAATGGTTTTACATCCGCGAAGAGTCAGACATACTGCTACGTGGATCGTACTCGTATATGTCGTCGGAATATTTTTTATTCTCAAATATGCATTTCTTCACTATGTTCATTCCCCGTCACATGTAGTTAAACAGTACTTAAAATTTAATTTAAGAAATTGTGGTATACTACATGGGGTGCAGTGTGGGGCAGAGCCCCCTAGGGATTTTTACTATCTAGTACCAAGTAATTTATTGTCCGACTAGCTGTAGCCCGCGGTTTCACCCGGGTAAAATAACGTCGTACGGCAAAGTACCTCGCTCATCTGTGCATTAACAGTTCGATCCTTCTTGGTAACGATTGGTTATCAGCATGCGGCTCCTTAAGGCTATCAAGTATTAGATAGTGGTAGTCTAGGACCTTTCTCAATAATTGGGTATGGTAATAACTAAGTCTTTTCTTAACCACATAAGATATTAAGAGAAATATTTAAATCGCCATAAACTAAAGTAATAATACCCAAAATACCCCTAATTTCTGAAGATTTTCAAATTTTATGCAGGAACCCTAAAGATTTCCGATCCGAATAAAATATAGCTTAGACTACTCTCTGAAAAATCCTCCCAATGCCAAATGAGACGGCATAATCGATTCAGCTGTTTCGGAGATTCACCTGGTGAAAGAAACAGACAAAAATGAAATTACACAAATAGAGCGCAACTAGGTACTTATTTGTCGAGGCGTACACGCATGTGTATTTAGAGATTAATCTTAGACTAAGATGCTTACTCGGCACCAATTACTTACTAGTTACGATGTCATTGGTTCGCGTCGGTTTATATAGGTGCAAAAAAACTGATTAGTTTCGGAATTGTATGACTCAGTCATAGTTCCTCTAATGTTCTAGTTACGATACGCCAATCGTCAATGCTCGGCCGAACATCCGGCTATCAAAGGTTGCCCAGACATCTGTTTCATCTCTACTAATTATGATTCCATTGAATAATAAAAATATCAAACTAAATAACTTAATATTTTATCAATTGTATGGCAAATGAATATTAAATGAATCCAGATATTTTTTTTTCTACGTAGCTGATGAAAGGTAGCAGTGGCACTGGGCTCGGGTTGGGCACATTGGGCACACTTCGTGACAATCGAGGCGGCGGTGGAGCTGGCGGTAGCAGCAACGCAAATAGTGGTAACATAGCAAGCTCTCGGTCAATGCCTCGGCCGCCAACTACACCCCGAGCCGTAGAGGTTCTTACTGCACGTCCTATTTTAAGAGAAGAACAAATATCTTCGCTCGATGACATGTCTCGTGATGCAGGTTGGGCGCAACATGACGATATTGATTATGAGTAAGTATAACATAATGTGTTGATAGAACTAAATTTTGAATTTAATTTATAAATTAATGTATTTCGTTTTTCTTTTTAGTCAAAAACTGGATTTCTCTGATGGTGAAACATCGGCTCCTACAAGTAAATCCAATATTAAAAACAATAACAGCCGAGCTAGTGTAGATAATGAACGTTTGGATTCGAAGATTCAGGAACCTGGTGATGAAGAGCAGATATGGGCCGAAAGGCGGCAAAAGCAAAATAACGAGGTGGCTCAAGCAGTTGCTCGAGCACGACAGCGTAAAGAGGAAGAACAGCGACGACAGATGCGTGATATGACAGCGCCAACGCAGCAAGTTAATCGCGACAAAACAGAGCGTACTGACAAGGATCGCAATGAAAACAGGGACAGGGATTCTAATTCTAGAGAAAAAGAAAGGTTTGAAAATAGAGACCGAGAACGTGTAGATAACATGGAAAAGGAGCGAATGTACATGGAAAAGGATGTTCGTGACAGAGATTCGAGGGAAAAAGAACGCGGAGACGTAAGAGACCGGGAGCGCATAGATAATAGAGACCGTGATCGTAATGATAATAGAGATCGGTACGAAAACAAAGAGAGAGAACGCGATTCTGACAGGGAAAGGCATGACAACAGGGATAGAAATAGAAATGACAATAGGGAGCGACCAGAGAGTGATAAAGAAAGATTAGATCCACGCGACCGAGATCGTAATGATGTCAGGGACCGCGATAGATTTGACAGAGAAAGGGAACGTGGTGATAGAGAACGTGATCGCGATCGTGATCGTGACCGTGGTGACCGAGAACGTGACCGCGACCGCGATCGTGATCGTGACCGCCTTGATAGAGAAAGAAATGATCGCGATCGTGACTTTAGAGACAGAGATTATGGTCGAGATCGTGATCAGGCAAACAATGCTTTTTCTAAGACTTTCCAAGCTAATATACCACCACGTTTCTTAAAACAACAGCAAAATCGTCAGCAGGAAGAACAGCATAAAGGATGGGCATTTTCTGGAAAAACAGCACCAAGGCGCCAAGATCCGCCTCCCTACAATGCCCCGCGCCATGCTCCGCACAACGGTCGTCGTTCATATTCAAGGTATTATCAAATATATTATGGCAGTATTTTGAAAAATCTGAATTCCTTTTATTACAAGTATTGACTTATTAAATTATTCTGTTTTTTTTTTTAGAGATTATTCAGATCGTGAAGATGAAGTACGGAGAGACAAAGAAGGATCTGGACCTCAGTGGCGATCAGAAATGCAGGATTATGAGAAGCCAATGCGGGAAATAGACAAATCAAATTCTAAAGATTATAAAGAATTTGGTAATGATTACAAAGACAGAAGAAATGAACCTGAAAGGAAAACGACAGATTGTAACTTTGAACAAAGCAGTAGAACTGCTGCAGATAAATTGACTGAAGTATTTGAAAGAAAAAGTATTGGTCTTGCAGAACCGTTTGCTTCTTCAGATATCTCTGTGCAGACACCAGCTCCAGAAAGACGACCTTCTTCGCCCTTAAAAATATCCAATCGAGAATCTGTTGAAAAAGATTATAGCAAAACATCATGGGCAGAAGCTGCACAAGAGGAACAATCTAATTATTCAGCTCTTCAGACTTCATCAGAAAATGTCGTTTCATCTAAAGAACAGGAGCAAAGCTTAAAAGAACTACCTATTTCTAAAACTGAAAACACTGATACTAATACCCTGTCTTCACAACAAATTCTTCCCATTCAAACAATACAACAAAATGCTATTCAAATTAATTCATTGCATCCTGTTACATCACAAAGTCAGGTTAACAAGTTTCACAGTAACATTAGCGGTCAAATTTTAACGCCAAATCAACAAGCAACTCAAGTGAATTATGGAAATACACAACCACTACCGGTTTCTTCTTCTAATCAACCTCAAACTTCATTTTCCGATAATCAATCTCTTCCTAAACCTGTCAATCAAACTATTCCTTTATCTGGGAACCAAAATGATACTCTTTCAATTTCTTTACAAGTTCAAAAACCTGTTGATTCATTGTCACAACAGAATTTGAGCAAACCTTTATTTCCAATACAAAAGTCTGAAAAAGAGTTTTCTGAATCGGAATCAATTGTATCAAAGTCTAATACTGATCCCTGCGCTTTGTTGATAAAGAGTAACGACGCACGTTCTGTGGAATCTACTCATGGCAGTGCTGATTCTCAAAAACGTGTGAGTGATGATAAGAGAAATGATCGCTACAGCAGTGAACTATTACATAAAATCCCTATAAAAGAGCCTGTTGAAAGAAAATCTAGTGGGTCAGGATCTGAAAAAAAAGGTAGGGGTTACGGAAATAATAGTGGTTATGTTTATAATAGAGGTTGGGGGCCAAGAGAATCTCGTGGACGACGTTCTAATAGGAGCTCTCGTTCTAAGAATAGAGCCAGTGAATCCGATGCTTCAACTGATGGAACTCCGAATACAGAACGAAAAGAACGCCGTAGGGCTCCTCGTAGCCCACGCGGTCCTAAAAAGCCAGACAGACCTGAAGATATTAATCATTTAATGGACCATAGTCAACCTGCTGTCGACAGTTTAGAAAATAGAGAGGTTCCTTTTGCACCTCGAGGACAGCCATCTAGACGCGGAAGGGGAGGCTTTCAAGGAGCATCTAGACCTCCCGCCCCTGCAAAACGAGTTACAGGCTATGGACCACCAAATACCAAGAGTCCTTTTAGTCAGGCAAACAGAGCCATTAAAGACAATGACGACTGTAAAGAAAATATCCACGATGATCGAGGTAAAGGTAAACCACGTACTGGTTCATCGATTGGTAGAGGGCGTGATCGTCGTCCTAAAGGGGCTGGTCCTCTTAGCGGTGAAGATGAGAATTGGGAGACAACATCCGAACATTCCGAAGGCGGCAGCGCTGGTGCTCGTCGATCTATTGGTGGTAGACAATCTGGTCAATCCCAAAAAGTACAAGGACGCAATCAAAATTCTGGCAATCGACAGAATATCGGTCGTAACTCTCAAGGAGGCAAGAAAGATACTCTAGGAGACGGAAAAAATTCTGACATAACAGAGGCTATAAGTGATCTTAAATTATGCACTGCTAAAAATGATGATGAAGTTATTGACGATGGTTTTCAAGAAGTCCGAAATAAGAAAAATTCTAAAGATGCTAGGGGACCAACAAAAGACGAAAATCAGCACATTTCTAAACAGCCCAGATCTCGTTCTAATCAAGGTGGAGGTAGAAATGGCTCGTCCACAAGAAACTCCAATGACAAAGCGAATACACGGGGGCCGATTCCAGTTTCTGGTAAACCTAGTTCGCAATATGACAGACCGCGCCAGGCTAATTTGGCACCTCGTTTTGTGAAGCAAAGGCAAAAGCAACAAATGGGTTTGATATCGAGTTTCAGCCCGGACACTGGCGCTGCACCTCCACCGCCACCTGTAAATGCCTGGGATAAACCAATTTCACAGACATTGCGCGGTAATGTTGAAGAGCCTGTAGAAGTAGCTGATAACAAATCAAGTCAGTCAAGCCAACGAAGCACTCCTGGAGATACTCCAAGTGAAGTAAAACCCATTCCAACACCATGCACAATTGCGACCGAAAAAGCTGGAGTTTTAGACGGGACCACTCCGCCGGTAGAAACAATTATATTTGAAAACACTAACTATAAAACTGCTCCACCAGCAGAGGCCTTAAAACAAAAATATCAACCAAATGCAACTACTGCCATAACTCAAGGTGAAGAAGTGCCTGCAGAAATTGACGCACGATCAATTACTTTTAATGGAGATGTTAGACCGCGGCCAAGGTCCATCCAAGAAATAATGGCCAGTAATAGTAGGCCAGTATCTGACTCTGAGGGATCTTTGGGTTTGCCAATCTCTTTCGACACTTCACAAAAGACAGAGGATTCTTCCGACATGAAACTCGATTTTGCATTTGATTCAGATTTGGGTACACTTACTGAAGATAAATCAGCTAAGTCACTTGGATTGCCACGCAGTACACATATGAGCACTTCAAACACAATCTCTCCCCTAGCTGCAGATCTCAATTTAAAAATTGCTAGCGTTAAAAAAGTGTGGGAGATGCCTGCTGTGGCTGAAGGAGGTGAAGAGTTGCAGTTTGCAGGGTTTGAGGAAACTAATACAGAAACTGGTGCACCTCCAAATGTATGTAAAGTTAAACCAACACAACAGTTACAGTCGCCTCCTCCCCAACATTACAATCACATGGGCTATCAGGGCGGATATGGGGGATTATCAGTTTCCTCACCTCCAGCAGTTTTATTTAATTCATCCCAACAGCTGCTAGGTTCATCTCAACAATTACAGCAGCAAGGTGGCCTGTATGGAGCGTTTTTAGATCAAAGTCGAGGACAATTTGGGGGATTCCCTGGAACTCCGTATGGTGCGGGTTCGGCCGCCCCATACAACTATCAGCCACCTCCTGACATGTTTCAGAGTCTTCCAAGTCAATACCGCATGGTAAGAATCGGTTTCTCTTCTTTCAATTGAATAATTTTCTCCTATTACGTTATTTATATTGAGTTTTTTTTTGTGGGATCAGGCGGCTGCTGCAGGCGGCGGTGCCGCATTTGGACAATCTGGTCAGTTGGGTAATAGTCCCAACACTGTCCTCATCTCCAGCAGTTCAAATTCTTTAATGTCTGCTACCGTTAAACCCTCTTCACAACAAATAGGTGCGATAGGTACGAAAATAAATAATTCACACATTATTTTTATGTATGCACATTTATAAGAAAACACTTTGTGCTTGTCTCAAAATATTCACCATTAAAATATAGTTTGTATTGCACACATGATATTTATAGACAATCTAATGGCACCTTTTGGTTATTTTAAAACGTGGCATAGTGTTTTTAGGATTTCTATGCAGGAATCCGTCTAGGTAGGTACCACCCCAGGGCCAGTTATTCTGCCGTGAAGCAATAGTGTGCAAACATTACTGTTTCGGTCTGAAGAGCACTGAGTGCTAGCTAGTTTAATCACTGGGCATATGAGACTTAAGAACTGATGTTGTGACATCAGTTTTTTTACCTGTCACCTTGCAAAGTACAGTGTCTCCCTCATAAGTGTTCAGATGTTGCACATACCATCAGTTGAACGTTTTACTAGTCTCGACACTTTATCCATTAAAAAAAACTGCATGTCAAATTCTGAAACTAGATAAATTCGATATTTTTAATATGCGCCCTGACTTATGTCATTTGTTCTTCAGGTAGCAAAGGCGGCGGCGTTGGCGGAGTTGGAGGCGTAGGCGGTGTGAACACTTATCAGCAGCAGTTCCTTGGTTATTCCGGTCCTGTTGGAGAAGCACCATACTCTTTACCAGGGCTTCTGCCTCGGCCTGCACCACCAGCCAGCTCTTACTACTCGCCCTATCAACCACCGACAGCCCCGGCGCCGACTTATCCCTTGCAGTTCACGCAACCTGCACAATCCGGCAATGCGTTCGGCTCACAATTCCTCACATCGCAGCTGCAAGTAGCCGCTGCCGTGCAGCAGATGCAGGTTGGTATAATGTTTATTATTATTTATCTATTTCAATGACACTTCAAACTACTGCAGGTAGTTGTTAACATTTCAATTTCTAAATTTAGTTTAAAGCATTTACTTCAATTTATTTTGTTAAAGTTGTTCATTTTGTCAAATGGCCAGATTATACAGAGTGAACATAATATCTTGTAATAATATCTGCCAGCCAATACTGAAAATCATAGATATGTATATAAAATAGAAGTACCTTTTTTGTTTGATTGGTCTGTATGAACGGATTTAACTCAAGAACTACTTAAGCTGTTGACATAAATTTAACACAGATTATAGATAACTGGGATCAACATAGACGACATAGACATGTTTGTTTCACCAATCACGAAGTTATAAACATTTAATAAAACTAAACTTAGAATTTTATCGCATTCCAATTTAACTATTTATTACCTGACGTTTCAAACGCTTGGTTTTACTACATGCAGTAACACTAACATAGTCATTCTTCCTATAATTATAGGAAGTAGAAGTATTAATCACAGTCAGTCTTTTAATTAAACAATAAATAAACATATTCATAATTAACTAAAGCAACATGAACTACTTTCACAATTAATCACAATCAACAAAAATAAAAAACTATTACAATATTTTCATTGGTTACATAGAAAACAAAGAGAACTTTTCAAATTTCAAACTAGACTTATTTAACATTGTAATATGAATCTAAACGGTAAACGTCTTTAAATGCCGTCTCTATTTTTAATAATGATAAAAGCTTTTAAAAATTCATGGGTAAATAGCATTATCAAATAATCGGTTATAAATCCTAATTTTCAACAAAGTTCCCAGATAACGAGAAAACCCTTTTTCTACTGATGTGGGCGTTTCTGTCATTAAAACTTAAACTTCACGACATTTTTTTCCGGAAATTTTCGTATTGTCTACCTGACTTAGATCATTCATGTAATTGATCTTGAATAAAATTTTACATAGCACTATTTTCGATGATTCTCTTTTCATTATATCTACTTAGATTTTTTTAAAACTCTATTGTAAAGATGGTCATAAGTCGCCGGTACAGCCAGTTGACCATATTTTAAGTCCATCGTTATTGATTTCCACAGCAGCAATACAGAGCGCCACTGCAGCAGCAGTACGCGCCGCAGCCGCGCCCGCCGCCTCAGCCGCAGCTGAAGAGCCCGCTGCACGAGCACGCCAACGGATTCTCGCCGCTGTGCGAGGCCGCGTCGCCCACCCCCAAGGGTGTCGCCAAGCCGCAGAAGCCACCTCACTCGCCGCCGCAGCACAAGTACCACGCGCCGCCGCCCTCGCACACGCCGCACCAGCACCATCAGCAACATCAGCAGCAGCACCAGCAGCAGCAGCACCAACAGCATCAGCAGCACCAGCAACACCAGCAACACCAGCAACACCAGCAGCACCAGCAACACCAGCAGCAGGTGCGCTACTCTGTAAGCTGTTCCTGAACGATACCTTTCTAATACAATACATATCCTTACAGTATACAAACTTAATGACACACAAGTCATAAGATTCCGACACCCACGAGATGAGACGGGATGATGGATAACACCGCCAATATGCGATACGCATAGCTGCTAACTAACACATTCCAATAAATGCTCACCTCTCTTGAATGTCTCTGTACATTTTACAGGAAACAAAAAAGAGTAATGGTTGTTACATGCTCCATGTTACAAATAAATCCTTTACATCTTGAACTCTAAAGAGAAAATAAGCCTTTCTCGAGAATCGCTTTCCCGTAGTCATCACACCTGGCATGAGGATTGGTGATCGGAGAGCAGCCAGACGCCTCGCAAATTAGAAGCTACATATATGTGAACTATACACACCGGTTATAAATAGCAGAGTTCAATCTGCCTACTCATCTCCGGTGTGAACTATACACACCAGTTATGAATAGCAGAGTTCAATCTGCCTACTCATCACCGGAGTGAACTATACACACCGGTTATGAATAGCAGAGTTCAATCTGCTTACTCATCACCGGTGTGAACTATACACACCAGTTATGAATAGCAGAGTTCAATTAGCCATTTTCAAGATGGATATCTCGCCATTTGTCCCAAGCCATTACATTTGCCAGGTATAATTTACTTTAGTCGACCTCGTACGACACCAACGACATGAGACGAGATGCCTGTTTTTTTTTTTGTTTCGTGTTTTTATTGGCTTCTGCGACCATTTCTGTTTATTTATTTGATTCGATTCCCGCACTAGAGAAATGTATGTATGGCCTACAGATGTAGTTTCCGGTGTTGGTGATTGTCTATGGTTCCCTGATACAAGATGCTCTATGATCCCTAGCGTGGGCATATTTTTTTTAATTGTTACTGTTTTACTGATAATCTAGTTTCTTTTGGCTTATAACTACGAAAACCGGTTTCTACAAAAACTTCAACACAAGCGTTATACTTATGCTTCGGTGGAAGTAAGCCATTTTCCGAACTTTGTTATTGAGCTTCCACCTAACTTAATGGATGTCGTTGTTCTAATTCGGTAATAGTCTAATGGTTTAGGGTACGCACTGTGAAACAAGACGTCGCAGAATCGGGCTCCCCCCATTCCACTATTGCCGTGAACCATTAGGGCACAAGCTTTTACGCTTAGTTGGAGTGGTTAACAGGAATATTAGTAATGTTTAGCATTGCTAGTATTAAAAAAAAATATCAAGAATATATAGCGCGTAATTTTTGACGTGGACGTAGCTTAATTAGTCCAACGTTGTAATTGTGTTTATGTTGTTACGGCAGATGGTCGGCGGCGGCAACAACGGGCGCTGCGGCGGCGGTGCGATGTCCCGCGGCGGGCCGGCCGCGCCGCGCTACCCGGCGCCCATCCAGCGGCCGCACGCGCCCGTGCTGCCGCTGTACCGCGCGCCGCCCGCGCCCGCCCCCGCGCCCGCGCGCCAGCACCACGCGCCGCAGCGCAACAACCTCTACTACCAGCACCAGCAGCGCAGTGAGTCACAAGCACCACCGCCACACGCCTTAGTGTGACGCGCGCAACTACCTGCAAAACATAGCCGTAATCTATTTACTGAGTTTTTGAGTCATACGCCTCACCACCTCTGGCCTTAGTGTGACGCACGCGACTACTTGCAAAATATAACCGTTATCATTTTAACCAATCACTGAGTCATATGCCTCACCGCCTCTGGCCTTGGTGTGACAACACGCAAGTACTTGCAAAACATAGCCGTTATCATTTTGTTGTTTTCAACGTCACCATCGTTTCACATCGCTAGATCGACGATGATGATATCCTGGTAAATTTCGAGCACAATGACATTTTTTTATTTACAATTAGAACTTTTCATTTAAGCAGGATATGTTATAGTGTCATAAGTACGGCAGCCCACACACAGACTTCCACTCGTTTAGCGTCTTAGCATTTCCTATGTAATACTTGCAATCATAATACATTTAGTTTTTAGGATTTTAGTTTAAATTACACGTCACACAAAAAACTAAATTTTTTCATCAACGAAAAAATGTATGTATGTATTCAAAAGAAACGTGATTTTCTTATTAACTCGCCCAATCGTGAGTAATAGTAATCTGTGTTCACTAACAAGGATTTGTGGTCTGTCAAATCTGATGTAGCAGTTGAGATGATCCAGAATGTGGCCACAAAGAACAGACTTCCTGTGTACATCGTCAATGATGTTTCAATACTTAATTGCATTTCTTGTGTTGCAACATCAATATCTTTGAATTTATTTTTATTTTCAGGTCGATTTCAGATTCCCATTCAGACTTTTTTTCGACGATTCACACGTTTTGATAAATCATCATTATCATTTCAGCCTATCTTAGTCCATTATTGAACACAGGCCTCCCCCATATATTGCTACAAAACACATTCAGAACATGATCACAGACTGCAGACTTCCAAAAGAGAGCATCGATGCTTCACATCAGCTATGTGTTCTTTAACGCGGTTTTTAAGAAATCTATTTTTATTTCAATGTGTAGTATTCGCGTAACTATAAGAAATTATAAAGTTTTCACTTCAATAAGTATGTGTTTGCGTGATCAGACGGAGGGGGCGGAGGCGGGGGCGGCAGCGGCGAGCGCGCAGCGGAGAGCGGCGAGGCGGCGGTGCCGGAGGAGCCGGGCGAGGCGGCTGCGCCGCCCGACGTGCCTCCCGCCGCGGAAGTGAAGGCCGAATGATCCTTCGCCCCGCGCGGCACCACGTACTGCCACGTCACACGATTTACTTTCTCGGTATTTTTAATTAAGTCGTAAATTATGAAAAGTGATTTTAAGATTATTTAAAATTCGTGCGGATCGAAGCACCATCCCGTTTCAAATCCGTTACGTTGAAACTGACCGGCGAGCCGGCAGTTCGGCCTCTCGGCACCGCCCCCGCGCCGTGCGGGAGAAGCTCCGTTTGTTTGTATGTAAATATATAGATCGGACGGACATCCGGCTGTCTAATTGACTGTTATAATTTAAGGATATATATGTATAAACGCGAACGGCCGACGGCGTCGCGATCGACCGGAGTATCGCGGGGACTCTGCGTCCGACTGACCGATGCTGCCTCGAGACCTCTCATTAGTGAATATGTAGCCACGGTTTTTGCATAACGAATGTCGATGCAAAATAAATAATTAATAAATGCAATTTGGAGCGAGCACGTCCGAATGACGTTTGGCGTCCGCTGACCGGTGCGTGTTAGTGCTCCATGTATCATAATCAATTATTATATGCGAATAAAATTATTATGACCGATTTTGTTTTTTTATTTCTTGACCTTAAGGTTTAGTACAATATGTACATTTGTGTATCATGCTTCTAATCCTCTGCACTCAAATAGAAGTATTAAATTCGACCAAGTTACATTCATTAAAGACTACTGTGTGATTCATTTTTCTCCTCTTATAATAACATAACAATAAAGTAACCCGGTAAACCAACTATGTTATTTTTGTGCAGACGATGTGTTTTATCGAAGCTACAGTGAACCTTAAAAAGTTCATGATGGTTGAAATTTCTATACATGAGGATTTTTAAGAACAGACAGAGTTTTAAGAACATCAGAAAAATTTGCAATTTGAAGGTATTTAACAATTAGCTTATCGTGCGTTGTACATACTAAGACCCGAATTAACCGATCGCTTTGGAAACCAAGTTTAATAAAACCACGTTTTATCTGAGTTCAAATGTATCATTTGATCTCGGTTTTCGTCTAATCGATTTCATCTCCATTTTGATCGCGTTTAGAAAAATGAAGTTAACATGAAATATCGTCACAATCTAAAACACAAGTCCATGTTTTTCGTATTTTGCGACATCAAACAACCTGTTTTTATGCATAGGTTTCATAGGTATGCAAACAATAATCAATACTAATTAAAAATAATGTTTGTTTACATAGTTGTTCAATTGACAATGTCAGCTCTTAGAGAGCTACGCTTTTAAAGATTTGAACGTCGAAAATTGGGCGTTCTGAATTTTAATCGCGTTTAGCTGCATTGATTTGATGTTTATGAAATGCAAACTGTAGCTTTGATCTCTGTTAAACGCTTAAACTTCGATTATCTTTAACTGTTCGCGTTAAGTTTCAACGGTGAAATCCGCCCTATATTTAATCGCACACATATCATCTCGGCACAGACTGGCCTCATCAACTTGTCGACCGTACGCATGGACGTAACTGGAGTGTCTGTTCTTTCGGCTAAGCGTCACCAGTGGGTACGACTTGCAGTCGACGAGCATAACACAATTTATTGGGAAACACACATCAATATTGTCTCCTGTGTCCCAATTCAAAAAAACTCGCACACGGCACTACTGGCAGTTATTGGGTGAATGCGACGACGGCGGGTGTTTGGAACGGGCGGTTTGGCCATGAGACGAAAGCGCGGGGAGCACAGGCGGTTTGCGCGCCGACGGCGAAACGTTAGCACGGCTACGACCTGAAGTAAGCCCGGTGATTACGAGTTGAACAGCAACCGTATGCAGTTCACCTGCTTGTCCCGAGACGAGGCAATCCTGTTAAGATGCTGAGTGCGTTGCAGCATGAAGTTTCATACAAGAAATACTAAATGGCTCAAGTTGAGGCACTGCTAATTTGGTAACGAGCTGATATGTATGCCACAAGCCTAAAATGGATTTAGTATACATTTATTAATATAAACAAAAATAAAGTAATACCTATAAGTAAGACAGGTTGGAGTTATATCTTGGAAACTCTTCACTGCTTCAAGCTACTGGACTGGAAAGAATACGGTATTAACGTTAATCGCGAATAGATCACTCGCCTTCGATTTACCGACGACAGTAATTTTTGTGGAATTGTTGGAGGACCTCGGCATTATGCTCAATGATCTCAATAGTGTCTCGCAGGGGGTAGGCCTTAAAATGACCATGGCCGAGCCGAAGATCATTTATAACGCCATGTCACATCTATACCGGTTGTTGTTGGGAACACTACGCTCGATAGCTGTCGACGAATTTTACTAGGCTGGTCAACTGCGTCACATCTCGTCAAGAGACCGTGACGTAGTAATATACCTGAATACTTTTATTTTAACACTCTAATGTTTTAAAACAAGTATTTAACTAGTGCGTGTTGCCAGTGATGACACACGGAACCGAAACGTGGTCCTACGCTGAGGAAACTCGACGCGTAACGAGCAATAGAAAGTAATATGCTCCATGTTCACGAGATATCTGTATCCGCAGCACTACTAGAGTAAACGACATAACTCTAATGGTCAGCAAGCTGGCAATGGGCCGGCGATATAGCTCGTAGAATCGATGACTGTTAGGGGGAAAAAAAGTTCCCGGGTTGCAACCTCGTACCGGCAGGGGGACGACCTGCACGGTTTTGCGGAAAGTCGATGTATGTGCAGTATATCTTCAGAATTGGACTTGTGATGGGCTGAAATGATGATGATGAATCCTATAAACGTTCCGCAATATTTGAGGGCCCATTATTGGAACGAAGTCCCTTATCACACATTACACTCCAGACGGATGAGAAATGGGCCGTAAATAGTTTAACATTAAAATATGATTATTTATTTCTCGGCTATCCTTGTTCCTTGACGATAAAGGAAAACCCTTTACCGCCGAGCACCCGCTCATAATGACCTTAATAACAATAAACATTTTAATATTATTCGTAAATTATAACGTACGTCTATAGAAAGACGAGGAAGGGGAATTAGGGAAGGAATTTAAATTATGTTTGTAAAACGTCTTTTGTTTTGTACAATCTATGACTGTTTCTTGATGAGATTTGATAAGAAAGCTAACAGGCCAAAAAAACAGCAGCTGTCCTGTTTTGTTAATTATTTGTAATTATTTTATAAAAATGACTACTGTCTCGTAGTCAAATTGAGCATGTTCTACGTTAGTTAAACACAAAACAAAACCTTTAATTAAGTGCGAACTCAAGTAAATATCATGCATATGCAGCCATAATCTTATTTAATCCTCCGCAAGCCGGCCGTTAAGTGACTACAATAAACACAAGTCTGCAACACACAAAAACGATACAGGAATATAGTCGCATATCTATGCAAACCACTTGTATCCATGAGACTTTACAATTTTGTTCAAGTAATAACTGCGTGTAAAAATAATTACTAGTTAACTAGTCATATTTGAAGAACAAGTCTTATGTTAGGGATTCGTTTTAAAGTGTATAGGTGCTAACAACTCACATGCATGACATTGCAGGTCGATGATGCCTAATCATTGAAATAAAATATTTAAAGTAGCATTTGGGCATAAACTCCATAATAAATTATTATTTAATTTCTGTGCATTCAGGAAATAAATATTTTGTAATTATTATATAATAGTCTATATGATTGACGAAAAAGTGACGGTTTAAAATGTAGGGATGGTTGTTTCAAGTTAATTGTCAATTTGTATTATTAGACATATAAGTTACATAATACTCTAGTTGAATAATTATGTCCGGTAAAAGTTTACGAGACGAAATTATAAGACAATCTTGGGTTAGACCGTTGTAAGATTGTCTTATAACTTCGTGCCTCTACATCTACACAACAATTTTATTAACACTAGATTTACGGGCTTTGACGGACGGGACGGGAAGGGTACATTACGAATAGTTAGACACTTCCTTGTAAACAATATTTGATGTCGTGCTAACAAAATAAAACGACCGCTCTCGACTGCTGCGCAAAGTGAGCCGCGCACCTCGATGATGCCCAAGTCGCATGAAACCGGGCGGCGCAGCGTTCGATCCCGCGGCCGCTGTATTTATTATAGTGCGTTTCAAAGTTTTAAATTAAAAAAAAATATAGATGAAATTACTAACCACTATTCAATTGTTTCTTGATATTACAAAAAATAAAATGAGTAGGTAGGTAATCAAAAGAACTTAGACTAATCGCGAGTAGCGCGGGTGAGCGTATTAAAGAGGAATTTACATGTACTTAATCAACATTGACTATAAAACTAATTATTATCTATATATCATCTTTCGATTCTACCCGTTTTTTTTTTAAGGACTGATGGTCACTGTTAGCCCGAAGGCTTTTACAGCTTCGCCGGTTTGAAAGGTGGCATAGCGCTGAGGGCACTTAGCCGTGTTTTGATTGACTAATTTGAACAAAAAGCGGTTATTATGACTTAACTAAAATAGTTAAACATATAGTCTCACGTACTTTTTTGTGGGTAATGATGAGTACTATGAAAATGTAGTACATTATTTTCTTTATCATTAATAGTTTTTGCAGCGCACGCCAAATAATGACTTTAATCAGTAAATTTTTGATACCATGAGTTACATCATAGCAATTTTTGTAGGAATCTCGTTTTTTTTTAAATGAAATACAACTCATGTTATTCAGTGATAATGTAGTTGTATATAGGTGAAAGAATTTTTAATATCGGCTCAGTCGTTTTTTAGTTAAATCATTACAACCAAACATACAAATAATCAAATGTAGGAAACATTTGATTTTTTTATTTTTTAATATTAGTCTATTACTTTATAATATTACTTTAGATAACTTAGCCACCTGAATTCATGTCGACAATTATTTCTTTTTGTATTTGTGTGTAGTATGCTGCCATGCTGTATGGTTTTGACAGCTTGGTCGGAAGAGACTCGCGAGGAGAGGGCCTGTGAGACAATTTTTTTGGATAAATCGTGTCTGTAAATCATACAGCTGCGGAATCAATTAACAACGCAATTCAGAAAATGACGTCATTTGCACGTCACTTATTGATATTACTGATTAACTATTTGTGTACTTCGACGGAAAATACGTAAAGATATGACGCGACCTTAAATTAATATTACAAACTATCAAAATTTAAACGTTAAAAACGAGTGAAAATCTTTTATAGTTATAGCAGCAACTAATAAGCCTATTATTAATTGGACAAACCAATATCATGTGACGAAAATTGCACTAAGTTTACATATCAATCAATTCAAAATTCGTCCATTCGTTGACGTCCGAGAATTCAACGTGAGCCACTATTTTAAGCTAAAATTTCAACGTCATTCAACGGCGAAGAACGCAATTCAGGAAATTACATAATATGCACCACGCCATCTTTTGGTGATACTGATTAACTATTGAACATTGTATAAATAATATTCTCTGAAGAAAATATAATATTATTATTTTTTCATTATCTGTGTTTCCGATATTAGTTTAATACTATAGAATCCTATTTTACATCTTTGGGCAAACACAGGGGCACTTACTCCCGATCTACCGTGACCGATTAAACTCTCGTGTGATAAGATGATATGTGAACTAGGAGCAGTGCCAGAGAGACATAGGGACAATCACAACACAACCTGCCTCAAATGCCAACAATTTGCGGTTTTGCACCTATTACTATTATAATAAAGCTGGAAAGTTTGTTTGTTTGAACGCGATATCTCAATACATGCTATTATAAATACAAATATTTTTTTTTTGCATTAAAAAGTCCATTTATTGAGGAAGGTTCTAGATTACAATACTTGATCCTACCAGCGAGGTACCGAATGGCGCAATCAAGGGGTTAGCTTAATTTACGCGAGTGAAACTACGGGTTACAGCTAGTCTGAAAAGAACTACTTGACATTACATAAAAAAAATCTGTTATGGGTGGACCTAGATACTTTTGGGGGCTTGCGCCCCTTAGGCCCTCCCTTTGATCTGCTACTGCATCTGTCCATATACCACACACTTATCCGTATCACAGCTATTTTACTTGGCAATAAATAGATGACATTTTGAAGGAAGATGTTTTCATGATGAAGTGGTTTGTATTGCCTAGTGGTAGTGTTGTAGCGGTGGAAGGTATCTGGTGGCGGCTGCCGGTGGCGGTATTGGTTTGTTTGTGCACGCTGTTGAGGGAGGGCGGGCGTTCCTCTTCAAAAACTAGGAATACACACCATTTTAAATTTTGCATGCGGATCTTAGAAAATTAACCTTTTTTCCTTTATTAACTTTTAAAAGAAAATTTTAATTAGTCAATTTGCGAAGTGCTGAATTTGCGATTAACACAAGAAAGGTGTTTTCGAACTCATTTTGCCTGGAATTAAATTGCTTTTATATGATAATCCAAAAATCAGGGCATTAATTCACTTTTGTAGTTATTCTCAAAGGTAAAAAAGGCTAAAGAAATATATTATGTCACACCCAAAATTAAGTAGCTGTCTGCGCGAAATGCAACCATAAAATATGAATGACTGAAAACTAAGAGTTCAACAAGAGCATATTGGCCGCTGGCCAAATAATGCTAAGTTAATAGGAAGGTTCGATTTTAGGGGAGACTCGCCGGCGCCACGTTAGATAACAGAATTTCTATATCTAAACTATAAAGTATTGATAGTATAAAGTTTTGGGCATATTTTCTCAATATATGCAGCTCGAAAACAAAGTAAGGAATAAAAAATGTAATAGGTTAAATCGCTAAAAACTGGGGAGGATAACTATAAGAGATAAAAATAGAAATACAGTTCATAAACAAGAGCTGTAAAAATATAGGTTTATGGTAACTGGTCTCACAACAAACATTATTTCTTAAAAAAATAGTTTGTCTTGAAAACCAAAAATAGACAACACTTCCTAGGCCCCGGCGAGATTCGAACTCGCGATCTCCTGTTTACTAGACAGGCGCTTTAACCAACTAAGCCACGGCGCCGATAAATGACACATTGAAATTTTTATATTTAATCTGCTATTATTTAAAATGTGTTCATGCCTGATACTTGCATAATATACCTAATAATAATACATACATACATATCTATATTCAAACCTTTACTGAAAAAGTAGTCATTTTAATTGAAACCCAGTACAGTTTAAGTCGGCTAGGTTGGTGCCATAGCATAGCGATTATTTCTGCGTTGCTGGTCTTAAGTTTAATTCCTAGGAACCAATAGTTATAAAATCTATAGACAGGTAGTTTTTCCGGGTCTGGGTTTTGTGCAAGTGGAATTTATTTTTGTAAAACGCACCCGATGCAACCTATCACTAGACCACTGCTGAACAGGCCTTTTGTGGCAATCTATGGGGAGGCCTACTCCCCATAGATTGCCACAAAAGTTAGTAGTTCTAATTTTGGGGAGATTTTACATGGTAAAAATCAGGGCATTAATCCCGCCAACTCCATAGTTGCCGCGCATAGCAGGCGGGTTGGCAACGGCAGTTTATTTATTCGGATGTTCCGGGAAGATGATGCTGCCCATTTCCTGGTTTTTATTTTCGCTCTGTCTACATTTACGACACCCACGGGATGACATGGGGTTGTGGATTCTCTTAGGCCGCCACCACGCGCCTTCACCATTAAATTTATAAGATTAAACATCAATCAAGGCAACTGACTTCCGTATTTATTCCAACTACTTTATAAATTTTAAAGACAAGTTATAGTCACGAAAATATTGAAACGAATAAATATAACATTTCTTTTTGCCAAACGATATATCTTCTTAACGTGCTGAATCTTCGTTGAATTAATAATATTAATTATTGTTCAATTATTAATTTTAATAATTAATAATATTACTAATCAAGGTTACTGTCTTTTTTGTTGGATAAGGTGACGAAACGAGCAAAACGTTCACCTGGTAGTAAGTGCAACGTCTACCCATAACAAATACTGTGACACCCAGAAAATTTCGGTGTGACACCACGATTTCTTCAAATTTCGTTAAATTTAACGACAAATAATAGTCTAGAAAAAAAAAATACAAATAAATTTAACATTTCACTCTTTTTACCTAACGTTTTATCTTACAAATATACTTACTGAAACTTCGTAAGGTTGAATTAAAAGGTTAAATTAGTAGCAATTTGCAAAAACGTAGTTTAGAACAGAAGAGTTCACTGTGGGTCAACAGCCAGACAGCAGAGCGATCCTTTGTTCGGATCCTGCTCCGCTTGGATGGGACGTTTACCCCGCATATACTTGACTCTGAATTATATTGGATATTCCGTTGCATTTTGAAGTTATTCTAGTATTGATGTTGAAATTTTGTGTGTAATATTCTAGAATTTAAATGGATTTCAACAGCTGTTTAGGCGTTCCTAAAATATTCTAGAGTCCTAAATGTATAAGAACGTGCATTGATCCAAGTCAGGGTTTACAAAGCTCACATAACGTACTAATCAGCCGTACAGTCCGTATTGCCAATTCTGAATCTAAGTTTATCTGTCAATCATTATTCCCGGCCGTATCAATAAGAGCGAAAACAAGCAACAACAAACAAGTCGCTTAAATTAAAAGGCTTATTGGCAAGTCGATCATTTTTTAAGACGTTCAAATTGTCTCATCCAGAAAATCATAACAGAATAAAATTACATTATATTGATCCGATGACTATACTAAAGGTAATCTGTTTAGAACAGATAATACGTTACACACCACTTAATTCTAAAACTGCAGACTTAAACATTTTTTCGGGCAGTTGACATTGGTTGACGTCTTGCAAAGAGTAGTATAAAGCGATTCTTTCAAGTGGTTGTAGAAGTAAAATCCTCGGGTTATTAGTTTTCTTACTTTATTACTTACTAGCTGATGCTAGCGACTTCGCTTGTGTGGATATAGCTTTTTTAAATAAGCCGTGGGAACTATTGGATTTTCCGGGATATAAAGTATCTTATGTCCGTCTACAGGATGCATGCTATTTCTGTGCCAAATTTTGGCAAGATCGGTTCAGCGGTTGGGCAGTATAAAAGTAACAAACAGAGGGACAGAGAGTTACTTTCGCATTTATAATATAAGGTAATGCGCGTAACTAAGGATGTTAAACATAACTTTTCTAAGTTGTGAAGGAATTATTAATAAAATATGATATTTTAACAGAGGTTTCACTTAAAAAAATTGACGTCGGAACGGTGCCAACGGAACACAGGCGGCTCGGCCATGAACGGTATTTTCTTTTGATATAAGTGGCACCTATATTTTCTTAGATGGAGATATAGAGAATCTTAGGTTTAAAAACATTCATGTTTGTATTATAGCGTAGTCTAAACGTGCTTTTGTGGTATGATATTGGTGGCATATGGAAACTTAAATTAGATAGATTTCTCTTATTGAACAAATAATAGTTTAAATAAAGTTTTCAGCACCAGATTTCGGATTGCATACAATGTTACCTATTATATCACATTTAAATCATTTATGAGAGCAAATGGAAATATTCATACAGTTCTTACATTTGATAAGTATCTACCTACCTTATTAAATACCTTTATTTAGTTACTTAACATAATCAGGCGTTACTTTGCGGAACTCTGTTACGGAAAGGTGGACGCATGGCTCAGCGATTGAAGTATGGTCCCCGGTTGATTCGCGCATGTATCTGTATCACCTACAGGTAGTTGTTCGGGGTCTAGATGTTTATGTTAGTTCAACTTCAAATCGCATCCACGGTAAAGACGAAATACTAATGTAGGCCAACGCTTTTTCTATAACAGATAAAGATAAAAAAATAAAGCACAGAAACATAGATATACAGGTTTTTTTCATGCAGAGTAACACTAAACTTAAGTCATGTAAATTGCCACAATTTTATTTTAGCATTGCTTCTCTCTTAGAGTTTATTCAGTTATTTATTCACAAAATTTGTGCTATTGTTAAACATTAGTGTAAACACACTGGCAAAGTGCAACAAGAAACAAAGGTCTTTGACCGTAGTTCACTGAGCTGCATCTGTGTTGCGTCCCTACGAAGTCGAGACTTGGCTCAGACGGTAGACGGACTAGCTGCAGTAAAAGGACGATCAGCGTACCCTTTCCAGCAGCGCGTTGAAATGTTTTGATTATGTACACCTTCAATCTCTACGTTCTATAAACGTAGTAAGTATAACGAAGGGCAAGGTATTTTCATTTCTGTTTTAGAATTTACAGTAAATTTTGAAAGTTACAAGCATATGAAGAATTCAATCACAGCATATTTCGATGAAATTACTTTAACATTTAAATTAAAAGTCTATAAACGAGCATGACTTCTCTTATTTTGTGAATGTTTTGGAGCCAAGAATAGACCGCCAAGTGGCTCCAGCGCGGGTTGGCGGATTTATCAAGTCATTAAAATAAGTTTTGTTTGTAAGTCATTCAAGAGTTTTCCTCGCGATAATTTCCTCTCGCTGGTCGTATATGACCACTTAAGTTTGCAAATTAACATTATTTTTGATGCCCACATTGAAGATCGGACCCAGGTTACTCGCGTACTGTAATATACGAATCCGCCTGTCTAGGTAAGCATCACGGCAGCCAGTTATTCTGCCGTCAATTAGCCGTGCAAGTGGTGTGTCTATTTAGGTTTTAAGGACACTGAAGCTATGTATTAGTTCATAACTTATATAAGAAATAAATTGTTTGAAAATGTTTCTCTTCTATTGTTTATATATTTTTTATTTTCGTCGACCTTGCCGCATCAGCGTATCTCCTTTGTCGTGATCGTAAGTTTTAATCGCAACTGGTGTAACACATTTTTGAACATTGGTATTATAATTAAACGTATACAATATACATATAATGTAAATAAAATTAACGCGACAAACTTTTTCCTCAGTCATGAAAAGACTGAATATTCAAGGTTAGTAAGAAAATTGACACACTTATATAAACACCACTTCGTCATCAACGTGATTCTGTTGGAATAGAGTTGCCATATCGAATACGTAGGTACTGTAAGTGGATATAAAATATAAATAGAAAATCAAAAAAAAAACTTTGGTGACGGTATAGTAAAACAATAAGTAAAGCATAAAGTAACAGAAGCAGTTTTGAATAATTCTACAGTTTTCTTCTCAAGTGTTCCCCAGTCGATTTCGTCATAATTAAAAATATATCGAAAAACAGAGCCGGTCAGATCTATTTTCTAAAATGACAAATATTAAGCATTGAGTGTAACAATTGATCTTTCCCTGTGCATCTCTTTTTAAATAAAACGATTTCCCACAACCACCCATAGAAACCTCCAGGATTTATTATGTGTTGAAATTTATATCCGTGAAATGCACGTTTGTGAATGTTCTTAAATTAAAAAAGTTAGTAATTAAAGTAAATTTAAAATGCAACAACTCAACCGACCTGAAAACCAACAATTTTGCTTTTGCATAGATGTTGGCTACTACTGGGATTAGGATACCTATGGTATACAAGTCAGGTACTCTGACCACCTGGCCAGCCAACACTTTGACCACGCGGTCGTCCAGATATTTTCTCAGTTAACCAATATTATCTAAGCATCGAATATGATGTGAGCATTCTGACGCAACGTGTTGGAACCCTTATACAAGGTTTGTTTTCTCACAACCGATACAACAGTCAAAAGTTTAAGGCAAAAATCTAAAAGGAGACTTCTCGAAGCCAACATGCTCGTCCTTAACCATAACATTGTTTACCCTCCTTATTATTCGATTATTTCTAGACCATATATTATTTTAGAAAATTACAGTCAAATTAAGAAAACCAAATATTAGTAACAATTCACTACTATTTGAAAAAAAAATTAATCACTAGTCTATATTTAGATTGACAGATATATGAAAACGTCGCTGAACCCAACGATTACTATAAACATCCGGTATACCGGGCATAAGCAAAAGTTACTTTTGTATCATCATGTAGATCTATGAAATAATTTACTATTTTAATTTTTTCATAATTAAGTCCTAAAACGTTGACTATGATCTTCTAAATATAATAATATTTTCTTTAATTTTATGTTTCGCGAGGATTTTTTTTTTATTGTATAAAGTGATGAAACGAGCAAAACGTTCACCTGATGGTAAGTGCAACGTCTTCCCATAACAAATGCTGTGTCACACAGAAAATTTCGTTGTGACACCACACTGTGTCCATCACTCTGAGGCATAAGTTCTATTAATAATCTTTGATGTTTATTGAGGATCTAATTTTAATGAACACTAACATATTAATATTTGACTTCCCATCATGAGACGTGTTCTGTGTTGTCCACGATAGCCGATAAATAAAAATTCAGGATAGATTTAACTCACTGTATAACATGAGGCTAGTTCGTAATAATAAATACATAATAAGACAGTCCCTCAGAAGCATAGAATAGGAAATATAAAATTACATAAGAGATTTGAACTAAAACAGTGCCAGTATGAAATCCTAGTGGCTAATCGGCCACATATGTATTTAACTTATTTTAATAAAAAACCTGAAAAATCATTATTTCAAGTGCATTCATTGCCTTCTCGTCTATTGGTCGTGCGCACTCGAAATTTTTAACAAGTATTTTCTTAGCATTGAGACACTAGTTATTAATGAATTTATATAGACAATCCATTAAAGTTCCGACCATTTGGTAACCTTAATTGGTGTTCCTCGCGGGTTGGCGTGTTGGAGCTAATCGAGCGTGACCTCGCACATAAGTAGCAATGCGCTTCTACATTGTTTTAATACTCTAGATACTACAACGAATATTTAATTTCATTTCATTAAACAAACATTCATCATTTGCAGCATTTTTAGTTGAAAATTTGCAGCTCAAAAAAAAAAGTTACTGAAATGCCTACTCTCATAGTAGGCATTTCAGTAACTTTTTTTTTATTGGTAGCAGGTTTTTACTGGTAGTTGATTGTCTATGCAGGAATCCAGATATTCTGCCGCTGACCAATGTTGTGCAAACACTGTGTGTGTTCGTATCATTAAAGTCCTCCTGGCGTTTTTGTCCTTTGGCATTGATTCGCTCGGCCACGGCGACAACTTCCGAATATTGTTTGAAGCTGTCAACTGCGCAAGAGATATTGTAGACCCACAAGTGTTACCGCAAACACAGAGACACTCACTCGTCCCTACCCGCGCGGTCGAAGGTAGGCTAGGACGCAGTGTCAGTAACACGAGGACTATCACAACACAACGAGACCCAAAAACCAACAATTTGTGTTTTTCCACAAATGTGGGCTACTGCTGGAATACGAACCTGCGGCGTAGAAGTCAGTAATAACACGCCATATTAGACTTACGAAGTGACATCTCACGGTTACAAGGGCAGTGTTCTGGTTGAAACTGCAATTGTTATGGGCAGACGTCGCCTTTACCATCAGGCGGTCGACTTTCTCGACTCGTCACTTACCTCCAATAAAAAGGTAAGTATGCATTCTTACATTGTATACGAGCCGTGGTAAAAAAAGATCGCCTATCCCCGCAAGAGCAGCTTCACGACTCTATAACTCTCACAGTGGCCAGCCCAGTCTACTTTATTTTTATGGTCTCATTGTGTTATCTGAATTGCATTATGTTAGTAATGTATTTTATTTTCGAAATGTATTTAAGCTGCTACTTTGGTATAGTGGTTAAGCGATTGTATATTATTTTAAAAATGACTGAAAAAAAATATCCTGCTGGGTTTCTTGCTAGTTCTTTCCAGGACTGTGGCATTTCTTTGCGAACCAGTGTAGCTTAAAAAAATGACGTTCAATAAGTATTATGTAAATTAACTATACTGAATAAAAAATATTGTATTTCTGTTCTATTCAATTTTCATCTGTGCTACGAGTAGCGGGTTCGATTCCCGAACGGAAGAAATATTGATATGACATACTGATTGTTCCGAGTCTGAGTGTTTGTGTATATGCAATTTATGTCCATAAACTTATCTAAACTAATATTATAAAGAGGAAAGATTAGATTTTTTGTATGTTTGGTTGTAATGATTTAACTCAAAAACTACTGAATCGATTTTAAAAATTCTTTCTCCTATATACAACTACATTATCACTGAATAACATGAGTTGTTATTAATTAAAAAAAAACCGAGATTCCTACGAAAATTGCTATGATGTAACACAAGGTATCAAAAATTTACTGATTAAAGTCATTATTTGGCGTGCGCTGCAAAAACTATTAATGATAAAGAAAATAATGTACTACATTTTCATAGTACTCACCATTACTCACAAAAAAAAAAGTCCGCGAAGCTATATGTCTATTATACTTTAGTCACAATAACCACTTTTTGTTCAAATTAGTCAATCAAAACACGTGTAGAATCGAAAGATGATGACATTCGTATCATAATATTAATCCTTATCCTATTAAATATTTTTATAGTCAAAGTTGATTATGAACATGTAAATTATTCTTTAAATTATTCGAATCGGACCTATCGTTTAGAAGTTACGACAGGAATGAAAATGCTAAAAGTAAGAAAAATGCTGCGGTGTGAGCGAACAGCCATACGCTCGCCCGTGCTACTCGCGATTAGACTAAGTGGTATTGATTACCTATCTACTCATTTTATTTTTTGTAAACTAGAAACAATTGAATAGTGGTTTGTAATTTTAATTATATTTTTTTATAATTTAAAACCTCGAAACGCTCTATAATAAATACAGCGGCCGCGGTCTCGAACGCCGCGCCGCCCGGTTTCATGCGACTTGGGCATCATCAAGGTGCGCGGCTCTCTTTGCGCAGCGGTCCAGAGCGGTCGTTTTATTTTGCTAACACGACATTAAATATTGTTTACAAGGAAGCTCTGAGCCACTTCAACAAACGTTCATGGCTTATGTTCCCATAAAGAAAACATTATTTTGGTTACTTACTCTAACCTGACCAGCTGCAGATTCGCCGATAAGCATAGTCGCTACAAAAAATGTTAGTAAAGGGATTGTTGTTTTGTTTGTCCAAATAAAGTACTAATTTATCTTTCTAATATCTATCTACCCGTGCGAAGCCGGGGCGGATCGCTAGTCCCAATAAAGGAGAATTCCTGTAGTGAGACAACGTTTTTAAAAATGAAATCATGTTATGGATACATCTTTTAAGTATTTCTTTCGAGGACAATTTAATTAACAAAAATAAGGAAATTGTGATATATATTTATATATGGAATAATAAATTTTATGTGTGGAATGCACTTAAAATATAGCAAAAAAGTCATCTAAGTCTAAGTATCTAAGTTTATTTCCTTCTAAGATCGATATGTGAAATTGAAGTGTTTTGTAAACATAAATCATCCATTAGACCGAGTTCTAGGAAGCTATGTTAAATGAGTATTTACATCACATACATAACATGTATATCTAGTTTACTAAAGCCTTTGTGAAACTAATTAGCAACGTGTTGTGGTATCAGTAATCACCATCGCGTAAACGAGATCCTTGTGATAAATTCTCAAGTATTATGATGACTTGATAACGCCGTATAAATCAGTTATACCGTATAATCAATAGTTTTATGTCAACAAGTAATCCATACCCCCATATATTATCTATATATGAATCATAACATAACATTATATAATAACTAATAAAAATACATAATATTATAACTGGTGGAAGGATTCCTGTGCAGGGATCCGGCTAGGTAGGTACCACCCCAGGGCCAGTTATTCTGCTGTGAAGCAGTAGTGTGCAAACATTACTATGTTTCGGTTTGAAGGGCACTGTGAGCTAGCGTAATCACTGGGCATATGAGACTTAAGAACTGATGTCTCAGGGTGACGGGCGCAGTGTGATGTCACACAGTAATTTTCTGGTTGACACAGCATTTGTTATGGGCAGACGTTACACTTACCATCAGGTGAGTGTTTTGCTCGTTCCGTCACTCAAATAAAAAAAATATATATACATATATTTATCGAAAATGCTTTATCTGTTGGTCCTTGTAAATTAACATTACGCATTTTCTGGTTTTCCAATGACTATATGAGTTGTAAATGTAGCAGATAAACAACTTGTTATACGAGTACATTGGTCACTGCTCATATCTGCCATCTGCATTGGAAATATCAACATTTATAATGATTTTTACGAACATTCAGAAATTGATTTATTACCCCTAACCGACTATTTAAAACTTACTTATTTCGAACCAATCACTATTATTAAATTAACCAATATAATTTTAACTCGAATCTTTCGGCTGCTGATCATAGGTGTGTTTGTAACTGCTCAAATTTTCAAATCTAAGCTCGGAGCTTTTGAGCTCAAAAGAATGCAACTGCTTATCCTTTCCACACCGTTCACTCAGTCACGATAGACACGATGAAAAGAAATCGCAATTTATACAATGTCGAGGCTTATTGTAGATGCTCTCTGGTATAATAATATTACGAGTAATTATTATTTGAAAAATCATGGTAAATATACAATTGTGTTTCTAAAATCAACTAAGACATCATTAAGTTTATTTCTGAAAAAGTTTATTTATTTAACAGTTTATGTATACACACACGGAGGAAATAAGAGGATAAACAGACTCCGTCTTATTTCTGAAAATCTTTGTGTTTGTGACAATCGATAACTTTAAATATCGCATAAATTTATTTTAATATCGCAGTGTCAACTTTTATTATAAACAATAAACATACATAAAATAAATATTGCAAATATCCCATAAGATATTATCAATGACATTTAGAACAGGTACTGCGTACTGCATAGCCGATGATGAAAATCAGTAGCTATATCTATATCTTATACTTACATACATTCATCAACAATGTTAAAATCGGGTTTTCTCGTGTTCAACATTTTTTTGTGGAAGCATGTGGGAAATTTTGATTATGTCCCTTTATATACGCTCAGTACAAAGTTAGTAAGATACATTGTAATACTTCTAACTCAATTAGAAACCTACCATAGAAAGTGAAAAATCTATTATTCTGTGTTAGTTTTACGCACAAACTGAATAGAACGGCGACATTATATAATTTGTAGAGTTTTTATTAGAACATCCATTTTTTTTTAATTACACCATATTGTTTTGGTTACACTCTTTTTTTAGCTTCAAGATAGACATTTAAAGTTTTATTTAAGAAAAATAAAATACGTTTATCTTAAATTTATTCAAAAGCTTGAGAAATTTATTCTATGATGAAATTTCAAATATGATTAGTCATAAAATAAGAAGATTTAATATGTGTACAATATATTTATGTATTTACATAGATAACTATTCTTGGCACTGAACATTCAAGGCATAATTGGATTATTTCACACTTAAATGGTGCCGCTGCAGTTCCAAGTATTTGCAATATTTAATGCTAATAATAGTATTAGCACTGTTTTTAAGATTAAAGCTATTTCTATTGACAATTTGAATTAAAAAAGTCAACCCATTTTCAATGAGATGAGAAGCATAATTTACCAAAAATTGACATGATAAAATTCGTATCCATACAAATTTCATGGAGGTTGTGTCGGTTCACAATATGACTGCTGGTATAATGTTCTATACGGTTAAATGGTTTGCTGCCTATTGAAAATGTAGCCGCTCGTAAAAATACGTCAAAAGTAATCAACTGATCAACAGATATTATAGTGCCACAAGTGCACCTGCACACAGCCATTTTCAGTTTTTTTTTATTGGATATCGTGTCGAATCGAGCAAAACGTTCTCTTGATGATAAGTGCAACGCCTGTCCATAACAAATGCAGTGTCATCCAGAACTTTTCTGTGTGACACCAAACTGCGCCCGTCACCCTGAGTCATCAGTTCTTAAGTCTCATATGCCTATTGATTATACCAGCGCACAGTGCTCTTCAAACCGAAACACAGTAATGTTTTGAAACTACTGCTTTAAGGCAGAATAACTGGCCCTGGGGTGGTACCTACCTAGACAGACTCCTCCATTAAATAGGGTCAGAGACACTGGGATAATCACAAACAACAAGAGTCGAAAACCAAAAATTTGGGTTTTTCCACAGTAGTAGTCCGATACTCTGACCACTAGGTCTCTAGGCTAGGCTAGGTCTCTAGGTTGTAGTGGGGGAGGGTATCTGGTGTTGGCTCCCGCTGGTGGTATTGTAACTAGCTATACACACCATTTTAAATTTTGAATGCGGATCTTAGCAAATTAACTTTCTTTCCTTTATTATAATGGATTTCTGCAAAGTAACGCCTGATTCTATTAACTCAATGTTAATAAAATTACAGACTTGGAATTCTTATAACTTTAATAGTGCCGTGTAGTTAGGAAGCCTTATAATGTTGATTTATTGCGGAAAACTTTCTATAAAATACATTAATCTACCCGCCCTTCGGCAAAAACGATAATTTTATACCGCAAAGAATTTGACAACAAGTATTTATTATCAAAAGTAAACAATGTAAACTACAAACCAATAAAAAAAACCGTGTGGTGGCGGCGTAAGAAAATCTGCCACCCTATCTCATCCCGTGAGTGTCGTAAAAGTCGACAGACGGACCTACCTCTCATGGCTTCCGACAGGTGACGAATAATAAGTAAATCGAAAAATATCAGACGGACCAAACCGGTGACGAGCTGCAGCGTCTAAGGTGCGAAGCGTCTGTTCCTGCGATCACCAATCCACCTGTTAAGCGTGGTGATTACGGCAAATCTTCCCTTCTTAGGAGAGACCTATGTCCAGCGGTGGACTATTAAAAGGCTGCTAATAAAAAGGAAGAAAAAAAGCCAATAACAAGTCAAAAAATAAAAACCAATACTTGTGAATAAATAAAACAGTATCAACTGCTTAAATGAAACCTAATAATGTTTCTCAGGTCTACATCTGGTTGTATTGCCGATGTAAAATGTATGGCTGTAAAAAGCGTTCATGATGCAGTAGAAACCTAATTTATCGTAATAACCTAATCGATCGTTTATAAAGAAAAAAAAATAAAAATAACTAATTTTTACATGAAATGTTAATTAATTTTTTAATTTTCATTTGCTCTTATACTAAAATGATCCTATAGTCATTCAAATAAAATCAATGTAAATTTGTCTTTTCACAAGACATTTGAATTAATTTAAAAGAAGAGATTTTTTCTTTTCCCTGTTTATTTTACAATGGGGAAAGACCGTTATCATTTCTTGTGTGATTACAAGAAATGATAACGGTCTTAGATAGTACGAGTATGTTATCGAAACAAAAATTAATTGATGTTTAATACAAAGTACCGACTACTGATATACCACCGTTGATGAAGAATATACTATCAAAATTTTCAAAAATTCTATTAATAGATACATAATAAAAAATATATTGTATAAATATCGTATTTAGTAAGAAAATAAAAATATTTTATGAAATATTTAAATTATTTATTAGTATTTAATTGATTTTATTCTTTATGAGTAGCCAGTAGCGAAGAGTTTTAAAAATTAAGTTGTTTTTATTATTCCACCCTATATTATCGTATAAGATTTAAGAAGTTGAAGTGAGTCCCACTGAACTGTCCTTATATTTTCGGTACTATATATTGAAGATTACAGCTGCTAGTTTTAAACCGAATTTTAAATTTATTTTGTATTTGTATACAAAACTCTCTCCAAAATGGGAGGAGGCATCTGCTCAACAGTGAGACATTCAAAGACCCTAGTAATGTGCTTGCTTGCCTCCTAATAAGTTAGAACTTTACAAAAAATATTAAAATTGTCAAAGACTAAAGATACTTCTCAAATTCCAGCTGCAAATCGCAACAGAGGAACTGACTTAATTGATCTTAGTGTAGCTAAATAAGGCGCAGTCGCTTTTTACGTGAACCATCAGTGTGCGTTATTCCACTACAAAGGGACGACACGGTATTAATATTACGCATTTTTTATAAGAGAGAGACGAGCAAAACGTTCACCTGATGTAAGTGCAACGTGTGCCCATAACAAATGCTGTGTCACCCTGTACATTTCTGTGGCCCCACACTGCGTTCGTCTCACTTAGACATCACAGTTCTAAGTCTCATATGCCCTGTAATTACACTAGCTCCAGTGCCCTTCTGACCGAAGCAAAGTAATAAAGTGAAATGTACCTGGCCCTGCGATGGTATCAACCTTGACGAATTCTTGTATAGGAATCCTACCACCAGAAAATTTTCTTGTAAGGACTTTCTTATAAGGATCACTATAATATAATTTTGAATGATTTATACAAAAATCAAACCCTTATTACCCAAGACTGTATTGTTGTTCAATTACGTATCGATCAATATACGCTGCCTCCTGCTGTAAAGTAGATACAGTAATTTAAATAAAGTTGCGAATTCCGTTCTAACATTATGCACAATGCATTCGAGATGGTCACATTTCTCCGTACCTGTGTGTATGTATTACTTAGAAGTTCAAAGACACCCACAACCTAATTAAAAAAGTTATTTTTATGAAAATTAATGAGTCATTATAGGTAACTCTCTTTCCATTTATTAAACGTATCACTCGACACTAGGCTAGATAGTGGTTACGAATAAATATTTATTTCGTGCGGAATCGAGCGTGTGATCTACCGCGCAGAAGCTAGTCGCTTAGCTATTGCGCCAACCGAGCCGATATTTTCATTGACTGTTCTGGGTTTGCGGAATAATTTGGAACAAAAGTCTAAACCCGCTATTTTATAAAATTGTAACTAGACGGTCATAATGCCGATTTTGGAGTATCGTATCGTTGACGTCCTGTGGAAAACCACCCGTAATGACGACAGTACTCAGCTCAGCTATATTCCTCTTGCATTATTGTGAGAGCGAAGTGATTCAATTCAGTCACAAACACGCCCGCCAGGCCGCCTGTCCAGTCACAGCCACATCACACAGTCAGTCACTGTTGCACCGTGCAGAGCGATAGACGTATCGTGAAAAATACCGCTCGTATTACAAACTTTCACTTACGAATGTTTGTAAATAAAAGGCAGTTTCAAGTTTTAGTCTACTTAAAACATGGATACACTATGTCTTTTTCGTTTGTAGAATATGTTCTGTCGTTGGCATAAAATAACCTTTGTGTTTGGTGAAATTGTTAATAATACAAAAGATTATGGCTCACCCGTTTTCAAACTATTAGATACTCAGTGCAATGCAAACTGTTGGGACATTCACGCTGAGTCAGCTTTGTACTACGATGGACCATATTTTTTAGGTGTTTCTTCATTAAATGCTTCGGTTATAAACCAAAAATCATCATGGGAAAAGATTACGGTAAGTTTACTAACTAAAAATGAATGTGTAAAAGTGTATTTATGTTTTTTTTTATATAAGTTTATCAATTGAATTTGAAACGAGTTACAAAGAAAATAGTCTACCGTATTATATGAAACACATTGCCTTCATACAAAGCTATACTTAAAGTAGGTACAGTTACCACAAAGTTTACTCCAAAGAGGTTTACTCATCATTTATGAAATTTTTAATGCAATGTGAATTAAGTCTGTTAATTGGTCAATTGCTATAATTACGAAGCAGTTAGTTTCGTTTTCAAAATTTAACTTTAGAGGTCTTTTGACTGGCGTAACACGCTTAAGTTATTTCTAGAACGAAAAAATTTTAGACGCACCACTAAATTCAATATGTACAGGCATATAGTTATTATTATCATCCATACTTATATTATAAATGCTGCCGCTCTCTGTCCCTCTGTCTGTTACCTTTTCACGGTTCAACCTGATCTTGATGAAATTTGACACAGAGATAGCTTGCATCCTGGAGACGGACAAAGGACATTTTTATCGCGGAATTTAAAATAGCTATATCCACGCGGACAAAGTTGCGGGCATCAGCTAGTTAAAAATACTTACTTAATGACAGTTAATTTATAGCAAAATTATATACATATTCAATATTGTAATTTATTTAATCTCGAGAATTATCGTATTTTGTAGGTACTCTGTGATAATATTTACGTGTTGCCATTATGTTGAATCAGAGCAACTGTTTTAAAAGTTTTAATTATTATGTGCAAGAATATTAAACATACATTAAATCGGAGTATATTTATTTATTTATTTATTTTACACTTTATTGTACAAACTGTACAAACGGCGGGCTTAATGACATATGGTATTTTCTACCAGTCAACCAAAAAGTTAGTGGAAAAAGCGTGTACGGCAGTGGGCAGGGGCGAAAAACATAACCAAATGAAAAAAAGATTCATATATATACATATACTTAGATAAGGTCAACCGGGGCAATTGCGTTATATTTTGTACACACACATTTTTAATGCCGCTTTAAGTGTTGGTTATTGAAGGATTAAAAATGCTATGGTGTAAAAATATTTTAGGACTATCTGGATACAAGATGAATGTGTTAATTTCTTTGATATCTTGACATAAAAAGAGCATATTGCGTTTTTTTTTAAACGGGAATTTGAGACGTATTTACCATTTTGGGCAAATGCGTCTTTATTTAATGAACATTAAATGGGTTAGCTTCCAGAACTGATATCAGGATATTGTGTTTAAGATATAGTTGTCTATTAGAATTTATAAATATTTATGAAAAATATGAAATATTCAAGTGTTAATAGATGATATAATAAACATGGGGAAAATGCGTCTACTTTTCCATAGACGCATTTATCCCTAGGAAAATTCAGAAGTGCTCAACTTTTTACATGAAAAAGCTTAATAATATTATTTATATTATAACAGCTCGTTTTTGTTGCGACGTCAGAGTTGGTACCGTAGTAAAAGTTATTCATACTCAATAACTGAACATCCTGCGAAGATTTGGTAAAACACCTAAATTTCACCTTGTAATTTTTTTACGACATCACGTTAACAATCTAGGTAGAAGTAATAACATAGATCAAAATAAAAATTTATAGAATAGGCAGGTAAGCTTTTGATCTATATACTGATGAAAGTCTATATTGTCTAAGTATTTATCGATATAGATATATTTCAATATAACCATAGTGGAATATGCTCGTCACCTGAAATATAAATTCGAACAAAAAAACTAAACAGTAGTACTCTTTATATAATGGAGAAAAAATAGTTTTTATCACATTAAATTGAGATATACTTAATTATATGATTATACTTAATATTGTACCAAGAAAAAGGTTGACGATCACTATTGTCGGGGCAAATGCGTCATACAGACGCAATTCCCTCAAAAGAGTGTACGCATTTACCTCAACAAATCAAACCTAAACTCAAAACTTTCAGTCGTTACATTTCAACAATCAAAGCAATAAAAATAATTGTTTGTACATATAGCTAATATATATTATTTACGTGCACTATTAAATAGAAATGGATAAACGGTAAAAATACTAATTTAATAAAGCTTTTGTCCACTCATGGCACGAGACACGATTTCACAGAAACAATGTGATTTTTAAAATTGCTCATGGTTGGGATATTTTTCACACAATGCCCTCCATCGATATTTTATGTAATAAGTTTGCATCAAATAGATTTCCCTAGATTGCATGTGATATTATAACGCAAGTAGTTTTCCAGTAATCTCGAATAAACGCTATTGCCCCAAAGACGCGAATGCCCCGGTTGACCTTATATGAATAAACACACACTCATGTACACACACACACACACGCATACATACATTCACACATATATATATATATATATAAATATTTATATAAAAAATATATACATAGTATTATAAGGATATAATATATGTAATAAAAAAACAAGTTAAGTGTCCGATGAACTCGAATAGTACAATTTCAGCTTATTTTTAAAAGACCACTTGTTCGGAGATTTCCTTATGTTTAAAGGAAGCGCATTCAAGAGTATTGTAACAAACTCCCACAAGTTATATTTCTCAGAGACTATATTGATTTTTTTCCTTTACACTATTCCTTTTTGGAATAAAGTTACAAAAATCGTTCACCTGAACGTAAGTGCAACGTTTGTCCTAAAAAGCTGCTGTATCGCCCAGAACATTATGCAGTTCTGAGTAGCCCCACACTGTGATCATCATACTGAGACATCAGTTCTTAAGTCTCAAATGCGATGTAATTACGCTAGCTGTCAGTGCCCATCAGATCAAAACACAGTAATACATTTATGTGTTTTGATTTGATGGGCATTACTGCTTCACAACAGAATACCTGGCACTGCTGTGATTCCTACCTAGAAGGATTCCTGCAAGAATCCTACCACTTAGTTGTCGGCAAAAAACATAAATAGTCGAATTGTCGATTGAGCTAAAGTGAATGCGGTAGCGGTACGATAATACTCACTTGTGCTCATTACCTTGAAATGTCAAATGATGGACCTCAGCAATAGGACTACAAGAAGTCTTTAACACAGTGTGACGACATGGGCATCAATAATTATTGTCTTACACAAGTATTGGTGTCGACTAGGATTTAAACCCAGGATCCACAATACAGCAAACGAAAACGTTCGCTGAGCCATTTAGTCGAGATTAACTATATCACGTCTGTAGTCGTATTAAAACAATGATTATGTTGAAGTTGTCAAAAATCTTTATTTATTATTTAACTTTAAATTTAAAAAGTGTGCCAATTTAGGATTTTTCTTACGACCATTGTCTACCATTAACCAATCGTAAGAAATGTTTTCCTTCTAATTATATTCACGAATTTGATTTTTTTTTTACTTTTTATATAACCGCTGAACCGATAACGTATCCTAGTGTTAACACGGTAGTAAAAAGGTGCTATAATAATAATAATCGTTCTGTTGTGTGATGCTGTGTACGTTTTTTTACTCTAATATATGTATGTATTTGCATAAAAAAAAAGGCCAGTGTGTCAAAAGTCATTAGTTGACCAATGAATTGCTAAATCACTATGAAATGTATTATCGCATTTAATACGGTATTACATTACGCCATTATATAAATACTTTTAACATTTATTACACTGTCAACCCTATTCCCAAGCGACAAAAATTACGTTTCCGTTGTACTAAAATTGACCTTCATCATACGAACTGTTTTCGCAATTTTATAATACTACTGGAGGATCAAGTCAACTAGTTCATTTTATTTATTACGAGCACATCTTCAGAGATCTGCGTAGGAACTATCTAAAAAACCTTACCACTCCTGTCTATAAAGAAAGTTCTGTTTGTGTGTTCTCTGTTGTTTTGATGTACTTTACCATGTTTTTTATTATATGTTTGCCTAGATTAACTTTGAACTAAAAAAACTTGTTTTTTTATTACTTTGCGCCACTTTACGCATACAGTGTGGGTAGGAATGCCAAATTATTTTCTCATTAATATTAGTCTCGATTGCTCATGGGCCGGGCGCTCGCCTTAAATTTCATAGTACGCGAGTGATCGATCGATTCGATCCCCGGTGTCCGACAACTCTACTCTAACTGTTATTTTAAGTGCTAATTTACCACAAGCTTAGCGATGAAGAAAAGCACCGTAAAACCTGCATATCTGAGGAAAAAAATATACAAAAAATAGACAGGTGGAGCAACGTGGCGGGCTTTACCGGCTCAGAAACCCTTTCAGAAATGAGAAAAGGCCTGTGCCCAGCAGTGGGACATTTATAGGCTTTAACTTTTTTTAAGATTATTATTAACTTAAAATATAATTTACAGTTACGTTGTTGCTTAACTTTGTAAAACTATGTACATAAATATTATAGTGACTCATATATATATAAAAAAAAAGTTAAGTCGACGCCTATAAATGTCCCACGCTAAGCGCAGACCTCCTCTTATTTATGAGAGGGCTTTGGAACTGGGTAGAGTTGGTCACGCTGCCCCAATGCGGGTCTATCACTCGTTAATTCGTTTCGTTTTCAAAACTATTTTTTATATATACAACCCATTGAAATAGTATTAACACTGTCACGACATTGCTAATTTACTTAGAACAGCTTAAGTTAGAATCTAGTTATGTTACACATGAGTCTACTATCGGATTAGAAATATGACCCGGAAAAGGCGGTAGTGTATTTCATATATAATTACTATATCGTCTTTGTTCTCAGCACTATACTGTTGTATAGCCTTGAACTTATTTACCTGATAATGAACAAAAAACACACCGCTATTGTTTTTATGATAAATTCATCAACCTTAAAGTTCTAGTTATAAACTTAAACTAAGTAATTATTTAAAATAACGTATTAAAAATTAAACGTTATTCCCGTTCCAATAAAGTGACAATTTTTTTTTAAATATGACAGGGACTATAAAATTGAAATAATTCATCCAATAAGTTATTATGAATATATTATATTACATAGATTTACACATAGATTCCTAGCTCCAAAACCCTCTTAGAAATGAGAGGAGGCCTGTGCTCAGTAGTGGGACATTTATAGGCTGAAACTTTACTTTTTTTTACATAGATTTTCAAGTTAATTTAAAAAATGTAACTAAACCTTATCTTCTATAATTCTTACGACTGCTTTATATCCTTTATAAGACAGCTTATTTCCATGAGTAGCAATTTACGTGTTATTCGCATTTACAGTTTTCTTTTTCAAGAGATTTTATCGTGGTATAGTATATTGGTTCACTTCTTGTAAAATAATTTAAAAATTATAACATGAAAGTAAATAACTTTTATGTGTGGTGGTTTTCAAAATTTTAGTCTTAAACCGATGCTCATTTTGAAGGTTACAAATTGAAACCTTCAATACAAGATACAAACTGAAATGTACGATTTAAAATTCCTGATACATTTAAAAATAAAAACAAACATAGTATGTATGTAATCTTCATCTGAAAATAAAAGTAATGCTGTTTGACGATTGCTGGTCTTAATAAATATTACACATCCGTGTTTTTTTTATTATAATGTGTATTATATTTCTATACTTATGTATGGATCCAGTCCATCATCGTTTATGAAAATCTGGTACAGGGTCTGATTATAAAGGGATTTCATTCTAATGTAGATTCTTTGTACATTAGCTGGACTGGTGCCAACTCCGCTTGCTTTTGAGGTTGAAACATCTAACGAAGGCCGTCGAAAGACATCTCGTTCTATTATTTTGACTGAACGTCTATAATGTCATTATCTTCAAAACAATATAACAAAACCAATATCTTAAAATTCTTGTATAGGCTCTAGCATTATGATCATAACTTATGATAGATGACGCATTGAATGGACGATTTTTTATATGATCTGAGGAAAATAAATATAATCTGTATAATTTATAACTCATGGTTAGGAATAGTTATTCCAACATATGATCAATAGGTATTTGGTGTCTGAGATTCAATCAAGCTTCTCGTCTCACCTAACCCCTGAGAATATCAACACTTTTCCACTTACCATGATTATGGTAACATCAAAACCGACGATTACGATGTTTTCGACATTAATTCTAAAAGTCAATTTAAGGTTAACGGCTCTGTAGGCGAAGTGTCTGAGCGGATTAGCTTTCCCGCTCGGAACAAATATTTGTATGACTTACAGATAGTTGTTGCGCTTCTACATGTTTCTTTGTGTTTGTGAGATATACGTAGCAAAATGCAGTTATGATACAGAAGGCTTATTCATAACGATAATTCTGACGTTGGAGATACAGTTGTGGTACTTTTCGATCATTCCTAACTTCTTCCAGGTATAATCAAAAGTTTTCTAAGTGCCTCAATGCGTAGGATATAGGTGTAGTCAGAGTGCCACACAAATAACTCACTTGTCTTCAGTTCATATATCTGATGCACAATCAGACATCAGTTCTTAAGTTTAAAATTACACTAGCGACAAGTGCCCTTCAAACCTTACTTGAAACATTACTGCACGACGGCAGAAGAACTGGCACTATGGAGTTACCTACTCAGGTGAATTCCTGCATAGGAATCTTACCACCAGTACGGACAGTGACAATACATCATGGCTCGAAAAACCATAATTGGTGTACTGATAAATGCGTGACATTGGAACTGGAAAATTAGTTTGTACCTAATTGGCATCTGCTTTATTTTATAGTGTACCTTTCTGAGGTCTACCTGCGCAGAGATACTTGAACCTTTATAGTGCGACATCTCTCAATTTTAATATTTGTAAGCACAACAATAATACGACCACGTGGCTTTTTGATCAGAGAACCTGACTTCTGCTCCGCCGCGATTCCTGGGTTCGTATCACAAACGGAGCCTTGCCAAGAGCACTTGTGCAAAAACCCAAATCATCGATTTTCAGTTCTGGTTGTATTTTGCAGGTGAAATTAGTTTCTGTAAAACGCACACACGATACAGGTGCATTCCCCGTGGGGCATCGTTTTTAATAGAAAAAAAAGGAAAAACAACGAGACATAACGAGTTTTTAAGTTTTTGTTCATTGGGAAATTTGGGAAAGGGAATGTACAAATATTTTTATTGCGGTACAAATAGCTTAGTTATTTTTAGTCGACCCAGGCGTCGCAGCGATTGTCACACTGGTTTGACACTCCAGTAGGTATGAATAAAGATATTAGTAAAATCTTATTAATTTAAGCAAGTCATCATTATTCAAAGTTATTATGATAACCGTAAAAACTTTGTACACTTTAATTGTGTGAAATATTGTTATGGTATATATTGGTATGTATTGTGTGAAATATTATTTAGTATATAATAATTAATAACACATTCAGACAGATGGACACTATCAGTTTCACGTTAAGGATAAACTGAGGTTTAAAAAACATAATAAATAATTTTCTTAGTTGACCTTCAAGTTCAAACTTTAAAAATCCTCTCGTTCTATTATGAAGATCATCATCATTATTAATCTGTAAAGTTCACTGAAGGACAGAAGCCTCCTCCAAGGGGGAAGACGCTTTCTTAAGATGATTATTATTTTATGGGGAATGGCGAAGGATTCCATCTGATGGCAAAGGCGATTTGGTTTAAGATAATAAGTACGTAGAGGTTGATATAAATATTCTCATATGAGGAACTTAAACCTACTTTTATATTATCGAATAATAGAGTACAATACATCAATAAAGTTTGTATATACAGCCAGTGCATATAGATCAGATAATAGATAACAAAATTTATTTTGTCTTTAAGTAATGCCCGAGAGTACAAATAACAAAAGCAATCATTTTAGTGCTTGACAGCAAAGGGAAAAGACGGGATTCGAAGCTTTATAAAACATTATCACATAGTAATGATTTAGGATAATATTTGTCCTATTTTCACATGCGCGTACGTTTTTATGGTTGTTTAGAATCGGACTTGGACGTGGACGGAGGCAGCGTTTATTTACAGGCGAGCAGACAGATTAGTGATGTAACTATACTATCAGATATTAGAACAAAAAATAACTGAATTCTTTATATTATTATGTTCTCCAAATTTTAATAGTTTTTTCTTATGAAATTTGCACTTTATACTAAAGTCTTATGTTACAAATAGTCTGCCTGTCTATTCGAATGTTTGCAAAAATTCTTAAAGTTACGATTTTTTGGTAATTGCGAGATCTGTGACTGATGTTTTAAATCTCAAAATATCGAGATGTAAGTACACTTAATTAAACAGTATTAAAAAATCTACTAAGCCCACAATAATTTCAGGAGTTCAGGATAAGCTGTGGAGATTGAAGAATCATAGTGATCTGTGAGTCACATGGACATTGCTAATTACATATAAGGTGTTTCTTACGTGCCTACTACAAAAATAAAAAAGAAATCATTAATAATTTTGATTTAATAAAAATTTAAATATGTTTTGACTTCCTAAATGCCTGGTCTATAAGTATGGAAACCTATTTTTGAAATAGTCTCAAAACTATTGTTTCTCCTGTGATTTTCTAGACAGCACCTAGTCTTTATCTCGCGACCCGGAAATGCATTAAGACTAAAATACTTATTACAGACCCTTGAACAGATAATTTACATAATATTTAAAATATATTTTTTAATTGAAACACTTGTACACAATAAGACACATAAAAAAGAAAACTGTAGCTAAATAGTAGTATATATATTTTTTCGGTGTTGTAATTGCTGTTAGCCTTCTCGGCTTTTACAGCTTCATCGGATACTAAATAGTAGTAAGTAAGCCACGGAGACATCTTTGTTTTAAAATTGCGCATACTCAGACTAACGCTATACAATATGGCAACAAAGAGATAGAGATAAGAACAATGCATGGACGCTATAATTGTTACATGTTTATAAGTATCGTTTTTGACTACTGACATCACTGATCGCATCTTCAATTCACGGACATAAATAAAGCTACCGTCACCATTCATTGCCGCGACGTCGACCAACGGCTCATACACTCATTTAACTAAGACTTGGAACATAACGTAACTACTGAATTTTAGATCAATCTTAATGTTCTAATTAAAGTAATTCGACTTCCTGGTCTTTGAAAAAATAAAAATGTAAATATTTACATTTTTTTTAAGAGCGTCAAATAAAAAGACTATTCAATGATTTTTTAAAAGTATCAACTGTCGAGACGAGCTAAACGTGTACCTGATGGTAAGTTCAACGTCTGCCCATAACACATGCTGTGTCACTCAAAACATTTCTGTCTGGCATCACACCGCGCCCATCATACTACTATTGCTATTGTTATTGAGATGGACATCAAGGAAATTGGTCATTATTTAAAAAAAGATATGTCATACGTTATCATTCGTTTTTCATCATGTGAAACGATCTTTATAATCGACGTAAGCGCAAAGCAATGCCAGCCAGTATTGTATAAAACGTTATCGTGTGTACACAAATCCATAAGAACATTTTCGTAATACGCCGTGTTTAAAAGTGCTTACAAATAGGAGAAAGACAAACGAGAATTACTACATTGATAATGTATTATGTTATCTACCTCTCTAAACAAATTAAAATGTTAATGAGGTTAGTGTAAGATACGTGTGCAAATATTATCCATAGCGATAGATCCAAAATTATTCAAATAAGGTATTTAGCAATTGTTACCTCGTGTTAATATAGATTCACTGTTGCCGCCACCACACAGTAGGTATATTGTCACTAAATATTCATTGAAATCCTTTGTGAGTGAAATGATATACCTGTATTAAGATGGATCAATAATTTTTCATAACATTGTCTCTTCCCAGACGATTATTTATAACAAAATTCACTGCGACTTACTGCACTCAACGCATCTTATTGAATCCATTTACGGAATCAATGCAAGGCGACATGCGGTAAAATGAATTTGAAAACAAGTCATAGCTTCGACATTTAGTGACTGCTATACCCAGAAAGAGGTGTGGTATATGTATTGAAAATATTGCCGAAAATCCTGTACGATATTTATATTTTTTTATTATCCTTCAAACAAATGAAATTATCAATGTTTTAAAACTCTTCTCAAAATAATTTTTAACACAAACATATACTTAACTCTATTTTTTTTTGTATTGGACAAACGAATTTGTTTTCGTTTCAAATTGAAATCATAATTTTATAATATTTCTGATCGTAATATACATAGGTAACAGGATAGAGTATCTCGTAGGCTTTGCAACTGAAAATTCAAAAATTAATACTTATTAAGCACAACACGAACTATTTTTAATTCTTCGTGTCAAGATATAAATATATGTACGTTATCTGTAATCATATGCTGCTTATCAGCATCCGGCGAGTCCCCGTATCAGATAGTACTTGGTTAACATTTACTATGTGTTGCTTAAAGTTTACAAAATGGCGTAATTGCAAGTGAATCAAGTGGGAAAAATGGCCTTCCAGTGAATATATAAAAAAAAATCTTTTGAACATTTGATTTAGATCATTCAGACCGATGTGAAAAAATGACTTGGTGTGGAGACTGCTGCGTGTCACCAAAAGAATCTAGTACGTGTTGTTGATACATTATGTGTAGTAAAGTATTAAACCACTTTAAGTTGTACTCATATAAAAACTAGTACGTTTACTTCTCGGCTCCGTTTTGAAATTTACTTTTTGGCTTTGGGCGATTTTACTATCCAGGTTCCTATTTTTCTAACCGTACCTACCTGGTTATGTAAAGAATATTAAGTCATTGGTATTTTAAAGTCTAACTTCTCCAGAGAACTGATTGTCATACAGTGGTTAATGACGCTTTATTACAAGCCCTTCCTTATTTAATAGAAATTAGAAAATCATCATCAAAGCTTCATCATCATCGTCTTTTCAGCCTATCACAAATCCACTGCTGTACATAGGCCTCCTCCATAGATAGCCACAAGTTTGTAGCTCCCATTTTGGAGAGTTTTTGCTATAGTTGCCACTCTTGGCAGGCGGGTTGGCAACCGCAGTTTATTTATGCAGATGTTCCAGGTGTTTCCCTCTGTCGACTTTTACGTCACCCACGGGATGAGATAGGGTGGTAGATTCTCCTAGGCCGCCACCACACGGCACATTGATTGAAAGCTTAAACCATCCCTGCAGTCTTGACTGCGGTATTAAGCCGAGTGAGACCGGTTTGCCTAATGCGCCACGACACACAGTGACAGTATGTTTAATATAACAAATTTAGTTAAATAATCAGTTTTGTGATGCTATTGTTTAATGTATTTTACTGTCTGTTGCATACATTGTTTGTTTGTTACTTATTGTAATGTATTCGTGTCTGTGGTGTATAATTGCAATAAATGGTTTCTTTCTTTCTTTCTTTCTTTTATTACGAATGTTGAAATCAACCGATCGCTTCCTAGGTTTGAGCTTCCGTGCCTAATCAGTTCCATAGGTCCTCTTTGGCAAGGAGGAGTTGTTTAAGATTTGTCTTTAAACATAATGATGATGAAGAAATACCTTGTCTGCTGACAGGAAGTAGAGAACAAGTACTACTATAGTCAAACTGCCTTTTAAGCCTGACGATTACGGAAAATCTTTCTAACGTGGGAAAGGCTTATATTAAGCAGTCGGTATATATTATGGTTATCTATAGTTATAAAAGAAGTCGACGTTTTCTATAGAATAGATAAAATAAAAATATAGTGTATAGATGAAAACAAACATTTAGAAGGTTTTTCATTGATGACCTAACCTATTGACCTCGAATAAATAACCCATGAACGAAAAGCAAGTTTTTTATACAATTATTTTTTTCCAGGGGAGCCAATACGATACGAGCCGGACTTCAGTGGTCCTGTCCGTAACCGCTCCTGCACTGACATCTTATGGTTGATAATTTTCATCCTGTTCCTGGGAGGATGGGGCTACGTTGGATATTACAGTGAGTACGTTTAAATATAAGCTTGCATTGTTACTGTGTTATGTAAGTGACCTATAGCAAGATTGTAAATAATTATGATCGCTGAGCCATCTATATTTAATTTATTTTATTAATATAAAATACTTATTCTTTTTACATCGATCTTATGTTGTATAAATTAACCTATTCCAGGTTAATTTATGTTAAAGGTTAAAAATGCTAATAAAAAAGTGTTTCTCTCTCATTTTATTCCTTGTACGGTAACCATACATTGTGTATGTGCATAGTATAACAGTTAATTCCATAAAATTGAGAGTACTAATTAAAACAGACTTATTACTAAGATACAATATAGAACAATGTTCGTATGGATTCAAAAAATATAATACTAGTCATATATACTTATAATACTAGTGATATTAAATTTTAGGTATGACAAGAGGCGACGTGGAAAAATTACTGGCTCCTATTGATTCCAAAGGACACCGCTGTGGTTTGGACTCTGGCCTCGAAGATAAAAAGTACTTGATGTTCTTCGACCTCACGCGATGTTTGTCGCCAGGGACTCCAATTACCGGTTGCCCTACTCAGCAAGTGCGTAATCGTTTCATTGTATTACGTCATGTTAACTTGTTTGTAACGCCGTAGTTTAAGTCTGTATCCATACTATTATTATAAATGCGAAAGTAATTCTCTCTATCCCTGTCTGTTTGTAACCTTTTCACGGTTCAACCGGTGAACCAAACGGAGAAATTTGGCACAGAGATATAGGAAGGAATCGGACATAAAATACTTTTTATCCTGAAAAATCAATAGTTCCCACGGGATATTTGAGAAAAAACCTATATTCACACGGACAAAGTCGCAAGCATCGGCTAGTGTTTTATAAATATAAATAAAAACCTCAAGCTCAAAGAAGACTTTTGAATCCACAATTGTTTTAAATATATTTAGTTGTTTTTTAAAAGACTTTTACTTATGGCCAGCTCATTATAGTACCACACAGAATAGTTTAAGGTTGCACAGCATTGGTAATTGGCAGACGTTGCACTTACCGTTATGAGAGCAATTTACTCGTCTCGTAACTTTCTTCCATAAAAAAATATATTTCAATTGTCGATAAACTTTCAATTTTGAATAAACGGCAAGGAAAGTGTGTGCTGAATCTATAATCTAAAGCATTTTACTGTCATCTTTTCATTGCCAATATTGTATTTTTTTTGGTAAAGGTTTTGTTAATTACGACTGTTCTACGCTGCAATAAGCGTGTCATTGAAACGATAAAACAAAACTGAATTTATCGTGTAACCATGTACGACCAGCCAGCGTAAATTCTGCGTGAATCTATTGCTGGCTTAAAATATACTCATAACTTGCAACAACGTTTTGCTCGTTTCATCACTTTATACAATAAAAAAAAATGCTCGATCGATTTCGGCCCTGACCGGCATTTCAATATGAGATTAGAATTTACAGAATTCAATACAGATTATTACTTAACGATAGTACATACATACATAGAGTCAAGCCTTCTACACATAAAGGTAGGCAGAGACCACAACTTTCCACTCGCTACGATCTGGACACACATCCCGCTTCTTCTACTTTCATTAGTGTTTTCTTACAAACTCGTCGGTTGCGGGTACTTTTCGAGGCTTTTCCTTAAAACGATTTCGAGCCGATCGTGATCGTGGCCGACCGCCGATGTTCGCTTACTTCGACCCTTACCGGCTTGCCCATTCACACTCGCCTTATAAATCTGTTTAGTCAATCTCCTTTTATCCATCTCAAGGGATGTTTAGATGCTTTGGACATGTAGGTCCAAAGCATCTAAACATCCCTTTCTGTGTCTTTGTCACTACATCTTCTACCACAACGTTCTCTTTTTACGCTGTCCCTTACTCTTTCCATCAAAGTCACTCCAGCTGTACTTCTCAAACTTTTCATTTCCCCAGCATTAATCTTACTTTCATGCTTCTTTTGCCAGATCCAACATTCACTAACATACAAAAGTGTTCTGACCAGTATTTCTCTATATAATTTCGGTGATGTAATTGCTGTTAGCCTTTTTTGGCTTTTACATCTTCATCAGATACTGTGCTCACGGGCCAGGGGCCCGCGTGCCGGGTTAGGTTTGACCCAAACATAAAAACATAAATAAACTCCTACAAAAACCTCGAAATTCGGACTGCGCGTTCGCTGCGTGATTGCGCTATTTCGAATATCTCAAAAAATAAGTTTAAGTCGTCAAATGACCGTCCGAGGGAGGCTGCGGGCCTCCATTCGGACTGTCGACTTGTGTGTCGGTAACTCTGGGCGGTGAGAACCGCCCTGGAACACGTTGTGTATCGTGTGTACGCGGTGTGATTGTCGACTGCTGTGCGCCGCTCTCTACGGCGATCGCGCGTCGTGGTGCGTGTTATATTAAAGCTATTAACTGTGTGTACAGTGTAGACTGGATCGTGACTGACCGTATCGTGGTCAGGGAGTGCTGAGACGTCCGTGTCGTCTAGCACGTTTCGCGGGCGACGTTTGCGTACGGTCGAGTTTCTATTTGGTCGGTAATTTGCTGGCTTAACCACCAGCGGGTTTGGATGAACCGCGGCTTTTTCGAAAAACCGCCGTGATAATGCTCTGAAGTGCTCAGAGATTAAGGGCATTTCACAGTCGCTGTGAAGATCTACGTTGCGTTGGTACCAACCGGCTCCGGTGGCAGTTCGCAAGAATCGATCTTGAACGCTCTGTAACTTCTTTAATTGATTGCCCGTCGCGTGAGCGAACGCGACGCATGCATAGTCCATTACGGGTCTTATGCAAGTCTTATAGAGGCGAAGTTTATGTCTTAAGCACATTTTGCTTGAAGAGCAAGTTATTGGATATAGTCTACTTGAGATAAAAGCCGCTCTATTTCTAGCGTTTTTTTATGTGTGCAGCGAACGACATCGCTGCGTCTAAAGTGACCCTGAGGTATTTGACGCTCTTTTCCCAGGGAATAGGGCGTCCGAACAGGGTGATCGTGCCTAGTTGAATGAATGAATCGTTATGCGGCCCTTGTGCTTGTCGGAATAGTACAGGGCCGTTTCATCTGCGAAAAGCGCAAGATTGACTTTCGGGTCGCTAGGAATGTCGCTAGTATATAGCGAGAAAAGGAGTGGGGAGAGGCAGAAGCCCTGAGGGACACCTGTTCGGAGAGGACGGCTTGAGGAGCGCGTTCCCTCTACCCGGAATCGAAATAGGCGGTTGGACAAGAAGGCTCGTATGATGTTCACGAGTCTGTCCGGCACTTTAGTGTGATACAACTTGTAATAGCCGTCGTTCCAGACTTTGTCAAATGCCTTTGCGACATCGAAAAATAAGGCCCCTGTGCCTACAGGCTTAGGGCGGTCGTTTAAATTCTCTAAAATTTGCTCCGTTAAGCGTTGCACTTGATGAGTACACGAGTGTTCGGGGCGAAAGCCGAACTGCTCGTCTGGAAGAATATTATTAGTAAGGACTAAAAAGACTATGCTTTTAATCGACTGAGTATAATTAGCTCATAAATCTTAGCCATCGAGTTGAGGAGACTTATTGTGCGATAATTGGACGGAATGTTCCTAGGCTTGTTAGGCTTCGGAATGCCTATAACGTCGGCTGCCTTCCACTCGTCCGGGAAGGAGCAGCTGGATAGGAGCGCGTTAAAAATAGTAACTAACAGACACAATAGCGGCGCAGTTAGAGCTTGCATCACCCTGTTGTTTATGCCGTCGAGGCCAGGCGCGGATCGGTTTTTAAGATTTTTAATTATCTTAGTGACTTCTTCAAGAGTCACTGGAGGCAGTGGTTCGCCCACTGGTGGTATGGCAGCCCTGCGTTCGAGTTCCGCGGCCAACTGCTGCAGATGGTCGGGATCCGCAGGCGCGAGAGACGGAGTGCATTGGCTCTCTAGGCTGTCTGCGAGGCTTTCGGCTTTTTCGCTGTCGTCGAAGGCGCGCGAATTGTCGAGTGATCTAATGAGCGGAGGCATGGGCGAGACCGAGGCGGGGCTCTGCTTTGAGAGATCGTGCCAACTGCCCGTAGGCAGTGTGCGACGGCTCGATTTCTCCAAGCATATTGTCCCAGCTGTCTTAATTATACTCAGATAAGCGTCTTTAACATCCCTTTGTAGAAGGCGCAGTCTGAGTCTATTTGCGTCGGTTCTATATCTATCGTGCGCTTTAGCTGCGCGATTCTTTTCTCTAATCAGGCGTCGGAGGTCCGCCGGCAGGTTACAGCGTCGATCGCTCGACACCGTAACCGTCCGGGAGGATTCTCCGACGGCTGTTTTGAGATGAGTCGAAAAAGATTTTATCGCTCGGCAAGCTACCTCTAGTATTTCTCTATGTACGGCCAGTAGCGCCTCCTTACATACGTTCTGGCTACACATAAAGTTAGGCATATACTTGATTTCCTGGTAAAACTCTTCGCTTAATATCACCGTCGTACTTTCCGTCTCTCGGTAATTTTGAGCCCACTCTTTCACTCGTTCCACACTTTCTTCTTCAACCAGAACACTGCAACCCGTCATGCTTTCTTCTCTTTCTAAAATTATAACTTTCGTATTATCTACATTAATGTTCATTGGTTTGCTTTGTAGAGCACCATGCGTAATATTTACCATCGCTTGTAACTTTTCCAATGACGATGATGCTAAATGCTAATATAACCTGATTATCGGCGTATAGCAAGCATTTGATGGTCAAATCATTCATCCTTAATACTAACGCACTCTCTTTCAAGCAATCTAGTATTATAATAGGTTAAACAGCCACGGCGAAGCTACACATCCCTGTCTAACACGTTTTTTGATGTTAAACCAGTCTGCGTAAACCCCGTTTACCCTGAAACAAGCACTTGAATTCTAGACAATGTCGACCAATATTCCTTCCGTACCTGACCATATCTTCTCTTCATTTTCAATCATCATTCCCTTAATCAAAACCTTTGCATACAGTTTGACGACGTCGCTGAGCAAGCCAATGCCTCGGTACTTTTGCGCGCTTTTCCTTTGTAAAGCGGTACGATGACGGCCTCGCACCAGTCTCCTGGTACGCTGCTCCAGCAAATATTAAAAAGGCAGTACAGCTCAGACTAGCTACCACGCCCTGTCCAGCTTACAGCATCTCTACCGTAATTCTTCATACCCTGCAGCCTTTCTCGATTTCATATTATTAAACGCTTCCACAATCTCTTTTATACTTAAATTACTTTCATCGCAACCTTCATTCATGTACCCCGGATGGGGCCGGTACTTGCATATTCTCTTTCTTAATTAAGTTTTCGAAAGTTTTCTTCCATCTCTTTAGAACATACTTCTCTGATAATGCTTCCATCCTGGTTTTTTTTATTAGATATAGTGACGAAACGTGCAAAACGTTCACCTGATGATAAGTACAATGTCTGCCCGCAACAAATGCTGTGTCACCCAGAACATTTCTGTGTGACACCACATTGCGCCCGTCATTCTGAGATATCAGTTCTTAAGTCTCATATGCCCAGTGATTACACTAGCTGTCAGTGCCCTTAAAGTCGAAACACAGTTATTTTTGCACACTACTGCTGCACGGCAGAATAACTGGCCCTGGGGTGGTACCTGCCTAGACGAATTCCTTCAGAGGAATTCTACCGCCAGTTGTAGTAAATTATATTTATAACTTAATGATTTTTTTTTACTTTATCAACTTTGTCCTAAATTTTAAATTACCAACACGTCCTCAAAAGTTCTCGTGTTCATAAACTAACCTTCAATCGGTGCGGCCCTGTATGAGCTCATATAATTCTGAAGGAAACACACGCTACTAACTTTTTGTTTTTCATTCTTTAAAGAATTTTGAAACTTCCTTGAAAACCTTTTTAATCGACACAATTAATAATTTATATTTCGTTCATTATGTTTAATATTTTGATACCACATGATATACTACTTCAGGAGTTCTGAATCAGGACATTTCTTATTCATATGTGTATTCTACATAAAACTTATAATTATTAGACCATATGTCCTGAACTGACAAAAAAGAGTACATATTCGTACATATACGTACTCATCACATAAATCTCTACAAAGATTTAATTTCTATCATTGCTTCCCCATTTATATTCACATACAGTCACGCCTCTTTCCTATTGGGTAGGCAGAGACCTCATCTTTCCACTTGCTACGACCCTGATACACACACATCTTTCGCTGTTTCTTCTTTCGTGAGCGTTTTCATACAAGCTCGTCGGTTGCGGTTACATTTGATGTGACCTTATATACATCATTTCCATTAACGTAAGTAATTTCGGCTAGCCTTGGGCGTCATGTTTAACTTTTGGGGGCGGCCACTGCAGGTACTGATTGGACGAATGAGAGCGCACTAGAAATATATGCGTAGGCCTTTTTTATATTAAAGAAACTTTGAGTAAAATAAAACCCTCTCACTTATGTTATGAATCAAAAGCCATGAAGTTAAGCTTTGGTAGTTTTTATGTAAAAAAAACGACAAATTAATGGAAATATGACGACTATAAATCTCTTTTTATTTGTTTTAACAAACCCGGACAATGAAGCCGTATTGTACATAAAAAACATCTTTCTGCGACAGTTCAAGGCCTGTGCGTGGGGGAGGTTGGCATTTGGAGAAAAAACTAGTTAATGCCCCCTTACTCACTTATATACTTACCAAGTTTTACGCCTATTCTCCATATTTAAATGATATATTGGATATTAATTCTATAATTTCTATATATTACAGGTTTGCGTCAACAAATGCCCGGACAAAACAATTATATTTCACACTAAAATAAACGATGCTTCAACATTCGAGCAAGTCAGGTCCAACATGGTGTGTACTGATGATGTGAATGTACAAACCATGACACACACACAAGCTTTGGAGAACATAAAAGTCGGCAAATGCGCTGCTTACGTATTAAGAAGTCAACCAGGTAATTTAAAGAATTATTTTAAAATGTTATGCGACGTTTGTAAAGATCGAGTGTCAATAATAGTATCAAATGATTTTTATTGTTACATTTTTATGCCTTTAATATTTTTACCGTGGGTAAACGTGTAGCATGACTTTCTTTAAATCGTAATGAAATGAAACTGCCTGCTAACCGACTCCGATTAGATATATAACTGCGCTTCAGTTTTGTACCGCTGCATCGGCGACCTGTCCACAATGCAATGCAAGGACACAAACCCGATGTCGAAGTGGACTGACGGCGACGACGCAGGGCAAACCTGTGTTCGAAATCCAAAAGAGGCACAGAAGTCGTTGCTGAACAGCGCAACGGCTCTGGATTCATACGTGGGTTGGATCGCCGCTAGCTGGGTGACCTTCTTTACGAGCAACGAGCGGGAGACACACGTTGTAGGTAGACACGTGGCCCAGTGCCGATACGCACGTGTAGACTAACCCGTACAAAATTAATCTTAACGCATGAGCATGTTCGCTTTTGATTACACAAAATTAACCATAAAAATATAACTAACACCGGGATGTAATTGGTCGGTTCGGGCGCAGTGATGGGGCGGTGCTTCCCCTTTGTCTCGGAGGTGATGGAAGTATTACAAGAGATCAACAACGACTTGGCAAATCTGGACGAGAATCAGGTGCTAGAACAACTCGGCAAATTGATACAATTCGATCAGGTAGAGTTCATGACGTACGTATTGTATACATTGTTGTTTATGTAATTTTTTTAAACTACAGCTAAAAGATGAAATTGTCTTTTCATTATCATCTTCGTAGGGCTTATAAATCATAAATAGAAAGCGACAGTGCCTGTCGTAAAATAATCAATAAAAACTACACCTGTAAGATGTTAAGAAGATATTCTAGCGGGTAAAATTGTCCTAATAGTTAGGATAATTCGATGTAATAATTCTAAACTCTATAATTTCTTTAAAACCGAATGCAGGAGTAATTATGTCTTTAATACTTTTATAAAGAAGAACAGCGTGCGCTTTCTTAAATTCACAACATCACTAGTATCTAATTGATGATGATGTCCAATGATGATGCCAATTTCAACCATAGCAACGCCTTATGGTTTATAACCCAGAGGGATTACCTACGAGGGACATATTATAGAACCGTATTTATTGGTGCAAATACACACCCTTCACCTTTCCACATCCGATATAATGGATTATAAGATCAGAATGCAGGGATCGACAAAGTTTCCGAGATAAGGGAACAATCTTAATACACCCTGACATAAGAACCAAAAATAATAATATATGTACTACACATACGAGTATGTTATCATCGGCTGATTTCATTATTGAAAAAATAACGCTTCGAATTCTCAACGTTGATGTTTATTATCAAAACAATTTATATAAACACACATAAAGTTTTAAATATAAGTGCTATAAATATTAGCAATATTATATTTCACGCTATAGCCACCTGTTTTTAATTTCTCGAATCTTGTTTTGCTAGTTGTAAATACACATGCTCGTGAAGATCACTGTACCACTTGACTAATATATATTTTATTTAGCTTATTAATATTGCATGATTGTGTTAAGTATCGTTATGGTATATAATTATTCTTTGTATTTTTTTTCAATTATCACTAACAAATTTTTATTTAAAACTATATTTATATATTATTGTAATTGTAACATTACCTAGTTATGTATTACCGAAGGTTTCGATTTCGGATATCAACCTTTTCTACAAGTAAATTGCATGAAAACAGAAAATGGTTAGCCTTTCTTTCTTAATAAAATATTTTATATTATTTTAAAATGACGCCTAAATACCACAAAAAATGTACATTTTCGACCTGTGTGCGGGTAATAGCAAACAATTTAGGTCTGCCATTTTAGCCCACGATTTACCGGTCCGGATTTTGATAAAAATTATAGTTGTAAATCTGTGATCTTTAATTACAAGCATTTGTAGCTTAGCTTAGGATGTTAACGGGGTTCGCAGTCAGAATTGTAGTGTTTCAGATTTGAATTAAAAAAAAGAAAAAAAATATAATTTTTACCTCTATAAATGATTGAAGATAATTAAAAAAAAGAAATGATTATTGGGATTAAACGACATTACATAAGTATATTAAATAAAATCCTGTAATAAATATTAATCATTGTTATTGTTATATAAAAACATAAAGTTTACCAAAAATTAAGGTTTTGTATGATCACTTTTTCAACTTTCGATTCAATGACATCATTCGAAACAGTTTTTATTTCATATTTTCACACTATTTACCAGTAGTTTACAAACTCATTCTTGGCAGTTATCAGCGCAAATAGTTCAAGACCTGGTGCAATCGCGATGGTACATGGCGGGCGCCCTTGTGGCCGTCGTAATTATCTGCTTCATCTACATCCTGCTGCTGCGCTGGCTTGTCGCACCTGTTGTCTGGATCTCTATTGCAGGACTTCATGTTCTGTTAGGCTTCTGTAAGTTTTTTTTTTCATTTTGAAGCACAGAAATGTATAAGCTTTAAAAAAATGTAACCATTAATCCGCCAGGCAAGCATGGCGATAACTACAAATCCTCTCAATCTTTCCGATGTAAAAATTAGTCTGTATTAGAGTTTTGTATGGTAATGATAAAATATGGCATCCACATTACGTTCTAGTCCCATAAAACATCCTCCCATCCCGCATTTAAGTAAGTTCGATGTGCTTAAAAACATTTACATTTTATTCAAATATGGATAAACTAAGATTGTATAATGTTAAGGATTTGTGAAGATTCCCTTTAGTCCACTTTTGTGACACTTAGAACGTGTGCAAACACGTGCAATCCACGCACGCATTTATATATATAATCTGGATTTGTATATAAAATAAAAATAGTCTTCGAAATACCTATCAATTAAATTAAAAACGTAGTACGTAAATACAATTTGTTACAGCTGTATATCTATGCTACAAGAATTATGTATACTATCGAAACAATCCCGTGAGTCTGATCCAGACATCGAATCTGAAGGGATACGCGCAGTCAATATTCACTAAGCAAGAGACCTGGATGACCATACTAGTTGTACTGGCGATAGCATTGGCCATACTTCTCATTATCGTTATATTCCTGAGGAGTCGAATAACAATTGCTATAGCGCTGATACGAGAAGGCAGCAAGTGAGTATAACTACATACCAAATAACTAAACTTCGAAGTTTACCTATACGGAATAATGATACTAACTAGCTGAACCCTACCTATAGTTTAATAATAATTAATACTAATATCTACAGTTTTATAGATTTTACGCAATAACCCTGAATATAAGTATTCCGAAATAAAAAGTAGCTTAGATTTCTCTTTAAAAAGTCTGTCTTTACCTGCCAATGAAAGTCCTGTCAATATTGATTCAGTTGTTGACAAAATACTTTTAAACACGTGTTTGAGTTTTGGTATACTACATATTACCGTAGGAGATTAAGAAGATCTTTATTGCTATTTTATTTGTTTGTACTAGGCACGGCACAAGGACTTGCAGAACACAATATTATAACTAATAAATAATATTTAAACCTTAAGTAGCTAACAACAATAATTAATAACCTACAGTTAATTACATCAATAAGCAAATTTAAACATTTCAATGATAAATTCCCAAATCTATTGATAATACTAATAACCTATTGTTGTACTTCGACGGCAGATAATACGCAAAGATGTTGCGCGGGGCAACGTTCTAGAAATAATTAATATTATTATACTTATAACGAATAAAAAACATTTACAGCAAAATAGCAACTAACCTATTATAAATTTATCAAACCAAAGTAATGCGATGAAACATGTACAAGTTTACACTGCAACGACCAACAACGATATATTGTGTACGAACTGCACGACCTGCCATAAAATGTATTTAACGCAGCGGCGAACGCGATTCAGAAAATGATCTCATTTGCACAACGCCATCTATCGGTGATACTGGTTAACTATTGTACTTTGTATAAATGATATTCTTCGTGATGAAATATAATATTTTTTTTTCATTTGCTTTGTTTCTGGTATTACTTTAATACTATGGAACCTTTATATCACGTTATTACCATTTCTTAGATTTATATTTTACTTATATATTAGATTTAAATGTACACGTAATTGACTTATCTCCATCATTGAACGAATTCGTAGACTTCAATTACTCAAAACTTTTAGAATAAACCGATTTAAATAAAACAAAGACAAAATGTTACTGTAAGATACGCTTTAAGATTTTTCTTACCTGAGTCTTTTGAATAAATTAAGTACTTTAGACATGATGAGTTCACAAAAAAAAAACAGACAGACAATTCTAAAAATGATAGAAATGTATTTAGTTTCTTATTTTTAGCCCCATCGATTACTTATTTCGCGAAATTTGAAAATGTGTAGACACGAGCAATTTACATATTTATTACATGTGAAGATAATACTTAAGAGGTTTTATATTTGTTTTTAAAAATTTAAAAATTTTAAAAAATTTGGCTTCTGTACTATGGGTCATTGATTCGATTCCCGCACGAGTCCGCATTTGTGCATGTGCAATTTATGTCTGTAAAACTAACTCACGATATAAGAGAGATGCTAGGGAGAGGCACCGCTATTTAATATAAATTAATAAATAGGTAAAACAAAGAAGACACAGCAACAACAAATACGTACACGTTTTCATTCTAAATGAGAAGCCGACAAATAATTAAACGCAATATTTTAATGCGTCATATAAATAAAGCATGTGTAGCATACAGTAAATTAGTTTCATAATTTTTCTCAATGCTTAATTTCAGAGCAGTGACGGCTATTAAATCAACCATACTGTTCCCAATATTCCCGTGGATCGTCCAGTGCGCGGTGATAGCGTACGGAGTCTTGGTGCTCATATACTTACTGTCTATCGGGGATCCGGCTTTCAGAGTTGTCAACATGAAAAACGACACCAGTTGTGACTGTGGCGGCATCTACACCGAGGTATAAACACACACACTAACACAGATGCACGCACGCACGCACTCACGAACAATTACGTACATACCTATTAACCGCGCACACAATTATATACACTTTATTTATACACGTAATAAAGTCATAGTTATATAAAAGTGAAACAGACTCAGAATTTTAGAAGGCTCAAGGGTAGTTAAAATAAACCAAATTACTGAATTAAAGATTTAGCTATAACATTTCTATGCCTTCCTCCAATAGGAGAATTACATTCACATTAATAGGAGAAATACAAATATTATAAGGCAATAATGAAAGTAATGTCCCACTTGGTCGATTTCGAACATATCGACATCTCCCAGTTACAACAAGAAACGTCATTACCTCACGCATTATTCATAATCCTGACATTATTATTTCTTTTCATAAAAAAAATATCTCTTTTTAACATTGTTTTTGTAATTTGATCTTGATTACAATCTCACCTGATGGTTAGTATCGATGCAGTCGCCCTTGATGCTTTGCAAAAGCCTCTTCTCAGTCTTGAAGACACAATCAGTATATTCAGACAGAAAGGCTGACGCTACAACGAAAGTATGAAAACTCTACGTTGTCCGATGACAGAAAGGTAATGGGGGAATAAAATGTATTCTGTACGACACCGAGACTAGTCACATTACTTATGTGCTTAAGGCCAGGCGGATTGACAGTAACCAAATCAGGGTCACCAAAAAACCCCACAGCTCATAGTAGCAGCAATACCCCACAGCCCACCGGACCTACGCTATGTAAAGGGTTAAAAGCTCTTCCGGAGTGTAGTATACAACATTTTCATGTTACTCTACATCTTATAGCCGTGGTAGCTCAGGGGTTAGGTGCTCGCTTTAAATTTCTTAATACGCGAGTGACCTGGGTTCGATTCCCGGTGCCGGCACCACTTAAATTGTTAATTGCAATTTTAAGTGCTGATTTATTTACGTGCTCGGTGGTGAAGGAAAACATCGCGAGGAAACCTGCATGTTCGAGAAATAAAAAATATTTCGAAGACATGTGTCGTCCGCCCATTCGTGACCCGCATTGGAGTATGGTGGCGGATTCCTCCCGGCTCCAAAATCTTCTCAAAATGAGAGGTATTTTTTTAGTATTTATTATAGTATATTTATTAACATTCAAAAGACATTGATTTTATAGCTTTTCTAATGAGTAGGTTTAATTTGAAGCATTCTAAGGAGTTTGTTACTATCAGGCTCGATTTTACTTACAAACAATCGTAAGTAACCTCGTTCATTAACAGGGAGCCGATTTCACTTTTTAGTTACGAACGTTGCTGTAGCACTAAATCCATGTTCAGCTAAATAGGATGATGAGAATGCTATCAGAAATCATTGAACCATCGATCATAATCCTGGATACAGTTGCGAAATCGGCTTGTGTAGCCAAAATTTTATCACTTAACACAATTAAAAACTTTGTTCAAGCCAGTCTGAAATTTAATTCTTAATTCTTCATCTTTCGTCAGTTGTACGAGTATTAATTCTTTTTTTGACTAGGATGATGTTGTTGTGTTGACATTTTTAAAAGGATCCAAACCACAGTCTGGTATAACCATGTTTGAAATATGCTGGAATCTTCCTTAAAATCAATAAGCATGTAGTCGTTTTTGAATGATACTGCTGATGAATTTGGGAAGTTATTGAATTCCTATTCAGATATTTCATTTGTAGAATACCAGTTTGGATACAAAAGCAGCAACGCTATTTTTTGTCTTCATCAAGTTTAAGTCGTCGCCTTGTGGTTGAGGTTGAGGAGTTTGGCATAATTAAATAATTTATTTAGGTCTATCAAATACGCAAGATAATTCTTTGATGAGATGAGGTTGTCGCGCAAGTTCCTAGGAACTCTATCACAGATTGTAAAATCGACTCAAACAAGAACGTTTTGACCGTCAGCGCACCTCCGTGTGAGGCAGCAATCAGTTGAAATATTCATCATCGGCAACGCGAAGCTGACTAAATAATCTGTCAATTAATGAATTACTTCTGATTTTATTAACGGCTCTACCTCACGTATGAAGATAACAATGCTTCATTAGTTGGTGAACTGGACTCATCCAGCAGAATTAAAAATTCTGCAGATGATTTTACAACGATTCTTAAATGTTCAGCCACCAACAAAGAGATATTGTACGTAGGTCAAAATCCGTTGTCGCCTTACTTAGAAGCTGATGAAAAAGGTTTGATATAGAATTTTATATTTTAGAATTTCGTACTAATTTTTCGTGTCTTGAAAATAGGACACATCTTTGCCTTTCTTATCAGGGTGGTTTTTATGATGCTTCTAAAACGATCTTGAAGACCTAGAGGGCGTCATTGCTTCATTTTAAAACGTTTTTTGACAAACATCGGCGATGATAAATTTGAGGTATTTTTGATTAATCCGTATTTGATATAATCCACATGCCGTCTCTTCTTTTTTGCTTCCGACATATTTTTTACTTTATAGGTATGTGAGAGAGTAAAAGATAAATTTGACTGAAAAAATCTAGTTATTGTAAGTTCACCGGTATTATACACAGGAAATGAAATTGCAAGTTTTGAAATTTTTTGATTCAAATCAAAACTTAAAATTTTTCATATCATCCAATTTAATGTAGATCTGAATGTAATGGAATCTTTCAGTTCAATGTTCACTTCCCGTACTACCGAAATAAGTGAAACTCTTCGGAAAATGATTACAATATATAAACAACAAAAATTAACCAATATTAAAGTTTACTTCAGTACGTCATTAGCGTGTTTTTTTTTTCTTTTTGAGACTATATTTTTTTAACCTGCCCACGCAACCTCTGTGCCATCTCTACCGTCCCTAATTTTCCCTGGGTCTTCTACTTCCCCCTGAAAGTCTCAAACGGCCGGGCTTTATCGTCTACAGTGAGAACCTACTCTACATTCACTCATTTTAGCCGATTAATGTATTGAAGCTTAATTTAGCATTCCGAGACTTGAAAACAGTGACAAAACGCAAACAGTACTTTAAAACCCTTGCACTAGCACTAAGACAGTATATTCTAAGTCTATGATAAGCAAAATTAATCGGCTGCGGCTGGGATTCAAACTCAGTATTCACGACACAGTAAGTAGACAATTCAAGGTTGAATTGACGTGGCATCAAATACATTTATATGAAAACGCATTAAAACCTATAAATCCGTGATTTTTTTAGAGCAAGTCATAATTAAATGTTTCCGGCAGGAAAAAAAGCCAATGTGGTTATGTAGGTTTATCAAAAATACGTATGTAAATAACCTTTTTAGGATGTTCTATGAAAAAGAGGTTTTCCTAGTTTTGTTTATAAATGCAACGTATGAAAGACAACGTTTCTGAAAATATGCAATTCCAATATTATTAGTACAGATGCAAATGCGCTGTTAAAATGTTTTTGTTTTAGGTACATACACTAACAATAATTGCAATCCAACATAAATTTGTTTAATTTTTCCTTTTAGGATTATATCAGTTGTGACCCTTCGGTATTTACGACTAAGTGCCGAGACACTAGTCCCGGAGCCGGCAACTTACAGTCCTGCCAGCTCGCCTCCTGCCATTTCATTGGAATTGATAATCCGCATAGTGCCATTTACATGCATCGTGAGTAATTAATCTTTTTTAATGGAGGTAAGTGACGAGACGAGCAAATCGTTTACCTGAGTGTAATTGTCTCACTTAGAACTTTGATTTGGCAAACTCGTCACTCTGACACGTCAATATTCTTATATTCAGTGATATATTCGCTACAAATAAAAATACAGTGGAGTTTGCACACCAATGCTTATGGTAGAATAACTGGCACTGCGATGGTACATACCTAGGACTCTTTCCACCCAGTGACACTAAAGTCAAAATTTTGGCTCTTTTAAGCTGGCTGTTAAGTATAATATAACGCGTAACTATAATATGTTAAGTGAACAATAATGAGTGGAAGGAATGGTAAAAAATTGAAAAGCCAATCACACGAAACAAATGCGGCAGATTTTTTTTCGTCGGCTTAAGTGACGAGAAAGGCAAAACGTTCACTTTATGGTAAGTGCAACGTTTGCCCATAACAGATGCTGTATCACCGCGAACATTCCTGTGTGGCACCACACTGCGCCCGTCAACCTGAAACATCAGTTCTTAGGTCTCATATGCCCAGCGATTAAACTAGCTCTTTGCCAAAATACACACTACAGATACTGAGTGTAGAACATAAATAAACGAAACCAAGCTCTAATATAACACTAGCGTAAACTAGCAGCATAATGCTGTTGCGTTTCATGTGGTGAGTGACGAGAACCGGATACTCAATTACTGATAAAGAGGTATTCCATTTTAGTCTTTAGGGGTGACAACGCACATCTGATGATTGTTCGTTGCGGATGCATGTGTCTATTGATGACAGTGACATATTGTCAGGTGATAACATATAACATAATAAATAAATTATTCAATTGTAGTCGTAAACCTGTTGGGTTTCTTCTGGACGATGTTCTTCATTAGCGGTGTAGCAGACATGATGCTAGCCAGCACCTTCTCCACCTGGTATTGGACCGCACGGAAGAGAGATTTGCCGTTCTTTACTCTCACTTCTGGCATCTACAGAACTTTGCGGTACGTTGATGATTTTATCTTTAGACCCGTAGATACATGCTATTATAATACTAAATGCTTTTTGTGGTTAGCAGACATTGTCCTATTTTTTAATTTGAGTTTAAATCAAAACTGTTTGTAGAATTGTCTATCCAGTTAATTATGTTTGCTCGTCATATATTGCTTACATGATTATTAAATAAGAATTTATGCACATTCTTAGAATAAGCCCTATATCTATATTTAGTTAATTTATTAAAAACAATATTTCTTGTAAAAACCAAAATATCAAATCAGTATTATAATTTCTTAATAAACGGTTTGGTACTAGTTCGACACCGACATATGGTTGCTCTTGGCAACATCCATATATCCATAACCGAAACACAAACCATTTTGTATACCTTGTGTGACCCCATATAAAACGATAACAGTAGAATTTTTTTTTATCTTGCAGCTACCATCTAGGGACAGTGGCTTTTGGTGCGTTAATTATAGCTATCGTCAGAGTTATAAGAGTCATTCTGGAGTACATTGACCATAAAGTAAAGAAGTTCGACAACCCATTTACGCGCTGCATTATGTGCTTCTGCAAATGCTTCTTCTGGTGCTTAGAAAACTTTATCAAGTTCATCAATAAAAACGCTTATATTATGTGTGCTATTCATGGAAAGAATTTCTGCAGTAGCGCGAGGGATGCATTTTCTTTACTTATGAGAAATATCATGAGAGTCGTTGTGCTGGATAAGGTAAGATAATAGTTTCTGAAAAATGTATATTAAATTAAGCTAACAAAAGTAATTTGCATTCAACACAAGTCACTGTCTTTGGATATATTGAGACAATTTCCGTGACTCCGACACTGCATCCTAACCTTCTTATAGAATGAGCGTTACATCTGATAGGGTAGGATAACAATAAATCATGGTCATCTACGCTCATCGGTATTACAATTTCCGCACAGAACTTTTGGTTTCGCATCATTCGCTTATTAAACGTTGCATTTTAAAATAGGATATGCCATGTCAATAATGTGTTTTTTCCAATTTTTCACGCTGTTAATATAATTCAAATATCTTTTCAGGTGGCAGATTTTATCTTTTTCCTGTCAAAATTGCTGATTTCAATCGGCGTTGGCTTTGCGGTGTATTATCTCCTACAGTGGAACTACGTGTACGAAGTGACACAAGGCGAACGCTTGCATTACAGCTACATTCCGGCTATAATACTAAGCATAGCCACCTATCTTATTTGCACGATATTCTTCAATGTGTATTCAATGGCTGTGGATACGTTATTTCTTTGTTTTTGTAAGTAAACGTCATTAATATGTCGCTAGATTTACGCAATAAATTATGAAGTGTAGAGGAAAGAAGCGACGACTCACATTAAACGATTAACGAAAATGTGTCCCAACAATATGCATAGATTATGGGTTTCAAAAATCACCGACATGGCACTAGCTAGCCCCCCGTATCAAAAGGTATGACCTGAAATTACCGATATTAGATGAATTTCTCGGACACTTATTATATGGAGTCGTCGCTCCTTACAACTCTACTCTTCATATGTAAAATACTGCCAGATGCTTTTTTAATCTTCATCTGTCCATAATCCGTATAGGGGCTATTTGCAAAACTGTGAAACATTTTTTGCAATAATTTTCGTGAAATCTACTTTTATGTTTGGAAGAACAATCATCCTGATGACATTCTTTCATCAATTTGTTTTACTTAATTATTTTTTATTTTCAGTGGAAGATTACGAAAGAAATGATGGATCTGTAGATAAACCTTACTTCATGTCCAAAAACCTTATGAAGATACTTGGAAAGAGAAATAAGAGAAGCTTAAATTATTTAGTGTTAATTATGTGCCAAATTTATAAAAAACACGAGAAGAGTTAGGAATGTCTGTTGTATTTAATAATGTTGTCTAATGTCCAGTTTTTTTTATTAGCACATTTCCTAATACTATTGAAACTGAAAAGCCTCGTCGATATTTTTGTTTAAACCAAAACATAGTTGATAATTTTTATTTTTACTTTTATAAGCTACTTTTACTAGATTAGATATGTGATAGATTTTGATTTATATTTGACTAAAATTTCTCTAGTGTGGGCGCAAGTTATTGAATGTTCAGTATACTATTTATGAAGCGAGTGAGAGGTATTTGCTCCATGGTAAGATTTTAATGTAGGTTATTTTTGTGAAATAATTGAACTAAGTTGTTTATATTATATACCATACTACTTGGTGATACGACTGTTTACGATGTGCACTTTTTGATGGTAAATATGTTTATACTTTTGATATCTGTACACACAATTTATTATACTTATTATATGAAACAATTTTTGATGCCTTATTTGGATTTTCCCCATTCTATTCGATAATTAAGTGCAATTCTTAAATTTTATTTATATATTTACTTTTAGTTTCTTAAAAGCAACTCAACCGCGGCTCAAGCCGGCGGTTAATAAATAAAAATTAGGATGTTAAATTAAAACTTTATACCTACATCTTTAATTTACATTTATACAATCAGTAAAAGTTATTATTCATTGATTTTTTAGTTGCCTTGAATACAATAAATTGAAACTTCAATGAGCCTACAGCATTCAGAAAACTTCGCGATGGATCTAGCGTCACGCGGCAAATATTGTTTCTATTTCACGTAGAACAAGCAGGGTGCGTAAATGCGTCATTTGCCATATATCAAGTGAGTCACTAAATAGCGCAGATGCGTAACCAACTCAGACCTCAAAAAGTAATAGCCTATACCAACCTACCTATTATAAAAGCGTAAAGTAATAAGTAGTAAATATTCGATAAAAATTATAAAGTTACTACATTCATGCTAATATAAGTATGTACAGACAGACTACACGCTGAATCAGTGTCCAAAGGGCATCAAAGGCTGTCAGCCGTCATTTTACTTAATTAACCATTCTAGATCTGCCAGACTGTTCAGTTGTTATTTTGTAGTTAAGCTTTTTCTGTGGGATAACTTGGGGATTTTTTTTAAAGTCCCGATGCGAATATCAGATTAGTTTTGAATGCCTCTATTATGTTTATTTGCGGTCGTAGTCCCTTAAACCATACTACGTGATATTTATATTAGGTGATTTCAACACAAACTTATTACGAAATTTTTGTTGTTTACAAGCTGAGCTTGTCAATAATAATTATAAATGTCCAAAACCAACGAAGTCTATGGTAACAGTGCGTAAAATAGTCTATTTAAAAACGTAGATAACACTGTAAGGGAACATTGTAGCAGTTTGCTGTTTCGTGTTCATAATGATATAAAAAAAATTAAAGAAAAGAAAAACATAAGTATATGTGGTAAAATACGAATACGTATAGTATTCGGATTTGTATAGGTTTTGTACATAAATTAAAAAAAGATTATAAAATAAAAAGCATATATTCATTATCTATTCCTCCATTACATTATTTATCCTATGTTGTGTTAAAAATGCAACATCTAGCATTGCTTCCGGATCCAATACATCTTTCACATTGTCATACTTTAGACTCTCTTCATATGCAAACATAATGCTTGTGTCATCCAACATCATCTTAGATGCTACTAATGCAGCAATGCAATTCTTTACTCTAGCCATTGTTTCCCTATCTGTCCTATTCACAGGCTGTAAAAAAAGCGATTTTAACATAATACTACCTTGACTACCTACTGAAAATGAAAAGTTACATTTTAATAGTTTCAAAAACGCTATTTTTGATTGGCGTCGTAAAAGTAGATTTACAGAAATGCTATTAAAGTCTAGTGGCCTACGACAGACATCGGGATAACCATCTCAAGTTATTCTGCCGTAAAGCAGTAGTCCGCAAACTTTACTGTCTGTCGATCTGAAGGGCACTGCCAGCTAATGTAATTGCTGGGCATATGAGACTTAAGACCTGATGTCTCAGGGTGACGTGTGCCACACAGAAATGTTCTGGGTGACACAGCATTTGTTATAGATATATGTTGCACTTACCATCAGGTCAACGTTTAGCTTGTCTCGTCACTTATTCCAATTAAAAGAAAAGTAAACCAGACCTTCCATCCAGACGACATCAGTGAAAGATAGCGGGCTATAACATGCGAAGAATCTAATGACGGCAAATCCTCGCCACTCGGAAGAGGTCAATATACTGCACTGCAGTATATGTATACTGTTTATGGGCGTTTTAGCTTCAAAGTCAACTGCATTTAAGTAACTACGAGGTCTTAGGATGATGCGCTTTTTAGTTTGAAAGAAGCAAAATGATCTATGTACCTTTTAAGAGTCAGTATTATATCACACTTGATAACTAAACAAAACACAAAATGTATGGCCACATTTTGTTGGTAGTATCATCGTCATAAATAACAAAATAATTAGTGTTCATAAAGGTTGCATTGGGTTCCTTCTATGGAAAAAACAGAATACTTATAAGTTCCCTAACATGTTCACTCATCTTTCATATGAGTTATTCTATGGCATTTGAAACGGTTATTAGGATTCCCTTGTCGAGAGTGCCTTGAAGCGGAGGCAATATACGCGTGCCACATAACGCGTAGTTCGCGCAACCCCAAATTGGTCCAATTAAGTGTCGCTTCTTTTGAGGCTTCTATTCTTAAGGATTAGCACTTAACACTTATGTTCTATAAACTGTTAAAAAAAATTGGTTTACAACCCGCTGAGCGACATTGGCGCGGTTTAAGCGTCCATACATCAATAAAACTAAAATTCTCCGTTACGAATATCATACCTGCAATTCATAATTTTGAATCTCATCTTTTTTTTCTTCTAATAACAAATCCTGCTGCTGTGGGCTTATCCAGATATAGCCATTATTGCCTATGATAACAGATATGCCACAAAGCAAGTTGTGAAAATGATTTTTTCTCCGTTTAATCAATGATGGGAACACTTTCACAAGTGTTCCTTGCACCAACTGAAAATGAATACAATAATAACCGACAGAGAATATGTAGTGAAAGCAGCAGCAATAGTAATAGTAAGCCATATCACAACCTAAAAGGGATAAATAACTAAACATTTCTTTTTACAGCAAACTTGGATGGATCATATCACTGGTTTGCACTTTGATGTGATTAGTTTTTTTTTTATTATTTTATAAAGTACGAAACGAGCAAAACGTTCACTTGATGGTAAGTGCAACTTCCGCCCATAACAAATGCTGTATCACCCAGAATATTTCTGTGTGACACCACACTGCGCCGGTCACCCTGAGACATGAGCTCTTATGTCTCAAATGCCCAGTGATTACGCTAGCTCACCGTGCCCTTCAAACCGAAACACAGTTATGCTTGCACACTACTGCTTCACGGCAGAATAACTGGCCCTGGGGTGGTACCTACCTAGACGGATTCCTGCATAGGAATTCTACCACCTACCAGTAGATCTACCAGTAGATTGATAGTAGGCCGAGTGATTGGTGATTAGAAAGTATAATTCTATTTTCGCGTTTTATTTTTTAGCGAGTAGCCGCTCCCCGCAATATCACTAAACAGGTGTGGATATACTTTTGTTTGATCAGTGCACTTCGCAATTGGACACTTATTTCTATACAGAATCTCGTTTCTAATGGCATATTCCATGGTATCCCCATCAGCCAATTTTTAGTAGAAGACTACTTATCCACTTTCGTTCTAATAGCTTTTTTGTGATGATAGTTCCCATTCCATGTATTCTTCGAATTCCGACACCACTGCATTTAATATTTCTTTTACAACTTAACATCCTGCAATGCCTAATGGGATTACTTATCCATTTTTAAAGTTCTTGCTCATTCAATGTTCGATAGATGGATTTACTGAATACAACACCTAAACAGTATTCAACGCTACTTGCACTATAAGTATGCACTAATCACTATCTATAAGCTGCACTTGCACTAACACTAATCAAAGTGCAAACCTGAGTTTTACATTTAATTCATACCTTGCCATACTTTAGGCTTCTTGTGTGCAATGATAGTGAGCCATCTGAAAACACACTTTGTACTTCAGCACTAATGAGGTCACCTTCTTGCAAATGCTTTCTCATCATCTGCTCATCTTCAGCTGACCTGCGGCGCTAAGGAAAAGGAATGATACCAAAATTTAAGCTTCACAGATTCATAAAAAAATTCGGAAATAAGTAAATTTGACAAATTCTGGAATTATGCCTATATTGGATAGCAAGCCATTAAAGGGGAAAATCATATTGAGTTACATTACTTTATTTTTAATTCATTATACAACTTATAATAATACGAGTAATACACAACTTTTTACACAATTAAAAAAATAGCTTGGTTACAATCACAAAGAACCCATTTTCATCAATGTGTTCCTTAATATCATAATAAAAAATAATAATCATTATCAAAAAATAAAGGTTTTTAGTTTTTTTAATAAAAAAAAAATATTTAATAGTAGACAGACTTGTATACCTTCTTTTTGGGATTTTGATGTAAAAACATATAAGCCCTATGAGTTACTGACTCTGAATTCAATTAACTGGTGGTACTAGCATGTGTTTCTTCTTGTATTTACACTGGGAATATCACATTTTTTACTAAAGGTTAAAGTTTAAATTTCCATTTATTTAAACTTTCTCTAAGTAGTACTCTACAGGCAAAATATCAAGAATAGTTTCTAAATGCAACTGGCATATAATTTTCTATATACATGGCCTGGCCATAACAAAATACCAAAACATGACATTATTCTATGGACTTAACTAAAATAGCGTTAGCTGCAGAAATAAGTTTATGTGAGTTTTGTTTCAAAAGTGATCAAGGACCCTGCATGCCTAGAGTTTATTTGCACAATAGCTTAATTGACGGTTGTATCCGAAACTTTATAAGTTGGCTCCAATTATATCTGCCCACACAACTGTGGTGCCAGGTCTTAGGTATTCTGTCGACTCCTGGAAATTGTTTGACCTAGAATTTGTTTGATAGTTTGAGGATTAATAGACAATTATATGTAAATTTGTTTAAGGAAGAGAAAAGTGGGAAGGTGCCACAAGACTAGAATTGCCTAGGGGCCTCTACATGGCATAACCCAAGGCATGCCTCTACACTGCTTAAGGAGATAAAGTAAACGAAAACTGAATTTGCTAAGGCTAAGTATAGGAGCTTATGATACACCAGACACAAGATCCCCCACTGAGAGTTCAAAAGTTACAAAAGTCCTAGGTATTGGGTTTTACTGTTACACCTGAATTTTATTATGCTCTACGTTTAAGGGGCTTGCCAGGGTATAGCTCGAACTTTTAAGCCTTTTAAGAACATTTTATTTCCGGTTTTAATGGTAAATTACTGATAAATACTGTGACACAGCAGTTATTTTAAATATTGTTATATTATATTGAGTTATATTTTATAGTTATTTTGATACAATACTTAAAAATGTCATCTCACCAGTTCTCCTCCAGGTAGATTAACAGATGATAACTGAAGAATGGAGTCCAAACGTGAGTTAGTATCTATTTTCCAGCGCCGCTGCTGTACTTCGAGCACGCGACCGACTATAACATCCCCAATTTCACCTACATAGCGACTTTTTAATGGTCTAATACATATCAACTTATTTACTTTTTGCATTACACCCGCTACTGACGATTTAAGACTGTCATATTCTGTATAAGTCCCATGACCACTGCAAAGATGCTGAAATTACTTTTGATGACTTTATTTGTGAAATATTCCAACATTTATTAAGTCTTACCGCATGAAATCCTGCATACCAGAAATAACCTCCCCCGGTGTATAAAAGCGAGGCAGTTCATGGCTAGCAGCGACACAATGATTTACTCGTTCTGATGCCAATCTTATTGAAACGTGACCAGTCATTTTTATTTAAAAATTAGTTTACAAAAAAAAATAGTAGTTCGTAAATGATTTGAAAAGAAGTGTCAAACTCAAATACCTAAATACTCTTTGGTGTCAAATGTGTTTAATTTTTTTTTAAATTGGCACGCGCGGTTTGCGCTTAAGCCACTGACAAACTTTTTAGTAAGTAATTCAAATTATCACTCGCATAAATGCATTTACACTGACAATTCCTGATCCTTAATATTAGACTTTAAATAGATGATCCTTTCACTTTATTTATTTATTTCCCCATTTCTTGGCCTGCACGGTTTGTGCGTCAGCCATATATCCCAGTATACAATCTTCGAATATTCGTTAAAATTTCGATTTCGATCAACAGTAAAATGATAGTTGACTTTTACTGAAGTTTTGCTAGACTGATGGCGACAAAGCGAAAAGCACAATATTGGTCTTGAATTGAATTTTTCAATGACTGTACACTTTCTTCTTCTTTCTTAAGCAAGTGCTCCTGCATATTAAACATCAAAACTCCAAATATACACAGAAATTACAAAATTAAATAAAAACACTACCGCCAGTTTTCGAGTTGGCGCCAAAAGTCCGTGTTTACAATATATATTGCCATTGCAGTTCGTCATCACAGATGTAAATTGTTCGTCATTGACGGTTAAATCTGGGTTGCCAACTTCTTAAAAGGTTTAACCGTGAATTTTCATTTTATAATTAAAAATGTCAGTTTTTGTGTTAATATTTATTTTCCTTGAATTTTTATAATTAATATATCTTATGATTATCAAATAAATTACATTGTTTTTTCAATTAAAATAATCCTTTTTTTATAAAATGAATAGGAATTGTATGACAAATACCTGTGTAAATCCACAAAATGCAAATATTGTGTTGACGTGAAAGTGATAAGTTTCATTAATAGGATAAAAATCAAATTGTTAGATTTTGCGGGTAATGACGTTAGTAAATTCCATAAGTTGTAACCGACTTTTAATCAAACAAACTCAACTGTCATAATTTGTCGTTTTAACTAATGATTGAGAAAGAAATTTAAATAACCAAAAAACAAACGATTTGAGCTTTAAAAATCAGTCTTGGCTAAACGCTCCTTTTTGGTTTTGGCCATGATATTTAATTCTGTCATAAAATATGATAAGTAATATTTGGTAAGGATAATGGCGTTTCATAAAAAAAAACTAGTGTGTATTTCCTGGTCTAGCTCAATAATATTTTCACAAGGCTGCGTGCTATCGCCAACCCTGTCGCTTCTGCATATCAATGATATGTTAAAAATTAAGTAACATTAATTGCTGTGACAACAGCACTAGTGACACCTTGCACATCGGCCGTGCCAATCTTTCTCGGTAACACGTCATCGAATACCGGAGCAAACTTGTGTCTGAAGTTGAGATACAAAGTGTCGGACTGGGGCCGACTAAATTTAGTCCAGTTCAACCCCAAGAAGTCACAGGTTTGCCATGCTTACGGCTAAAAATAAACCCTTCGTTGTATCACCTCATTTTGGAAGCACTCGTTGCCTCAGCCATTATCGAAATCCTTGGCGTCGACATATCGAGCGACGTTCGGTTTCACGGTCACTTGGAAGGAAAGGCTTGTTAAAAGCTCTGCGTGCTCAGTAGAGCTGGACACTACTTCGTGCCGGCTCACCGCTCGCAACTTTCTTTACAAGCCGTAGGTTCGGCCTCACATGGAGTACTGTTCTCATTTCTGGGCAGGAGCAGCTCCTCAGTGCCAGCTCCTTCTATTCGAATCGTTGATGACAATGTTCTTTCCGATTGGCTTGATCCACTGGCTTTGGGAAGATGTTGCATCTTTTTGTGTTTGAGGAATTGTTTGGAATTATTCCAGCTGCTGAATTTAACCATCGCACATTGCGGTACATCTGAAAATTCCACCTTGATGGTTGGGATTTCACCACAGTGCGTTTTTCGCGGAATTTTCTACCACTCACAACCACTTTATGGAATCGGCTGCCGCCAGCGGTTTTTCCTTCAAGAAAAGAGGCTATTCCTTCCACAAAGGGTGGCAACGCATCTGCTATTCCTCTGGTATTGTAGTTATTCATGGTCGGTGGTGATCACTTACCATCAGGTGAGGCCACTTGCTCGTTTGCGTCCTCTTCTATAAAAAAAAGGTAGTGATTGTGATCTCAGATCAGAGGAATCTTCTTCTTCATTCAAAAACATCGAAAGGAAAATAATATTTATAAATCAAATGCGTTAGGCAAATATATACAACTTATAATACAAGTCGGCTTCTGTTATTGGGTACGGTAAGATTTACCGCTGATGTATTTAGTGGCACAGTCGTCTTTATTCATTTTTGGTTCAAAAACTTCATAAAATACTGGACATGACGAATTCACAAAATAGGAAACACTTATTTGAAATAAGACCCCACAAAGAATGCACTGCAAGCACACTGACTAACATTTGTTGTTGAACAAGTTGCAGCTATTTTCTTACACATAAATAAAGTCAAAGACGTGGATGCCGTACTTTTTCTTTACATCTCTGAATTCCAGCGGTTTTACTTCCGTTGCGACAACGATATTGGAAAAATCCCGTTTATTATACGTTTTTGATATTTTTTCGTTATTTGAAATTTTATATCGATATATCGAAACACTGTATACCGATATATCGACTTGAAAGAAACGATATGTCACTGTTTTGCGATAATTTTTATAAATTGTATTTTATCAAAGCAAAGAGAATCATTATTAATAATTTGCTATATTAAATTCTTTTCAATACGAAAAGAATTTACACAGTAGTAAAAAGTACAACAGTTCTTTATTATTAATCTTTTTTATTTTAATGATTCATGATAAGAAAGAATTGTCACAATGTCTCATGTAAATATAGCCCCTATCACAGCAACGGACAGTTTATCCCAAGCTTTAAAAGCTAATATTATACCCAACCAAGAATATTTATTACAGGTAAATTAATAAAAAAATTAGTTCTGGATTTTAATAATTTTTTATTTCATATTAAATGAACGGTGTTTCAAATAGGGATCTGTGTTAGATTCAGCGGTAGAAGTACTTCTTCATCGACTCCGCGGGCTTTGCGACAATGTAGATGCTGGTACCGAAACTTTCGATGATCAGGAAGTTTGCTTCAGTTTACGTGACCCAAACCAACAGGTATGTTTAAAATGATATACTCATTCTTTGTATTTGTCTGAGACAGTACATGTCAGAATGGCTGTCGATAGTTTATGACTTGCTCGGGATCAAGCAACGTTCGTCGCAGTTTTTAGATAAAGATTCAAATATATATGGTTGGCCACTTCAGCTAACTGATCCTACAGGCTTTGTCAGTTACTCTAGTTCTGCTGCAGATGTCATCCTTAAGGATTATGTCATGTAGATAAACACCAAGCAGAGGCATTTCCATGGCTAGCTGAGTGACTTTGAGCTTCCTCATGCAACCTACAGTAAAGAACCACGTTTGCTAGATTTGATGTACAGTTTTTGTCTGTATAAACAGGGTTTGCTTGAAAAAAATATTTGTATCTACTACAACTTAAAGAGTTTATTATAATAAATAATTCTTTTTCCAGGCTGCACCCCTGATGTTGCGTGTGCGGAAGGCGCTTGATGCACGTGACATGCCATATCAGCTTCGCTACATAGGCCAGCCAGACTTAGGTGACAAAAGCAGGCCAACTGTTGTGCGTTCCAGTCTTGATATAGCCTGCAGCGGTATGCTCATTGAGTTTCTCAATGAACTTGGATGCCGAATTGAGTTTGAATATAGTGTAAAAGGTACAAGCCTTTGGTTTATGGTTAAAAAATTATGATGAATTGTAACATTTAAGGGTAATATTTTTTTTACATTGCATTTTTAATGTAGTCTGTATTATACCATATTCTGATGAGTTCTTAGTCTAAGTTTTGTCATGATTAGTTATAATTAATCCATCCTTTTTATCATCCATTAGACTTGGAAAGCTAAAAAGTAATAAAGGTAGAGACACCAATAGCGTGTATAATTTTGAGTTTTCAGTGGTATTCTGATAAAAAAATTCCTGATAAAAATAAAAATTGTTTGTGTTTTAGAGGTTTGGCATTCTTTTATAAAAATAGCATAACAGATAACTGGAATTGTATTTGTAGAAATCAGAATGAATGTAATTTATAATTACAAACTCAAAATAATAGAATAGAATAATGAATTTTAAATTGTTAAAGTGTAAAGTGCATAATAATATAGGAGAGATATTTTAAACCAAAAAATATAAATCACATGTAAATAGATCCATAAGTTAAATCTAGATTTCTATCTATCTAGGTTAATTGCAGATGATCTGAATATTAGTATTAGAACCCCATGAATCATGAATCTTAACATTTTTTTTATTTCTTGGCATAACAGTTAAAAGTATATGTTCTCCATTTCAGGTTATATGTTCAGAAAAGGCCGTATGAAGATCACAGTGTCTAAGGTGTTTAAAATTTCACAGAGCTCAATGTCTCCAGAGCCAATATCTCAAAGCTACTTAGTTGAACTCTCTGTAAGTGGTAATGTATTATTATCTATTTAAAAAAAAAAAGTATTGCACTATTATGATTTCCTGGCAGACTAATGTGTCCTATAAAATTTTCTTTAGATTTGTGGGCTTCTAATTCCATCTCAATCAATATTCTTTCTTTACAATTCTGTAAACCAAATACTTAGTATTTGAATCCATCGAAAGTAATAAGTATATCAATTGGGTTTTGAACATTTTTTCTATGTTGTTAACAGGTCTTAGCTCCGCAAGGTCAGGACGCTATTGGTGAGGACATGCGTGCATTTGCTGACCAACTCAGGCCACTTGTTCAGCTTGATAAAATTGACTACAAAAGACTTGGCCATATGTCTGTTACATAGCCAATGTTTCTCCCTTAGGCTGTCATTATTTATCTGTCTGTCAGAAAAGATAATATTTTTGAATGAAAGTTAAAAAGAAAGACTGCCTGAATTTAAAAAATAACAAAAATAAGAAGAACAAGAATAAGAATGATTGTCGGTAAGTATCTCAAAATGTTGATTAAAATCTTCATAGACATAATAATTATGTAAATATAACATGTAATGATAAAAGAAAAAAGTTGTTTTATTCTTAAAATTCGGTTGCTGGAATATATTTAATTTTAAATAAAAAACTTGTGTTATGGGACAGAAGCGAAGCTTTTAGCACTAATCTTTTCAAAAAGATAATATGTGAAAACAAAATAACCCGGCTGTCAGTGGAAATAATGCAGAGCATAAACATATAATTCTTTAAATCCTAAAATTTAAATAATTAGAAAAATCATACATTAGTAAAAGAGTGTACTTTTTATAATATATGTATATAATTAAAAAAAGTGAAATACGGTAACATCATAAATGCAACTAATTTTAAACAAATTACTTAGAGACAGAGTACTGTCTCGCTCACTCACGTGGATAACACTACACGCAGTCCAGCCAACGAGGAGCATTGTAATTTCCGTTTGTGACCTCTCACTTTTTCTGTGTTAAATTCCCATTACCAATGTGCGTTAAAAAGATTTGTTTCAAATATGCACTGATCTCTTATGGTTACGCGAATTCTACACATGGTATAAAATAAAAGTAAGTTTAGGGATTTTAAACATTTTCTTGTTGTTTGCAGTACTCATAGTGACGGGAGGACTTTGGTCATGGGAGGGAGAAATTAAATGCGATAAAACACGGAAACTAAGTTTCATTCAAAATGTCTATAAGAGTTTTGATATCGCTACTAAAAGAAAATACACGCAAGTCTCTTCCGATGAAAATGTATAAGGCTAACAGCGTATTAAACATGCAAACAAAAACATAATTACACCATACCATAAAGAGTGCATTATCCGTTAATGATTGTAACTAAATGTTTCGTCTACTAAATAAAATTCTCGATATTACGATAACTATAACATTTCTTTAAGATTACTATTTTATGTTTAACTCAACACTTACATTAATTACAAAAAGTTCGGGTTAATAAATTAAAAGCAAAGTAGATTTTTTCTTTAATATTTGTTTTGAAATCTGTGATCTTATTGAACAATATTATAATTTAGCAATATTACCACCGAACAACATTCACCTCCAATGTTATTGGAAAGGAGAATTGTGTTGTTTCTAAGCAATTTTTTTAAATGTGCCTGCATTCTTAAGAAATAATATATCAGGTAATGTATAAAAATTGAAGTCAAAATAATTAGGCATCTGTAGTTTTATTAATCAACAAAGTCAGGAGTCTTCTTTGACCCCTTCACTACTACATGGTCTTCGCCATAATCTTCATCTTCGTACTTGTATCCATGTACGTAAGCAAAATTGCCGAAGTAAAGACATTTGTCGTAGTTGAGGGGAACAAATTCTGTAACGTAAGCAGTTTGGTTATTACACGTCTAACAAAATAATACGCTATAAAAAAATCCTTATGTATTTTTTATCTATTTATATATAACTAAATATATATATAAAAATCTTTCTTCGAAGGAATTACACGATTTATTTCTTCCTTCTTCTTTCACAACTAAAGGCACGGCGGGCTTCTATAATTTTGCTGTGGATGTACCTAGCAGACCAAGCGTTTTATTCGGTCACAATGTGTCTTAAAGGGGAGTATAGGCTCTTAATAAACTCGTTTAGCACAAATATTTGTTAGACACTATTTCCTGGTCTGGGTGTTTGTGTATGTGCAGCTGTAAAACGCACCCACGATACAGGAGAAATCCTATTCGCTCACGACTTAAGAAATGTTTTAAAACTATGTACCAAAGAGTATATACTATGTAAATATATTCTCAAATATTTTTTTATTAAGAAAAAAATTACAATTGCTCTTTAGTCATCATAGTGTCAACCGTAGACCTCATTTTTTTTATTATGAAAAATAAGCATCAAAAAAGGATAAACATATTGGCCTAAAAAAGAAATTGAATCTCTTAGTATAGAATATCTGTAGGCAGAACTAACCTGTACCGTCTATACAATTATATAGATCCATTATGCAATGATTGTCGAAGATGAACGTTGCATTGGTTTGCAAGTTAAAGGCGCAAATCTTCTCAAAGTAGGTTGGACATACACCACATCTATAGAAATAAATAACTGATAATTTAAATTAACAAAAGTCGCAATTATACAACCACAGACCTAGGTTAGAGCTGTTACAGAAAAATACAATAAGATTAAAAAATAATCAAGTTAACATAGGGACCCAACGATTTTTTATAAAAAGTATAGTTTAAGCAACTTGGAGCAAAATATAATATGTAATAAGGACGACTTGTTGGCTCACGCCGCAAAATGGAAGGCCTATCTTTTAGGCTCTCTCTTTGGGTCTAACACTACTCTAGATGACAGGGGGAACACGCCGCAAGCTATCCCGCGGTGTAAGTGCTCTACGTCAGACATGGGGTTCTTACAGAGCTCAGTGCGCAAAGCACTATTCTCCCTAGACAACGAGCGGGCCTGATGGCACCACCCTTACTATGCTGAGGATGTGTGCTACGGAGTTGGAACTCTAGGAAGATAGCCTAAGTGCACCCGATCCCTAAAAAGGCGACCGTTCAGATCCGTCTAACTACAGGCCTATCGCCATCACCTCCTTGTTGTCGAAAATAGTGGAATTCATCATTAACGGCCAGCTCTTGACATACCTAGAGGGGTACCAGCTGATTAGTGAACACCAGTACGGTTTCCGTTGGGGTCGCTCAGCTGGTGATCTTCTAGTCTACCTCACTCAGCGATGGGCGGAGGCAGTCGAGACCAAGGGGGAGGCCCTGGCTGTTAGTTTGGACATAGCAAAGGCTTTTAATCAATTCTTCCTTCCCGAGCTTCTATGGGCTACCCGAGAAATTTCGCCATTGGGTCAATCAAGTGCATGCTCGGACTTCAAGTCTGTGAATGCAGGTTCCACAAGGCTGCGTGCTATCGCCAACCCTGTTTCTTCTGCATCTCAATAATTTGTTACATATTAGTAACCTTTATTGCTATGCAGAGAACAGCACTGGCGATGCCTTGTACACCGGCCGTGCAAATATTTCTCGAGATCACGTTGAGGAATACCGGAACAAACTTGTGTCTGAAGCAGAGATACAAAATCTCGGACTGGGGCCGACTAAGACCCACTAAAATAAACCATTCGTCGTGTCTCATCATTTTGAGAGCACCCCCCTTGTCGCCTCTGCTGGTATCGGAATCCTTGGCGTTGACATATCGAGTGACGTTCAGTTCCGTGGTCACTCGGAAGGGAGTCGGGCGGAAGAAAGGGGTTTTTAAGGCCAATTTTGGGTACTCAGCAGAGCGGAACAGTACAGTACAATTCAGCCACACATGGAGTACTGTTTTCATCTCTGAGCGGGGGTACCCCAGTTCAAGCTTCTTCCAATTGACCGCATCCTTCATTCGAATCATCGTTCGAAGTGCGACTCGAATCATCAACGACCAGGTTCTTTCCGATCAGCTTGACCTTGCGAAGAGACGTCGCATCTCTGTGCCTTTGCATTTTTTATCGCATTTATCATGAGGAGTGTTTCGAGTAATTGTTCGGAATTATTTCGTCATCGTACATCGCGGCTGAACACGTAATTCCATCCACATCGTATGTATGGTTGGCATTCCACCACTGTGCGTTTTCTCGGAATTTTATCTACGCACTCTGTGGAACTTGCTGCTGCCAGCGGCATTTCTACATTTCTACTACTTAGGGACCTTCAAGAATAGTCTATTCCTCTAGTATTGCGGATATTCATGAGCGGCAGTGATCACTGAACATCAAGTGAGCCGTTTGCTTATTTGCTCTAGAATATACTCCGCTTCATTAGATAAAACTTAAAAGCCAAGTAATAACATCGGAGATAGTTTCAGATCCAGTGTAAGGGAAACGTGGACAAGTATTCACGATTATCGTTCAGGATTCAGGACGATTCATTGGTTTACAGAAACTACTAAATTCTAATAATTGCGCTGATTCACTAAACTGTATACACGTTGCATGATAATTTGTAGCTTATAGACACTACAAAATTCTTGTTATTTATCGGTCACAAAAACTAATATAATCTTTTATATTGCGCAGCTATTTAGTGTAATTAGTCGTTCAAGTAAACCCCTAATCTATTAATCGGATGGCGTCATTTTAATCCACTACCTACGTCGTTGAACAGCTTGCAAATTTAAAAGCACTTTTAACATTATAATGAGCAGCTTTATTGAAATCCGCTTAAACCGGTAAAAATTAGTTGCGAATAAAACAATATGGCAGTAACATTTATGAAATAGAAATCTAACATGTCCATTCACTGATAATTTACGTCGCTTTTTTATAACCGTTCCGCTCATTCACGGTTGAAGAAATAAAGAAATATACCGAGAACGTGGAGATATCTATGCTCACCAGGATGACAGAAAACGCTGATATTTACACATTTTCAGCTACTTTGAAGTGAAATCATCAGGAAACTATTTATTTTTTAAAAACTTGTTTTTAAGTAAATAAGGGTGACCACTGAATTATTATTTTCCAATGAAGAAACATGATGTGAATATTTTGTTACGTACTCTGCGTACTCCAATAGAATTTCTAGTTTCCATTAATTTGGTGTTCGACCCTGATCACTTAATCAAACATAACAGCAGTATTATATTCTGTGCGAGCGTGGTCCTTCCCTGGGCTAGTTTGCCCGCTTCAGCCAGTATATAGCTGAAAAATAATTGCACCACCTATTTCCTAAATTGTCCAATCTAAATATGCATTACCTATGACCGTCGGGGGCTGGGTTCTTTTTGAAACGAAGTCTCCGATCGTGGTGACTCCTTGAAGAGGCACTTAATACTGTAATCAAAACATTTTTTTTTTATTTAATAATCTGTACTTCTTGAGACTAAAACGTATTATGTTTCTTTAATACCAGTAGTTTCAGAAAGCTTTGAGTTATAGATCAAGAAAAAGAAAAGTATTTAAAATCTAAAATTTCTAAAATCACAGACGCCCATTTCATTTCGTTGTATTAATTGATACATTCGTTATATATCGTATATTAGTTCTAAACATCTGTTTTGGTGTATAAGTTTATGTGCCTTCATTATTTTTACCAGCAATAAAATAAAATGTAAAAAACGTTAATTGTGAGATAAACCTTTTTGATATTTTATTAAATGTTTCTACGTACCAAGAACACTCAAAACAACTAACAACGTCAGGGTTGTCATAGACATGTCTTTTACTTTGACATCAATTTTGATTAACTTTTCTTATCATATAATTGAATTTATTTATAGACCTATAATTTCAATTATATTATGAGTTATAAGTGACCAATCGTTCTCCTGATGGTAACTGCCACGGCCGTACAGTCGTAGTGTAATTCAGATCAGAACATTAAGCTGCAAAATCCTTTATACTGCATAAAGATGCTCGTCACCCTAAGAGATGAGTTGCTAAGTCTCATATGTCCACTAATTTCAACAGTTACAGTGCCTTTCAAGGCTAATGTTCCAGTTGGCAAGCCCACTCTGGATGCTAACTGGAACATAAGACAAGGGAATGGTGGGGGGAGCAGTATGCCCTCCGCAGTGTAGGTGTTGCTTGCCACTCTCCATAGACTGATGCTGGGGGCGGGGGAGAGTAGTGTAGGTGTAGCGTTGCCTCTCTCCTTATCCCCCGCGGCTGAAATGTGGTCGGCGGCGGAGCAACAGACCACGTCTGCCCCGCGTCAGAGCGGTGTTGGAGGCAATATTGCGAGCGGTACTCCGTCAGTCGGCGACATGTCCAGATCAGTCCAGATTGCATCACGTCAGAATAGTGTGCACGCCTTTGTACAAAATATATGAATATTAGGCTTCAGATGCATCACGACACGACACGTAAGTCTAGTGTGAATCCAGCATTATATCTTTCGGAAATTACCGAGTTAATCCGAATTGCAAGCAGATTGTTTAATTATTATTTAATGACAAATTAGCTAGAAGGATACAGTACGGTTATGTTAAAAAAGTTAAATGTTACGCATGTCACATCCTCCATTGTTTTGTTTCGTGACATTATAAACAATAGTTCTGTCTTATACCACCCTATCTATCACCTCAACTCGTCCCGTCCGTGCCGCATTAGTCGACTTAGAAAATAGCCAGTGAAGCTCGTGGTCTCGAACGGATAGTGTAACAATTTTCTCAAAAAATGTGGCAAATATAAATTATCCAGACACATGACTGACAGCATCTATGGTGGAAGATCTAGTACTGTGATCAGCCAAGTGTGGATATTAGGGCCTAATTAAGAGCGGCCTGTGTCCAGCGGTGAACTGCTTAAATCAGGGTGGCCCACGCTATTTTTCTGCAGTGCCATAACTGTAATTCAATTTCAGACGGTGGGCCAACAATTGTAATGGTAACTCCTACTAACCCGAAAGTGTGTTGTTGGTTTGTCCTTTCACGCAATAACGTAGCAACAGATAGATATGATTTTGGCAAAAGCACATTTCCCCTGGGATAGATCTGGGGCGTAAATCCTATAACTACTTAATCATTCTAAAATGGTGGGTCACATTTTGATGAAATTAGGTATAAAGGTGTCTTAGGTCTTGGAATAATTTACTCATAGGATAGTTTTTATACCAGAAAAATGCACGGTTCATGTAGAGTAGCTGTTAAGTACGAGTATCTAGCATAATTATAAAATTCCCATTTAACACTCAAACGGCTAAACACATTTTGACGAAATATAGTATAGAGATTTCCGAGGACCTGAAATAAAATTAAATCCTTTTTGTCCCGGAAAATGCACATTTCCTGTGGTATTTAAATGTAACCGGATTTTAATCAAATTCCATGTATAAAATAATGACATCATACATGCTAAATATTAATACTAAGCTCCGTAATGGTTATCGAATTTAGTTGTGTTTCCTGTGTACTATTCAGCACTTATTTTACTTACTTATTACACTTAATACTATCTATCATCTAAGCTATACTAAATATTCTTTTACTCAGATATTTGAAGGAGGTAATAAATAAAGGAGTATTAGTCAGTAGAATCAGTCATGGACACAGAACAGATCCTTTCGTATCCCGTAGAGTTTCTAAACTCACTAGAGTTGTGTGTCTAGCTCATAAGCTCTGAATGAAATTAGGCGTACCGGTCATACTTTGCGAAATTTAGATGCACCGCGATTATGTAACGGGACCAGACCAGGAGTAGAAAAAGGTGAGTGTTCAGTTTAAAAGAATACAGTTCCTTCCTAAACTCAGTTTTGCTATTACTATTAACAAAGCGCAAGGACGAACATTGCAGGTGGCAGCGGTGCACCTGGAAATTGGGTTGATAGTACTTATCAAAATAAATCCAACGATCCCAAACTTAAAGAGTTCCCATGGCCAACTTTCGGCTCCATCACCAGATTATCTCTGCCATATAATTGTTTTGTCACCAAAGCTACATAGGTATGCTAAATTTCAGTTCGATCGCTCAATTGGATCTGGTTTAAAATTCATTTGCCAAATTTGACCCTCACATACTAACAACTTACATATATAAAAAAAGTAATAATAATTATATATGCATATTCTGTTGTTGCGTATGTCATAAGCGTAAATCGCTTGGCATACCACATACGTCATATCTTAATGTAATTAACTACAGAAAGCTTATAGAGGATTGGAACTATTGACAAAAGATTTGAAAATGTTTTTGACCTGCGAGCTGGTACTACTTTGTATTAATAATAAAGAAAACCAATGACCATGTTACACAGGTTAATTTATCAAATTAGCTTCATTTAGCTGTTAGAGAGGGAGTTATTGCATTTCTTTTAAGTTGTTAAAACTTTCTCGCAGACAGATTGAACCAAAACTGCTTAAAAATTGCAAAGCAACATCGTATATCACTGCAAAACAACTTGGCCACTTCGTCAGGCAGCCCAGCGGGTCTGGGGTCGGGATAGAGAGCCTTGGCATAGATTTCATCTTATGACCCGTGGTAGCTGAAGTTTCATGTTTGCTAAATTTCATAGTAAATAAACAACCCTAGTTCAGACACCGGTGCCAGCTGCGTAAACTGTTCAAGGCAATTTAATAGCATGTATAGTTTTATAAGTTTTGGTGTCTTGCAAATTACTATATATTAAGAATTATTATTTATTTCTATAGATTAAGAAATTAACTGCCAAGAACTAAAATAATAATGACCAAAATGAGAATAAAACCGCGCGTTACTCATTTTTACGCACAGCCTATAATTTCTAGTTTTTCTGATTTTACGCAGGAACCCTAATAATTTCCGAAACAAAAAGTAGCTACTCGTAAAATTGCTCTGTGAAAAGTCCTCTACCTGCCAATGAAAAAATCTAAATTGATTCAGTCGTTTCGTAGATTAACCCGGACGAACAAACAGAAAGAGACAAACAAATTTGAAGAAAAAAATCCACTTGTAGTTAAGCATTTATTTTGAGAAACGAGTGAAAGTATTATTTAGTACTAGTTAGTTGGTATGTATAAAATGGTGGTTTGGCTAAGGCTTCCCCCCCCCCCCCCCCCCCGGGACAACTGGCCCCACGTCCCTGGACACTATTCTTTTCATAGTTCGTTATGAAGTACATACTCAATACGGATATTTTTCACCAATTCCATTAATGTACAAGAAAGAGCGACAATTTCATAGAGCTACTTAAAACGTGACAGGCATCATGCAATAGTCGATGACTCACGGCTGGCTCTTTTTGTTGTGAACGCGGCGTCTTACAATATATATAATACGATAATTATTCTAATGAGCTGTACAATCCGCAACCGCGACCCCGAAGCGTTGATAACCCAATGTGCGAAGTCCTTTTATCGTTAATTTACTTATTGACTATAATAAGTGATTAGGTGCACGCTGGTGCACTATGAAATATAATTGTATTATAAATCTGAAACGATTGCGTCAGCTTGATAAGCGTTAACATGCTTATGTAGGTATATGCACTGTAATAAAGATTGTGTTAGATGTACATATACCTGTTGTATAATTTAAATGTTTATTTATATTTTTTTGGTTGGAATAAGTTTAATTTCTTATGTAACATCTTATAATTATATTATATATTATATGTAATTGTTTTTTCTTTTGTACAATTAAAATCTTATTATATTATTGTTAAGTAACAACTGCATAATAAATGATGTGTTCGCCTGTATTGCTACGCACATCAGACTTCATTGTGTTTTCATTTATAAAAAAAAAACTTAATGTGTGTACAGTTGACGTCTCAAATTATATTCATTTGAGCCCACAACCTGTCCAATGCTGAACATAGGCCTCCCCAATACATTGCCACAAATGTTTGAAGCTCTTATTTTGGGGGAATTTTACCATGGCTGCCACGTTTGACAGGCGGGTTGGCAACCGCATTTTATTTATTCAGATGTCCCAGGAAGATGCTGCTGCCCTTCTCCTGGTTTTCATTTTCCCTCTGTCGATTTTTACGACACCCACGGGGGTAAATTCTCTTACGCCGCCACCACACGGTACTTTATAGTACTATAAACATTGACGTCCTATAGAACGATTCATTGACACAAACGGAGGAGTCTGAAAATTAATAAAAAATAATGAAAGTAAAGAAATAATCTAGAATTGTTAAATCAGTAATGCCCTCAACATTACTGACTTAACAATATCAGAAGTTGCGTTTAATTCATCAGCATCGTTTTAGCTCGTCAGCAGTCCACAGCTGTGCTAAAAAAATAAATATAAAGTAACTAATACGCCAAAACCATATCACAACTCTTCAAGCACTTTTATATAGTTGGTAACAATATTTCTTCTGCCTAGAAATTGTAAGCAAACCACATCTTGTACTTAAGATAAGTTAAAACACTCTTGCCTTCAAGAGTCCAATTACACGAATGGAACATTTACTTTTGCCTTGTTCGAAGGAGTCAAACAGTCTTGTCCTTGTGCACATTCCCCCCGAATTGAAGGAATAGAAATTCGAGAGACATACTCTGCGATTATGTTCTAAATCTAAATGGTCTGCTGCGAAGAGTTAAGTATCACTTACAAGAAATAATTGAAAAATATATATCTTTGACCATTATACTGAACACATTACGGAGGAAATTTCTCCAGATAGGATCATAAATTATGAACAGATCACTCACACTGATCATAATTTCACCGATCTCACCGATGATCCAGGATCCAAAAAGTGTATCTGTAAAAGGAGAAGCTAGTACCCAGAGCGCTTAATCAACTCGACAAAGACAGCCATAAGTATAATGTTTACAGGCTTTGCAAATGAAACCATTTTTAAATAAAACTACTTTTACTTTAGTCCGATCTACGCAGAAAGAGCTTACAAATCGGGATATCGGATCGGGATCGGGATAGTTTTATTTAAATGTGTAATATTCGCGTAAATAAAAGAAAACATTATGAAACCATTTTATCACCATACGTGGTATATAAAGCCGAGCATTTATGGGATAGTTTTTTTTTTTATTTACTTATTTATATATTTAAACTTCTATGCACTCAAGTTGTACATGTGGCGGACTTAATGCCTGAAGGCACTTCTCCCAGTCAACCATAAGGCTAAGCAGAGATAAACATGTGATAGGCGGTGCAGCAAACATTAAAGAGAAAAAAAACAACATAAGAAAAAAAATATATATATGATAGCTATACAATAAACATAATTATATCAATAGATACACATTTAAATATACATTCATATATATTTATATAAACACATACATACATATAAATATACTACTAGATAATTATTATCATAGAGGGACAGAAAGAAAACATTTTATTACGTCGTTAAAACGTCGATTAATATGCAATGGAATTAACTCATACTTCCAGCGAATTTTGAAGTATTCCCTGACTTTATTTTTGAAGGCAAACCTATTAGGAGCTTGTTATCACCATACTGGAGGTCTACCAAATACGCGATATGACCGAAGTGCGAAGAGTGGATGGCTTGATTCCACTTGTTTTGAAGGTTGGTTGGTGTCAATAGTTATTCCCTTTGTACGAAACAAAGAAGGCAAAAATTGATTATTGGAGATAATCTTTCTTTACATTTCTCAGGACAGGTACTTGATCTATGTGCCGCCCATCGTATCAAATTCATTTGATTAACTTCAAAATCAAACCACATCCTGTATAACCTTTACATGTCGCATTTTATGCACCAAAGAAATATTATTAGCGTCAAATTCTATCGGACTGGAAGCATAAAGTAGGTAGACGTTGGAAAACTATAAGTAAAGACGTGCTTTCTCAACTTTCCCAATCTCTGTTTATATTTCAAAAAACGAACAACAATTTCCACACTATTTAAGAGTATTAGGTACTTTAAACTTAAACAACTTCAATTTTTACTAACTGACGAATCGAATAATTTAAGACATACTTACAACTCGGTGTTAACGTAGGCACTGGGCGCAATATATCATTGTTTATTGTAGTAGGCATCATGATTCACAATGCGTACACCAGTACACATTAGAGCGCAGCTACGGTGCGTAGGCTGTCGGTTGCGTGGTTCAGCGGTGTTGAGGTACGTAAAGCTATTTCAGACACACGACACTATAACTGTGCGTGAAAGTTTGTTTTTATAGAGTGGGCAAACGAGCAAGCGGCTCACCAGATGTTAAGTTCGCCGTCGCCCATAAACATCCGCAATACCAGAGGTATGCAAATGAAAAAGCTTATTGCTATAAGCTTTAAGAAAGAAAAAAATTGCTTGTGAGAAAGGATCTTTTCTAGAAGATCTCTAAGTCGTATCGGTTAGGAAAAAACACCGACGGCAGCAAATTCCACGAAACAGTCGTGCGTAACAGAAAATTCCCCGAAAACAAAACACACAGTGGTGGACTGCTAAGCATCAAGGCGATGTGGATGGAATTTTGCGTATAAATTAATTCAGAACCCTTGTTTCAAACATCCAATTTGCTTTAAAGCTGCTCGTTATGCAATATTTTATTAAATGCGAAAACAAAATTTTCGAAAGTTCATAAGTTTGCACAATGCACAATTATCCCACTGTTTATTTGCTGTCGTTCTGAAGAAACCTTAATGATATGTTTAACGGTTAGCGGGACGGGGAGCGGGGACAGCCTTACTAGACTCTGTGGCGCTGTGTCGCTGCGCCTGTTCACCTTGACGCTCACCCAGCATCGAAAGCCCTTAACCAAACCTTTATAAATGTAGAATGTTATTTATTATCATTTCCTTATTATGTCAATATATGTAAATAAAAATAATATGCGAGTTATATTTAAGAATATTTAGCTAAATTTATGAGTATTCCGATTTAAATTTATCTTTAAAGTAATCGAAAAGCCCTATTCACATAGAATCTTACGACCACTATATTTTCCCATCTCCAGCCCGGATTCTAAATCCTGCATCCTGATAAATAACCGGGCAGTGGAGCTGTCAAGCGCATAATACGATAATAGTTGAAATAATTAGGTAATTCCAATAATAATAATTGTTTTTTTTAAACTTAGTTGGTATTGTTAAATGATTTTTTTTAAATTTATCAGCCATTTTCATTCCGTACCCTTAGTAAGGATCGATTGTTTATGTCGCGCGTGGGCGCTTAGCCAGCAATAGTCAACATTTTCTGACTTGAAGATATAAAACCGGTTAGAGATCAGGATCTAGTATAGCTTGAAACATTTTTAAGTTAAGGAATATCATCAACATTGTATGAACTTAGAAAATCGTCTATCGACAGATTTATTATTCGCCTATAGGTTTTTTACTACTTTTGAAATAAAACAGATCGTCCTCAATTTTGTTGGATGCATAAATAAACTTTAGTTGTAAAAAGTGTTTTCCAACTTTTTTGCCGATCTTAGGCGCGATGAGAGTAAAATTTCAAGGTCGAATTTGAGTGCAACGTTTTTGTTATTCTTGATTATTAATGTTTGTGGTGGCGGCTTAAGAGAATCTACCACCCCATCTCATCCCGTGGGTGTCGTAAAAGTCGACAGAGGGAAAATGAAAACCAAAAGATGGGCAGCAGCATCATTCTGGAACATCTGAAAAAATAAACTGCGGTTGCCAACCCGCCTGCCAAGCGTGGCAACTATGGCAAATCCCCCCAAAATGAGAGCTACAAACTTTTGTGGCAATCTATGGGGGAGGCCTATGTTCAGCAGTGGACTAGTGATAGGCTGAAAAGAAGAAGAAGAAGAAGAAGATTAATGTTTATCGATAAATGTATTATAATTTATATAGTGACTAATTATTTTACTATGAATCATATTTTAGTTTAATCATGTTTATTTATGTTGATTTGTTTTTAAACGTCTGTAAAGCAATTAGACCTATGGCTTTTACTGCGATGTCGATATAGACTCGCGAACAGAAGGCCCGCGAGTAAGAAAGCGTGCATTGAGTTGCACGCGCTCTTTTTTATAGTTCGATTAGGTACTCTCCGAAATTTGATAATTAAGCTACACTTTATTTTTGTTTTTACTGGAAAGTAGCCGTACGACGCATGTATATGGATTAGTATTCAGGCGATAATGCGTTAAAATTAAAACAAAAGGTAAAGTTTTGTTTAGCTGAAATCTTCTTAGTCGTTAAAGAATTTAGTAAATTATTGTAAAATTCCTTAAATTTTCTTCATTATGTTTTAATTATGTAGATTACAAAAACTCACACAATTTTATTAACGTTACAATCTCTAAGAAAATAAGATAATTAGTGATAGTAATTAATTGTGACTTCAAAATGCATCGCGTTCGCGCATATTATTCTTAGATGACGTGACGTTAGTTGAGACTCGTAAATGCCTCCGGCAAACGTAGCCGGCGGGGCGGTCAATTCTGCTTTGCATTTACCACTACCTCTCAATATATCATCAGTTATTGTTAATGACCAAAAAACCTTTTTAGAGATTATTGTGTCATTTTTAAATGTTACGCTGGCGACGATGACGGAATTACGCCACGAAATCTAAAAGATCTTGTTAGCGCATCCGCCGGTAAAGAGAGAGCTACTAGCGTCGGATTATCTGTCCTTTCCTACCTTCTTTTACTTATCTTCACCTTCTTGATGTTCTTCTTATTATTACGCTTTCGACAAAACTCACTAAGATACTAAAACGATTAATAAATATAATAATTTTCAATTATCATTAGTTTCCTAGAGATCCGTATATTCTAGAGAAATCCGGTCCATCTGTCCGTAAGTTACAGCCATTTCACTTGGAGACTATTGACACTATATAGATGAAATTTAAAGGATGGTGTTTTTTATGGACCACTATTCAACGGTGTAGTTAATTTACGAAAAAAAAACCACCATTACATACCACTGAAACCCAATAACCATACCACTGAAAATAAAAATTTTAGTGCACATAAGATGTATAGTAAGATGGGTCTAGAAATACGATGAATAGGATTTCTGAATTGGCTGGTTGGTTGTTACCATAGCGTTCGTCCAGTTAGTCGTTTGCATAGGAAAGTAATAAAGAAACAAAAACACCAGATACCTTATATGACGAGAACCTAACAGTTAAAAGTTCTTTAATTATTTTACCTCATAATTGCTTAAAAATAGCTTTTAAAATCTAGAAATAAAACACACTGGTAAAATCATTTAAAATACAACATCAAAAACTTTTTTAAAAAAAGGTATTTTAGTACAAATAAGGTAAATTAGCCTTATTCAAGTTCTATGTATAATCATGTTTATGGAACACTAAATATACAACATGTAATTTTGACCACTTTAGTTAGCATAAATGTTAACTGAGATACTTTTATAATCCACATGTGTTATTGAATTTGGAATAACAAAAATAAATGCTGTCACACAAGTTTCGACGTCCGTTTAAATGTCATGTTTGTAATAAACATGATTCTTGTCTTATTAATTATATGTATATGCAGTTAATACTTAAATTAATGTATAAAATAATTTTGTATACAATAATTATGTGCGAATATTTATCATGTTGCTTATTCATTCGAATGACAGTAGCCACTCAAGTGTATTGCGGTGAAGCAACGTAATTTAAGCCTTCAGCCTTCAACCTCTTGCTCGTTAATAATCTTTTTATACACTATAACACATATTATTAGCTAAAACGTACATAATGTTAGTTATAAAAATACATAATTTTGTTCAACAACGTCCTCTTCACAACGCCTATGAATTAAAGATCTAGCGGTGGTAGGCAAGGATTCTTAAGCAGGAATCCATCTAGGTAGGTAGATCCGAACAAAGGTTCTAGTTATTCTGCCGTGAAGCAGTACTGTCTGAATTCAGTAGTGCTATTAAACATTACTGAGTTTCGGTCTGAAGGGTGGCCAGTGTAAGTAATGAGCAATTAATGGCGGTGGCACAGCATTTGTTGTGGGCGGAAGTTGAACTTCCAATCATGTAATTATTTGCTCGTCTCGTCACTTTACTATTTAAAAATAAATCTGCTGATACTGCTTCTTAGAAATATCACAATAATATCTTATACATGATAACTATATGTAGTACACTATACAATCTTTTACAATCTATGATACATAAAATAGCTTCCATTTTAGTCTCGCTTGTCGCATAAAGTCTTGTGGCCTCAAACAGATTGCGGAATAGCCACCCCAAATTGTACACATCGATACTATAACTCCACCAGACTCTGGCAGATCGGTGCCGAAGAGCAACGTTTAAGTCTGGTACAGCAATTGTAAAACCGCTTTCCAAAGAAAGGTGTAAACTTGACAACATGAGAGTGAACCTATGCAGGGGCGTCCCCAATAGGAAGCAGGTAGGGGCAGCTGCCCCCTTATTATTACTATAATTTTTTACTGCTAATGCCAAGTTTGGCCGACTAGCTGTACCACGCGGTTTCACCCGAGTAAAATGAGCCGACCACATGATTGCGCCGTACAGCACGAATCTGTGCACACACTGTTGGACCAATGTTTGTTTCAAACCGTGCGGCTCGTTAAGGCAAAAAGTATTGTGGTCCAGAACTATCCTCAATAAATGGGCTATCTAATATACACATACTAATTTGAAATTAGTAATAATACATAATTTAATAAAATATATAATATGAAGTAAGTATCAAACAAACTTTCTTGCTTTATTGTAGTAGTAAGATTAGATAAAGACGTAAATAAGATCTATGTATTTTCTAAGCCACTTATTGAGAGAATAACACTATATTTAGAGAAATATTTAAATTACCATGAACTAAAGTAAGAATGACCAAAATGCAAATTAAAGAAGAACATTTGTGCAATAAGAAATATTAATCATAGTTGGTTTTTGGATCTGGTTGTGTTGCGTTGTCCCTGTGTCGTATGTCGTATATCGAACAAAATTCTAAGTTAGAAACTCTCAACGGGTGACAACCCACCCTCGTCTTGATACTTCATTGAAGATGAATGTAGGTGACTGTGGACCACAGTGGCCACATAATATCATCAGGTAGATTGTGTGCAATTTACTTACTTTAAAAATAGTGTTAATTTAATTCTAAACTATTGAATTAAACTGACGTGTTACGGAATATTCATTTCTCCGAAGTCTGACTCGCACTTTACCGATTTTTTATTTCTCAGATATTGAGGTCTCCTTAAACTGATATAGATACTTAATTCTCTTTACCTTCTTGTATCTACTGTAGCGTTTATGAAATAAGATCAGAAGAAGGGTCAAATGAATCGAATTTATGATTATTTCTTTCTAAACAACCAAACGTAAGTAACTGCGTCACATTTAATGTTCTTGTTACCTCCTTTTGTGTGCGAAATAACGTTTATTTAAATTATATATACACTATACATATTACTCCAGTAGACTGGTGATAAGATGAAATAATGATGATTAATATCAAGTAGAACTATTCAAAGTAACTTGTTAAGAGTTAATCACAGCATGATATTGTATATTGAGGTAATATACATTCCTAGAACACAATAGTATAAAAATAATGAACATGTTTAAAGAAATATCATTTTAAATATTAAAATTCACAAAATTGAATTCAATTTGTTTGATATAGATGTAGTTTTACTTTTGAAAAGTATAGGAATAGACGCAAATTATTATCGCTTATTGTTCAAGTGTTAAGTGTAGGATTGTTTTTGTACTCTATTATATGTCTAAGGACGCCATTTTAAACATTGAGTTGTAATGTACTACGTCGCACATACTCACTTAATGATTTTAAAAATAAAATTATGGAGGTGACATTGAAAAGTGAACTCGTGAATATCATCATCATCTTCATAATTTCAGCCTATCACTAGTCCACTGCTGAACATAGGCCTCCCCCAAAGATTGCCACAAAAGTATGCGGCTTTCATTTTGAAGGGTTTTGCCATAGTTGCCACGCTTGCCTGCCAAGCAAGGGTTGGCAACCGCAGTTTATTTATACAGATGTTAAAGGAAGATGCTGCTGCCCATCTCCTGGGTTTCATTTTCCCTCTGTCGACTTTTACGACACCCACGGGATGAGATGGCGTGGTAGATTCTCTTAAGCCGCCTAATGGCCTATTAAGCCATAAAAAATCATTGCATTTTTTAAATTTTCTTGTAAAATTTTGTTTTATGATTGCATTGTCTTTTTCAATGTAGGTATAATCAAACACAATTCTCAGACCATTCTCAATAAGTAAAAAATCCCTTTAGCAATAATTTAGTACACCGAAGAATTAATGCAACCTAACAACGGTTGTTAAAGTCAATGTACGAGTATTGGAAGAAATGCCGATTTTCTATTCAACTTGATTAATTAGATATACTAAACAATTCAGTGAAGTGCCGAAGAAGAAATCCCTCAGTAAATTAACTCACAAGAAGAGAAAAAATCGTCATGCAAAGTAAGAATTTAATTCAGGTAAATCGGGAAAATTGTCGCACTTCCTAATCAAAAGTCATAGTTTATTCAAAAGTCACAGTTTATTTAAAGAATACTAGCAATGCTATTGATATTACTAATATTCCTGTTAACTACTTCAAGTAATCTTAAAAGCTTGTGCTATGACGTGGCTAACGTCAATAGTCGAATGGTAGGCTCGATCCTGTGATGTTAAGTTTCGTAGTTCGTACCCTAAACCATTTAGCTATAGGCGCTATTAAAATAAACTGTAAATGATGTATCATTTCTCCATAATCCACGCAAAGTACAATCGGTTAACCGCTCCTGAAGAACAAGTAAAACAGTACAGTCCACTAAAGTGCTCTTATTAGATTAGATTAAAGAGCAACAGAACGGACATCAAGGCTGGGGCATTATATGAAGCGTACCGGCTTCCTTTGTACCTTGTCAATGTCCACCCTACACAAAACAAAGTGTAGTGACAAGAGGTAAGACGCTTCTTGCCGCTTAGCCGCCCGAACCTCGCGGTGAGTGTTGGATACTCTACGTTCGTTATTTCACAAAACGTACGTTGTAACAAAATCAATGGATGTATATATATAAATCTTCTAAACTTAACACAAATTATTTTATATAGAGGAACTTGGAACGGGATCAAAAAATAGGCTTAGAGAATATTTACTGCTTGGCGCTTACTGCTTTAATTAATTGGGGTCACACATCCGGCATCTACTGTGCTACCTTATAAACTTACCGATTCAGTAACTTTCTATACTTTTAATTGCATGTCAACACATGCAATTTAAAGTAGATAATAGATTTTGTTTCCCAATCGAACATTTTATAATCATTAATAAATATATAATCATTAATGAAAGTAATGGCATAGTTTTATAAAGATGTAAGTAACAAAAGTAATGTCGCGTCAGATAGAACTGCAAGTCTTTATATGAAAAAAAATTTATCTTGTTGCTTCATCTAAAAGTTTGTAATAATTCAAAGGATTCTAATAGATTTTAAGATGTCTCTTCATCACAAATTAAGATCCTATATTTACAGTTTCGGGTTGGAGTGTTTCGAGATAGCAATGCTTACCATAAGTACGTGTAAATACTAGTCAAATATTTAAAACGTAGCCTTGCAAAGTTTAGATATTCTTACTTATTAACACAGTTAACTAATAATATGTTGAGGCATAATATCGATATCCTTTTGTGGTTATGATCGTGTTAGAGGTGACCTCCGTCTTGTTCTCATAAACGTCAAGAAATGTAATATGCTATGCAATTTATTAAATGGCAAAAGTAATTATGTTGACGATCGCCGGACGTTCGAAAGCGTGTCGCTGCACGTGTTGCTGATTCTTAAAACATCAATTAGTTATTCTGGAGAAACCTAGGCTGAGTGGTAATTTATTCAGTGAATTAGATGAATGTCCATGCAAGTGCGTCCTGCCACGCTCACCGACTCGCCAGCTATATAACGAACGGGGCTGCGTTCACTGATAAATTATCTACACACACTAGCACACTTTAGATCTCATCGAACGAAAATACAACGTAAATAATGATAAAGTACCTACGTGTAGTCTATCCGCTAATATTTATTTTCTTTATTATTAATTATTACTAACTCGAACAAGTTTAGTCTATGTATAAGCCCCTGTCTATAAAAGTTTTAATAGATAGGAGTTTCCTTGTGTACTCGGGTGATATTAATTTTACCAAACAAATTTATATTTAAAACTTGTCTTGAAGTTTCTCCATATGAGTCTTTGCGAAACTTTTACAAAACATTTACAAAAACAATTTTTTTATTTCTTATTCCTTATCTAAAAATCTATAAACTTTTTTTAAATCTGATAAGTGTGTCACCTGCACACAGCGTGGGCTGTGTGCAGGTGACACACTTATCAGATTTATTTACTTAGCAGACTGATGGTAAATGTTAACCGCAGTTCAAAGAGTGCTAAAACCATCCTCGACTAAGAATCAAGACGAAGCGGGTTGCCACTCTTGGACTACTACGGATAGCCTCTTTGTTAGTAACTGAGTCTAGGGTTTGTTTACTCATCATACGAAACATAGCAGTTAGTTTTCTCAAGTATTATGTCATAGCGTAGTATTTCGGGCGCAGCGTGGCTCCTCCGCGTAGGACTCTTTCAGTTTCTTTGATTATTGAAAAGCTAGTTTAATAATGTGACCATTATTTGTCGTATTGTGTAATCGTCCTCACCACCAATCGGTTTATATCAAACAAAAAAACACTCATCTTTACTAAACATCTAGACTTAAGATACGATTTTTTATAAAATATAAGCAACTAATAGGATTCAAGTAGGCTTTAACGAAAACAAAAGAATAGATAGAGACGAACGAGAAACAGTAAACAACCAGTCATCAGAAAATGATATCACTAAGCATTACATTATATATTAAATTTACGAGAGACGTTAAGTACGACAGTAATATCGAGCGAACGGCGTTGGCAGGAAATCAAGTATATGGAGCCCTGCATAACTTTATGTGTAGCCAGAACGTATATGAAAAGGCACGATTGGCTGTACATAGAGTAGTACTGGTCCCCACTTATGTACGGTAGTGCATGGTGTATGGTAGTGGTAGTCTGGCAGAAGAAGCATGAAAATAAGATTAATGCTGGGGTAGTGAAAATGTTGAAAAGTATAGCTGGAGTGACTTTGATGGACAAAGTGAGGAACAGCGTGATAGATGATGTAGTGACAAATAGAGAAAGGGATGCTTAGATGGTTTGGACACGTAAAGAGGATGGATGAAAGAAGATTGACGAAACAGATTTATGAGGCGAGTGTGAATGGGCAAGCCGGTAAGGGTCGACGTAGGCGAACGTATCACATGGGATCAAATTAAACCGATCACGAAATCAACCAGAGTTACACAGTAGCCCTCCAGAGTGAAATCGTTTTAAGGAAAGGCCATCAAAAGTACCCGCAACCGACGTGCTTTTATGAAAACACTAATAATAGTAGAAGAAGCGAAAGATGTGTGTCAGGATCGTAGCAAGTGAAAAGATGTGGTCTCTGCCTACACCAATGGGAAAGAGGCGTGACTCTATGTATGTAAGTATGTTTAGCAAAACTCAGGGGATGGGGACAAAAACATGAAGGTAAGGTCAATGAGGGCAATTCCGTCTGCAGGGAAATACCGTCTAAATGCATTTATGATCATTCTAAAAAGAATTACGTTTTATACGTTCGTTTGTTACTGACTTATTCGATAAAACAGCATATTTTTTAACATATCCTATCTACCGAAAATTAAATTACATTAACTACAAAATAAAAAAAAACGGGGACTGAAGTTTAGTTGTGTTTCGAACTCAAAAATCAAGTGTTGAGTGCTTCCACCTTTCAAAAGGTAAATATTAGATGTGCATTTACATAGTTTAATATATGTTCTAATGCGTTTTTCTATTGGTTATAAATAAAAACAAGTAAAAACAAAAGCCGTGTGGTGGCGGCTCGTTAAAAGAATACTACCACTCCATCTCATCCAAAGGATCTCGTAAAAGGCGAGTAAGGAATTAAACTGCACTGTGCACCCAACAGCGCATGGTGGCGATGGGCTCACTACCTATCACACCAAGTGCATTATATTGTTTTGGTGAAACGTGGATTGTGGCAGTCATCTGTTTTTGCAGCGAGTGTCCAGTCTCTGACTACCCCTTATGGGATACAGTCGTGATCTTATGTATGTATAATGTATGTAAAAACAGAATAATTAATTTTTGAAAATATGTAATCTCAAATTGGTCAAATTGGAAAATCCGTTCAATGTTGAAGTGGCTAAATTGACATATGTCGGAATTTACCTATTTTAGTTATAAATTTGAGTCTGTATTTCTATACCTAAAACTGATGATCTTGCTCCAAGGAGCACACACTGAACTACGCGAAGATAAATAAATGTTTTTATTTCCTTGGACAACCAGTTATCGTTTCATACGTAGCTCAAAAAGATTGTGTTTTATATCATATTTCAACACGTGAAGATATAGTTGTACTACATTGGTTGACATCACCTTTAAATGGCATCGTGTTAATTGAAACTATTTCAAAATCATATACATAAATTTATAGGTACTCCATATGTAAATGAAAATAAAAATTGACGTTAATTAGTTAGCATAGAATCATTATAATATTTTTAAAACTTGTATTAAATGTTCATCATTCCTGATTATAAAATATAGTGAATTGCCCCTAAAAATTATTTTGATTGATAAAATGTGATTTTAACATTTTATTCATGATATAACAGAACATAATATGTAATTAAAAATTCGCGTTCAGGTTATTGTTTAAAACTTTTCTCCCTTTGAAATAATTGTCCCATCTAAGAAAACCTTGATGCAAGACAGATGGGCCCTAAATTCTATAAAAAATCCGACGGAATTGCCCTCATTGACCTTAATCGAATGTTTTACCTACCTATGAACGCGAGCCTAAAACTTTTGGAAACTTTTTAAATGATTTTTCTTTAATAAAAGTGTAACATTAGCGAAACTTTACGGTTTAATGCACACAAATAACACGGCAAAACCATTGTTATATTTCAACGATCGACAAGCAAGCAAATCATAAATGAAATTCTCTTTCTAGAAATAGAGATACTGGTATCGACGTGTGGGCTCATGCACCACACACAAAAATGTCTCCTTGTGTGCGTCATTGGTATATCAGTAGTTTCATTTTCTGAGAAGCGGCGCGGACGCAGAGGCGTGCGGGTGAAGGGGCAGAGATCGGCGTCAAGCCCATAATAATATAATCTGGCGGGGCAAGGAAGGGGACGAGGAGGGCAGAGCAGAGTATTGCCACTGCCAGACATCTTGTCGCTGCGATCGAGTTACATCGTCGTTATTTTATACAATCTGTGACCGCGACTATGTTCGCGTTCAAATTCATACACCCTAAACCTTTACAAATATTACATGAAAGAAATACTGAGTTCGAACCAGGCATAATCTGTGTGAGATCTTATGTCAAATTTTTTTATACTTTCAGACTTAAATTAACTGTATCCGATCTAAGATACCTACAATTTTTTACTACAAATATGTAGTTAAAATTGATTGATTAAGAAAATATTAGATTGAGTCTTTTTTAACGGATCCAAGAGATGCATTTCGTGTAGAATACCGCGAGATTTTTTCGGATTAATAGTAAATTAGATTAAATTACACGTACATACGTACATGTACGATTAAATTACACGTAAGACCTTATTTGTCTTTGTGAACTAATCAGAATAAAAGATAAAGAGTTCAATCGGTAAAAGTTAATCAAGGTCTCCATCCGCACATCTCATAAAAGTTAATCTGTCCATCTTTACCAATGTACATACTATGAAATTTTAAATCTTAACAAGATTATTTGTGCGCATGATGAATTTATTAATTTAGAACTTCATCGATTTTATTTTATTATTACACATTCGAATCTCTTTGAAATAACCTTAAACGTTTTTAAATATGTAGTTGTATATTATAGCACGGCAATAATAAGCAACACAACTGTCCATTAATGGATAATTCCTACATATTTCTAATATGACTATATACATTTTGACTCAGTCTTTGTTCAAAAAGTGGGTCATTTAGTATACTTTGGTTTTACAAGTATTGATAAAATATATACCTAGTGATATGAGAAATTTTGTCATTTACAAATAATGCACAATATTTTTTTACATTCCTTAACGATCAGGCAGCGTTATTTATACGTACGTTTATTATTTAAAGATTGCTGTCTCGCAAAGGATTAGTCAGGCACTTACATTAAACAACAGATTGTCTTGTTCAAAGCTATCAGATAATAACAAATCTCGAGCTTATCAAGGCTTAGTGGTATGTTAAGGATGATCCCTGTTACGCCATAGTTATTTATGACATCGGTTACTTACGTCTCTCGGGTGGTCCCACTCGGGGTGGCCGACAGTCGAGAAGTTATCAAAAAATCAAGTGCCGAAATCGCGTACTCGGTAACGGTAATTCGATATGGATCTTTCGCGATAATCCTTGGATATATACCAGTAGTAGAACATATTTTTTTTTTCATTTTATTTATTTATTCAGGTCTACTCATTATTTATGTTTATATCCTACTTAAATATAATTCTATAACTTAAATAGCTAAATACATCAGCTGTTTACAAGTTGACGCCCCATGCGTTTACAATAAAAATCAAATCATTGCCACATATTTCTGCTTATTACGATGACATGTTGAGTGTGTAAAAAAACAAATATAGTGAGCTAACAATTATTTATTCAAAACTTGCGTATTTCACCACCTGAGTCATGGAAAACTTCTATCTAAAGTTTAGATAGACGTTTTCAGATTCTAAACTATAAAGCAGCTGTAATATAGGTTGAGGATTCTAGAGAGGCGAGGAATGACAGAGTTGGCGCCCAACACTGTGCGGCAGAGGAGACGATAAAGTGGCGCTACGGGCTTTCAAGGAACGCTACGGGGTACGTTGCTCAAAACAGGCATAGTAGTTGGGGGCAGTTACTTTTACCTGTGAGCACCTTAGATAGGAATGTCATGTCCAAAATGTCCCGTCGTTTATCGTATCAATTTCGAGTCGTAATCATTTTAAAATTAGTCTATTATCGTCGCTCTTTATTTTTTAGTTATTCCCTCAGAGAAAGGAATATTTTTTGTACTCGCCTTTGCGGAAGCAAGTGAGTGGCATAGAGGTTTGGATGCCCTTTTTAATAACATTTTCGAGATGCAGAATAAATGAACGTTTTCTGTCAAAGTATACTCCCAGATCTTTGCGGTATTGTCTTTGTGGTCATGTAGTAATGCGTATGGAAAGAGTTCGATTTACGAGTAAAACTAACCTGCTGGTACTTAGAGACATTAAGGCTCATAGTAATGCGCTTACACCATTGAACAGACAAATTGTCAGTTGTTCAGATGCTCCTGCAGCATATGGGCGTCGCTCTCTGAATCTATAGCACGACCCGATTTTAGGTCGTCGGCATAGATAAATAAGCTTGAGTGTTATAAACAGCTGCTTTTGTCAATAATTAACCGATTGAATAGGATTGGTCCCAAATGCAATCCCTGAGAAACACCTGAAAATATGTTAAGCTTACTCGAACTGTATCCGTTAACGACCATATGGAATTTTCTGCTAGATACTCGTAAGTAACATCCATCATAGATCCAACAAAACCATATGATTTCAGTTTGCAAAGTCCATCAAAAGGTCACCTACGTATTATAGCTCGCTTATAATTAGTTCACTTCGAATACTTTTTTCTATTGTTAAAAAATTGGATAACGATATTTGCCTTGGCAGTGATTTTAGTTGCAGCACGAACAATCATCAAAGAAAATGAGCGATAAAAAATTATAAAAATTTCACTCTTATAATTAAATTTATCGTGATAAATCTAAAAACAAAGTAATATGTGTCTTTCTAAAGACATTACCGTATAAAAATTTTTTTTCGAACAGTATCAAGGAGGTACGAAAATTTAAGAAACTGAAAAAGTTGATAATATTAGGTCGGGGAAAAAGTCTTTTCGAATATAGTATGTTTAAACTTGTAATAAAATATATATATCTGGCTGGATTTGATGTCATTAAAAAGGTTACATTTCAAAAAAGAAACAAATTAGTAAAATGTTCTTTCCAGCTATTTTTCATTTGTTTCTGTCAAAGTAAGTGAAGAATTCCGGTGAAGAAATTCGATATCAGAGATTTTAAAATTTTATTACAAAAAAATGAAAAAATGCTACGCAAGCCGCGAAATAAATTTGTGACGTTTATGGACCTAATGCAGTGTCAGTAAGAGTAGCACAAAGTTGGGTTTTCAATCCGAGAATTTTGATGTCATAAAATGGACGCCGTATTAAAAAAGTGAGATCGGCAGATCAGTAGTTACTACATAGCTGAAGAACTGGGAATTGACCCCAAAACTCTTGCGGTCATCACTGAAAATCAGCGTTGCGCTTGACGCAACGATATTCTCAGTGGTGACCCTTTTGGCATGACCCGCGACGTACATACAATAGCCAAACATACAGCTTTGTTACATATATTGCCATATAGCCCCAACCTTGCAACTTCAGATTTCCACCCGTTTCGGTCTCTTCAGAATTCTTTAGGTAATGTCAGGTTAACATAAAGAGAGGACTGCCAAAACTATATGTCGCATTATTTTGCTCAGAAGCCCCAAAATTTCTACAGCAACGGGATCATGACACTACCTTCAAGATGGCAAAAAGTCATCTAACATACTGGCACATATATACTGTAATTAAATGTAAATGAACTTTTAAAAAAATGTCTTGATTTTTCATATAATTGCAAAAAAACGTTTTCCCCAACCCTTTATATAACTACTATTCAATATATCCATCACCATTATTAGTTGATCTGTAAAGAGATTACGTATAATCTTCCTATGTATGGTGTTATAATTTGGTTTTGGCAACATGGGAAGTTGGATGGGATTTATTAGTGTATTCAAAATAATGTTTGAACAAATTTGCTACGTTGTAACGATATGATGGAGTGACAACTCTCACCTCAGCAGTTGTTGTTTGCGTCATGGCCGACAGTCATTCTTGGAAAAAGTACAAAAACGATTCATAATCACAGCAGTGACCCTTATCGTGAAGGTGAGTTACCAACTGCGATTGTATTTTACTTTATATGTCAACATTGATGTTGGACTACTGGTCCATGAAGTTTGATCTTTCCAAAATAACTTTATTGGGTTAGCCAAACACAGAGAAAACATAACATGGACTTCTGAGTGAGTATTAAAACAAAGATAAGAATCTTAATATTAATGACATTTTAAAGATATTTAAAACGAAACTGTTTAGTATTAATTTCTTTATTCGTTAAAAAGTTATTTTATCTCTACAGAATAACGAAGCAACTTCCGTAGCGAAATTAAAATTTATGACAAAAGATTTATTTTTCTCTAGTGGCAACTTATGATTGTGTTGTTGTTGTAATTTTGGTTTTTATTGGTGATATGAAGATACCTATTTCTATATATATTTTTATATATTTCATATTGTTCAAGGTCCATTTGGATTTTGGTTGTAAACGGCTTGTAACGGTATGAAATGTGTCAGCTAAGACTCTTGGAATAATTATGCTTGAAAAAAACAGTTCGCTATCAGCATAGAAGCTGAAGTCAGAGGGCAGTTTGATTATATTACCCTGCGGTGTTTACAGAGAGAGCTGCATTAAAGCGCCGACGCCTCTCTGATCTTTCCGAACGACAAACGGTATCAATTAAGAGAAACCGACCAACGTGTATTTATGTTAATCAGAATTTTCTAGTGTGCTGTTTTTATACAACTGTTTATGATCCCAATGCGTTATTCATTTGAGAAGAGACTCAGAATATTAATCAAGATGTTTCTGTAAAGACAAACGTTAGAGTTCATACTGTGTGCCTTACGACTTGCCTTTGTTACTTATAATTTATAGCACAATCCACATTAGTTACTTAGACATAAAGGTTCGAGAGTTGATATCTTAATTCTATTTATTTAATAAATGCTCTATTTTAAGTTAATGACCTACTTACACACGCTACAGTAGGTATCTTCGTTACAAGTAAGTACTTATGATATAGTAAATATACAGGCATGATTTTTGCTTACAAGCGCTTATTTGGCTCTTGTAGCGGTCAGTGACGTGAGCGATGTTAGCTCGCCGCATATTATAATTAGTCGAAGCCAGCGTGAGTAATGGCGTCGGAAATAACATGCGGACGGCGTTGGCGCCAAGCGGAGCGGCCATTGCGGCATCGCGCGATCAACGCCGCGCCCGCGCCACTACGTCTGTCTTGTGACTACGGCTATTTGTGTCCTGCAAAACGGTATCTAGCTGATTTATTTAAAATTTTGGCTCAGTGCAACCTTTGATGCTCAAAGGTTAAAGGCTTTGACTAAAATTTATTTCAAAGAACTAATTTTATTCCTATTAACGTTACACATAAGTCCAAAAAGGATTTATTAAAATTGTGTTACGAGGCAAACATTTTTTTTAATCGTCCTCGATTTTGCACGTTACATTTAATTTCGATAGTAGATTAACCCACATTATGCGTGTTAACAAAACATTGTAATAGTTATTGAACGATTCTAACATACGTACCTATATCAAGTAACAGAGAGCGACCTGACAGTTGAAACCCTAGGCACAATTGTTTCACTGAGCATTAACTATACTTTGCATTGTAAATGTGCTAGTTGTTCACTAAGACACATTTATGGCTTCTCTATATTCCTTTAGTGTAGCAAAGGCGAAGACGATCTGATATTTAATGTTTATATATTGTTATAATTTTATTTATAAAATAATGAGATTTTACTATTATACATCGATGTCAACCATAGGGCTTTAAACTGCCTTTTTATTACAAGAACATGAAGACCATTAGGCGTTATCACTCAAACTGCCTCGCAATTTATCATTGCTTTTTCAAGGACAATTTTTTTTAACGTTGTTGATCTGCCTACCTCACCAGAGGTGCAATCATAGAAATATGTCTGCACAAAATGAATACATTAATCCATACCATACATCAAAAGAAAGTCCTTTCCGGTCGCTATGTAAACAAAACATTACTATAAAGAATTTCTGGAAGAGCAAACAAAGACACCGCCTTTAATTATTCTCTGTTTGCGCTAAGGAAACAAGCTTATTTGAAGTGCCCGTCTAACTTAATACCCTTTTGTTCTCTCAGGTAACTCTACTAATTTAACCGGGAAAGATTTACTCTAGACTCCAGCCTCAGTATTTCGCTGGAGTCAGCGGTCAGCGTACTTAACTGTGGGCTCTTGAAAACTAGAAAACTTAATTGAAGGCTAATGACAATGCCATACATTTTTAAACTTTTCTGTTGTCATTGACAACTGTGGATTGCAACTTGTATAGGCCTTATAGACATACTACATATATTACTAACGATTTTCTGAAATGTGTCTTAAATGAACATGAAAAGTCATCCGCATCTTACTTTTTTATTTTAAGTAAATAAGTAAAGTAATATTAATTAAATTATGAGTGCCGTAAAAGCCTTTTAATACAAATTCCAGAAAAATCATGCTCCCTCCGTTAGTGGTAGGATTCCTATGCATGAATCCGTCTGGGTAGAAACGGACGCAGAACCAGTTATTCTGCAGTGAAGCTGTAGTGTGTGCAAACATTATTGTGGGCACTGATAGCTAGTGTGATTACTGGGCATATGAGACTTAAGAACCGATGTGTCAGAATGACGAGCACAGTGCGGTGCGGTACACAGAAATGTTCTGTGTCCTTCAGCATTTGTCATGGGCAGAGGTTGCACTTACCATCAGGTGAACTATTAGCTCGTCTCGTCGCATTTTATCATCATCATCATCATTTTATCCTATCACTAGTCCACTGCTGAACACAGGCCTCCCCCTCAGATTGCCACAAGTTTATAGCTCTCATTTTGGGGGACTTTGCAGTAGTTGCCACGCTTGGCAAGCGGATTGGCAACCGCAGTTTATTTACTCAGATGTTCCAGGAAGATGCTGCTACCCATCTTCCGGTTTTGATTTTCTCTTTGTCGACTGTTACGACACCCACGGGATGAGATGGGGAGGGAGCTTCTCTTAGCCGCTACCAGACGGCATATAAAAAATCCGTGATAGAAAGTACCATTCAAGGTGCAAGGGGACACTACGATCCGCAATCCGTCTGCAATCTAGTCTTCACTAAACTGTCTACGACAGGTCTCCCCTCATTTATTTTCACTGTCGCAGAGAAAACATTTGTACGGTAACATGTTATAATTTGTGTAGCTGGTGACATACAATATAATAGTGTGACTGCATTCTACTCCTAATTACCTAATAAGAATTTAATAAAAAGTCGCATTACATAACTTCTCTAAAAAAATATAGGACCCAACCCAACAGCTTTCAAATGCAGCACTTAGTGTCACTTTGCTAAAATAGCGGCTGATGAAACACGTGAGGCGCAGAGAGACGTCTGACTGAGTCACAAGGTGTTGGCGAGGCGGTAAAGAATAGATCACAAGTGCTCCGGGGACTTACAAGTAGAGCGATGATGAAATCTTGAAAACTTCCGTCAGTCACACAATCGTCAGTCTTCAAGAAGTTAAGAAATTCTGGTATCCGCTATTAAGTTTTACGGTTTTTTGTTGTTAATTGGCTTTTACAGACAGCTATTTAACTCTTAATAAAATACTTTCACACAATCCGGTAATATAAAATTTTTCTTTATTTATGAAAGAGTATGCTATTTACGTGTAACATAATTATGTAACAATTTTTTTTTTCGTTTCCAAAATATAGGTATTATTTCCTATTTACATACACACATACAATCACCCTTTTTCCCATATAAGGGGTAGGTAGAGACCACATTCATAGCCCACTTTGATTAAATCCTTTTGAACATGATAAACTAAACTTATGATTAGGAGTAGTTGTAGCGGAGTAAGCAAATTTTGCTACGTGACTTAACAGAATTAAAAATTACTACCTCCATTATAGTACTTTATCTCAAAGATAAATAATAAGAATGAATTTGTACCCTATTTAATAAAACTAACTTTTACGGATTTTATCGCGTTTACTTTAAACTATTTATTTCCCAACGTTTCGAGTGCGGTTTTCGGTATTTTTCAGATTTATCTATATATTTTTATCAGTTTATGACCATAGACAAAAAGCTGATGAAAAAAACGTGTTAAAATCCATAAAATTTACTTTAATTAAATGTGTAATTTTCGCGTAAATATAGAAAGTCATAATTTGTATCGTACTTAATCTTCAAAGACTATTGTTGCTAAAGTAAAAATAGAGCGGTGCCTAGTGATTTAATAGCCCATGACGAAAAGCTGCCACGTCTTGTGTGCCAAAAACGTCCATGACATCATGGCTGCTACATCTCCTGCTTTATGGACCATCACGCCCGTCCGGCGGAGAGTCGTAAACTGAGTTGCGAATGCACTGCACATGCAATGCTTTTAACATTATATTCAGGGTTGCACCTTTTTTAATATTAATCAGAATTTTCAAAACATTAGAACCGACAGAATTATTTCTTTTATCAGTCAACAAAAAATACAATTGTCTCCCTATAATTGGTCATAGAATAAACTGGTCCTAGAAAGAAATAACTTAGTTGTATATAAATAGTTTTATTATTTATAGTATGTTCAAGTTCATGACTCGTCGTCGTCGTTTCAGCCTATCACAAGTCCACTGCTGAACATAGGCCTCTCCCATAGATACCCACAAAAGTTTGTAGCTCTCATATTGGAGGGATTTTGCCATAGTTGCCACACTTGGCAGGCGGGTTGGCAACAAGATGCTGCTGCCCATCTCCTGGTTTTAATTTCCCTCTGTCGACTTTTACGACACTAACGGGATGGGATGGGGTAGTAGATTCTCTTAGGCCGATTATACATCAAAATATAACACCTCAAAAGCTGTTCATTAGAATTTAATTGAACAAAAAATTTTTTTACGTCAAAAGGATATTGAAAAATAAATTTACAAATTAAACATTAAGAAAATGGCTAATGCTACTTAAACTATTAAACTATAAACTAAACGATTAATCTTTCGTCATGTGTTTTGCTCTTTAGAAACAATAAAAAGACAAAAGTCAACACATGCCTGAATCGACAGACCAAGACGTCGTCGCTATTCCCTTTCCCAGACTGCTTGTCGCCCTACGCCCACAGCGTACATAAAGTGGCGTAGCTACACATTGCACAACAATATCGCTAACCTCTGCCTTTTGTTGCAGTCAAGTTGGTTGGTCTAACGAATACTTTTAAATGTTTCGTCTGACTCTTTATATTTTACCTTTTAAAGATCATTCATCGTAAAAGTATCTGGATGCGCATGATGATTTATATTCAAGTATAATTAATTAAATTAAAAGTATAATTAAAAAAAAACAGCTTGAACAGTAATGAGCTGATGATCCCGTTGTGCATACAAAGTCAAAGTCATGATATTATTGTATTGTTATCGGTTCTTAACACTTGTGCAAAATTAAAATTATTCTACTTTAGTAAGTGGGTGAAAATTAAAATGAAATAATTCCTTTACATTAATTTATTTATTCACACCTTATAACTACCATTACATGATTGTCCTAATGCGATAGTGTACCAATTAAACACAACTTAAAAAAACATAAGCTTATAAATAACACTGAACGAATGTAACCCTTTGAAAATCGCTCATAACACAAGTAAAGATGTCAATTAATACATAATACAAATCAAATTTAAAAAGGCGTGTTACTTATTTTATGTATAATATTTTATTATGGAAGTTATTTTATCACCCGTTTTGACCCTGGGATCTCATGAACCGGGCGATCACTTTAAATTTCATAGTACGTGAATGGTGTGTGACTACCCCTTATATGGGAAAAAGGCGTGAGTGTATGTATGTATGCAATTGACCAGAGTTCGAACTTCCATCCCCGGTGCCGCTAACCTAAAAAAATGAATTGCAATTTTAAAAGGAAACATGACGAATGCATGCATGTACTTAAGCACTTAAAAAATGTTTTGGTGGCATCCGAAATATGCCAACCCACATTAGAGTAGTGGATTCTTCCCGGCTCCAATATCCTCTCAGAAATGAGCACATAAAATATAAACTTAATGTATTAATATTCCTAGCTGCTTTTTGAAATATTTTTGTCTATTTCAGGAATTTATAGGTCTAATTTTCATAATTAATGCATTAAACGTATAAAGATCTTAATTCATGTTTAGAATTTTGATAATTACATTTTTTTCTGACAGTTTTCAAACATGACGTCTCCGGTTAAGATCCAGAATGTCGCCTGCGCAGGATACGTTTTAGTCCCGTTAGTTTAAGCCCAAGCACAGACATTTCTCGTCTCTTCCCCTATCCGATGTATGAAAAACTCGGAGGATGGGTCAGATACAATTGCAGAGGCACTGGACGATAACAATACCTACGTCTTGTCCTGATTTTGAATAATGTGTTTTTTTCACACACATTGGCTCTGGCTAGTCTTTTTACCTACGATCAAGTAGACAATTATACGGAATATGTACTTCATATCTAGTCATGCAGTCTTCAAAGATATTAAGTAATTTTTATAATATTGCAGAAGTTTTTTTTATGCTATAAAGTGACGAAACGAGCAAAACGTTCATCTGATGGTAGGTGCAACGTCTGCCCACAACTAATGCTATATCAAATATTTCTGTGTGGCACCACACTAAGCCCGTCACCCTGAGACATCAGTTATTAAGTCTCACATGCCCAGTGATTACACAGCTCTCGGTGACCTTTAAGCCGAAACATAGTAATGTTTGCACACCACTGTTTCACGGCAAAATAACTGGCCAGGGGGTGGTATGTACCTAAACGTATTCCTGCATAGGAATCTTACCACCTATGTTGTACTTTATATTCTTAAACTCTCTAGTTTAACGGTGGTGACATTGTTTTCAACCACAAAAAAGTATGATGTTCTTCTGGCCGATTTTTAAGTGACAACTTCCGAAAACTGTAGCAAGTAGTTATGTAACGAATATTCGTATTGTATTCGCAAATATTCGCATATTTCTTGACTATTGCATTCGTATCCGCAATCGCAAAAATCGTGCGAATATTTTGCAAATGATTGGTACAAATATTCTCTTTTTTATATAAACTATTTCCTTCGGGGTAATTTGTCGTTAAATGAATCAAACAATTGGCTAGTTCGGATCAGCTCGCGGTAAATTCCGAAAAAAGATACAAACGGTGCAAAACGAGAAACATGCATGCTTTCCTGCAGTCGCATCGTCACATCACTAGTCAAAAGCTATCAACTGCGTAGGAGATATTAAAGTGCCAAAAGTGGACGAGCCTGTGGTACGCACAAAAGTAAGGTATTCAGACATCCTTATGTTGCCGTGACTGATGTAACGCTCCTGTGAAAATACCGGAGTTAGGATGCAGTGTCAGAAACACGGAGATCACAACATGACTAGATTTGAAAACCGACAATTTGTGTTCTTGCACAATTATTTGCTTCGGCTCGGATTCGGACCTAGGCGATGCGGTCGTGTAATTGACTGTAGTATAATATACTATTACTTAATATTTTAACTTTTTAACAGTGGTAAGATATTTGATAGCAAAAATACTATCTTTATCAAATTACTATTTTGACTTCATCAAATACTTTTACACCACTACGGCATAACTAAAATGAGGTTTATGATTTTAGCAGGCTATACATATATATATATATTGTAAGCTCATATGTTCCTTCATCGCTCCAGAACTACTATCGCAACCAAATGTTTATATTAATTGAAGTTATTTAACTTGATCAGTTAATAATGAACAAAATTTGTTGAAAAGTTTTGACGAGCAAGTCATGTTTCAAATATTCCAGCGTTACATAATTATATTATCTGTGCCCACCGCGCTTATTTGTGCTCTAATATCACCTTTAAGTGTACTGAAGACCTATCAACAATATACTACAAAGACGGTCCGATAGATAGAATAGTTACTACTGATACTGCCTTATAAAAGGGTCGGAGATCGCATCCATTTCTTTAAATATGAATTTTGGTATCCGAGACATGGATGATTAATTATCTACGTATGTATATTTATCCTTTTACCAGTACTCCAGTACCGAAGTCACAACTAATCTCAGTTTGGAACTGAATAACGTGAGGCCCAAATATAATACTAAACGTTAAAAAATTGTTAGATCAGTCTGATTAAATTTGCTGGCAGTCGTGTTTTGACATTGTCCCCCTAAAATTTATGGCACCGTACTTGTGACCCTAGGTGTTAGCGATAAATTAATAAGGTTTAATCAAAGTAACCAACAAGAAAAAAACTTTATGACAAACTAACGAATGTGATAACAGTAATAGAAAAAAGTGTGAGGTATATATATTTTTCTCCTTTTTGCAATCCATGTTGGTTATCAAATAAGTATGAAACTTAAACTTTTTAAAAGGGGTTTATAATTTGTTTACTGAGAATAGATTTCACAATTTTCAAATTAACTAAAGTAACCAGCAGATCAATGAATGAATGAATGACACGGTATATCTAAACGTACAAAGGAAAAGTACGGAACAAGAGACTGGGATTAGAACAGGTAGAAAAGGCGAGTGGCGCCGGCGCTACCTGCCGGTCGGTCGAGTACAAAACTCGTGCGTCGTAACATAAAACACAGTTTAATAAACAACTCTCTTTATTAATATAATAATAATAATCATTAGAATATTTAATCTTCATAAATGTAGGTATGTTTCATAAATCCCACATATAAAAATACATTCTTATATTTATGCACAAAAATAGGCAGTCACCTGGAGGTGACGGCGTAATGCACTATGGCGGCTTTAATAATAAGGCACGATGGTAGAGGGCTACGCCCCGGGCGGCGCCAAGCGGGCGTCGACGACTAGATCACAGAAGTAGCGGGGCCCTGCCCCGACGGCGAAATCTCATCTGAGTGGCGCGGCAAAGGCAGGAGCACACCAACGTTGCGCGGGACACGAGCTCAACGCTGCACTCTGTACTGGCACGAATGCTGACACGTGGACGCCGTTCGTTACGGGCAGCGACGCTACCGCTGGCCTCTTCTCTTCTTCATCCTCCAACAGGTATGGTCGGAATAATTTAAAGGGTTTTTTCGGTGGACCGGGCGCAGACGACGCGTACGTAGGTACCGGCGCCGGCGGCGAGGAGAGCCTTCGTAGAGAGAGATCTATTGGCTCCACAACGGACGGCATAGGAATTGGCGTTGCAACGGGCATCGCTACTTGTATTGACGTAGGGAGAGACACTGGAGTTGGATGAATCGCAGGCGGTGGTGGAGGAGGCGGCGGCGACGGTAGGCGAGCGCTCTCCGGCGATCCTGCAGTATATGGCGGCGGTGAAGGTGCCGGCTGCGGTGCTCTTCTTAAGAGTGCAGCTCGCAGCGCCGGTTCGGCCTGAAGCCACTTTTGAATTTGACGACGATGAATGCCAAACTTCCTGGCGGTCGCGCGTTGATTGCCACGACACTGCGCGTCGCGCCTGTACGCTTCGAGAACTTGCAGCTTGAATTGTGGTGGGAAAATACGACGGGATCCGGCGCGGCCCTCCGGACGGCGGTCGGAGGGCGCGGGGGCCGGGTGCGTGTGGGCAGCGGCCATGTTACTTAATATACGTCTACGCGTGTTGGCTGTCGGCGCCGAACTGACTGTCGCTCGCTGGACGCAGCGCGGATGTTGGCGGCGCGCGGCTCGCACCGCCCCGACGTAAGCGCGCGACGCGAGCCGCGTATGTCTATTAGCCCGATTTCACACTGAAGCTGTCATGAATATCAAAATCTACACTAACTATTTAAATAAAATGAAACTTATATATGTATGTAAGAAAATTTATTAAAATAGAAATAAATAAATATGAATTAACAAAAATACAAACGATTACCGTTGCCGGGAGCACTAAAATTGTTTATTGCAATTCTAAGTTTTTGGCAGTGAAGGAAAACATACTGAGGAAACCTGAATGTTTGAGAAATAAAAAAATTTGAGGCATGTGCCATAAATGTTGCACGAAAACATTGTTCTAAAACTCTGTACTCAAATCCAACCTTGACATTTTATTTTCATCGCACTCAAAGCAGTTTCAATTCAAAAATTAAACATGCTTGTTTTATTTGTCATTTTATACCAAACATCAAAGTGAATAGGTAGAAAGTAATATAAAATTTAGGATTATGAAACTTAATTAAAATTCAAATACTAAATGTTTTTGTACGAAAATTATTTGTACACAACTACACTTACTTTGTACATAATTATTGACATACGCATGTAACACATGTGACAAAACTTGTACTAAAGCATTATCAGAATAGTTGTAATTAAAAAAAAATCCATACTACGTCTATACGTGTAAACGTTGCCTTGGGCTGTAATCTCGCCTCATTCTCGGCGTGAAAAAATGCCGCAAGTGGGAGCCGATAGCACGTAGCGCCACCATTTCTATCTTTGTTTAGCGCATATACAACACTAAGATCGAGCAAGATAGACTATTTGCCCTGCCTTGGTCGCTGCCACATCCGTTTACGAAACAAGTTTGCATGCGAGGTTGCCGATGCGTGCGCGCGGGCGGTTCATGAGGTTGTGGGACGCGCGGGCGGGGAGTGCGGGCGGACAAGAATGCGCACAGTGCGGCAACGTCGCCGACTATGGCAGACAGGGTGTCGCCGGCTCGCCGCCGTAGACAGGCCGTCGCTCAGCGGCGCTAGCCCCTCTACACCCGCTCGCACCCGCGTCGCCGCACATCAACAAGTTATTTCGGCTCGGCGTGCAACGTGCACATAAGAGCTTAACCGATCTGGAACGTGGTGGCTGTTATGATGTTTCGGAACACGCGGGCAGCTAAGCGCCATCGCCGTTTCGAGGAAAGTTGTTTATTTTTTGTGTGAGCGACGGCCGCCTGCCGCGCTTGCCTCGCGTCCGCCGACCGTGAAAACAGCGATCCGACTCCGTTTTGCGCACTTTTATAAAACTCATAATATTCAGGTGTATTTGTAACGATATTTTAATTATTAATAAGTTACCTTATGGAAGCAAATATTATAGAATGTGCAAATACATAAATATATTCTATTATTGCAATTATTACAATATTGTACATAATTGTTAATGTACAACGTAAGGTGTTTGAATTATATTCCAAAATATTACATAAATTTTAAAATTTACTCAATTCTGAACTTCACAAGCAAATGGTATAGGTAGTCACCTAAGCCCGTTACTACATTTTAATCGTGGCTTTCAAGTATTGCTAAGTGTAATTTTAAACATCAATTGTCAAAACAAATAAAAATATCCATGTTTTCTATGTTTCACACACATGATATAAAAACAAAGAGACATATTATAAATTAGTAGTGAGTGAACAGTTTAGCATCGTAAGACCTGTCCCAATAGTTCTGAATATATGCAAATTCTAAAATAGGGGGTGACGGCCAAGTGGAGTGTCACTCAGAAATGTTCTGGCACATGTTCTGATAAATCAGGCATTTTGCTCGTGTCGTCACTCTAACCAATAAAAAAAGAACACCACATTGCGCCCGTCACCCTGAGACATCACTTCTTAACTCTCATATGTCCAGTGATTACACTAGCTCTCAGTGCCTTTCAAACCGAAACACACTCCTGTTTCAATACTACTGTTTCACGGCAGAATAACTTGCTTGGGGTGGTACCAACCTAGAAGGATTCCTACATAAGAATGCTACGATCAGTTAAAAGACAAATTCTTATGCAATATCATAACCGGTGTCTTCTTCTTAGTAGGTTTTAAAAATCGAATGAAGAAGCCACTGGTTGATTATACGTTCTAATGGAAGTAAAGTGTGAGTCATTACGCATACAAGATATTGAACAACGGAATATGTGCCTTTGGCAACGTCGACGAACATTTAGGTCCCATATCTTTTATATTTATGTAATGTTGTTGGCTCGAAGCAGCCACGATTTTCGTGTCGAATTGGAGTGAACCCAATATTCACACGTTATGGCACCTACGAACGAATGGGTACGTTTTAGATACCTACTGTAAGTACTCGTAATACCTAATAGCCTAAAATATCATCTATATTCTTTTCAATAAAGTGTTGCGCGGTTGTTGTATAATACAGTACATTATACAGTATCTATATAATTTACAGGAGAAAGTGACGAAACGAGCTCTCCTTCACCTGGTGGTAGTGCAATATCTGCCCACAGCAAATGCTGTTTCATGCAGAACATTTCTGTGCACCACTCTGCGCCCGCCCCCTTGAGATATCAGTTCTTCAGTCTCATGTGCCCTGTAATTACACAAGCTCTCACCTCTCAGTGCCCTTACAACCAGAACACAGTAATTTTTACACACTATGGGTTCATTTTTCATTCGATTAGGCGACCAATGCGTAATTACTTATTATAATTTTTCGTGAAGCTCGAATGGACATCGAAAAAAGCCCTACGTTGACGACTCACTAAACGGCTGTAATAGGTATCGCCACTTACTCGAGACAAATACACTCGTTTCAAATTAATCCATACTATTATAGGGGCCTGTTCAGGCGGCGACACTAGCCGCTAACCAATAATCCAAGTACTGGGGTTCCCAAACTATATTGTTTGGGATTGGGTTTGTTCCGTTAAATTTGAATAGGTGAAAATTTGGAGAGTAACTGGTACACATTTGAAGATCTTCTACTTCGTATCGAAAGGCGGATGCCGAAGTACATTAGTTGCTTAGCCTGCTGTACAAGAGCTGAGAAGCAAGCTATACAGCCCTTGATATGCTAAAAGAACCCCCCAATTTAAACAGCCTTGAGCTGTCTTACTCGTATGTCTGTTTAGTGGCTTTACAGGTTTTTGAAGTAGCTGCTTTAGAGCTACATTGGGGCTTTACTAACTTGTTTGTACAGTTTCTATTCAGCGTCTATAATGCTTTTAGACATCATTAAGTTGTATTGTGCCTGTAAAAAGTGTCCACATAAGTTTTCTGCAATGAAATGTCAATATTTCTTAAAAAAATTAAATGGCGTATTTGTCAGCCGCTGTGCAGGGAATGAAATTACCAAAATTACTAGGGTAAATTATTAATTATTGTTGTCTTTGTAAGTGCGGTGGTGATTTTTCAGTGAATGTGCATATTAATATTAGAGTAAAATTTTATGTGCCTTCGAAAGAACAACGTTTAATGGAAAAATGAGAACAAAATAATGTATGGGTAATGTTAATTAAAAGTATTTTATAGCGTATTGGACGGACGTTGGAAAATATTGATCCATGGTCAATGTGCAAAAGGCGTCAATTTGTTAAAAAGCTCCTATTCCTTTTTAAAATCATTTATAATGCTTTGTCTGTACTCAAGAATTTACAGAGTCTTTTAACCAGCACATAGCACTCTTGAAGCTGCACAGAGTAGGTAATAGTTACGGTAAGCTACTTTAGGTTCAGGGACTTTTAGTTATCTACTTAGAAACCATGAAGAAAAAGTTAGGATTTTCAACCATAATCGCTGCACATCAGTACTATATATTTTTATGTGTTTTTTTTATTCGTTTCGTGTTAAGAACCTTAAAAGCTTAAAAGCTTTTAATTGAGTTTTACATAAAGCAAATATTATTATACTCTCCTTTAGAATTACTGTACTCTTCGTGAAGTCTGCTATAGCACCTGAAGCTGTAATAAAGCTAACTAAATCACTTTAAGCATTGGCATTTAGTTTGAACTCACCCACACTATTATACACCTAAATGAATAATATTACTCTCTTGTGCAAAACAAAGTTGTTACAGAGATTTCGTACCGACCTTTATCACGCCTAACTGGACGGCATTATAAGAGAGTAGGTTTACTATATGAAAATAATCTATAGCGGTAGCCAAGATTTATGTTCAGGAGGCAGCAGCCACTAACAAACCGAAGTATTCTTAACCAGCTAGGAACCACTGTTACGACTAATGTCTGAACAATAGTAATCGAAATAACTACTATTATACTTCTAGTACTTTTTCGCCCTTTTCTACAGCCCTTAACCAGCAAGGCTGTACAAGAGTCAATGAAATGTCCCAAGTAAAAAAGTAAAGTACAGTTTCAGCCTATAAATGTCCCACTACTGAGCACAGGCCTCCTCTCATTTCTGAGAGGGTTTTGGAGCTAGGAAGAATCCGCCACGCTGCTCCAATGCGGGTTGGCGGACTTCACATGTCTTCGAAATATTTTTTTTTATTCCTCCGACATGCAGGTTTCCTCACGATGTTTTCCTTCACCGCCGAGCACATGGTAAATCAGCACTTAAAATTGCAATTAACAATTTTTAGTGGTGCCGGCACCGGGAATCGAACCCAGGTCACTCGCGTACTATGAAATTTAAAGCGAGCGCCTAGCCCCTGAGCTACCACGGCTCTCCTGAGCTACCACGGCTCTATGTCCCAAGTGCAGTCTTAAAAATCCCCTAAAACTACATCTTTACACAAACTTATACATCTTTAGTCAAACCTAATATTGTTAAAAGGCTGACTAGTTGCTGTATATTCAGCCCGTGTGTTACTTGGGTGACAGCGGAAGTAAATAGTCCGTAAAAAAATCCGGATGATAGTCAAATGTTCCGCACTAAAATTCCGGGTTCGCGAAGTGTTCCATTGCAGAAAAGTTTGGAAATCCCTGATTTAGTATATGACATTCGGTAATGAAATTGTAATTTAATTCCAATATGAATATAGCTTTAAATACGACATCGGTTACAATTTAATAAATGAGATTTAAGGAAATATACCTATATAAGTAAATAAACATTGTCATTGATTCAGTGTAGTTGGTATATATTATTGATGGAACTGTTATATGTCAATTTAATTGAAAGCAAGCAGCTGCCTTGCTAACTGATATAGGTATACTTATGAGTTGCGATCAAGTGACAAGCAAGGTCGTAGTACCCAGTAATTTAACTCGACATGACATCATGGTGTTTGTAAAATATTCCATCCATATTGTAGTTTTTGCTCCTATCATTGTAGTCATGATGATTGATGACGCAAGGCTACATTAAATCATGTAAATATTAGTGATATAATGAGACGGTTAAGTACATAATTACTGTTATTGTAGGCAAATTGTCAGTAATATTCACATCAGTATACATTACTATGTAATGTATGTTATTAAATACTTTTAATAACAATAGAATTAGAATTGGATCATTGAACAACCGAAAAAAATTGCTTACGTTTTTAATCTCAAAACAACATAAAGTGACACGAATAAATGCAATTGTTTTTCGCTTTATGAAATAAAAAAGGAAGATTACCTCAGAGTAATCTTTACATATTTTTCTGAAGTAAACTAGGCGTGAAATCATTAAGCAAAATTGAAAACTAAAGTACAATTTTCGTTTTTAATTCCTACGCATGTGTGATTATTACGTATTAAATAATATTTATTATATGTACACAAGTATTAGGTAATGTAGTAACTATCAAATATATCGTTTGAGAAAGGCTTTCTTTTTTAAAATACGTATTATTTTATTTTTTAATATTATCCTTGATGTAAACGGATAATTTATTCTAGGAAAGCTGTTGTTTGATAAGCTCATTGTGCTCAGTAGTTTCACTTTATCAAAACGCCAGTTGATATCCAATACTTGTGTGTCGTGTCCGACAGACATGCGGCCGCCGTTCGTAGAATGAACTAATAAGTTCAACAGACACATCGTCGCCGCGGCTCGATCGCCATACCAATGACTCTTACTCCAACAAAGAAACGTCGTAATTATCAAACGTGCAAGGAATATGCATTTTAATCCCTTGCTACAAAACTCAGTATAAATCGACTGCCAGCAAACTATAAAACACTTTAGTCCTGACAATAATGTAGTATCAAAAACGTCGTGAAACAATCCTGACACAAAAAAATATTACTCTTCTATCAACGCCACTAAGTTCACTATCGAATGTTCACAACTTGTAGCTGGAGAAGCAATGGAGGCTAGTGTGAAGCACACGTGCGTTTCAAATATTACCTAAATGGGGACCAGTTCCAATTCGAACTCCGTGCCTCAGTGGCATATCTTTCAACTTTCGAGATCATTGGGTATGATAATGGAGTTCCTGATATTACCTAATAAGAACTTTCAGTCTTCATTTACTCTAAATTTCTTCATTTACCCATAATTTCCGAATACACAGTGAGACAGTTAAGAATATTAGGAAAGGAATTATTTATTGTTTTAGAAGTATAGATAGTGATATCTTAAATAAAATTATAACAACATACTAAAAATAACTTTTCCAAACATAGAAAAGGCCAATTTCGGAGCAGTTTCATATGACATATATAGATAATTTAAATAAAACATCACAAAATCAAAACTGTAATTTTTTTAATAACTGAAGAAAGACATCCCATCATCACTTGACAATCATTATTTTAGTATTGAAGTGACTTCTGAAAATTTTCGTAATATTAACTATGTACTTTAATCTTGCAGACGGATAAAATATTTAGTTCCCCCATCTTTAAATGCCTCTCTTATTTTGCAGAATAAAATAGGCAAAACGAAGCCGTCAACAATGATCCCAAAAATATTATTAAAGTAACAGAAACAATATCAATATATAGTTTTTATATTTTAGTAGATCCTTCAAAGGCGTCATAATAACAAATGACGATTATTATAATTATTTGATCAGAAAAGCACTATGAATATTTATATAACATACCTGTAAAAATAATCATTCGAATCAGTGAAAAGAACTCATGACGTCAATATTACTAAAAAACTTTAATGTACACATAGATCACTACATAATATATAAAGCAAAGTTACCCGCCACGTTTGTCTGTCTGTCTTGTGTGTACAAAGCTAATCTAGCACTATACTGAACTGAGTTTCTTCAGATTTTGATTAGTAGGAATTCAGTTTCAACTGAATCTTGAGGATGGTTTTCATATATAATTTCATGCAATTAGTAAACAATATCATAAAAAACCAATTAACTGTGTTGTTTAATATTACCTCAGTCATAATGACTTTTGTCAAGGTAGGGCCTGGATAGGTAATTTTTACGTGCGGTATAACACCGCCAGAAACCATAATATAGAGTACAAGATAACAATGTACCGCAAAATGGTTAGCTTACAAAACGTATAGCATGTACAAAATTAAAAAGAAGAACTTAAAATCTTTAGATTTTTGGGTCTGGCAGAAAAAGCATAAAAGTAAGAATATTGCTGTGGAAATGAAAAGTTTGAAAAGTATGGTTGGAGTCACTTTGATAGACAAAGTGAGGAGCAGCGTAATAAACGAAAGGAACATTGCGGGTTGGTGGAAGATGTTATGACAAAGATAGAAAAAGGGCTACATAAATGATTGAGACACGTAGAGAGGATGGATAAAAGATAATTGACGAAACAGATTTACGCTGAGTTTGAATGGGCACGCTGGTAAGGGTCAGCGTAGGTGAACGCATCACAATCAGATCGAAGTTATTTTAAAGAAAGGCTTTGTCAAAAATTCCCGCAACCAACGAACTTGATGTGCCACACACAAATTGGTGACACAGCAATTGTTATTGACAGACATTGTCCTTACCACAATCTGGTGGTAAGTGCAAAGTCTCGTCACTTTCTACTTTTAAAAAAAATCTATGTAACACAGCTGTAACCGTGTAACGTAGATGTCTTAACCGCAAAGCAAATAAATGTGTTGCATGGCATAAAGTTGGAAAGCTGAGCCATATATGTAGATGAAGACTGAAAAGCTGACGTAATAAATGGAAGATATTTATCTTTTTAGCTGAAGTCTTTATGTCACTTATTAATGTGTGCATATTAGTTTTATAGTAATATTTTTTTACCCTTACTTCACTTTGACCCTATTTATTTCAAAGTGAATAAGTCAAGTGTTTCTCACGCAGATTAAGCCTAAATCGTAAATATTCCTTTCTTTATTGCATATTGACTAGTGATCATAATGAAGCACCGATTATTTCGGTAGGCTTGTGAATTCAAAAGATAATTTTTGACCGCGCCGATACACAGCCAAATCATTAAAAACGCAAGAGATCCGGTCAGTGGGAACCGGTTTATGGGTATTATATCGTGGCTGAGATAGGTTTCCAGGTTTTTAGGAAATAATAAAGGACATTTGTCTTTTTTTTCCACTAAGTTTTATGAATCGAGCACATATTCCTCCTGATTCCATTGATAGCTACGTCCATACTTGAAAAAGGGTCAAGATAAAATTATTTAATTACGTTTTTACCCCCGAGGTAGTCTTCAGGGGTGAAAATGTAATTAATTGATACCCAATTACCGGCAAAGGGATGCTCTATGGACACGATGTACGAGCACGTTTCGTTTTTCTCAGATTGTTATACCCTCCATTCCCTCTATGTAACACCATATAGTCATCCTCCCCCCTTGGAACGCCATAGAGGTCACCCATAGCAAGCCTTCACCAGCTTAACGTGGTTTATCTACCTATTTGAGATCTGGTTCTCTCCACTCACAATACCATGATGAGTTCTATTAATGAGAGCGTAGTATTTTCTCGGTTTCATCGACTCATTTGTCAGCTACCGTTATTCAATCATTCAATTGAATTACAGCATGACTGTATTAAAAAAAACTAAAATGTAGGCTTAAATATGCTATAGCGATAGCGACACGTCTCGCTTCGATCAGGTGTTTAGATTTTACCTTATTTTTATGATCAACTTGAATTGTTTTCGATCCGATATTAGTTTTCTGATTACTTCCTAAAACATCGTATAAAACTGGACGTAGCCGGGGCCTCATATGAGTTACCTACTTTTACTTTTTTGTTTTCAAACTATGATAAAAAAAGGGACAGTCCGGATGATTATTGTTTTACTGGCGACCCTCGGTAGTCTCAATCATGTCTCCATGGACTTCGCTTCATTCACTACAAATTAAGCTTTCTACGGCGCAGAAAGGAAAAATCTCCAAAATTATTAACACGTAAATCGATCGCTGAGATTGTCAAGGATAAAGTTATTTATTATAAATCCAACATTCATTTTAGCCACATTTAAAATTTACTTACTACAAAAACAGCTTATGATAAATAAAATAATAATGTAATTTGTTTCTTTTTTTCTTGTTACTTAAAACTACAGGGGGAATATGCTTATTTATTAAAATATGAATCACACATGCACGTGATGCTCTCTGCTTGTAAATTGGTAAACCCAAATTCGAATATGTGATGGAGAGCAAGACCACTAGCGCGAGAATGGCGACAATGCGCTCACCAGTCCTGCCCAGTGTGATAAAAAACAAAGTTTCCATGAAATACATGCCAACTTACACTGGTGCTTTCTACGAAAAACCTAGGTCCAACAGTCGATTTAGAAAGGATGGTGCTGCCGTTCAAATCCACGATTTTATCTTGATTTTTATTGGACATCACATCACATTATTGGACACACATTCTATCTACCTAACAACGAAAACCATTAAAATTATCCTTAATGGTGATGGTGGCTTATTCTGTTTCTATGCATGTCATTTGACGTTTTCTGTCAATTATTCGTACGAATTAATAACAGTAAAATATTTTATTTCTAATATAATGTTAGTACTTTTTCTTTTTTCAGATACGTTATTGAAAACGAAGTAACCAATTAAATATTTGCAGAGGTATCTTGATGTCCGAGCACCGACTTTATAATCACCTTAAAATATTTAGATTTACATATCTTTAATTAGTTGTCAGAGGTAACGGCTTCACTACTTGTCACATTGAAGAGTTATTTTTATAGGTATGTTGTTGATCTGTGTATTTAAAAAAGAAGACAAGTAAATACATATTTTAAGAATTTTGTGGTGAAATGCGTGGGTGGATATGTGGGGTGGTCACGTGGGTGCTCCACACCGCGACAGCGGTACCGTTATATTAAACAAACGAAGATCGATCTGCATAATTAATTTACTTCTTATATTTTATTACTACACGAAGATATCTTGAAATTGATTCATGAAAATTTATTACTTCAGTTCATAAATATTATCACTTGCAGGTTCTACCCAGGACTACCGCTTTTTTTTAAATCTGTAATCATAAAATGTGCGTCGTTAATTATATTAAAATTAGTTAATTATATTAAATAATTATAGATTTTATGTTCATTTCTAAAGTTGCATGCTATAAGGCCTATGCGAATCGTATCGTATTCAGAGCATGTTAAACTTTTTATTTATTTATTTAAGAAAGTGACGAAACGAGCTAAACGTTCACCTGATGGTAAATGCAACGTCTGCCTATAACAAATGCTGTGTCACCCAGAACATTTCTGTGTGGCACCACTCTGCGCCCGACATCCTGAGACATCTGTTCTGAAGTGGCATATGTCCAGTGATTATGCTAGCTCTCAGTGCCCTTCAAACCGAAACACAGTAATGTTTGCACACTACTGCTTCACTGCAGAATAACTAGCTCTGGGGTGATACCTACCTAGACGGATTCCTGCATAGGAATCCTACCACCGATAAACTTTTTTATGCTGATGTCAGACCTACCACAATTTTATTAAATTTATCTGTTTGTGGCGTTTTGTTAAAAATATGTAGCGTTAATATATAGTAAAATATGTAGTAAAAATATGCAATTGAAAGAGTAATACAATATTTTTGATTTATGTGCCTGTTCAATAGTCGATATCTCATGAATTCATTCGTAATGGTCGTTACCCTTTGGGGAAAATAAGGGAAATATTTTGTGAACTATTCATCAGATAGTTATTGAGCTTTGTTTCATAAATACTGTACAATGCTCTATATATTGCTAAGGAATGTGAAATGAACGACTTGACGATGTGAGTAATACGATATTTTAAATAATTACAACTGGAGATTCGCGGAGCGACACATCGTTCGATTACATCATCGCCAGATATAACCATTATTGCTTTACTATTACTTTATTATATCTGACATATCGATCGTTTGTTAGTATATTGACTTAATCCCTTCATTTCAGTTGCCGTATTTATTTTCATTTATCAACTTTTTTAATTCGTAAGTACGTAAGTAACGTACCTATTATAAAAAAGAGCGCATGCTCAATATACGTGGCAGAAGTGAACATTATATACGTTTATTAGAAAGTCGATTAAAATTAAAATAAATAAAGAAGAATTAACGAAAATATTACCCTCCGTAAAATTACTGCACGGTATATAAAAATATTATTTTATCGATAAATGTTGTGTTGTTTGAAAACGGTACAGGAAAACGCTGCAATCAAATTCGAGCTTGAAATTTAACTCTCATCGTGCCTAAAGAAGTTTCACTTCAAAAATATGTAGGCCTGAAATTTATCCCGGTTACATGCATATGTACATAATACGTGGAACATATTCTACGTGGAAATGTATTGCTCGTTTGTTAATCATACTTTGTACTTGAATATTTTCAAACACCTATATTAAATTAGGTACTTATTTCTTCTTTCAAATGGCGAAGATTAAGGCACAGTATAAAGGAGATTCTCTAAATGTCGCGTTCGCAATCGCAAGTAACGCCATCGTCGCTCTGTTCAGGTTCGTTGATCGCTTGTAGACTGCCTACGTTTATGAATAAACAATACGGGCGCACGGTTGCACAAATAACGCTATGCGTATGTGCAATATATGTAATAATATCGTTTGATTTCGTATCTCACCGGAGCTGGCCGGGCGCCTACGTGCGCCGGCGCGCGTTGACATCCGACTTCAATCTATAGATACCAAACATATAACTGAAGCTTATTAGATAACTGACGATTCTTGTTTATTCGTTTATAATTGTGTTCACGATTCTAAATATAATGCACTGTTACTGTGAATTATATACTTTCTGGTCCGTCATTTCGTACGTAATATCGTGAAAGATCGATATTCAAAATATCTCTGTCTCTCTCATTTCAAATAGCTGCGCGACGTCAGATGCTGCCAATCATGTAGTAATTGCAGCAAATCCTACCTTCTTAAGAGAGACTCATATCCAACAGTGGACTATTCACGGGGTAACGGTGACGTCTCTAACACCTGATACGATTGTATAGGCGATACATTAGCATACGGAATGGAGAGGACAAGTGTGTCGGTGGTAATATTGATGATACTCGTAGCGTCATGGCCATTTTTTGGTCACGGCGACAACTACCGAATGCTGTCGGAAGTTATCAACTTCGCAGGAGATATTGTAGTGCCACAAGTGTACGCGCAAACAAAGGGGCATTCACTCGTTCTAACCTACCGGTGGTCGATGTGCCGCTCATGAAGAATTTCATATTGTCGGAATGTATGAAGTTCTGTAAGCGAGAAGAACGAATTAGTGGTCTTTAGTTAATGTAATTGGTTCCGACCGTTTTAATTAAAGATAACCTGACCTGACCTGAAATTCAACAATTTGTGTTTTTGCACAAATATCCGCTCCGGCTGGGATTCGAAACCAGGACCCGCGGCGTGGTATTCAGTTACTCTAACCACTAACCCACGCGGTCGTCGCGGTGATAATATTTTCGGAATTATAACATATGCTGCTTAGACGGCTTGTTACTGCCGACACAAAATTGATGCCGTGGTTGGAACAAGCCTCTAGGAGCGTTGTTGCAAATAAAAACAAGTAATTGCATGCGTACAAATGAATACTTTATAATTGCATAGGCAACAAAACTTTTGTAAAATATAGTACAGAAATGGTTTTATTTTAACAGTAATTTTAGAGATTTTTACGTTGTGCTTTGTTTTCATGTTTATACAAGTCTTTGTCTTTGTTTCAAATCCTTTTATTATTGTGTTAGAGTATCGTGCTCGTCGCATCCATTACCTATTCATTGCATTATATTACTACTACTGTTTATAAAAAAGTGATACTCATATTAGGAATGGAAAAATCTATGCGGCTGCATGTTAATAATGTTACGTCAGCAGTTGATCAATCATGCGCAGCCGGTGCAATGATTCAGATGTACGGACATACGATAGTAAATTTCTTGTTGTTGTTCGACTTCTTTTCAATACTATGCGGAAATCCATTATTAAGGAAAGAAAGTTAACTTGCTAAGAAGATCCCCATGCAAAAATTTAAAATTCTGTTTATCATCTAGTTTTTGAAGAGAACCGCCTGCCCTTCCACAATAACGTGCACAAGAAAACAAATACTGCCACCAGCAACCCCCAACAGATACCCTCCACCACTACAACACTACCACTAGGCAATACGAAACTGAAGTTGAGAACGCGACACGTGCTTTACCTAAAGCCTAATTTTGAGGTTTTATATTATAAAAAGTATTTCAATGAATATAAGCTAATTGCGCTTAAGCTAAGAGTTTAGTTTGAGTGTATTACTTACGTGGATTGACATTTCATTATCACATTTTATATCATGAAGTTGACTTATCCCGTGGCATTTTAGAAACGTAATTTTGTAGCTCCGGATACTAGAGACGAATTATGCAAGAATCATGAGCAACCGCAGACAACTTTCAGTGATGTTTTGATAAACCCACAAATAATATCCAGACCTAAATAGTTATGCGGTACTTATTGCATATACATAATATTTATACTTATTTCGGCAAAACTTATGTCACTCGGGAACAGTATATCAGTATCATCATCATCGTTGCAGCCCTTCACAAGAACACTGCTGAACATAGGCGTCCGCCATTGATTGCCACTAGACACACTGTCTTGTGCTACCTGCATCCGTATAATTTCGGTGATGTAATTGCTGTCAGCCTTTTTGGCTTTTACAGCTTCATCGGATATTGTGCTCACGAGCCAGGGGCCCGCGTGCCAGGTTTGGTTTGACCCAAACATAAATACTTAAATAAACTCCTACAAAAACCTTGAAATTCGGACTGTGTCGCGAATATCTCAAATGATTTTAAGTCGTCTAATGACCGTCCGAGGGAAGCTGCGGGCCTCCATTCGAACTGTCGACTTGTGTGTGTGAAACACGGGTGTCCTGCATCCATCGATTTCCTGCAAAACCGTGTAGGTGATCGCTGTATCTAGTAAGTGGGGCGCCCAATATGGCATCATATGATTCGGAAAGGCATACAATAAGTGACATTTAAGATTTGTTTAAATAAAATCACAAAAAGGTGCAACTGCGGACATTGCAATTTATTAAATTAAACGCTCTGGTATTTAACACAAAAATAATTCCAACATATATGAATTGTAGAGCCGGTTGTTGTGGGCAGGTTGATCCGGCCAACGGTAAATTGTGCAATAGATAGAGGTACGTACGCGAGCAGTGTCGGTGGCGCCTAGCCAGCGGACCATGGACGTTTATTTGTAACACTAGCGTTTACGACACATAAATATAGAAACATCACGTTACATGACACGAATAAACGATTATAATCATCGATTACATTAGCATCTCTAAAAATACTCGTAAAATGCGCACCTACTTATAGTGTAGGTAAATTAATTGCTTAACATTTATTTTGATGTTAATTTACTAAATCATACAAAACTGTAGTATAACTGATAAGAAATTAGTTTTTTTAAGACCTAAATGAACGAATGTATTGGTATTAGGCATAGTACTTGATATATACTTAATTGGAAAAAAGTCCAATATCATAAATCACTCTATATATTTAGTAGATAATTCTCATTAATGTAACAACTTTGTATTTACAACTATAAATCCCATTCAATCATAAACGGAGTTTCTCAATATTTATTTTGGGATGATGGTATTAATGTTGCATGGAAAACAAATCCACGTATCGCACAGACATTGAATCAAGATAACAAACATTACTCAACAACCTTCGCGTTTTGGTTAATCTAATCTTATCAAAATTACCTTCAGAATGCAGAGCGCCACGTTACAGTTTACGCGAATCCCTTTTTTCGATACATACGAATTATAAAGAAAGCATCATGAGGGTCTGCGTCATCAGGACCCCACGCCGCCACTCAGGCGGATGTAGATAACATTATGCTACGTTGACATAACTCAAATATCTAGATCCGCAGTCCAAACGGAGCGAATCGCACGTAGTACTCGAGATAACGTGGGAAAATTTCAATTTGCGCAATTGCGAAACAACCCGAATGCAATATTAAATTATAATAACCCTGTTCGTATTAATGTAGCTAGTTATGTTTCATTACATTAGTATAACGACTGCAATGTCAATAATCTATTTTGTTGTTACCACTTGAACGTAATTGAATTGGTATTGAATTAAGTCCTGTAATATTTTTTAGCAAAATACTTGTGGAAGTTAGTGCCTATACAAGCGTTTTATTAACATAAAATATAGCACGGATGGTAGATCTCTAACGAAGTCGATAGGCGATTTTCACGTGGTTACGGGTCAGGCGGCGGCGTAGTCGTTGGTGAGAGGAAACCTGTTTGTCGGACGCCGCGCCTCGCCCGTGGGCGTCCGCCGCACCTAACTGACGCGGAACGCGCTACCCCGCGTCCCATCTGTATTCAATCTCGAAAGCAGGATTTCAAAGTTGTCTATGACTCATCTGTGTGAATCTTTCATTTCGACTTTTCAACTTACGAGTCTTTTGACCGTTCTTAGATTAGGCTACGCTCGGGACAAATTCCATTGAACAAGCTTGCATTTTTGATTAAAAGAACCACCGAATTGTTACGTAAGTGGAGTATGGTGGATTAAATATGTTCAGCGCATTTTGAAATTGAATGAAATTGAATTGAATTAAACATTTAAAATATGTTTTAGCAGTAACAAAAACACATCGTCGTATGAATAGTATTTGGTTAGTGCAAGTTGGTCTAGTCATTCAATAAATATAAAAGTATTATTACTCAGTTACGAAATATGTAATTTCTTTATTGTGCTTCAAGTGGATTTACAGATTTATGACGAAAGACTTTATACGTCACGGATACTTAGAATACTGTTTATATTTTTGCTAATAAACGTATTTAATATATGAAAATCAGAAATGTACCTAAACCTACATAATTTTAATAAACGTGTAAAAAAGAGTTTTTTATAGAACCGTCCGCCGAATCCCACTTTATAATGAGTAGGTGAGAAGGAATCTTTAATACTTCACCGACATTGGAACAGGTTGTGATTTATTTATAACTTAGGTAGGTCCATTCGAACCCTCAACAAAAAATAAGGTGCCAATAAAAGGACGGAAACCCATTGTTTGGCGTCATTCTGGTATTAGGAATTTGGGAGAAAAAAAAATGGGGGACTTTTCTATACAATCTGACGGCTAAGGAATACAATGAGTCCTTTGTGTGAGCAGGCGCCGAACGGTCTGGCGGAGCGGCGCGGGCGCCCGATACCGCCGCCGCAGCGTCTGGCGCGCAAGCTCGATGTACCGGCAAACATTCCGTTCAATATTCCGACAAAATCGTTAGGTTTCCATTGAACCGTATATTTTCGCTGGTTAATTTACTTCGATTAAGTATGTCGTAGTCGTAGTGGCTCATGTGAGCTCGTATTAGCTACGCTTGGTCACGTATTCCTGTGATACCAATATGGCAGGCACGGCATTAGCTTGCATCTACATACAATGCGGCGCGTGCACCCTGCCCGGCGCCCGCTGCGCCAACGCTATAGACCGCCGTCGATTACAAAATTAATCCGATACTATTCAAACTGGTTAAGTGCTACTGCTTTTTGATAAATAAACTCGTCCCAATAAAGGATACTCATTATGTAATATAATCAAGTCTGTAACTAAGATTATTCTATACGCGTGGTTCTAGGTATTTAAATGAACATTAACTTTCGCAATGATTAGACCATCAGTTAACTAGGAAAGTATATTTTGCGTACAACTGAGAAATGTGAACGGATAGGTACTTATATAAATGTAGCTGCTTAATGAGGCATAGCGGATAATTCTTACGGTTATGTCGTATTTTACGTAGCTCGGACAACTGTTCTCGTAGTTCGCTAAGGTACTTATTAGTCACACATCACGCCACCTCGCCGGAGTGAACGTCGACATGTATAAGTATAACATGTATGGCGATGACGAAGCAAACAACTCAGCATTCCACGTGGTTCCCGACTTCCTTTGATAAGGACATGAATGTTGTTTCTTGCGGCTATTTCTCATTGCTACATAATTGGAATAACGAAATGTTTTACTCGTACAAATATTTTTATTGCACATGTCTAGTTACTTTTAGACATGTTTTTGTTATTTGTGGTTGTCCAGTGGATACTTAAACATCAAAAACTTTGTAGACAATATAAAAAAAAAAAACATTGTCTGTAATCTCTTTCGCAGGAATTTCCTTTCACGTATAATTGACTTTTTATTTACCAACGGAGATTTTGCAACATAACTATATCAAAGAAACTTTAGAAGTTTCTCAATGTCCATGTTTTCGTAAATGAGCGTAAAAGTTCCTCTATCTCTTTATCTCCTCTTTATCCAAGGCAGAAATGGAAGGAAAGTATAAAGGATGAAGTACACTATGCACAGAAAACCTTTATGTAATGTATTGCAATTCCTCGAATTACGCGACAAAATGACACATTTCGTTAAACACACAATCCTATAAAATGAATTTAAGATATTACATAGACAACCCGTACATTACAGTGAGAGACAAATAAAAGAGCCACGATTTTTTTATCTGTTCCGTTGATGTTCTAAATTCGTAGAATTGTAACCTGATAGTGTTGTGGCCGCAACTGATATTTTATCCTCGAAGTGGCCTGTGCAGCCAGTTTACTGTTTGCACTGTTTATTGCTTTTAACGGCCGTCTATTGCCTTTCCTTATCAGATATTTGCATTGATGCAATAAATTTTTTTCGTATTATCGACCAGAGAACGGGTTGTTTTGCACAATAGATAGTTTACTCGTGAGTACCTGCCCTCTAAAGTTTACCAACTAAAATTAACGGTGTATTTTTCTACTATTTTTGCAATAGTTAGTTGACACTTGTGCCACTCAAATCACTGTAAGTAGTGACTTCTTAATGTATTTTTTTTATTAATTAGTATATACTTTGGGAGCATCAAAAAATAAGTCAAAGTTGTCAAATACGGTAATGAGATCAGAACAGCTGCCTGAAATAAAACGTTACTTTAATTTTAGTAAAGGCAACAAACGAGGAACATAGTCTACCTGTTGCTAAATGATCATTGTGATCCACAGACACCTACATAATAATATTTTCGTAAAAGAGACACAATGCGGGCGGAAGGACTATTGAATCGATATGAAATGCTTTGTTTTTTGTATTTGGGTTTTCGCTCTCATTATTCACCATATCAAAGAAAGCAGCCTTTTCCTCGGTAAAACCCATTCAACACATTAGAATAAAGTAATTTTTCACTGTAGATTATTTACATAATACTGAACGTAATTTTTTTAAACTACACTAAGCAATGTTTGCGTGCTACAGCTTATACCTAGCTGGCTTGTAGCTATATTATGAATAATTGCAGATCTAGAGAATAAAATTGATAATTTACGAAAAGTATCGCACATTAGATATTTCAATTTAAAAATCACTCTGTCTTATAGAATTTCATGATATTAAATGTCCGGCTTACTTCTCAGTGTACGTAAATTGATCTTTTATTTATTGTTTGTCAACTAAACTTTAACTCACTGTCAACTAATTGGCGTTATCATGAAATAAAACTTTTTCAGAAAATAATAATCGCTATCAACGTATAAATATAAAGAATTCACTCAATCACTTCAATGACTGAAAAATAATATTATATTTCACATCTAGAAATAACTTTCTAGACACACAATATACAAGACTAAAAAACTCCTCTCCTCCTCGGTGAAACTGCCACAAAAGAGGAAAAAGAATGGCGACGTTGCGTTCAGGATGGTATTTTGCACAATAAGGATAACATTCACTGCCTTAAACCTTACTTAAAACTATGACAGTGTTTTTGAAAATAGGTGTTAGTTTATTGTATACAACTACTATGAAGTGTACAGTTAAAAAGAACACTATATCCAAAAGATGAATTATTTTGGTTAGGTAAGTTAGATCAAATCATCATCAATGCACGTCGTGAACTTTTAACTCGTACCGTTTTAAGATACTTGGAATCTTTCTACATACTACGTATAATATTCAAAAATTCAAATTCAACACTATATGACTTTGAATCCTTTTACGCCAACCGTCACGTCTCGTTTCCTACGGGAGCAAAAAGTGGGCTACGAATCTAGTATTTGTCGACCACAAATGTATTTGGAAAAAAAGCGTGATTATGTGTATGTAAGTATATGTATGTATAACGAATTTACGTGTAAATTATTATGTCTTAAAATAAACGTTAAATATTCAGTTCATATTTAATAGCCTTATGATAGTAGGCGTTTTATGTTATTGTGGGGCTAATTGGCTTACGGAGTAAAACTGTACCGATACCATTTACGGCATGTTGTTGAGAATCTAGTCCCCAGTGTGGCCCGGCTTGCGTTGGCCGCTTTCATTGCATGCCTCGCCTGCTTATGTCTAACGTTGTCTTTAAAGCCTTGTCTACAGGTCGGAAAGTCCACAAAAATGGACAGTATGACATTGTTTAAGACTAACCCACACGTAATTCAAAATGTCCGCCGTACTTATTCCATCCCTACATATTGCCTATTTGCGTGAAGAAATAAGAGCTCCGCGGACGATCGAACTATCTAGTTATCTAAAATAATAAAATTATATAACATTTATACACAATAAAGTATTCTAAATACCTTGTCGATCACAAAAGCTCTACCTTTATTAATTTTATACCTACGTTGTGTATGCCATATTATTTTATACAAAATAGAAAAAAGTATCCACCGCAAATTACAACATAGATAGTATTTTAAAAACGGCACACGCGTATATCAAAATTATGGTAAACAATGTGCAATTGTTTCCTAGACATTATTAATATAAAACAGAAATGTAACGTGGCGTAGCAGAGAATCGCCCCTAGGGTTCGTATATGTCGACTGCGGGAAATACCTGGAGATTGCGGATTTTTATCCGAAATGAAACAACATGTAACAGAATTATAGATTTCATACTCTTGGACAGTTCAATACATTACTGAGAACTGCTGGCGGAACATCAATATTATTTTGATGCCGAGCCCAACCAAAGTACCAAATTACAGTCATTACATCACAACAACAACCAACAGTTCGATTACCTTCAACATAACTGCGGCAATATCTTAATGTTGAATTGATTGCATGGCTGCTGCGAGTTTCACTGTCAATTAAAACATAAGTAAAATAGTATCTACGGCCTATGTTCCTCAACTTTATTCAGCCCCTTATTAAATACGGGTAATTTCGAAAAATCGATGATTATAATTCAAGGTATAGATAATTTGGCGTTTTATATTTGAAAAAAAAAATGTAATCTGTACATATGGTGTACAGATTGTATATACTTACTGATTTTTTTGTGAGAAATATGCTAAATAGTCTTTATTAGTAGGTAATGAAAAGTTTTGTATGTGTACAAAATGGCACTGATAGATAGTCTGCAAAAGCTGAAATTAGTCACTGAATTCCTTTTATTTTAATAATTTTTATTCGCTAGTTCTACAGAAAAACTGTTAATGATTAAAAACTACAAAATTGTACATTGTGGGGGACGATCTGGCATTGTCTTTTTTAAAATACTAATGATCTTATTCTTAAAAAGCTATAATAAGTTTAAGAGTTTTTGTTTTAATTAATTAAATAAAGCGATTTTTATGATAGAGATAAGACCGTAATTGTATAAATTTATGACTTCTAGCCTAACTATGCATTTGTTAATTGTATAATAATAACAGGTTATATCTAGAAGAAAATACTTCTTTTATAGGAATGGGCTTTTGATAGCGATCTACTTAATCATATGAGTTACATGGATAGCACTTGGATCTTTGGTCAGTTTAGTTAACAAATTTGTCGAATGTAGTGTATAAAAAGAGGCTTTTAAGTAGGAAATATTTTGAAATCGGTTGCCGACACTGTCATCCTTCCCGGTAGAGCACGTTTTTAATCTTTCTCAAAAAGCTATTTCATAAATATAAGTGGCATACACATACCAAATTAATTTAGGAATTGTTTACAGCTTACATTTAATTCATGCTTATATAGTGAAATTACTTTATTTATAAATGGTTTCTGATATGATATCATGCTTAAAATAATTATTTGATGTGATCCTGTTATATTAAACGAAATAAAACTGTTGCATTATATATAATGTAAATAAATTTACAGAAACCCGAAACATTTGGCATGTTTCATGCGATGGTATATTTACTTTCAAAAAACTGCGTATCTCCCTTTAGCGGAAGCGACGTGGCATCCGCCAAATTAGTAACAGGCGGTTCCAATGTTACAAAATGCCCTATTAGTATGGGATGATTTCGCATGGGTATATTTTTTATACTTAATATTATCTATTCTCAACATTTGGTTAAAAGCTAATTTTCATAAAACTATTAGTTCAACATTTGTTGTGCTAAAGTTTATTTTAATATGTAATTTAACTAACACTGTCATGTCTGCACAGTTACATTGTTAGACATCTACATGCATCATCATCATAATTTCAGCATATCACTTGTTCACTGCTGAACATAGGCCTCCCCCATAGATTGCTACAAAAGTTGGTAGCTCTTATTTTGGGAGGATTTTCTCATTGTTGCCACGCTTGGCAGGCAGGTTCGCAACCGCAGTTTAGTTATGCCGATATTCCAGGAAGATGCAGCTGCCCATCTCCTGGTTTTTATTTCCCCTCTGTCGTCTTTACGACACCCAAAGAAGGAGATGCGGTGGTAGGTTCTCTTAAACCGCTACCACACGACTAATTTAGTATACGTAGGTGTACAACCTTATATTACTAAATTCTTAGCTTATTTACTAATAACAGTCTGATAGCTATTACTAAGCATCGAAACCGGCGCAGCGGTAACGGTAAATCACATAGAAAAAAAAAACTGCTGCCTTTAATAGAAGAAATTCTAGTTAAGTTGCTGTTAGCTAAATAGCTAGTTTCTAAGTTTCTACTAAGTTTCTACTTCTTAATCGGTCAAAACTACAATCGACTATTGGTGGGCATATTTTAAATTCGCATCACAAACGTCAATGGCGAAACTCTAGAAGTTGTTCAGGACTACGTCTACCTCGGGCAGATAGTGCAATCAGGTAGAAACAGCTTCGAGAAAGAAGCTGACTCGAGGATTCAACTGGGCTGGGCAGCGTTTGGAAAGCTTCGTCAAGTTTTCTCGTCGACCATACCACAAAGCCTGAAGACGAAAGTCTTTGAACAGTGTGTTCTGCCTGTACTCACCTACGGTGCCGAAACGTAGACACTGACGGTACGACTGCTATACAAGCTCAAAGTCACTCCGAGAGCAATGGAAAGAGCTATGCTCGGGGTTTCTCTGGTGGATAAGATTCGAAATGAAGAAATCCGCCGGAGAACTAAAGTCATCGACAAAGCCTTTCAAGTTTGCAGACTGAAGTGGCAATGGGCTGGACACATCTATCACAGCAGTGACACCCGTTGGAGTAGGCGAGTCCTGGAGTGGAGACCGCGCTTAGGCAAACGTAGTCTTGGGCGTCCCCTGGCTAGACGGTGCGACGATCTGCGCAAGGCGGCTGGCAGCAACTGGATGCGTGAAGCCGAAGATCGGGTAGTAAATGGATCGGGGGTAAATGATACCTATTGGGAGAAGCTTATGTTCAGCATTGGACTTCCACAGGCTGATTATGATGATGATGAATGTCAATTCGTCATCTATTTTTAGTCAAGTAATGTTCTCAATATTGCTTTTACATGTTTTCTTTCTTTTATCGATTTTCGATATATAACTGTATATAAATAATAAGTGCCTGAAAGATTTCATTAGCAATATTTTCGTCAAAGCTTTCGTCAACAATAGTTTTGACGAGGTACTAAAATACACACCTTAATTAAGTAAAATATTTCAAAAGTTCAAATTCTGAACGTAGTATCTTCTTTTATCCTTGATATTAGCTACAGAACCTAAATTTAACAATGAGATTTTGCATTGCCAATAAAAGGTTGATGTTGCAAGATTTTTTGTCTATAATTTAGGTCAGATAATTAAAATAATTAATAACTATATTTTTTTCGACTTTTACGATCTCCACAGAATGTGATAAGATGATGAAGGAAAAATAAAACTAGCGAACTAGTTACAGATAGTGTCCGACCGACATTTCGGTTTCGCCCGCCATCCAGTCGAAACTACCGGCAGAAACCGAAACTACACTAAAAACGAAAATAAAATAAATAAAATAACAAACAATAAGAAATAAGAAATAATTTAAGAAATAAGAAATAATTTATTGCCAATCAAGTAAGTACAGATAAAAATTGTTAAATAATTAAACTCAAAAAAATAATAATAATAATAACTAATAAAATACCCCTTAACTAGTAACATAAAAAACTTAAAATTAAATCGATTTATTAAAAAAAAACAAAGAATCGATTTACTAAAAACAACAAATGGAAAGAATAAAAAGAAAAGAAAATAATGTTTACGTGTTGATTGGCAAAAGGGAAGGACTCAGCTAAGCCAACTACAATTAGCTGTGCTAACTGCGCCGCGCTGATTTTCAATCGATGAGTGATGTGTGTCGTGGGTGGAAGATGTAGTGTGTGTCCGCTTGTGTGTATTTGGTATGCGTGCATAGATACGCATGTTAATGAATATCTGTGTGAATGGAGTACAATTGGGATTCAATGGACGTATGAGTACACAAAGTTCTGTCCGCAAGTACAGTTCTTAGCTTAACCGTATTTTTAAAGGCAAGCTTCAATGTCTCTGTCACTTTCTGTTTATGTAGCAAACCTCTACGATATTTTGCCTTAAACGTTGCTTCGTTTATTTTCTTTCGCATGGGTGGTGGTAAGTCAATATCATTTTAGATGAACAAGACGGCGGTGGGTCTTCAGATTAACAGCTTTTGCTTTCGTTCATTGTTTCACTAACGTCGACAGATTTTTTTTGTATATTTTTTTATTATTTGACTATATTTTCGGTGATGTAATTGCTGTTAGCCTTCTCGGCTTTTACAGCTTCATCGGATACTATTATTTGACTGATGGTCACTGATAGCCCGAAGGCTTCGCCGGATTGAAAGGTGGCCGAGCGCTGAGGACGCATAGCAAAGAACCTTTATTTAGGGATGACTGACACAAGGGCCCACGAGAGTAGACATCGGCTTGGACCGTCATCCTGTTCGCAAGAGTAACTGAGTCGATAGTGCCCAAGGGGGCCGGCCTTGGCTCGGTCAGTTATTTCAATCGGGAGGGCAATATTACAATTAAAATTATCAGGATTATTATTAACTCAGTTTACCACTAATTCGGAATGCGTTTCCGCTGGAGAAGAAATGGCGCAAGAAACTCCAGCGACGCTTCTGTTACTGACACTATTACTAGGGGAAAACCGGCCTGAGATGCAGCCGTATCTCGAATAAGTTTGTCTGATTCGCCCTTGCCGGTGGTGGGAGCGGTAGTGGTCACGTCGTCAGGGTCCTCGAGGATGTCCCTCAGTCTCCTTTCCCCGCGAGTCGACACAAAGGTTGATACTATTAACCTTTATTATGATGTGTTCATATTATTGATGATATTATTATGATAACTTGCCAAGTTGATGATAAGTTCAAATGTCAGATACTGAATAATAGATGTAAAAAATAAAAACAGTATGATAATGTTTAATGTTTCTTTTAATTTCTCACGAAAACATGACCTCTTAGTTCCAGCCAAAAATTAAAAGAAGTTATACAACTTGAATGACTAAAAAACCTGAGCGGTCAAGAAGTTTGCACAGATACATGTGACAAAATTTAGGTGTACACTACACAGGCACAGGGTAAACGATACTTGAATGAAGTTACTACGCAGTACGAATTCTTTAATGAAACTGTGCGCAACCACCTAGCTAAACTAGCTCAGCCACTTATTTATGTTAATTGTGCTATACTTCTGTTAAATTATATTGCACTTCAGCACAATTCTATATTGTGTGGGGAATGCTGAAATATGTACTACAATTAAAATAATTGAAGTTATTAATTCACTTAGAAATCAGATTCGCGAGTTGATATTTGGCGGGGGCGAATCGACTGACAGGCAGAAATTTGGAATTATTCCTAAAAAATGTGTGATTATTTTCATACTAACGTCACTTAGTCGTTGATAGTCCCATACCGCGTAACTAACTTTGCTAAATACCGCGTATGTACAAAAAAATCAAAATTGAGATTTCGCGGCTGTAGATATCTGATTGTGATTGGCATCGACGTTTATACAAGAGAACTCTAATGATGTATTTAGAGGAGAATATAGGGCTATATAAACCAAAGATGGACGCTTGTAGTCCGGTCAATTTAGACATAAAAATAGTGATCAAATAAAGAAAATTCCGACAGAGCCATATCTTCGTAGAGACCTTAGGTTTACCACAAGGAATAAAGTGTCAAAAGTCCCCATCAGTCCCATGTGAGCTTAGGGACTTATTCGGGGCCCAAGGTCAAAATTTTCGGTTTTTTGGATTTTTCTAGAAAACTGTAAGTTTTATCGAAAAAGTACCTTAGAGCAAAGTTGTATATCTTAAAATTCTCTATAAAAATGGGCCTCATGATTTTTTCTCTAAGACCCATTATTTCCCAGATATTGCGCTTGTAAGAATCACGTTCTACATAATATGCACACATTTCCACACCACCTGTGAGGTAGTGTACTCGGCGCGTTTTTTTAACGTGGTATCCCCGGTAGGCCTATTCCACGAACCTTTATGACGTTATTTTCAGGAACAGTAATTATTTAATAGTATGAAGATTTTTGATATGGGTTACTGAGTTTAACTGTCGTTCTAACTTTTTTTTATTACTTTAATCTGACTCATACTCTTCATATTCAACTTCAACAATCATGTTTTCTTCAATTTCTTCTTCTTCTCCGTCCTGTTGATGAACGCTTAGAAATTGTTCAAATGAAGATGAATCAGTTGTCTCTTCATCAAAATCACATGAATCTTCCTCTCTTGTATTTAATTGAACATTTGAGCAAGAGACACCTTGGCAATTGGTACACGCTGGTGAACACTGCAACCCTACTTTTTTACAGCCACATTTGGCACTACAGCCTTTCTTGCAATTGCAAAAAATAGTGTTAAGAAGTTTTTCTGGAGCAGGGGGCAGTAAAGTTCGAATCGGTTCCAAAGTTCCAAAGGTTCAGTTCATTGCCTTGCCATGTCTGAACTTGATAGTATACTCGAAACATATGTTGAGTAGCAGATGCCGATGTTGGAGGAAGACAAGATAGCTGTACTTGCTTTTTGTTTCGTGTATTTTTTACAAATGTTAAATATCTGTACGAATCTATGCAAACAATTTTTTTTGGAGCTCCATAAACCGCAAGAAGAAACCGAATTCCTTTAGTAATTAGTATTTTAGGTGAAGAATTAATTTCTGTAAATACTTTTGCGCATCATCCCGTGGGTGTCGTAAAAGTCGACAGAGAGAAAATTAAAACCAGAAGATGGGCAGCAGCATCTTCCTAGAACATCATAATAAATAAACTGCGGTTGTCAACCCGCATGCCAAGCGTGGCAACTATGGCAAATTCCCCCCAAAATGAGAGCTACAAACTTTTGTAGCAATCTATGGGGGAGGCCTATGTTCATTAGTGGACTAGTGATAGGCTGAAATGATGATGATGAGTCAATCAAATCATTATTTTCGAATAATTTTATTACTGAATTTATGCCCCTTCTAAATATTGCTGACGTAGTATCGCATCCGGTTATCGCATGTAAAAATAAAATAAAGTTTTGGCATTTTGGATAAGCTGATAAACTTTTAGAAGAATATATTTCTGTCCGTTGCTGGGCCTTCCCAGGTTTTAAAAAGTAAATAATTTTATCAGATGGAGTCCTTGCAGTGAGTAGTACTAATAAATCAACATCTTCACCCACTACAGTAGTTGTATTTCTTGCATTCAATTGTTCTATTGCTTTTTGCTTGCTTGAGTACCTAAATATGTATATACGTGGCATTTGTGTGCATACTATGTAGAACATGATTCTTACAAGCGCAATATCTGGGAAATAGTGGGTCTTAGAGAAAAAAATCATAATGACCATTTTTATAGAGAATTTTAAGATCTACAACTTTGCTCTAAGGTACTTTTTCGATAAAACTTACCGTTTTCGAGAAAAATCCAAAAAACCGAAAATTTTGACCTTGGGCCCCGAATAAGTCCAGCTCACATGGGACTGATGGGGACTTTTGACACTTTATTCCTTGTGGTAAACCTAAGGTCTCTACGAAGATTTGGCTCTGTCGGAATTTTCTTTATTTCAATTGTCTAAAATGACCGGACTATTGTGATTTTTGTTATTCTTACAGGGTAGGTAACATAGAAGAAGAAGCTTACCAGCAGTATATCGAAGCAAAAAATTTAGGGCGTGAAGAAAAGAACAGAGATAAAGAAAAGGAAAAGTTAAAAACAATCATCGCTTTAACTGCTGACTTGCAAGCCGTGAAGCTATGTCCTTCTTTAAACGCTTAAGCGTTATATTTTAAAACTAAACTAGCTGTACATAACTTTACGATTTATAATCTTGGAAAGCACCAAGTCGATTGCCATTGGTTTGACGAAACTGCGTGTGATCTCAAACTTTTTTCCAACTATCTAACAAAGTTGTTAGAAGTAGACCCAAAAGATGTCGTCATTTTGAGCGAAAGATGCACAGCGCAAAATAGAAATAATGTGGTGGCAAACAGACTTCTCATGTTGGCAATGGAGATGGACGTGACTATCACCCAAAAGTACTTAGAAAAGAGCCACGCACAAATGGAGGTTGACTCCGTACATTCCGTCATTGAAAGAAAATTAAAAAATGTCGTTTTTTGCCGTCTCAGTAAGCATCGATAATAAAAAAAGCTAGAATTTCCGTTCCATGCCATTGCCATTTCCGTACACAGTTAAACAACCAGACCACACGTTCTTCAAAGATTACAGTGCCAAAAAGTTCCAAATACATGACTCAATAAGGCCTGGACGAGGGGTTGGCGACGGCTGCGTTGTTAATCTACGCGTGTTGCAGTATAACCCTAACGGAACAATTGAATACAAAAATAATTTTCAAGCTGATTTTAGCCCCTTACCTCGAAGGCCTAAAAATATCTCATTACCCTTATCAAGTATTCATCTACTTCATTCATCTAGATTACCAATTACGGAAACAAAACACTTGCAAGAACTAAAAAGTGTAATACCTACTGATTGTCACGTATTTTATGATTTTTAAAAGCCTTTTTTGCCTTGTAAAAAGGGATAATAACTTTTATTTTAGGTAGCTTTTTTAGTATGTTGATTTATGGTTAGTACCTAAATTATATTAGTCTTAATGATACTCTGAGTAATTTGAATTTTTATAGTTAATTATGATAACTTTTCAGTGATTGGTTTGTTCCTAAATGATAATAGCATCTCATTGCTTTGAGACACTTTGTTGCTTGCTCAAAAAGTTATTTTGAATGATTATATTTTCATTAGATCTATCTATAGATAGATTTTTATTAGGTACATTATTTTTGTGATTTGTTGGCTGTGTTAATTTTGAGATTGATAAATGACTTCATAAAGAATATTGTTAACCTAAGAGATTATTTAGACTGATTTTTGTTATTGGTAGGACGCTATCTTTAATTTTTTTATAGTGATAGAACAGTTTATGATTAAAATGATTAAGAATGTTGACGGCAATACTTAATGTTGTTGAATAAATAATTGATTAAGATTATAGCATAATTTTATTTGTTCAAAACTTCGCGCAAGTACTGTTATTAATCCAGAACCGTTTGAAACTATACCGCGTAAGTGATTTTGTGAACAAACTACTGGAAATTGTAACTTTAAAATTATTGCATCAGTTAAAGAAGAACACAATTATCCTAAAAATTTGCAAAAGTGTACATATGCGGTATTTATCAATGCTAGTTACGCGGTAGGGTACTATCAATGACAACTTGACGATTGTGGTGCTAAAGCTAGTGTGTGCTGTTGATTCTTTAGCATTGAATTCGATTTCCAGCCTATTTATCATTATTGTTTTAGGTGTACTGGTATAAATAGCTTAAGACATTTATACACTCGGCGTCAAAAAAATAGCACATCCGAAAAAAATAATTTAAATACTATTTTAACACAACAGGCCAATGGCAATGTTGTGGTTTGAGGGTATCATTCGAAAGGTAATTTCATTAGCTTTCAGGAATTTTAATTGAATTTTACTTTTATAACGAGACGAAAGAGAAATTAAAGAAAAAGACAGGGTATGTACAAATTTGCAAATTAATAATTTAAAAAAAAACTTAATAAATACAAAAAAAGTTCTTAAAACCTAGTGTTACCCCCCCTTGCCTTGATAACGGCTTCCATGCGATTCCTCGTCTCATCAGAGAAGAGTACGGTCCGCCACTGTTCTAGAGTCCACTCGCAATGATTGCGAGCAAACTAGGCGATCTCTGCGATGCTGTGCAGTAAGTTTTGGACCCTTAGCAGGTCTATGGGCTGTTAAACTCTTTTCGTGTAACCTTCTTCTTATCGTAGAAACACTCACAGATGTTCTCCGAGTTGATCGAAGCTGTTGTTGCAACTCAACAGCATTTGTAAAACGGTTTCGTAAAGATGTAACGATGAAACGGTCATCTCTTTCTGATGTGCACCGTTTTCTTCCAGATCCCGGTTTTCTAACATAACCACCAGTCTGCTGAAAACGTTGGAATACCCGTCGAACTGAAAAACGGGACAGGTTCAACTGTCGAGCAACGTCACACTGCCGCATCCCCGACTGCAATCACTTGAGCGGCTTCTTCAGAGCTGGTGTCCATCTTTACTTGTTCACGTGTGTTCACTGCAGTCTAAATTACGACTGGCCCATATTTCATCCAGATCGACCCCTTTATACCCTTTTTAGGTGGTGTAACTAGCGTCATTACTAACGAGCATTTGACAGTGTTTATTTTTGACGCTCTATAATGATAAATGTTTTAATGATTTCATGATTTTTTTATTAATAATGTAAAGCTATTCAAATACCCATTTCAAACATACCAATATTTATATAAATATAATTCGTTTCTAGCCATTACAGCCATTTTTCGCGCAAACTCAGAGAGGTGCGATTTTTGTGACGCTGAGTGTATTACCTTTTAGCGGCGGATAAATTCGTTGTCATTGTTTTCATATCTGACACAGATTGCTACTAGAATCTTGGTCTTTAAAATGGCATGCACTCTACAGCCATCTGACTCAACATGATCAGCTAGTGCATATAAGTCATAAAAGCTTAAAACTGATGTCTTAGAGTGAAGTTCTTTACAAAACAGGACTCTGTAATTTAAAGTTCAGAGTGACACAGCAACTGTTATGAGCAGGCATGACACCATCACAACAACAAGTAACTAGCTTTTTGTGTGAAAAATCATCATATAGTAGTAAGGACATAAGGATAAAACAAAAGTTTATTTCAACTTAGCCTATATTCAGATCCCTAATCCCAAAAGATTCAGTAAGACACAATTTTTAGTAATAAACATCTTTAATTCTTATATCACTCCCCAAACTTCTTCAAATGCTGTACACAACTTTGCACAAGTTAACGCAGCTGATAAAGGATAGTTGCTTATAGAAATTACATCTTCTGAATAATCTGCTTCCACTTGACCATGAGCCATAGCTCCAACTATAAGGACTATTGGGTCATCTTTAGGAACCAAGTCCCGACATGTTTTTACCGTTTTAGAACTGAAAGACAGTGGTTACTTTTCTTACTCCAACAGGTAAGTGAGAGGTTATAGGATTCTTTATTACTTTTAACAACTTCATAGGACCGTCTGAAGCTCTAATGGCAAATTTATGAAGAAGTTGAACTGAAACAAAAATATATGAATGTATGAATGAATGTACAAGAAAGGCGATGGGCTCACCACCTATCACACCAAGTGCATTATATTGTTTTGGTGAAATGTGGATTGTGGCAGTCATCTGTTTTGCAGTGAGTGCCCAGTCTCTGACTACCCCTTATGAGATACAGTTGTGATCTTATGTATGTATGTATGTACAAAATATAAAGAATATGCATTTACATAATATTGGTCACCCAATAATTCTTTTATTTGTTTAGTATAATAAAACTAAATATATTTTCAATATTTTTAAACATATTACTAAGATTATTATATAAAACGGAATCTCTGCTCCCACTACCATATCCCAGCCATCCCTAATCAGAATTGCAGTCATATATTCAAACAACATAAAGACAAATATTGCAAGGTACATACCCATTAACCCTGCAAATCTTTTAAAAGTTCTTGGTATTCTTGTTTGAGGATTAATTTCAATGAGAACATTTTTTTCTGTGTGGATATAAACTTGCAAAAGACCTGCTCTGTTTAAAGGTGAATCCATCAACATTAGTAAAGATTGATGAGTGATGTCTGGGCGACAGGAACCAGGCTCCCTGTCGTTTCTTCTCAATATGCCTGTATGATCATCACAGTTCAAAAGTTCAAAACTATTACCATTCTGAAAACAAATAAGTCAGTAATTATTGACTAGCATAGTTTACTACGTTTAAACTATAATTAAATAAATAATCTCAGCGTGATTTTTTGTAGAAGTATTTAAACATAACCCTACCTTGACTGTTTCTAGCTGGGCATTTTCCAAGATAACAATTAAACGTTTCTCCTGCTTCTTTATATGAGATGTAACTAAATGCTTGGGTATAGGATCATACTCAAAATCGTCTTTATTTCCTGCCAATTTTCTTTTTTTCCCCATCTTCACCGGTTATATTATTTTCATAAATATAATATTCAATTATTTTACATAAATATCTCTAAAATAGCGAATCTTAGTCGAAATTATTTTAAGTATTGATTATTAAAAAACTGAAAACGTTATAAACTCTAATATGATGACACCACACGTGGTTAATTTAAAAACAAAACAAAGTAATGATTAAGAATAGTCGGATCCAAAGGAAATGTCAAATTGTCAATTTATGGTTTGAAGTTTGACAAATATGTCACTGTCATTCTTAGATCTACGCTGCCATTAACAAAAATAAGTTAAGCGTTAATAAATTCTCATCGACTTAAAAACATAGGTGTACAAATAAGTTTTGAATAATTTATAAAAAAGGCGTAACTAGTATTAAATCACATCGTACCATTTTGTAACTATCATGTTAAAGTGTCGCCATTTTCTTCTAATAATCAGTATGTGCCATTTCGCTAAAGTGTAATCAACACGCATTTTTCATGCTCTAACCAGTGTCAATGTCATGGTTTGTGCTTTTGTTTTAGCCTCCTCAAGGTTCTAGGCAAGATATACCAACATCTGCTTCTCCCCCGCATAAGAGACTTCATGCAGTTTCGAGGGATTCCCATCCACGAGCAGTTTGGATTCCGAGCCAAACACTCATGTACCCAGCACATTCAATTCCGTTTCATACGCGGGCTTCATAACGAAGCGCTCTTCTTCGACGTGGCGAAAGCGTTTGACATGGTCTGGCACAACGAGCTCACATACAAGTTATATGGACTCGGTGTGCCATATCAACTCGTACTCATTAAACGAAATTTACATTTAAAAAAAAACGACGATCGACGTCTCATTGGCTTAAGTTCATACGGAACCCAATGACCTCGTTTTTGCACAATACCCATAGCCTTGAGACGGTTTGAAATCGCATGTTGAATCATTCCCAAGATTTCGGCGAGCTCCTCTTGAGTTTGCTATGAATCTTTATCCAATAATGCCTCACATTCAGCGTCTTCAAACTTTACTGGGCTTCCGTCGCGTTCTAAGTCACTGTCAGTGTTTCAAGTATTACTTGTTTTAGATAAGTAAGATATTCCCTGAACTTATAAACTATTTTTAAACAAGTACATACTACATAATATACCTATTACATGTTATAGATGCCGTGTTTACCCGTTAGTTAATGTTCTTGCGGCGGAACAAAGAATTGACATATCTCATATAATGGCTTACCTGCCACTTTGAGCCAGCATTCGATTATGAGCCTTGGATATTGCTGTCGAGGCCCAGTAGTAACAAAGTATTGTTACTACTGGGCATCATGTGGTGAAGTTTGAATATATTGAACAGTTCGTATTGGGATCCTGTCATACATACGGGCAGTTATGCAAAACAGTTTCCGAGTATAGTGGTGTGAGGGATCTTGTTATTGCTTCAGAGATTCAGTTTTGTATTATTTGGCTGCTAATGGTTCTTTCTGTTATATGTACAAGCACAGCGGTAACAGATCCAATGGTTTCAAGGGCTGCTGTGGTGTGCTGTTGTCATGCATTTGCTAGCAGTGGTTAGTTTGGTTTTGGACCACCATTCTACTGTGGCGTATGAGATCATTTAAGCGGGTGATCATCTTATACAATGATCATAGAATGATTTTGGGTGACAAATCCCTGCGTTGGAAATTCATCCTTTTACATTGCCAGTTTTTTTTTATAGGAAGAGGAACGAGACAAGCAAAACACTCACCTAGTTAGTACAACGTCTGCCCATAACAAATGCTGTGTTATCCAGAACGTTTCTGTCTGTAACCAAACTTGGCTCGTTCCCCTGTCACATCGGTTATTTATCTTCTAATGACAGCTAAAGTTCGGTGCTGAATAATCTGGGAAGGTGATAACTATTCAGTATTCGTTTGTGGGTGAACATCACCATTTTTGTTTTATTTGGGTTAACTATTACTACAAGCTTATATTTCATGTAAAAGTATTCTACTATGTGTATTACTGCCTGTGTAAGGCTATTATGCCACTTTCTCATTGGGGTAGGCAGAGAAATCATATTTCCACTAGCTACGATCCTGACAATCATCTTCTACTTGCATTAGTGTTTTCATACAAGCTTGTCGGTTGCAACTACTTTTGACGAGGCCTTTCCTTAAAACGACTTCGATCTCATTGTTTTACGTTTGTCTACGTCGATCTATATCGGCTGGCCCATTCACACTCGCCTCATAAATTTGTTTCGTCAATCTTCTTTCACCCCTCCTCTCTGCGTGTCCAAACCATCTAAGCATCCCTTTCTTTATTTTTGTCACTAAATCATCTACAAGACCACAACGTTCTCTTATCACGCTGTTCCTGACTTTGTCTATCAAAGTCACTCCAGTTATACTTCTCAAAATTTTCATTTTCCCAGCATTAATCTTATTTTCATGTTTCTTCTGCCAGACCCAATATTCACTACCGTACATAAGTGTGGAGACTAGTACTCCTCTATGTACAGCCAGTAGCAACTTTTGAGATACGTTTTGGCCTCACAGTGGTGTTACTAGTGGTAGGATTCCTATGCAGGAATCCGTCTAGGTAGGGACCACCCAAGGAGTCCTATGCAAGAATCCGTCTAGATAGGTACAGTTATTGTGCCTTGAAGTAGTAGTGTGTAAACATTACTGTATTTCGCTTTTAAGGGCACTGTGAGCTAGTGTAATCACTGGGCATATAAAACTTAAGAACTGATGTCTCAGGGTGATGGGCACAGTGTGGTGTCACACATAATGGGTAAGACAGCATTTTCTATAGGCAAACGTTACACTTACCGCTCACTTCACCATCAGGTGAACGTTTTGCTCGTTTCATCGCTTTAAGTTAAAGCCCCATATACATGATTTCCTGCCAACACTCTTCGCTCAAAATCAATGTCGTACTTGCTGTCGCTCGTAAATTTTGAACCCAAGTATACAAACTCTTACACTTGTTCCACTCTTTCTCCTTCAATCAGAACCCTGCAATCCGTCATACTTTCTTCTCTTTCAAAAACCATTACTTTCGTCTTATCTACATTCATTTTCATTCCTTTGCTTTGTAGAGCATCATGCATGATGATGCTAATGATGGAGGATGGAGGCATTTGACATACATACATAAGATCACGACTGTATCCCATAAGGGGTAGTCAGAGACTGGGCACTCACTGCAAAAACAGATGACTGCCACAATCCACGTTTCACCAAAACAATGTAATGCACTTGGTGTGATAGGTGGTGAGCCCATCGCCACCATGCGCTGTTGGGTGCACAGTGCAGTTTAATTCCTTACTCGCCTTTTACGAGATCCATTGGACGAGATGGAGTGGTAGTATTCTTTTAACGAGCCGCCACCACACGGCTAAATTGACGGTCAGATTATTCATTCATCATCCAAACTCACTTTCTTTCAAATCTTTCAAGCAATTGTCTAGACATCCCTGTCTAACACCTTTTTCGATATTAAACCAGTCAGTGTAAGCTCATTTTACACAGACACAAGGTTATTATATGTATAAATATTAAACAACAAAATTCAAGGCACAGTATCCACGAGCATTTATTTTTAATAAACATAGATCGGTGAGTTGTGGTACCTAAGGGGCCGGGCGTTCGACATAAAATTTCATAGTACGCGAGTGACCTGAATTCGATCCCCGGCGCCAGCACCTCTAAAATTGATCTCCAATTTTATGTGCTGATTTACTACGTGCTCAGATGTGAAGGAAATCGAAAGAAGGCTGAATGTCTCCATAGGCATTAGTGGCAGTGCTTCTTCGGAGACGCTCCCATCGGTGGTCGGTAGTATACTTAGCTTCTGCGTAAAAATAAATCAGACCTTCGTCAAAGTCCAGGTTTCACTGAACACTTGCATCTCCCGAGTTGGAAGGCAAGTTGGTCATAAACTTGTGATTACGATACAACACTTCGCACTTTGATCCTGATGTCCATCACCGATCTATTTTAGTTATAGCATTTTTGAGATAATTTTGTGATCAATTAGATACCACGGTATTTTTGTTGTATTTTCTTTAAGTTTACCGATGACATCCACGCGATATGATGCGGATGACAGGATCGGTTTCATTAGCCTTAATTACTCGTACTACATACACTCGGCGTCAAAAAAATCGCACATCCGAAAAAAAATAATTTAAATACTATTTTAATACAACAGGCCAATGGCAATGTTGTAATTTCATTAGCTTTCAGGAATTTTAATTGAATTTTACTTTTATAACGAGACGAAAGAGAAATAAAAGAAAAAGACAGGGTATGTACAAATTAATAATTTAAAAAAAAAACTTAATAAATACAAAAAAGTTCTTAAAACCTAGTGTTACCCCCCCTTGCCTTGATAACGGCTTCCATGCGATCTGTCATGGACATTATAAGGATCGCAACAGCCTCTTGGGGTATTTGTTCCCACTCTTCAAGTACCGCATCTTGGAGCTCTTGAAGAGTGGCTGGAGCTGGATCTCGAGCTCGCACGCGCCGTTTTAGGTCATCCCAGAGATGTTCTATTGGGTTAAGGTATGGACTTCGTGCTGGCCAATGCATAACAGGGATATCGACCTCCTGTAAATAATCCCGTACAATAGCCGCGGTGTGGCAACGAGCATTATCATGCATTAACATGAATCCGTCACCGACATAACCAGAATACGGGACCACATGTTCCACCAGGATTTCAGTAATGTACCGACCAGCATTTAATAACCCTTGCCCACGGCCACCCCGAGTCCGGGAAACGCACACAAGTTCCGTTTTCCCGTCGACGGAAATGCCGCCCCAAAACATACACGAGCCACCCCCGTATTCGACGGATTCTTCGAAGCAGGGTTGTGTGAACCTCTCCCCCTGTCTTCTGTAGACCCTTCTACGTCTGTCATTGCAGAAGAGACAGACCCTCGTCTCATCAGAGAAGAGTACGGTCCGCCACTGTTCTAGAGTCCACTCGCAATGATTGCGAGCAAACTCTAGGCGATCTCTGCGATGCTGTGCAGTAAGTTTTGGACCCTTAGCAGGTCTATGGGCTGTTAAACTCTTTTCGTGTAACCTTCTTCTTATCGTAGAAACACTCACAGATGTTCTCCGAGTTGATCGAAGCTGTTGTTGCAACTCAACAGCATTTGTAAAACGGTTTCGTAAAGATGTCGTAACGATGAAACGGTCATCTCTTTCTGATGTGCACCGTTTTCTTCCAGATCCCGGTTTTCTAACATAACCACCAGTCTGCTGAAAACGTTGGAATACCCGTCGAACTGAAAAACGGGACAGGTTCAACTGTCGAGCAACGTCACACTGCCGCATCCCCGACTGCAATAGGGTAATCACTTGAGCGGCTTCTTCAGAGCTGGTGTCCATCTTTACTTGTTCTTACTTGGGTTACTTGTTCACGTGTGTTCACTGCAAAGTCTAAATTACGACTGGCCCATATTTCATCCAGATCGACCCTTTTATACCCTTTTTAGGTGGTGTAACTAACGAGACTTTTGTGACGCTGAGTGTAGTTCATATAAGATAATCTTTCTCAAACGGTAGTGTCAAAAAACAGTATCCAGTTTACGTTTACTCAAAGATTATATTATCTATAAGCGTTTACTCTTTGATTCTTATTTTGACAGTTGATTTTGTTCTTGAGAATTGAAAACCTAAACTAGTAATATTGAATTTGCTATTCAATATTATTAAATATTAAACCTACTTACATTTTTTTGGGCAAATAATATTTATATATAGATGTAATTATTAACTTTGATTGATCACAAATACTAAATTAACATAATTTTAATTAATTTTGTCCAAAACATGGCAAATGACAGAGAAGTACTGCGTGAAATTTGGGATGGGAAATTACCTATTTGTTTTCAGTTAGAACAAGAAGAAATCATGGAAATCCAACAGCCTGATCCGTTTTACGTTATGGTTCCCAGGCTTAGTTATTTTCCATTAGTAACAGATAAAGTAAGAATACTTCTTAAGACTTCATACAAACATTGTGGAAATTCATTGCGATCAAATTGGTTAAAAAACCCATTTCATCTATAGTTTATTTGTCTATTGATATCATATTAAAATCAATACAATATGTTTGTATGTTAATATCCAAGGAGGTGAATCTAAGATACAAAAACTAAGTTACCTTCTGAGATTTAATATCTATCAGCCTCCGATCAACGAATTCTCTGAACTAGGACAAGAACTTCACAGTGGCACCCCATTCTGTCAGCATTTTAGTTAAAGATTTGGAATTTGGGGCCTTCTTGAATTGCCGCCAGGAAAAGTGCTCCATTTAGGGGCTGCTATCTATAAAATATGTAATTTTCTTGACATTAGCTTTGCATATGGGAAATGTCAAAATACACTCTATATACATAACTGCCCACAAAAAAGCAGTCTTACGTTATGAAAGTACATGTATGTAAGTTTCTTTAATCCACCATAACTTCCGAATGCCTGAACCAATTTAAATGTATGAGATATAGTGGGAATCCTTGTTTTTTTCTTTGTATTATAATTATTAGTGAAATTCCTCCGGTATGGGAAATTATGATGTAATTTTTGTGACTACAATTTTTTCTTTAGATGAAAAGACATTTTCTTCGTTACATTTCCCAAGAAAATGCTGATAATGAAATGTGGCTGGATTATAATGGACAACCACTTAAATGGCATTATCCTATTGGTTTCCTGTATGATCTTTATTGTGGCAGTGACCCACAGTTGCCCTGGACATTGACTGTACATTTTACTAAATTCCCAGAAAATATACTTCTGCACTGTTCAAATAAGTAAGAAACAATTAATTTTCTTATTTTATCAAATAATAATCAGAAATAAATAAGAAATTATTACTTTTTCTAGGGATGTTGTAGAAGCACACTTTATGTCAACAGTCAAAGAAGCAGATGTACTAAAACATAGAGGACAAGTGATGTCAACAATGCAAAAAAAAGATCACAATCAATTATGGTTAGGTTTACAAAATGGTAAACCCTATTTAAAAGTATTTTGTTTCAGTAAATTCTATTGTAATTAATATACATACTATGTTGAACCTTTTCAGACAAGTTTGATCAGTTTTGGGCTATAAACAGGAGATTAATGGAGACGCATGGAGAAAATGAAGGCTTTAAACATATTCCTATAAGAATATACTCTGATGATGGTACATGCATTCAACGCCTAGTAAGCCCCAAAAATAATGATGGCAGTAGAAAAATTCTACTGCAGTTAATTTCTGAAATATTTCCTGATAAACTTGAAGGTAGGTTTAGCAGTATATTTAAACAACGAAAAAGTAATTTAACTTTCTCACTGCAGCATCACTTGTTAAAAGGTCAAGTTATTTGCTAATTACATATATTTGTTGTATCAAATCGCATATTATTATACATATTGTTTTTATGTTTTAGTTAAGTTGAGGACACATGGTATAATGATTCCAACAGACACCCCATTGCAGTGGCTTTCTGAACACATGAGTTATCCTGATAATTTTCTTCATCTGTGTGTTTTTTAAATTAGTATTAAAAATTATATGAAAGCTTTATATTAATAAAAACAATCAGTTAATTAATAATAATATTTTGACACTTGCAAATAATAAATATGCTGATATAATATATCAGGAGTCAGTTTTTTTCCAAAAAATAAGGATTATAATGTTTGACAAGGAAGATCAACAAAAAAGTATGTATGTATTTTTGCCGTTTAATTTTTTTCTATTAAAATAACATTTTCTTTTTTTTAGTATCAAGATATTAAATATTTGCAACAATTTTATTTTGGTAACAAACTATATAAAAAAATTTGACCTTATGATTATCAGAGAATTGTCTGTTCTCTGTCAGGATTTATTTTGCAGAATGTAAGCATGACATACAAGGCGTGAATAAGTTGATATTTCGCAAATGTCTACTTTAAAGGGCAGCTAATTTAAAGTTTTTTTTAACAAATTTTTGTATGGAATTTTCACATAATGTATAAATAATATTAAATTATTGTTAACTAGCTGCTGCCCGCGATTTCGTCCGCGTGGATATAAGTTTTTTAAATATCCCATAGGAACTATTTGATTTTCCAGGATAAAAAGTTTAAGTCAGTCTCCAGGATCTTAGCTATCGCTGTGCCTAATTTCGTCAAGATTGAGTTGAGGCGTGAAAAAGTAACAAAAAGACAGAGTGATAATGAGAGTTACTTTCGAATTTATAATATTGGTATGGATTTCGAGAAGTAATAACGACATTGAGTTGTTCACTGACTACTTTTCAAGATATTGATGGATTGTATGGTTATGTATGTCTTGCATTTCTTAATGAAAGTAGACTATGTCTTACTACTATTACTGTATTAACAATTTCTTGTAGTTCAATGCGTTGCTATTAGAGAATGTAATCTCGAGCCAAGATCGCAAGTTCGAGATCTCGCGGGACTAGAAATTTCGATCTCGGCATTTTCAAAATTTCGGGTACTTTTTGAAAAAGTATTGTTTTTATTCGGAAAACTAAAACATGACGAAAACTGTTAAGTGATTAATAAAGACACAACATTAAAAAATAAAATGTTTGTTCTTATCTTAATATTACTAATGAATGAATCATATGGTTATTCTAATCATTTACTTATTATTACTAGTGAACACAATTACCCTCTTTTTTGGTACATTCAACCAACAATGTATTTCCCCAGTAATTACACTAGCTACCAGTGAGTGCCCTGGTACAGTACTGTGCAAACAGTCATGTTAAGGTAGAAGCAAAAAATAATCTTACTCTTCATTGCGTTTCCATGAGCAGTATAGTGACAGCATTGCATATTATGGTGTTATTCTGCACGAATAAAGGCTGTCCGTACAATATCTTAGTCGCCTATTACGACACCTCGGTAGAAAAGAGGTAGGTGCTATTCTACTCTAATGGTAATAAAAGATGTCAAATAGGTTTTATAGTATTAAACTAATACCTAAAACACAGCAAATGAAAAAAATTAATTTACATTACAAAGAATGTAACTTGAACAAACTAAATAGTTAAACAGTATCACCAAAAGATGGCGATGATGTAATTTTCTGAATTATGTTCTACGCCGTTGAGATTTTAGCTTAATAGTGCCACGAGTTGGATATTCGGATTTTCGTGGTCGACGAACGGTAGAATTCTGAATTGATTGTTTGAAATGTAAACTTAGTGCATTTTTCGTCGGATTATTTAAGTTGGTCCAATTAATAATAGTTGATTGTTGGTAACATTTTTTTAACGTCGCATTGTGGTAGATCTCTAAGCAATTTCCACCGTCAAAGTACAACAATAGTTAATTAGCATTATCAATAGTAGGCGTTTTGCAAATAACGTCCTTTTTTTAATATCGCTTAACACCGCAATTATCCGCCGTTGCATGACTTAGAGACACGATTTCTTCAAATATTTGCTCCTGGCCCGCGCTATTCGTTGCCAAGCTGTAAAAACCAAAACGGCTAACAGCAAAAACGTCATGGAAAATAAATACCAAATATTTGTCGACATGAATTTAGATGGCAAAGTTAAGGAGCTATTTATGTATCTAAGTTTCGTTTAAACCAAACCTGCCTGGGCATCACCGAAATTATATCAAATATTTGTCGAAGTCTGTGGATGATATCTTAAAACTCTGTGTGTTGTTGATGGTATGGAAATCGGGTGAATGTTGTATTGAACTCGTAGCAGTTGTCACAACTTTGGAATTGACCGTTATTTTTTTTTATTTATTTAATTGTAGGGTTATTAATTATTATTGTAGGATAGTTAGTTTAGGTTTACATGTTGTAAATACTTATTTTAAATTCTGTTGTAAATCAATACGAATAAATAAAATTGGAGTGATTTGGCAATAAAGTTTTTTTCTTAAACTCATTTAATGGGACATTAAGTATTGTATGAGTTTAAGAAAAAAATAATAATTTGAAACAAACTAAAATGGTACCTCTGTCTATTTGTTACCTTTTCTCGGTTCAATTCCTGAACCGATCTTCGACATATGATACTTTTTATCCCAAATATAAATTAATAATTTCCTGGGGATATTTAATAAACCTATATCCCTGCGGACGAAGTCGCTGGCATCAGTTAGTAGAATATACGTATTTTAATTCGGTTGGTTTAGAAGTTTTTTTTGTTATTGAATAAAGTGACGAATGGAAACCAAGATACCACAAACAAACAAAATCAGTTATATAAGTATAATTATAGAAATAAAACTAATAAATAAACAGACAAATCTAAAAAGTTTTTAATGAAGCTGATGATGTAAAATCACATTTAATTCAGTTTTTTGCTGACAAAAATCAGAAGTTTTAAGACAACCAGCACCTGTTCTGGTAATTTGATATTGGTTATTTAAGAGAACCAAATTAATAATAGCGTAATTAAAAACTTTACCATTTAAGGAGTTCAGTTTAGAACGAAATAAATGATGAACTGAAGGCGCAAGGTCAGGGCTATATGGTGAATGTGACAACACATCCCAACCAAGTTCCAACAATTTTTGGCGAGTGACTAAAGATGTGTGATGTGGGGCTTTGCATTATCATGCTGAAAAACAACACCCTTACGATTTGCCAATTCTGGCCGCTTTTCTTTTTTCATAAACGACGAACTTCCATTACAAACTTTTAACCCCGTTAGGGTATGAATTTTCAAAACCCATTTCTTATATTGCTTACCTACGTATATATGGAGCTCTTGTGCTTAATAACATGCTTCTAAACCCAGCAGTTTCGGTTGTTCGTTAATCAGTGTCAGTCAGTTACTCCTTTTATATTTTATCTATAGATTTATCTCCACTATGGCATGAATTGTGAATATTTACTATACATTTAATTTACTTTATACATTTAAGAATCTCTTGTGCAAAATCTCATGCTTTTAGATCTAAAGGTTTCGGTTGTTCTTTGATCAGTCAGTCAGTTTCTCTAGATTTTCATTATTTAGCTGTTTTTATCTTATGTACTATTTCGATTTCTCATTGTCGTAAGAAACTATTTACCACCCCAGCCTGTAAGTCTGACACGTAATACTTGAATGCCGATCCATTGGACTTTACAGAATGCTAAATTATATAAATAAAAAATGGATTAGTTTTGTAACTTTACACTTTACATAAATAATAAAAAAGTAAAATAACAGTAACTGTCTCACGGTCGAGCACAAGTCTATATTTTTTGTTCCTTTTTAGAGCCCGAAATGTGTGCCACGCTGCTCCACTACTGGTTGGCAGACTTCATATGTCGAAAGCCGTGGTAGCTCAGGGGCCAGGCGTTCCTCTTAAATTTCACAGTACGCGATTCTCCTTGGTTCGAAAATTTTTAACTGCAATTTTTAGTGCCGATTTGCCACATTCTCGTAAAGGAAAACGGGTGAAAACGTGCGTCTGAAAAATGAATATTTCGACGACCCGTGTTACCAGTTCTTACTTAAAGTTTTAGCATTGAATTTATTAATAAGAGCGTGTTTTTAAAGAAAACTGCATATGGAAATTATATACAATCAGGTACATATTAAGCCAAAATGGATGGCCGATGATGATTAAGAGTTAGCTTTTAGCAGTTTTTTTTTGTACATTAGCTTTGAGCTATTTTTTCATTTAATTCGAAACAATATCACAAAGTTTTCTTAACATTATCAATTTTTTACAATTCCTCTTTTGGCTTATACTTTTGAATTACATAGGGAATGTGTTTCGTAAATCGTTTACATCCATTATTTGCAAAAATAGGTTGATCTTCGGTTGGCCCATATGTGATGACTGAGAGAGCATCCCTGTAAAGTAAAATTAAAATGTATCAAAAACATAACTATAACTAACACATTTTCAACATTTTGGTAAAAATCGTAACAGATTTACAAAGCTTGTAGTTAAAGTCGTTGTGATTGTCCTTGTCTCTGTCACTGTTTATCCTACCTCCGATCTTATCGCATGAGCGTTACATCGGGCACGGGAAGGTTGGGACGAGTGACACCTTATAGATACCGCATGTTGAAACTTTCGTATGGACCCGAGTTCACAATATTTGGTGGAAAGCAAAGGTTGCGGAAAACGTAACAGCGACGCTGTGATTGGTAAATGCCCGAGATATAGCGGTGCGACAGGGCCGGTAGAGTCGAAATTAATTAAATATTATCATCATTTCAGCCCATCACTAGTCCACCCCCGAACATAGGCCTCCCCCATAGATTGCCACAAAAGTTTGTAGCTCCCATTTTGGGAGGATTTTGCCATAGTTGCCACGCTAGGCATAGGCAACCGCAGTTTATTTAATCAGATGTTCCAGGAAGATGCTGCTGCCCATCTCCTGGCTTTTATTTTCCCTCTGTCGACTGTTACGACACCCACGGAATGAGATGGGGTGGTAGCTTCTCTTAAGCCACTACCACACTGCTAATATCGACTGTAACTATTTATCGATAATTATTCAAATAATAATCGTTTCATGAGCATATGACAAGTTTTCAAAATCATACAAAATTAACTAACCTGAACTCTGGTCGACTAGAAAATTACAAACGCAATTTATTTAACGATGTAATGTATTGTCATTCTTTGTACTTTTAATGCTCTTGACTTCCCAAACATTTTAATGGAACACGTAATCAATCATACTAATGTTTGTTTTTTATCAAATAACGAAATAAAATTCGAAGAGTTGAAACGAGTTGTACATGGGTCTAATCTTACACTTGGACAATACTGAAGCTTTAATCTTAGAGCTGTGCGTCAGTTGCCTTGTATGCGGTACATAACCAACGAACTCTTCTTCACAAAGGAAATATTTAATTAGTATTGTATTAAAGGACTACTGTATCAAATATAAATAACTCACCCCATCATTTCTTCAGTAGGATGGTATACACCAAGTGCACGAAATTCTGACAATGCACACATCTCAACATGATGTTGTTCCAAAGGTAAAAATGGTATGTAATGATCAATTAAATGCTGAGCAATAGTAGATGATTTTTCAAATCCACCTAAAAATAAATCATAAAATTGCTTTAATTATGTCCTTTTACATTTTGACATAGGCTTCTTTAACATATAATGAAGGCTAAAGTGAAAATGAATGAAAAGAAATTCTTATCATTGAAAATATTGTACAATATAAACAAAAAAATAGGTTACCCTTTTTTTACCTGTGTAGTATGATGTACGCCTTATTATTGGTTCAAAATGGTGGAATTCAACTTCATTTCTTTTTACACCTTGGCTGTACAGATCCAAAAGATTTGATGCTATTTCTGGGCCGCCAATATTTGATATGAATATAAATATATTATCCCTGTAATGATTCAAGGCATATTTTTTATTCTATAAAATTAAAATGTCTCAATGTTATTGGCTGCATTGTTATTTAAGTATGCACTTATATCAAAGAACGGTAAGAAAAGCAATATAATAATAAGAAAATAATTTTTAATCAAATTTATCATGATTTTAATTAACATTAGTTACTATCTGTATATTAATATGTGAAAACTGTGTAACCCTTTTTAAGCATATTTCATACACACAAGTATGAGTTTTGGCATAGTTAATGTGTTTATGAATCAGTGCAGAAAGCTAAAATTTATTTATGTAACAAATACATTAAATTCAAAAAAAAAGTAAATCCATTACAGTCAAATTTCGAAGTTATAGATAGTACTGGTAGTTATACTAGTGATATATCAAAGTAATGTAAGTAAAGTAATTGCCTACCTAATACCTAATTTTTTCTTATGATTGGGGAGTGGAGTTTGATTCATGGTCTCATCAAAGAATAATCTTTGTTGAGTACATGAGTCCAACTCCACTCCTAATCACAAAAATGGGACCATGTTTGTAATTGCTTTCAGTTGCTAGCAACTTTTATGCTTTTGTAAAATAAAAATTCTTTATTACCGGTAATCAATACCATCAACAGCATGGTGGTGATCAAGCATTGGCTTTATGGCATCCAAAACTGATGGGCACATATCATGAATCTCATCAAATATGATCAAAGATGAAGAACACTTCCGGACAATTTCATTAATTTTAGTAATCAGATCTTTCTGAAAATATATTTAATTACTTAATTCCATACATAATTAATAAAGATATAATATAATACTTGTTTAAATAATGTTTTACTTGCTTTAGCTTTTTCCACATCACTACAATCAAAATCTTTTTTTCCCATAAATACTTTTACAAACTGGCTTTGCATGCCTTTGGCATAAATAGCTTCTGCTATCATAGACACAGCATAATTTTTACCAACCCCTGACCATCCATGCAAGCTTATGACTAGTGCTTTCTTGTTTTGACGACTTTTATCATTTATTGTATCTTTATGGGCCACTAATATATTAACCAGTTCATTTACTAGTGGTTGACCAAACATCTTTTGTGAAAGAGTAACTTTCAGTTCTGCAAATTAAGATAGTGATTAAATAGAGAAGATAATTAAAGTATAATAAATATTACAGTATAATAATAAGTATGAAAAAATTATCATGTTATACTCACTATTTAAATCATAAGGCATATATTTTTCATTGCAACATTCCATATAACGACAAACAGTGTTAGCTTTTAATGTGTCCCAACCAAACCAACCACCAGATATTATGGCTCCACTAATAATAGTCGCAGTAATAATTTCAGAGAGAGCATAGTTTACATTAAGTAGTAACAATAAAAACATATAAAAGGTCATCCACTTAAAATACAACATTGTTCCCTTTTGCAACAAACAACAATTACCAAACAAATCAAACGAAAAATAATAAAGTGAGGTGCTAAAGAACAATCACGCATGAAAATAAGTTAAATTATATTACAATTTTATATTATTTAGGGATTTCTCATACATTATAAAAAAGAGACGAACAAAACTAAAAGAATTTTTTATAAATTTCTCATATAAAATTAACTTCTGCAATCTTTTCATTCACGGATCTTCGTTAATAAATTTTTAAAAGACAAGTTAGATAATATTATTTATTAGCATGGGTAAGTAGTATTACTACTTTAATTTAGTCGATCCATTATTTTTTGTCAGTTTGACAGTTTGGTTGAGTGATAGCGAATTGAATTATACCAATTGTCGATTCGATTATCGATTCTAATGTAGTGTAATTTGCATTCGCTCTTTAGTTCATGTTCTGAGAAATATTTATCTCTATGAATTGCTTTCTTCGTTATCTTCTTTTTTCATTCTGGCAATAAGCTACTACATCAGGCCATTTTTGCCAATGTCGAGTATATATAATATATATAATTTCGGTGATGTAATTGCTGTTAGCCTTTTTAGCTTTTACAGCTTCATCGGATACTGTGCTCATGGGCCAGGGGCCCGCGTGCCAGGTTTGGTTTGACCCAAACATAAATACATAAATAAACTCCTACAAAAACCTCGAAATTCGGACTGTGTCGCGTTCGCAGTGTGCTTGCGCGATTTGAAATATCTCAAAATGATTTTAAGTCGTCCAATGACCGTCCGAGGGAGGATGCGGGCCTCCATTCGGACTGTCGACTTGTGTGTCGGTAACTCAGGGCGGTGACAACCGCCCTGGAACACAGGTGTACACGTGTGTGCGCGGCTGCTGCGCGCCGCTCTCTACGGCGGTCGCACGTCGTGGTGCGTGTTATATTAAAGCTATTATCTGCGTGTACAGCCTGGATCGTGACTGACCGTATCGTGGTCATTTCACAGTCGCTGTGAAGATCTACGTTGCCTTGGTACCAACCGGCTCCGTTGGCAGTTCACAAGAACCGATTTTGAACGCTCTGTAACTTCTTTAATTGATTGGTCTTATGCAAGTCTTTTAAAGGCGAAGTTTGTGTCTTAAGTACATTTTGCTTGAATAGCAAGTTAATGGATATGTGCGCAGCGAACGACATCGCTGCGTCTAAAGTGACCCCGAGGTATTTGACGCTGCGAGCGCGCTGACAGCTCGTAGCCTCGAGTTTGACTCCGAGGGTACGCCAGTCCACAATGGTTTTGGTCCGAGTGACCTCTCCATTTGGCTGGCCCAGCTTAAAAATAACCGGACGGTGCTCCGGTCTCTAAACTAATATTATAAAAAGGAAAAAATCATTTTTTGTATGTTTGGTTGTAATGAATAAACTCAAAAACTAATGAACCGATTTTAAAAATTCTTTCACCTTTATACAACTACTTTATCACCGACTAACATGAGCTGTATTTTTATTAAAAAAAACGAGATCCCTATGAAAATTGCTATGATGTAACTCAAGGTATCAAAAATTTACCGATAAATGTCATTATTTGGCGTGCGCTGCAAAAACTATTGATGATAAAGAAAATAATGTACTACATTTTCATAGTACTCATCATTACTCACAAAAAAGTCCGCGAGGCAATGTCTAACTATTATAGTTAAGTCACAATAACCGCTTTTTACAGAACCTAATAGTTAAATTAAGCACCAACATAGGTAACTTATAAGCCTCAAAGGCTCAGAGTCTGTTCGAAGAGCTGGTCGATTGCTGATCCTGTACAGAAGTCTTGTAGAATTTTACAACCATCAACAATAGATTTAACAGAAGAGGACTATTTAACTTCAAGATCAGCAGTAAAAATCACATGCAATAAGAATAACCGAAAGAAGTATGTAAAAATTAACAAATACATAAAAAAAACTCAAAACAAAAAACATTAAAAATAGAATTAATACTAAAAACTATGTTAATTTATGTAAAGAAAAGAAATAATTGGAAAAGTGGAACAACATTCAATTGAGGTGGATAACATTAAAACATGTTATGAGGCTGACCTAGAATGTCTGAATATTGAAATACAATCACTACATGGTTCGCTTGACATTACGACTAGGAAATATAAATCTACGCAAAAAGAAATTAAAGAGTACATGCTGGCCATGGAATGAGCTGGTTAGCTTATGTAAATATAAGGAAGACCGTTCTGAGTCATTGACAAAAATTCAATATGAGTGCTCGCAAACAATTCCAGTTCTTTCAGGGACAGTATGCGTTAACAAACAATGTAACAAATGTTACAGACTCTTTGTTGATAGCTGAACTCTGTGACAGTCCCATAACAAACAAGATTGAAACAAAAGTTATATGTAATAATAGTAAGGACAATGTTATTGTTTTTAGTCATGAATTAGGAAAAAATATAGGAAGAATATTAAATAATTTTTTAAAAGGACAACAAGTTACCAATTATTGCATGCCAACAGCATCATTCAATAACATATTAAATTATATTTTTTAGTAGGTAATTATTGTCCTAATACTATATTAGTATTATTAATAGGCAGAAGGGGTAATGTCAACAGGAAACAATTATTGCAGTATTATGAATATTTAAACAATTTAAATGTAAGCAAACTTATTTTATTTACATTGCCTTACATTCGGGGTATGCCACATGAAAGTAATATAAGATATCAATTAAATTTATTATGGAATAATATAATATGTAACAATAATTTAAATTTGACATGTAATTCTAATAATGACAAAGTCCATTTAATTGACATAAATAATTTATTTAATAATATATTTTGACTAATGATAGGTATTACCTATCCAAACATATATTTATACTGAGAAGAAATGCACAATCTTATTGTTTATTTGTGCGTGGAATCTCTTTCAAGGTCTCTGCTCGCGTATCAGTTGGTTCGCAGGGTGCGGATACGGTTGGTACGGCAAGTGAGTCTTGGTGTGATGTCGTCACCTTTGTGACGCGCTGATTACGAGGTACAGATGCCGCAAGGGGGCGCTCTGGTGCCTCGAGGTGCTAGCGCTGCCGGGATGGCCTGCGCAGCACGGAGTGGAAGCGTCGTCGGGCTGGATCGTTTTACACGTAATCCCGGCGCCTGGGCACAAGAATCTGTTTTTGTGCGTCGTGAAGCCAGCGCTCCCAATGCTAGTGCAGATGGAGCGCGAGTGGATTCATCACACAAACGTTTCCCGTCTGTTTCAGCAGTTTCGGGGCTTCGTATGCGTCTAGGTGGTCTTCCTGATTCCAACAATTTTTCAGCGTTTCGCTGAACACTGAGGTCTTCTTCTGTTGATATATTATGGCCGGATGCATCTAGCTTTGCTGCTTCTTTGCAAAGGTATTCTATGGTGTAGTCCACTGTTCTTGGTTGCACAAGTCCAAGGCGTTTTAGGCGTCTAAAGAGCGCCAGCTCATGCTCGTAGCGGGATCTGGGAGACAGATCCTCGAGACGAAAATCGCCGGCGGGTACTTCTTCGATGCCGCTCCCAGTTTTTGCGGGCGGCGACATCGGGCTTCATGACGGGAAGTTTGTGGCTTCAGATGTTGTTGAAGATTCCGATGTAGATGTGGTTACAGTGCCCTGAGAAGGGCTGTTCATCAGGTTTTGGCGTGACGTCATGGTTTTGTACGCTGTACTACGCGACCGGTTTGGTGGCTGCTGAACACACCAGCCCCACGTCTACACCCTTGTTACGGGGCGTAGGAAAGAGGCGGCGACGTTTCAGGGCACCGGGTAGCAACTAAAGGCGACCCGAGCGTTGTGTATCAGCTGCGATGTTGTTAAACCGAGGCACAGCGGGCGAATCCAGAACTGCCGTTCGGGCCATCCACCCGCTTACATAGGCAAAATTAAGGAATAATCTGGAATAAACTAGTTTAGAATAATTGAGAAGCGAATAAATCTTTTGATGTGTCGCCCGTGAGGCGGCAAACCTCAAAGAATTTGATCGGGCAAGCCGAGTGGCGGCGATTATCAAAGAGTGAGGCAGCAAACATCAAAGGATTTGATGTTTGCCACCTCACTGTCACTCCCGTGAGTATAAGTACCTAATGTAATATTATTTTAATTGGGTTTTTTCAAAATGTCCCGCGAGCCGAATCCGGCCCGCGGGCTGGTTGTTACCCATATAAGGTCCAAAGTCAGCAGGGTCCGATGTACTTCCAGATTTAAATAAAGGTATGATTTTACTGTTTCATCAAATCAGGAAACACACCAAATTCAATACCGGAATTAAAAATTATGGCTAATTGAGGTGCAATTATATCTATAATACACGCACTAACTTCAACGTAGATACCCCTGCATCGCCCTTTGGTAGACTGGTAGAGAATGCCTCAGGCATTAAGTCCGCCTATATACTTGAGTGTATATGAAGTTAAATAAATAAATAAATAAAATAAATAGTGTTAAAAATATTTAGAATGTCATATATTTGTTAATTTTCACAAACTTAGATTATTCTTACTACATTTGATTTTTACTGCTGATCTTGAAGTTAAAGAGTCCTCTTCTGTTAAATCTATTGTTGTAAATGGTTGTAAAATTCTAGGAGAATTCTGTAGAGATCTGCAATCAACCAGCTCTTCGAACACACTCTGAGCCTTTGAGGCTTATAAGTTATCTATGTTGATACTTAACTGTGCTGTTAGGTTCTGGGCCCCAGGCTGTAGTTGCAATGCAGCAATAAGACTGAGGGCTTCCTCATACTCCTTGCTGTACTGGTCAAGCTCAGTGACAGTTCTCTGTAGCTGATCCATTTATTTTTATATACGTAAATACTCATTGTGCAGGCTTGCTATATCAGGTTTAAGTTGAGTATTTTTATTACACATGTAGCCCACTTTTCGCCTTAGTCGCCTCTTACGACACCTCAGTAGGAATGAAGTGCAATTGTACACTGCTGGACACCTACCGGCTTAACTTATAAATGCCCGAAGTTTATCATATGGGTGAACGTGTGTCCTAAAATGGTTCACCCTATCACTCCTCTAGTAGATTCAGCAGTTTATTAATGATATATACTGAAGAGAAGCCCCTTCAGTTCTGAGCCGGACGGCTGTTCAAAAATCCCAATTAATCTACATATATTATATAAAAGGCTGTTCAAAAATCCCAATTAATCTACATATATTATATAAAAGTTGTGCGGGTTAAATATAATTATAAAGTGTTAATTCTTGCAGCTAATAAATGATACTTTTTTAAAAAGAGTTTTAATCCCCCGAATGACAGTACGACCTTTGATAATAAACAAAAATGTCGGAAAATACGGTAATGATGCCACGGATGACGGGAATAATTTGCTTAAATTAAAACAAAGACTTCATTTCGATCGACAGTAAAATGATAGTTAACTTTTACTAAAGATTTGCTGGACTGATGGAGATAGAAAAGTTCAATTTTAGTCTTGAATTGAATTTTCTATTTACTGTACACTTTCACGAGGACATGCTGCATAATAAACTATCAACATTAAGCATCAATAGCAAAACTCTAAATATATACAAAAATTACAAACTTTAATAAAAACACCACCGCCACTTTTCGATTTGACACCAAAAGTCGCATGAATTGCTTTATTAAACGTAAAAACGCCACCCGCAACATTTCGAATGAAAGTTTCGCGTTAATTTTAAGGAATATTACTAACAAGAAATAGGAAACTGGATAGAGATGCAAGCGCAAGTAGAAACTAAAATAGGTAGGTACTCGACCTATATAAATTTCAAGTGATCACATAGAAAGACTGAATTTAAAATATTGTAAATAAAAATCACGAAAGAAAGTTATTTCGCATATTCATCATGCGGAAACGGATGGTAACATCAATTCTTTATTTATTTAAGAAGACGAAACATAATTTGTAACAGCACACGTGGTGTGTACTACTTGAGCTCATAACTAATATCTTTATATCATAATAATATATTGGAGAGAGATTCCCATAGACCAAAAAAAAAAATCTGATTTTTCTGTTTAATTACGTTAAAATTGATGTAAAAAGAAAATGTTTATGTCGATATTTATTTCTATTTTTACGTTTTAAAAAGGCACATAAAGTATGAGTGCTTAAGTTTGACCATTGGTTTTTTTTGACGAAAAACCGTATTTATTTTGATTCTCCTTTTCGTTTACTGGGTGGTGTCCACTCGTCTGATTGTTTTGAATGCTTCAGTTAAAAATCACGTTGTCACTACCTATTGTTTGTTTTCATATTTTTAACAATTATTAAAATTTAGACAAAAAGTTGAAACCAATGCAGCTGTTTTTTTGGCAGCAAAAATTTCGTGTCTGTATATTATTCAATAATAATTAGCGTTTGTTTGTTTTTGGTTTTTTTTTATAAACTATTATTAATATTTTGGCGCTTACCTGGCACTAAAGGCAGTATTTTAATTCGGCAGTAAACAATTCGTTTTTCCGTGAGTTTTTTTATTTAATAATAACTAGTTTTTGCTCGTTTTTGGTTTTCTTTACACAATGAATAAAATTTGTCTGTTTGTTACCTTTTCACGGTGCAACCGTTAAGCCGATCTGGACGAAGTTTGACAGAGTGATATCTTGCATCCTGGGGACGGATATAGGATAATTTTAGTCCCGGAAAATCAAACGGTTCCCTAGCCATATTTAAAAAAACCTATATCTACGCCATGTCGTGGGCATCAGCCAGTTACGGACAAACGAAATGTTTGCTTGTAAAATAAATTAGTGCCAATATTTGGGCTACATTTTTAATTGTTATTTATTTATTTATTTATTAATGGAAACAGTCATAAACTATTTTCCAGTGTCAAGTAACATATTCAAATATACAATCTTCAAGCAGCAAGATACAAAATTTTGATCGACAGTAAATTGATAGTTGACTTTACTGAAGATTTGGTGGACTGATGGAGACAAAACGAAAAGCACAATTTTGGTCTTGAATTGAATTTTCCAATCACTGAACACTTTCAGGAGCACTTGCTGCATAATTAACTATCATTATTAAACATCAAAACTCCAAATATACACAGAAATCACAAAATTAAATAAAAACACTACTGCCATTTTTCGAGTTGCCGCCAAAAGTCTTTTTAATTGTTTTTTAAAAAATTACACAAAAACAAAAGTTCGTTTTTTTTAATTGTTCGACTATACCTACAATCGAACAATTAAAAAAAATAACGAATTATTCACAACCAATTAAAAAATATTGATGTGTTATCGGTTACTTTATGACAGCCTTTGGGGTCTGCCATGTGACAAGTGAATACTGACAATATGACAAATATTATCACCACTTCACAGTAATAAATTCAGGAAATGGACAAACTCTTGACGATAGAACAGGCTACAGGACGAGATTTTTATAAAAAATACAATAGTTTAGAAAATCAACACTAATTTATGATTTGTTATATCCCGATAATTCATATAACAAGAATACTATTAATATGTATGTTGTAGTTGTTGTAATATATTCGCTATTTATCTATACTATATCTTTAATCTATTACATGAACTGTGTATTTTAGGTATGAAAGGCTAAACAAAACAAATACATGCAAAATAATTTAATATGGATGAAGAAGAAGAGTACATAGAAAATACGTGGACTTACATTGTCCTCTGTGGTGAACCAACACTTTATGAGGGCCTTCGATTTGCTAGGGACTTAATTATTGCTAATCTTACTTTACGTTTTATTATACAATTTATACCTTTACCTCATAATGTTCGTCATAGTTTATCTTTACTGATTGGAAGTTTTCTTTTATACTACAATATTGGAACAGCATCTGTTTGGACCATAGGGCTTACTGTTGCTGCTTATATTTCAATCATTTTTATATCACTGTTTACTAAAAGATGGAGAGGTTTTTTCATTACATGTTTAGTGATAATGTTTCTATTGTTGTGTGAGGTGTATGTAACAAACCCAAAAATGTGGCAGCAAATAAGAGGTATCCAGATGGTTGCAGCAATGAAAATTATATCCGTAGCAATTGAATTGGATAGAAATTTATTCAAACATATGTTGAATCCTGTAGAGTTTGGGGGATATTTACTTTGCCCAGCCAATAGTATTTTAGGTCCATGGATACCATATCACATGTACACCTCTTACCTTAATGTTAAATTTTTGTCTCGCAGATGGATTAAGCTAATCATTTTTAACCTTTTCTTGTCTATGTTCTATTTAACTTTGTCAAATTGTATTATCCCTTGGTACATAGCTGATGATACCACTAAATGGCTGGTTGCATATCGTGATGCACAAGCATTCCGAATGTCACATTACTTTGTATCTACTATGTCTATTGTATCCATGTTAAGTGCTGGTTTTGGTATGACGAATGATTGCCACTCAGACATAAATGTCACCAAGCCATTTTTTATTGAATTGCCAAGATCATTAGTGCAAGTTGTTATTTTCTGGAACATACCTATGCATCAATGGTTAAAAAATTATATATTTAAATCGTGTCAACCTTGTGGCCAGTTTCTAGCCATATTAACCACTTATGCCATATCATCACTTTTACATGGCTTTAATTTTCAGTTATCTGCAGTTCTTCTTAGCATAGGTACATTTTCTTATGTGGAATATAACTTTAGATATAAAGTCGCTTCTGCATTAGAAGTATGCTGTTTGGCCAATCCATGCATAAAACAGTGTGAACATAAGTTCAAAAAAAACAGCTTTTTGGCTGTTTTTGTAAACACAATTTTTTCTCTTATTACTGTAATGCACCTTGCTTATTTAGGAGTCATGTTCGAAGCATCATTTTCTGTTCAAGAATCTGGATACTCATTTTACCACACAATAAGTAAATGGGAAAACCTAAATTACTTTAGTCATGGTTTTGTAGCATTTATGTACATAGTTTGCTTAATGATGTGATATATATATATTTTGTTCTCTATATTTGAAGACTGTAAATCAGTGTACATGTATGATCATCATGTACATATTAGGTTAATAAATAATAATTGATCTCTTTCAGTATTATAATGATTGTTTACTAGTGTTCAGTTTGTTCTATAAATTTTGTTGGATCAATATAACCTGTGTTATAACAGTTACTCAATATACTGAACTTTCTGGGTAAATCCAATTATATCTAATTTTTTTCTGTTAAGGCAGTATTAGTAGAAAAAGAAATGAAAAATGTGAGTGATCTTGGCATGGTAATAAAAAAGGTTTTTTTTTTAATGCAATGTAGTTTAATTTACACACCCTCAAATTATGCATACAATGTTTTATTCACTTTTATCACAAACTTCGAATTGAATGCTAATGTCACTAACCAATGCAAAGATACATGAACTTGGTTGGTGCAGAGGGAGAATGCTTAGCTGATGTGCTCAGGTAACAGATTTTATAAGTCCTCGTAGTCTGGATGATTTTACATGTGGAAATTGTGTCTGAAGCACACCCTATGTATTTTTTCCAGATGTTAAAGCCATGTAATCAGCCCATCAGTTAAAATAAATTGTCTCTTTACTTGTTTATCATGGGTTCTAACAACCACTTCATATATCACATCGCTAATTTGTACCATATGAATTCTATAATTCAACTGTTCAAAAGTTTGAAGTTCCGAGCATGGCTCAAGGTTTTCAATCTCTTCTTTACTTGAAGAGAAATATTGTGGCCTCATATACAAGACAGTAACTTTATAATCTTTTGTGACTTTTTGTATTATACGAAGTAATGACTTAATGTACAAATCCATTTTAGAAATTTTATAAATTTGTTCAGACCAATAAAATGCTGTTAGTGTGTCAAAAATGACAAGAGATATATTGGAATGTTTGATAAGAATATTTTCCAAATTTTGTAAAGTTATGTAAAACTGAGAAGTATCAAATATATCTATTAAAAATATTTTTTTTAGAGCCATGTCTATGACAGAATCCAGATTATGTATATCACATTTGATTAATGCTGGTTTATTTTTTCCCATACGAGTAACAAGTTTCTTTTTAAAATAATGTATAAATATTTCAAAACTGAAATTGCCATCAGTACTAAAAATTAAAATACTGGCTTCTACACCACCTAAATCTACTGGAAGTAACAATTCGGAGATAACGTCAAAAAGTAAACAAGAGGTACATAAATCACTAAATAATTCAATTAACATCACCCTGCTTGGGACCTTTCTCAAACAAGATTGGATAAAAGTTTTCGATACCCTGTTTCTTCATTAACCTTGTGAGTAATTGTATTCCAGATTCCACTTTAAAACTCATTGAAATAGTGTTTGAAATATTAAATTTGGAATTTGGTTACAATTTTTATATTATTGTTTAATTTTTTAACGTTTTATATTTTTAATCTGATATTGATAGATCTGTAGATGCTATTTGATAGATATCGAAGCTTATTAAAACTTATTTTCTTACGGAGTGGTCAGTTGTTATATTATCTTCGATTTTCATAGGGCTAAGCCAAAGACTATCTAGGTAGGTTATGCTGAAAAAAACAACAAAGAGTATTTTTTTTCTAAATTAAAATGTAAAGGGGAAAAAGTCAACTAAAAGTAGGGTAGGGACAGTGTTGCCAACTTGGATTTTTTTTGAAGCGATAAGTAAAATGTCGCCAGATTTCAGAAATTTGGATTTAGAAAAAACTACTTATATTACATTAAAATCTCAGACTAAAGAAATCCTAGTTTAAATTAAAAACAAACGAATATGTTTCAGATGCTAAAAAATAGTAGTATCCGGCGGTCATTCTTATTAATTATGCAATTTCACGTATTACGTATTATTAAATTTGTTTATTTTTTTAGTGCAATGAAGAGTTTTTACTAAGTTACAATTTAAAATGTTTATATTCTATAAGCAGTGAAAAACATAAATTCATTTGCTACTCATTTGTACCTAATTATAAAAATAAAAAAGAAACAAGTCTTTAAAAAAAGTGAAAGTTAAAATTCAAGGTTTTCAAATGTTACTTATATCTTCTATAAATTCATCATAATTCACAGACCCCGCTAATGCGGAAGATGTTATTGGATGTGGTTGATTTTTATAAGAGTACTTTGTGTTATTACCAATAGCTGCAATGACATCACTTGGTAATTCATAACATGTAACATTTTACATCAGTAACTTTTAGTCTATAACTGATAAAAATTATGGCATTTAGAAGTGGACCAGCCATCCTGTTCCGTGGTTTGTTTTTCACAATGTTCATGACACTGAAAGTTCTTTTGATACTCACATTAGAATGGGGTAGAGTTAACGAAGATATGGCAAGATTAACTAGTTCTCCAAAGTCATTTATTCCAGCTGCGTTTCTGTACTCATCTACCTAAACCCAAAATTTTATAACATTGTTTGTTTTCCATTTGACAAAACAGATGTTGTGCCACTGGTTTAATGTCTTGTCAATGTCACTAGCATTACAGGCAAGTTCTTTATCTAGTTCCGAAATAGAATCTTACCCTGGCGTAGAATCGTCTCTGGGGCTAATCTTGACATCAACTTATGTACAGTATAATTAGTCGGTACTCTTTGTTGAATTTCTTTTGCTAGCTTTACATTAAATTTAATACAGCGAAGTTTTATGGCTAACACTGCATCAGATGTGTGATGTTCTTTCACTCTCCGATTCCAAGAGGTATCCCATATATGGGACCGGATTAAGGTTTCGGTCGAAGTCAATGTTAAAAAATCCTTATCTGTTATGGCTGTATTCGGTAACAGTATCCGGTTGCAAACTCAGCGTAATAGTGTAATTAGCACATACATTAATTGAAGGGGATTTGCACTTTCGCTTTCAAAGGTTTTCACTGCGATCTGCACCTCGTTTAGTACACTTTTACAAAATAGCAAATACAAATAATAATTTAATTCGTCCTTGTACACAGAATATAATACATCTGGAGTGTAGCAACGATCTCTCGCAAGCCCAAAATGTAAAGTCAATTCTTTCCATTGTGCAAGAATTCTTTGGACTGCTGGTTCAATGGATAACCAGCGTGAGTCACATATCTGCAAAATCTTCAACGGTGCTTCACCGCAATTTATAGTTTCGTAAATTTCTTGATATTCATTTCTACGTTTTGTAGAGTGGGCAAACCAATTACGTATAGCTTTCTCTTATCAAGATTTCAATATTTCTTGGAAGCATCTGTTCTGACGCATGTGACACTGCAAGTTACAAAGAGTGGCAAGTGCATCTGATAATAATTAAATTTAGAATATCATCTTAAAGAATTCTGTACATGTCTGTACATGTAAAGAATTCAGTAATGACTGAAGCATTGTCAGTTCCCAACCCAATCATTTTATTTTTATCTAGGCCATATTTTTGTAAGCAAGAAAAAAGGCTTCAAATACACTCAGCGTCACAAAAATCGCACCTCTCTGAGTTTGCGCGAAAAATGGCTGTAATGGCTAGAAACGAATTATATTTATATAAATATTGGTATGTTTGAAATGGGTATTTGAATAGCTTTACATTATTAATAAAAAAATCATGAAATCATTTAAACATTTATCATTATAGAGCGTCAAAAATAAACACTGTCAAATGCTCGTTAGTAAGGACGCTAGTTACACCACCTAAAAAGGGTATAAAAGGGTCGATCTGGATAAAATATGGGCCAGTCGTAATTTAGACTTTGCAGTGAACACACGTGAACAAGTAACCCAAGTAAGAACAAGTAAAGATGGACACCAGCTCTGAAGAAGCCGCTCAAGTGATTGCCCTATTGCAGTCGGGGATGCGGCAGTGTGACGTTGCTCGACAGTTGAACCTGTCCCGTTTTTCAGTTCGACGGGTGTTCCAACGTTTTCAGCAGACTGGTGGTTATGTTAGAAAACCGGGATCTCGAAGAAAACGGTGCACATCAGAAAGAGATGACCGTTTCATCGTTACGACATCTTTACGAAACCGTTTTACAAATGCTGTTGAGTTGCAACAACAGCTTCGATCAACTCGGAGAACATCTGTGAGTGTTTCTACGATAAGAAGAAGGTTACACGAAAAGAGTTTAACAGCCCATAGACCTGCTAAAGGTCCAAAACTTACTGCACAACATCGCAGAGATCGCCTAGAGTTTGCTCGCAATCATTGCGAGTGGACTCTAGAACAATGGCGGACCGTACTCTTCTCTGATGAGACGAGGGTCTGTCTCTTCTGCAATGACAGACGTAGAAGGGTCTACAGAAGACAGGGGGATAGGTTCACACAACCCTGCTTTGAAGAATCCGTCGAATACGGGGGTGGCTCGTGTATGTTTTGGGGCGGCATTTCCGTCGACGGGAAAACGGAACTTGTGTGCGTTTCCCGGACTCGGGGTGGCCGTGGGCAAGGGTCATTAAATGCTGGTCGGTACATTACTGAAATCCTGGAGGAACATGTGGTCCCGTATGCTGGTTATGTCGGTGATGGATTCATGTTAATGCATGATAATGCTCGTTGACACACGCGGCTATTGTACGGGATATTTACAGGAGGTCCTAAGTCAGACCTTACCCTTTCGATGTATATTTGCACATCCTCCAAACCACAAAGTAACAATACCAAAGTTTGCCTTGTAATGGAATGATTCAAACCCAACATGCAATTTAAAATAGTTTAAATTATTTTTTTCGGATGTGCGATTTTTTTGACGCGAGTGTATTCCGACTTCGAAGCCAAACGAAGAAACTATTTTTTTTAGTTTTCGACTGAAATATTTGCAACTTGGTATTGTAATCACAATACCAAGTTGCTTGCACGTACTGATTCAGTGGATTCGTCAACGATAGATTCGTATTTTTGCATGTTGTGTCCTTAAGTAGTATTATAAATTAATATTTTTTAGATTCGTACCTTTTTGAGCGTAACATAATCCGTTCTTCGAATCAGCCCAATTTAACTAAATCGAAGACATACATATAGGAAATTTTTTTTTAGGTATTAAATGTTATGTATAGAGGATGTAATCTTTTTTTGTTAGGGACGTCGATCCTTATCGATTATCGATTTTTACAACGTTCTTACAAAGGAAAAATTGCATACAGAGAGGCGACGAAGCCGTCTAAATAGAGCAATTGTGCGGTAAATGCGGGGCAGATAAATTCAAATTCAAATTCTTTATTTGCTATAGGGTAATGTAAAATGTAATAAGCTGGTTATTGTTTTTGGTTATCTCATTAAATAATACGTGGCTTAAACCTATTCAGCTATTTCTTACAGTATGCACATCCAGTTTTTCAATCAGTCAATTTCAGATATCGTAGTCGATACAGTTTACATAAATAAAAAATTATAAAATTTAAATTCTATATATGTACATGTTTACTGGTGGTAGGATTTCTACGCAGGAATCCGTCTATGTATCCACCCTAGTGCCAGTTATTACTAGAAATACAGTAATTACTGTATTTCTAGCGTAATAACTGGGCATATGGGACATAAAAACTGATGTCTCTGGGTGACGAGCGCAGTATGGTCACAAAGAAATGTTCTGGACGACACAGCATTTGATACTATAATGATTGTAGTATTCTGGTAAGCCTAATAATGCGTACACAAATCCATTTATCTTGTCACATGCTTTTTTTCTATGTTCTTTCCATTTTATATTTGAATCTATATTTAAGCCTAAAAATATCGTATTAAACGCGTTCCGTAAAGTTGTCCGTATTATTTAACAATTATTTCATTTTTAAAAAAAATTGATAAGATACCTAAGTTTTGCATAAATTTATTTGAAAATTATTATTTATAGCCATTTAATTATTAATGTTAATTGTAAATTGTATTATTTTTAAATTGAGATCTATATACGTGAGTGGTGTTCTTAGAATTTTAAATTGCGTGATTTCTACATATTGTGACCTGTTTTTAAAGTAAAGGTTCAGCCAACTTAGAGAAGGTCCTCTTATCCCATTGGCTACGAGCTTGGACAATAACTGATCATGGCATACACAGTCAAAAGCCTTGGACATTTCAAGGAACAGTACTGTAGTATAACCTCATTTGTTAGGTAGAATGCGGCATGTGCTTTTGATTAACTTTTTTGAAATCAATATGGATTTCGTTTGAATATTTCATATTTACTCAAGTAAAAACTAAGTTGAAAATGCATTACTTTTTCAAATATCTTTCAAAATATGGGGACTAGTATAATTGGACGATAATTAGTAATATTAGTTTTGTCGCCCTTTTTATGTAACGGTTTAACGACTGAATTTTTTAATTTCTCCAGAATAATTCCAGACTCTTGCGAGAGATTAACTAGGAATGTTAATATTTGAATTAATTCTTCTTTACAAGATTTAATTACTTTTGTATTTACGGAATGATAAACTTCAGATTCTGTGTAATTTACGATATTATTACTCATTTACTGGAGTTAAAAAACTGAATTACATAGAAACGGTATAGTTGTATCTTCAATTTTGTTATTTTTATGGGTTGTATGATTAGTGAAGTCTTTACCATTATATTTTATTTTATTGATATAATTCACTGTATGTATACCACCACTTTCGTTTTTTATAATCTTCCATGTAGCTTTACATACGTTCTTACTTTTGCTACATGTAGATATGTAATTCATTACATTTGCAATTCTTCTGGCAGTATTCGTATATTTTTTTTAATAGTTCGTCGTAATTTATATATTTATTTCGATCGGTATTTTTTTAGATGAGTAATATTTGTAACGAAGTAACTTTTAGTTTTGCAACTCTTTTTTAAACCCTTTTGATATCCGAGTGAGCTTATTAAACAATTCGAATTTTACTTTTATTTTAGGAAAAAAAAGGTTATAAAGTAAACAAAAAAGACCAAAAACTCATCAAAAGCAGCATTTAAGTCTGTGTGTTTGTAAACTTAGCAAAATGTCATACTTTTTAAATGGTTTGGCGTAATAACCAAATCATTAAGTAATGTATTTATCGAAGTACATTCAGTATTTTTTTTATAAAATATAATAAATATTATTATTAACTGAATATGGAACTGACAAACAACATCACAATACCAAGTTGCTTGCACGTACTGATGTCAGTGGATTCGTCAACGATGAGACTGTATTTTTGCTGTTCTATGTCCTTTATTAGTTATTCAATTAAATGTGGCGCCAAGATATTTTTAATAACTTCAGTACACTTAGTACGAGGCATTTTTAAGTCATCCGTTGCTTCGGAATCAGGGAAACCCAATTTTACTAAATCTGTTAGATGATCAATATAGGAAACTGAACTGTGCTTAGCGAGATTTTGGGTTTAAAAACTTTTTACCGGGCGTAAATTTTATAGTTTTATTGCCGGATATAATTTGCATTTTTTGTTTATGCTTTTTTGTTTCAGTATGTCTTGTCAGGTCTACTAATTTTACTAGTAATTCTGTTTTACAAAATGAGCAAAGCGCCTTTGTATCATCACCAGGTAAAGGTTTAAACCAGACTTGGAATTCATCTAGTGATTCCCACTCTTTTCTATACTTTTGTGCGTAATTTCTTCTTTGAGTGAAACTTCCATTCTTAGTTAATAATTACAGCTTCAGGAGTTCACACAAAACACGATTCTATCAAAATTTAAGTCTTTTCAACAACATAAACCGAATTCAGGCAGGACATAGAATGAAGGATGAGAAAAGACAACAGTAACTTACGACTGCGCCTAGGATTCCCGGCTCTAGAAGAGTCCAAAACTTTTGTCGCTTGATCACAACAATATACTGAAACTGAAACTGTCAATTAATGTAAATGAAAAAACATGGCATACTTTTCCTTCGTCCATATTGAACGGATATAACTCATCTTATTTATTTTTGAAGACCACGCTTATATTCAGTTCCATATTCAGTTTATAATATATTTTTTAAAAAAATACTGAATGTATTCGATACATACACTTCTGATTGGTTATTAAGCCGACAACCCTTAAACAGAGGTCGCATATGCTGAGCCGAGCTGAGCTAGTTACTATTGTTTGTATAAATCGATTTAATGCTTATAATTTTATAAAAAAAATATAATAACAAAAGAAAAATTGGGGGCTGAATATAACTGACAAGAGGCAAATCGTTCGTCATCATAACAGTAATCTAAATCATTTAGATGAAGCAAAAGCAAAGGATTTCTTCGCTAAGCTGTCAACCATTTGCACGTCATTAAATTTGCTGTTCAAATAAAGATACACAAATCATGAGTGATGATTTGGGTATCATTATTTATTAAGAAGATAACATAAAACCTTTAAAAAGTATACATTTTGCTAAGTTTACAAACACACAGACTTAAATGCTGCTTTTGATGAGTTTTTGGTCTTTTTTGTTTACTTTATAACCTTTTTTTTCCTAAAATAAAAGTAAAATTCGAATTGTTTAATAAGCTCACTCGGATATCAAAAGGGTTTAAAAAAGAGTTGCAAAACTAAAAGTTACTTCGTTACAAATATTACTCATCTAAAAAAATACCGATCGAAATAAATATATAAATTACGACGAACTATTAAAAAAAATATACGAATACTGCCAGAAGAATTGCAAATGTAATGAATTACATATCTACATGTAGCAAAAGTAAGAACGTATGTAAAGCTACATGGAAGATTATAAAAAACGAAAGTGGTGGTATACATACAGTGAATTATATCAATAAAATAAAATATAATGGTAAAGACTTCACTAATCATACAACCCATAAAAATAACAAAATTGAAGATACAACTATACCGTTTCTATGTAATTCAGTTTTTTTAACTCCAGTAAATGAGTAATAATATCGTAAATTACACAGAATCTGAAGTTTATCATTCCGTAAATACAAAAGTAATTAAATCTTGTAAAGAAGAATTAATTCAAATATTAACATTCCTAGTTAATCTCTCGCAAGAGTCTGGAATTATTCTGGAGAAATTAAAAAATTCAGTCGTTAAACCGTTACATAAAAAGGGCGACAAAACTAATATTACTAATTATCGTCCAATTATACTAGTCCCCATATTTTGAAAGATATTTGAAAAAGTAATGCATTTTCAACTTAGTTTTTACTTGAGTAAATATGAAATATTCAAACGAAATCCATATTGATTTCAAAAAAGTTAATCAAAAGCACATGCCGCATTCTACCTAACAAATGAGGTTATACTACAGTACTGTTCCTTGAAATGTCCAAGGCTTTTGACTGTGTATGCCATGATCAGTTATTGTCCAAGCTCGTAGCCAATGGGATAAGAGGACCTTCTCTAAGTTGGCTGAACCTTTACTTTAAAAACAGGTCACAATATGTAGAAATCACGCAATTAAATTCTAAGAACACCACTCACGTATATAGATCTCAATTTAAAAATAATACAATTTACAATTAACATTAATAATTAAATGGCTATAAATAATAATTTTCAAATAAATTTATGCAAAACTTAGGTATCTTATCAATTTTTTTTAAAAATGAAATAATTATTAAATAATACGGACAACTTTACGGAACGCGTTTAATACGATATTTTTAGGCTTAAATATAGATTCAAATATAAAATGGAAAGAACATAGAAAAAAAGCATGTGATAAGATAAATGGATTTGTGTACGCATTATTAGGCTTACCAGAATACTACAATCATTATAGTATCAAATACTGTGTCGTCCAGAACATTTCTTTGTGACCACACTGCGCTCGTCACCCAGAGACATCAGTTTTTATGTCCCATATGCCCAGTTATTACGCTAGAAATACAGTAATGTTTTTCACACTACTAATTAACGGCAGAATAACTGGCACTAGGGTGGATACATAGACGGATTCCTGCGTAGAAATCCTACCACCAGTAAACATGTACATATATAGAATTTAAATTTTATAATTTTTTATTTATGTAAACTGTATCGACTACGATATCTGAAATTGACTGATTGAAAAACTGGATGTGCATACTGTAAGAAATAGCTGAATAGGTTTAAGCCACGTATTATTTAATGAGATAACCAAAAACAATAACCAGCTTATTACATTTTACATTACCCTATAGCAAATAAAGAATTTGAATTTGAATTTATCTGCCCCGCATTTACCGCACAATTGCTCTATTTAGACGGCTTCGTCACCTCTCTGTATGCAATTTTTCCTCTGTAAGAACGTTGTAAAAATCGATAATCGATAAGGATCGACGTCCCTAACAAAAAAAGATATACATACCTCTAATACATACTACATATTTACATACCTATTAAAATAAATTCTATAGAATTGTATGTTTCTACCCTTTCTTGTTTCTTAGATTTCCGAAGAATTCCCACATTTTATGTTTTACCTACAAAAAGGTAAATCTAAATATTATCTTAATATTATATATTTACTTACTTAAGTGACCTAATACAAAAATCACGAACAATATATCGAATTAACTTTAATTACTTTACTTTATTCTTTAGCTGGCATCACTGCCTACTAATTCCAGGTTTTGTAAAACTTTGTAAAACGAGCGAAGGGGCATGTCGCAAGACACAACAGAAGTTTTAAAATGGCGGAAGTTATAAAAATATTACTGGAAAGTATAAGTAATGTTACTTCTGATAAATGGCAAGAATGTATCAGCCATACAATCATAGAAGAAGATAAGATATGCACTCTCGACGATTTGATGGTGATGATGATGATGAAGATAGTGATATAAGTATTAATATTTTAATACAAAATGTTATCTTTACTTGTGCGTTTTTTAGTGTTTACGATAAAAAGGGACGTAATTATGTTTAGAGTACCGCACATAATAAAATGGATAAATTCACTAACAAATAAAATGTATGTATCGACTCAGATGTTCAGACTAGTATTGAAATTGAAAAATGTGCCCCGCCAAAAAGGTTTGTAATTTCTGACATGTCAAAAATTGATAGCTGTCAAAATTCTACGGAATTGAAAGTCACAGTTTAGATCCGTGCTGTGTAAATTTACTCTGTGAGTAAACTCTATACTCTTTGTATTCATTATATAATCTGTGCCCCAGCTTCCCAGTCATAAATTGATTTGTTTCTCAAACATCTATACTATTTTTCACCTAATAACTGTTCCTTCTTTTACGAGAGGAAGAAACGGTTTTGATCGTAGCATACTGCCATGTAATGTTTTATATAAACTTTAAATGTGAATTAAATACGTGATTGGTCTATGTTTTGAATTAGTGTGTTAAAAAATGGCTAGCCCATCTCCTCAAAGTAGCCCGATGCCGCCACCACAGGCACCCAGTCCAATGGGTCCGCCAACTCAAAGCCCTGCGCCGCCGCAATCACCACATAGTCCTTATAATCAACAGCATGTTAACGGACCACCAGCGTCCCACCCCACTGGTCCAGGACAACCGCAGTTACCTAATCACATGCCATCCACTGCACCACCTCACACGATTGCTTCAAATGCAAACGGCCCGCCTAGTATATCGCAACAACATCCGGGCATGCCACCGGCTGGGCATCAAATGCCACCACATATGGTTGGACCACACATACCTGGACCACCAGGTCATCCTGGATCTCACCCACCTGGCCCAAATGGACACTCAAATATCTCAGCTCCATCTCAACATCCAAGCATGCCAGGACAAGGACCGCCACATGGGTACATGCAGCATCAGATTAGTCATATGCCTCCTGGTCAGGTAAGTTAATCTCAGTATGTTTATTTATTTAATTCTCTTTGTAGTTAATCTCAATACTTCAGACAACAATACCAGAAACAATTACTTATGAAAGAATGAAAAACAAAATAAGTGCTACAAACTAGTTGACTTAAAAGAAATTGATTGACTCTGTTTCTATTGTCTAATGTTGAATAAATTTACCTCCAATTATTTTAATAAATAATAATAATTAATTTATCCTCATCTCAAATACTCATCACAGCAGACTTCTACTAACTTGAAATTGACCGGTATGGTTTGTTTGTCATTGCTAGAATAACAAGTACAGCGAATGTAATCTTGAAATATAATTAGTGATAGTTAACATGGTATTGGAAAATCTTGGAATTCATATTCTGAATAACAAAACCTGTCAGAGAGCCTACTATACAAGCAATTATTACAAAGAGTAAGGTACCTGAATGGAATTGATGATATGGAATAAAAGAAACAAAAGACAATTTAGTTGCATTATAAAATATGTATTAATGTATAAAAAACACAGATTAAAAATTTGGGTTGAGACTTCGAGCCACTACTAAATAGAGATCCATAAATATCTTTAGCCATTCTCAATGTTTCATTTAAAATAGTATGCAAATGCCAAGTAAGTGGTTCAATGTTATGCAATTTAGGTAGTACATCATTTTCATGCTTAAGATAAACCGTGTATACAATGGGTATGTTAAGCATTTTCTTTACCCAATCTGCGACATTGCCTGAACCATTGTCTAAAATATATAAAAACATATTTATTTTAATTAAATTTGATTATTTATTTTTGTCAGTTTAGCGCAGTGGCTAAGCAATTCGTTTCTGCAATACAGGATGTGGGTTTGATTCCTGAATGGGACAAATATTTATATGGCCTTCAAATAGTTGTTCTGGTCTAGATGTTTATGCATCTGCAATATTTTTGTAAAATACACCCACAATACATTATGATCATAGTTTGGTGCATCAATTAGTTAAAAAAGAGGCTATTTAAGATTGTTCTGTTAAAAATAATAATATATTAATAGTTGTTTTTTTTAACAATGCAAAATGCATTGTTAAAAAAATCAGTACTCTTACTAATTAAGATCTAGTTTATATGAATTGGAAGATTCTGAGAGTCATGACATGAATTGTTATTTAGAAGAACCTTCATGCTGACTGTACATAATATACTAAGAAATATTTACAAGCAATCAAAACTTCTAGAAACATGTAGCAGGCTTAATAACAACACAACATTAACTTACATTCATATTTTGCAGTGGTCCCAACATAATATGTAACATTATACTTTTCTTTAACCTTTGCACTGGCCAATGTTATAAGTTCCATCTGATGAATCATATTACATTACTATAATAAAGCTGGAGAATTTGAATTATTGAATGCACTAATCTCAGGAAATACTAATCCAATGAGAAAAAATATTTTTGCATTAGATAGCCCCTTTATTGAGAACAGTTCTAGACCATAAGCCTTCATGCTACAGCATATAGGAACTGCACACTGAGAACTGAACATTACTGAGAAGTGCTGAAATGTGAATGCTCAGGTCAGTGAGGCAGCATGCTATATTACGCAGTTATGTGGTTGTCTTATTTTACGCGAGTGAAGTCGCGCGGCACAGCTGGTTTACTTATATATGTGATAAAACATAAAAACATTTGAGCTTCCAAAGAATCTTAGTATTCAAATGCGTTTGTGCAAGTGTAGGTTTCTAAATAAGCAGGATAAATAAGTGTTTGCTAATACATACATACATACATACAATCACACCTTTTTCATTTTTCATCACATACATAGCCCACTTTTCACCCTCGCGGAAAACGTGACGATTGGCGAACCAAGTCGCCGCCATTTTGGTGGGAGTAAAAAAATTAATTCGTACTACGCATTGCGGTCCCACAAGCAGTATTGTGACAGCATTGCATATTATGGTGTTAGCTAATAAGCACCTTTTCCACCATAGTTTATACTTTCATATCTAAATAATCAGTAAGCTCACCACTATGTCATTGATTAACAGATATATCTTCATTTGCATATGGTATAGTTATCAACCTGTCAAATCCTTTTAAATTATAAATGCCATCAAACTTAAAGCCAAATTGTTAAGGGCAAAGGAAGCAGCTTGTGTTTCTTCTTCAGATAATGGTTTTTGTCCAATATTTACTTCATTCCTACTACATTCTTGGTCTGGTACTGAAACATTACTTGATTTTTTGTGGTAATATTATTAAAAGCATATACTTTTACCTACAGTTTTTGTTGTAATTACTCACTCTTATTATTTTCTGATTATTCATGTCATAGTGTGCAGAATGTAGCAAATGTTAGACAGTTTATGGGCTTATGCAAAACTTCAAAAAAAAACTTCAGTGACCAATAAACAATTGTTTTTAAGTTTTTATTTTTTTCAAAACTTTAATTCAAAAGTTATCCACATAACAATAGTTATTGACTTAGTCCCTTACTTAGTTAATTACTTAGTTATTACCCTTAGTCAAAATGCTTAGGTAATTCAGTCTAGTATTATGTAATAGAGATAAAAATTAAGAGAAGAAATTTTTAGTCAATAAGTTTAGCTAGCTATTTTAGTACACACATAAAATGAATAAGAACACTCACTATAATGTAATGTTTTTCCAAAATACCAATTTCTGTCTAAATCAACACCTGCTGCGCTGTAGTTACCTGAACACATTATTGGCGGAATAAACTTCTTCCTATTTTTTGACCAAAACCGGTTCTAAAAACATGATTAAAATTGTTTGATAGTTGAAAATTAATTATGCATGTTGTACCATTTATTTTGCAGTAACAGACCATTTTTCTACTAAACATGTAGCCATCTGGGTTCATAAATGGAAGAAAATAAAAATCGTAATATTTTGTCCAAATTTCCCAATCCTTTTTTTCCAATAAATATTTGATGTAATTCATAATAATTGCTGGAGTAAGCCAGTCTCTGCCATCTTCACCGCCCATTATAAAAACAGCAACTTTCTTTTTTCCCATAGAAAGTTTTAAAATAAACAAATCTCGGTTTTCATATGTCTTAGCAATAACAATTTTTCTTAGGGATGCATGTTTTTTCACAGTTTTACTAACCCATGTAGTTATGTCTTTCCAATCAAGAAATGCATTGCTTCCATTAGAAATTGACGATACATTTTGAAGGTTTTTGTCTAATCTGTTATTGGACATGTATCAAATTTAATTTTTTTTCATAAGAAAAAGTAAATTAAGCTGTTATGATATAAATATGTATTTTATTTCTGTAAAGTATTTTAAGTTTTACTTTACTAACAAAATTTATTTTATTAAGATGCTAATGACATCTTACTTACGAAAATTCATGTGCTAATATAGTATATTGTATGTTATTCTTTTGTAGCTTTTGTTCAAAGTTTACAGTGAAGCAGTCCTTCACTATTACATTTATCGGAATAATTGCTTCATTTGTCACATCATTCATAAAATTAAAATATTTGTTCATAACATGAAGCTTATAAAGCTCAGACCTCTCAAGAGAATTGAATGCAGTAACTTCATACAATGTATAATTAGCAAGTGTTAATTCTGGTAGTACCATCAACAAAAATACATAGTTCTCCATCTTTTTTTTTGACAATTACAGTGAATTTTAAAATCACTGTGGCTCTGAAAAGTATAGTATGAAAATAAAAAACTCAAATTCCTTATAAAATAATTATAACTTAAATTATATTTTATAATTACATTTATCAAATACTGAATTTTAATTGCAGGGGCCAATGAGTATGGGTGGTGGACCTCCCCCACCTGGTAATGGGCTCCAAGGTCCGCCAGGAGTGCCGTTACCGATTGGTGGGCCGCCACCACACGGCGTACATCCTTCCGGCTTGCCGCCGCTGCCGTCGCATCATGGAATGCTACAATCCGCTGGACCGCACTCTTCAGGCTATGCTCACTCTCCAACTCCGGGTTCAAGTGCTACATCGGCCTCACCTGTTTCACAACCACCCTCTGGAGCACCGACACAACACCCGCCGTCAGCACAAACACCGCCACATGGCCAGGTTCCACCTCCAGTCACCTCATCTGCAAATGGAGCGCCACCTTCGTCATCTCCCATGCAGGGTTCTCTACCAGCACCCGGTCCAGACAATCTCCACGCTCTGCAGAAAGCCATCGACTCTATGGAGGAAAAGGGTTTACAAGAAGACCCGCGCTACTCGCAACTTCTAGCCATACGTGCGCGCTCGAATCCACAAGATCCAAATAAGGGACTCTTTTCAAACAATCAGCTTAGTCAGTTGAAGTAAGTAAATATTTATAGTGCAAATATAGATATCACTGCAAAACGATTTAAGGAGAAGTAGGCAGGCTAAGAATAAAAATGCTATCGTTTTTATATTTTTTTCCAATGGTAGTATATGTTGTCCTACGTTTGTGTTTTTTTCCTATCCAGTTAGAAAGGAGAACGTCAAAAATATTACATTTCAGTTGTGCTCGAATTCAAGCTAAAATGATGCTATGCAAAACTTAAACTTTTCTGTTATAAGAAAACTTTAAATCAATAAAATTATATTCATTGTAATTTTTTTTTGTATTTACTATTATAATCAGGGGCGGATTTGATACCCTGACTGCCTTAGACCTACGAAATAGCATGAAAAATTTAATGACGTACAAGAATTAAACTAAAGTAAAAAACAAATAAAGTGAAAGTGATAATTTTTTTATTTGTAAGTAGATTGTAGATTACAACGGGCCGGTTTCCGCAACTCCGAGTCTAGCGCGTATTTTGCGTTTATTTGTGAGTAATAATCATTAACAATAAAAAAAATCACTAAGTTTTGCCGCACCCTAAATGGTGGCGTCTTAGGCGCAGGCTTACTCGGCCTGTAGGGAAATCCGCCATTGTGTATACTACAAACTTAACTGCATCCTGTTCTGCAACAATCCAGCCGAAAAACTACGGTCATCATCATTGCTATTGTACTTATAAATGAGGGCCGCTTATAGCGTCGTTACTCCTTTCCAAAATCACTTCATGGATCTGAATAGTCGTTGGTGGTAGGATTCCTATGCAGGAATCCGTCTAGGTAGGTTACCACCCCAGGGCCAGTTATTCTGCCGTGAAGCAGTAGTGTGCAAGCATTACTGTGTTTCGGTTTGAAGGGCACTGTGAGCTAGCATAATCACTGGGCATTTGAGACTTAAGAACTGATGTCTCAGGGTGACGGGCGTAGTGTGGTGTCACACAGAAATATTCTGGGTGACACAGCATTAGTTGTGGGCGGACGTTGCACTTACCATCAGGTGAACGTTTTGCTCGTTTCGTCACTTGATACAATTAAAAAAATAAGAATAGGGGCTTTCAAGATCATGTGGGTTACTTGGTTACTATGCTAGATTTTAGGCATTTAAGTCGTAAAATAACTAAACACGAACGAAGCCAAAGGGAAGGGCTAGTTTTGAATAATTCAAAGATCATGAAACTTGTAAAACTTCATTTATTATGATGATCCATGCACTGAACTGTTTTGGTGGTCTCCATTTGCGTTTAATGGTTTTTTTTACAAAACAAAACTTTGGTTACACTATTACAAGTGTATTTCAGAGTTATGTGTAATCACTGGGCATATGAGTCTTAAGAACTGACATCTTAGGGGGACAGGCGCAGTGTGGCGTCACACAGAAATATTTTAATTAACAGTATTGCTATGGGCGGACGTCGCACTTACCATCAGGTGAACGTTTTGCTCGCCTCGTCCCTTACTCCAATAAAAAAAAAAACTAAAGATTAGGTATTTAATGAAGAGTCAACTGATATTTGTCTCCAATTGCAAGTCAATTTTAAAAGAGGTCCTGTCTTAATATTGTGTCACCCTATATACATGTTTCACAGATGTGACCAATCGTATCTATATAAATTACATACCTCCAATCTCATCCCTACGAGTTCTCTGAAGGAGGCCTTCAGTTGTTGATTATGCCAGACTGAAACAATTTAAATCGGTCTTTAAATTCACATTTTTTTATATCTACAGGGCACAAATCGCGGCGTATCGTAACTTAGCGCGCAACCAGCCGATCACGCAGCAAATCTCGCTTATGGCGGCGGGCAAACGGGCTGGCGATGCTCCTCCGGAGTGTCCCACGCCGCCCGCGCAGCCTCCGTCGCCCTACGGACAGGCGCAGCCGCAGGGCGCTGGCAAAGCCGGTGGCGGCGGAGGCGCACCTCCCACACCGCTGCCCATGACTGGACAGATGGCGCCTCCTACGCAGCCCACGCCTCCTCTTGTCAATCCGGTACGAAAATGATTTAATACTTTTTAAGACCCAGGTCGTAACGTGTATTCATTAGGTCTGTGGCGTACAAGTCAGATACTTTGACCACTAGCACACGCGATTGACATTATAGCACATAGGTTCATGTAGTGATAATATCTTATGTACTAGCTGTGCCCCGCGGTTTCACCTACGTAAAATAAGCCGATTGCGCCGTACGGCATGGTACCTCAAGACGTGAGCACAGTTCGGTCCTTCTTGGTAAATTTCTGATCCGATCGCGCGCCACCTTAGAGCTAAGCATATTTTATATGGCCTATCATTCTTCATAAACGGGCTAATACAAAAATATTTTTTTCAAATCTGATAAGTATTTCCTGAGATTAGCGCGTTCAAAATATACAAACTCTCCAGCTTTATTATATGTGATACATGATAATGTGAAGGTGTAAGGTACAGACGTAAAAAAAACTATAAATTTTCTAAACCACTTATAAACCCATTAAGAAAATTATTTGAACTGCCATTAACTAAAATAATAATGACCAAAATGCGAATTACATTTGCGCGTAACACGTATTTCCGCATAGCCCCTATTTTTAAGTTTTTCAAAATTCACGCAGGACCCCTAAATATTTTCTTAAATAAAAAGTAACTTAGATTGCTCTGAAAAGTTCTCTACCTGCTTATGATAGTCCCATCAAAATCGATTCAGCCATTTCGGAGATTGGCCCGGACAAAAAACAGACTGACAGACGGACAAAATTTTCAAAACGCCTATTTGAGTTTTGGTAGTATCCTGCAAAATCAAATTACCATGAGATTAAGAAAAAGTCTTTATTGCGAATTCACAGACAGACACTCCAATTTTATTTATTTGTACGAATAGATGATTTGGGGGGCGTCACAAAGTTAGCCGTGGTAGTTCAGTAGCCGGGCACTTGCCTTAAATTTTATAGTACGCGAGTGTCCATGGTTAGATCCCCGGTGCCGGCACCTACAAATTTGTTCAGGAATTTAAGCGGTTACTTTGCCACGTCGTCAACGGTAAAGAAAAACATCGTAAGTAAACCTGCATGTCAGAAGAATAAAAATATTTCGAGGACATGTGAATTCCATCAACTCGCAGCATGACCGATTTTTCCCATCTCCAAAACCCTCTCAGAAATGAGAGGAGACCTGTGCACAGCAGTGGGACATTTATAGGCTGTTACTTTACTTTTACAACGTTAAAGTTTTTAAATTTAAAAAAATATATTCAATCTGTGTGGAGTGTGGCATCTTGATAACTACACGCCATCACTACTGATTTCTTTTATTTACGTGAGTACTACACATTTAAATAAAACTAGATTTTATCGCGGTTACTATTTACTTTTTATAACCCGACGTTTCGAGTAAATAGTAAACTCAATAAAATCCGTAAAACCTAGTTTTATTATAATATATAGAATCACGCCTACTAAGGCGTAAATATGTTCTTCTAGTCTAAACCTTAAGATAAACCATATTCTACACATAAAGACTATTTTTTATTTTATTATTCGCGGCAGCAGTATAATAGCTATCATTGTTAATCAATCTAGTAACCTACATAATAGTGCTAGCACCAAGAAATTCTTCAGGCACAAATTAAGAATGGGTTATGTATTTAAGTGTTATCTGTGCAGCCGATGGGCGGTGCTCCACCTATGCGCGGGGCGGCGCCGTTGCGGCCCCAAGGGCCGCTGCCACCTGGCCAGCCCACACAGCAGCAGGTAATGCACATTCTGTCATTCTGTGTCACTCACCATTATAATGAACTCGTAAGCAATCCACTACTGGACAAAGATTCATCCCAAAATTGAATTTATATTTGTTGAATAAATAATCAGTACATAGTAGGACTTAAACTAAATGACTAAAACTAAATAACTAATGCACAAGCACACTGAAAATAGTCTAAATATGTAGTAATAACCTTAATTGTTAAGAAATAATAAAAAAATTTGAACTAGTAATTGATTGTTGATGGTTATGAACTTCAGTAATAAAATCATACATGTATATCAGTGGCAAAAAAAACATGCCAAGCTACAGCTTTTGATCCATTATTAGGTAGGTACTAGTGCAGTGGCAGTCATCATTTCAGTGCACTGGTGTGCAATCTTTCGGTTTGAAGAACACTAAAGCTAGTGTAATTACAGTGCATATGAGACTAAAGAAACGATGTCTCTTGGTGGCGTGCGTATTGCGCCGCACACAGAATTTTCCACTGCAAAGTTCTGACACTGTGACTGTTATGGCCAAGCATGATGACACTATCGAGTCAACGACTTCTTGTCTTGTTATTATTTATACATTTTTATAACAGAAGGTAGTATTCTGTAATCAATAAATATTTCTTTTAGCCCGGCGTGCCCACACCGGGTGCTAAGCAGAATCGGATTACAAGTATCCCCAAGCCAGTGGGCATTGATCCAATTCAAATATTAAACGAAAGGGAAAATAGGTGAGTTACATGACATATTATCTATAGCAATTATTAATAATTTATTTTAAACACAACATACATCATCCTTACAATTAATTGGCAGCTACCTAGTTGGGATGATTAACCTTTATCCTCAGGCGCTCGTACTACCAGATGCTTCACACATAGGATCCTCCTGCCCATCACCACCCTCGATATTTAATATCTGGTATAATTGAGATGGTTACTTGAACTATCTTTTGCAAAAAAGAGATTTGTCTGTCACTGGTCGGTTGACTTTTCGTCATCTACTAAATTATTGTTTTACGTTTACGATAGCATGCTTATTAGGGTTTTAATAACCAACAATACAAAATTAAATAATATAAACTCTGGGGGAATTTAAAGAATTTTGTCTATATTATTTTGTCTCTAACATTTACTTTTGAAATGTAAATGTTAATTACCTATTGTAATTTGATTATTTATAATGTTACCGTAAAGTCTTGGGTATCAGGTAATTTTCATATTAAATGTGCTCTTTTTTAAATTTTTTTTTTTTAATTACCTTAAGGTTTTTAGTTCATGTTGTATTCAGTTTTATTATTTTTGTTTAAAATGACTGTTTGTTGCCTCAATATAAATAAATAATGTTTTTACTTTGTATAGGATTGCTGCGCGTATCGCACACCGCATTGAGTTGTTGTCTAATTTACCGGCTAACATGTCGGACGACTTGCGACTTCAAGCTCAGATAGAACTACGAGCGCTTCGTGTGCTTAATTTCCAGAAACAGTTACGCGCTGAAGTAAGATTATTTTCTTTCGAATTGCATTGTCTTTTTTTGCTCAAATTAGTATTCAATAATTCATTATTTAAGTGTGTAGGTTTTTTATAACATTGCTCCGAAGCATTTTTTGTAAATTATTTAAATTATTTTGACCCGGTTGCCATCTGAGAAAAGTGTTTACTGATGTAAGGCACCACTTAGGCACAGATGCACTCATCTGAGCTTAATGTACCAATTCCCTATAAAACAATATTTTTATTTACGTGCTGGTGATGTTTACTCTGTCCACCTGATAGTAAGTGGTTACATCCTTTTTTGTATTAACACAAGGACTTGTGTTGTATCGTGAATTCGTTTTACAGCTATAAATTCCTTCAAAAACACCCAGACCCGAAACCATCTATCAGCATGGTTATTGCGTATCCAAAGTGATGATCACTTATAAAAGTGTTGAACGAATATCTGCTAAATAAGTGACTGCATACTGGTTATGATTAACAAAAAATACGTCACATGAATAATAATCGTCATTTTCATTAACCGTAACCAGTATGAAAACAATTATTTGAGAGAAATTCGTTCAACACTTTTATAAGTGATCTTCACTTTGGATACGTAATAGCCCCGCTGAAGGCCATACAAATTTTTATATTATTTTAAATAACAATTTTAGACAGTGCCAGCAACTGGGACAGAATTAAGGCCACTTGCGTGTTAGAAACTAAAGGAGTGCTTTATCTGAGACAGAAATTTAATATTTGACGACTGCGTGGCCTAGTGTCATACCGTACGTACGCCGTGGCTCCAGGTTTCGAAACTCAACATTTGTGCAGTTACAAAAATTATTGATTTTCGATCTAGTTTGAGTTGTGATTGTCGTTCTGTCTCTGACACTGCATCCTATCCTACCTTATGTAATTTCTCCTGCTCAGTTGATAGTTCCCAACTTTAGAGTTCGGAAGTTGTGTCCGTGTTTGAAAAATCGGCCAAGTGAACATAGAAAAATAAAAGAGTGAGTGTCTTATATTCGTGTTAATAGTTACAGTTGACAACTAGTCGTTGCTAACTAGACTTTCGTGTTCCAAATCGGCCAGAAGATCGTTATCTTAAGAGAATTATTACAGATCTTAAGCCAAGTTCGTCGTGATACTACACTGGAAACCGCAGTGAACATAAAGGCATACAAACGAACGAAAAGGCAAGGATTGCGCGAAGCACGCGCCACAGAGAAACTCGAGAAACAACAAAAATTGGAAGCGGAGAGAAAGCGCAGACAGAAGCACCAAGAATTCCTTCAAACTGTTTTACAACATGGTAGGTCATTATTTACATTATTTCTATTTAAAAATAAACTAGATTTCATTCTATGGAATAGATGATCATCATTCTTTCAGCCTATCACTGGTCTACTGCTGAACATAGGCCAATACTATATATGCTACCACACGAATAGATGATATTCTTCTTTAAAAGTTACGTTATTACGCTGTTTAAAGATTGTTGTATTAATAAAGATTTCATTTCATTTCCATTTGTTCTTCTCCTGCATCAGTTGTACAAAGTCCACTGCTGAAAGTCGATTGCACTACCAGACATTTCGAAAATTTGGAAATTAACGAACATAATTTTTCATGTATTGCGTTTTTAAATTTTTGTTATACACTTATAAAATCGTACTTTATAAAATTTATATTCGGTGGCTTATTTAAGATTTAACGTTTTTCACATAATTGTTTTATTTTAATTGCAGCAAAGGACTTTAAGGAGTACCATCGCAACAACGTCGCCAAGTTATCCCGAATGAACAAGGCCATCATGAACTATCATGCCAACGCCGAACGCGAGCAGAAGAAGGAGCAGGAGAGAATTGAGAAGGAGCGTATGAGACGGTACAGAATTTTTTAAACAAACTCGAATGTAGGATTCTCTAAACTCGAATTAGTATGTACTACTGTAATATCGTCTTACGTTAAGTACTATAATATCTCCTGCGCACTACTTGTGGCACAATAATATCTCCGACATTTTTCGGATGTTATCGCCTCAATTTTTGCTCTTAATATATTTTTTTTAATTTCATACTAGCTGATCCCGCGACTTCGTCGGCGTGGAAGTAGGCTTTTAAATATCCCGCGGGAACTGTTTGAGATAAAAAGTATCCTGTGTCCCTCTCCTGGTAGAAAGCTATCAGTTTTACTGGTGGTAGGATTCCTATGCAGGAATCTGTCTACGTAGGTACCACCCCAGGCCAGTTATTCTGAGGCTGAAGCAGTAGTGTGCAAACATTAATGTGTACCAGTCTGAAGGGCTCTGAGACCTAGTGTAATCACTGGGCGTATGAGTCTTAAGAACGAAGATGATGTCTCTGGGTGGAGGGCGCAGTATAGTGCCACACAGAAATGTTCTGGGTAACGTTGCACTTACCATCAAGTGAAGGTACTGATCGTCTTGTGACGTTATCCAAAAAAAAAAAAATCTGCCAAATTTCGTTAAGGTAAGTTCGACGGTTGAACCGTGAAAAGGTAACAAACAGACAGAGAGAAAGCTACTTTCGCATTAATGTTTGGATTTCGTAGTCATATTCACATTTTATGAATGCAATTATTATTGGATAAAGTGATGAGACGAGCAAAACATTCACGTGATGGTAAGTGAAAAGTCTGCCCATAAGAAATGCTGTGTCACCCAGAACATTACTGTGTGGCACGGCACCACACTTCGCCCGTCACCTTGAGACATCAGTTCTAAAGTCTCATATGCCCAGTGAATACACCAGCTCTCGTCGTCGTCGTCGTCGTCGTTTCAGCCTATCAATAGTCCACTGCTGAACATAGGCCTCCCCCATAGATTGCCACAAGTTTGTAGCTCTCGTTTTGGGGGATTTGGCCATAGTTGCCACGCTTGGCAGACGGATTGGCAACCGCAGTTTATTTATTCAGATGTTCCAGCAAGATGCTGCTGCCCATCTCCTGGTTTTCATTTTCCCTCTGTCGACTTTTACAACACCCACGGGATGAGATGGGGTGGTAGATTCTCTTAAGCCGCTACCACACGGCCAGCTCTCAGTGCCCTCGAAAAAGCGAAGACCTTGGTTACGATCCCCGATGCCGGCACCTCTAAAATTGTTCTTCTAGTTTAAGTACTGCTTCATCACGTGCTCAGCGGTGGAAAACATCGTGAGGAAACCTGCATGTCTGAAGAATAAAAATATTTCGGGGAAATGTGAAATCCGCCAACCTGCATTTAATTTCCATTTTTGATTCCCAGCTGCAAAGCTCTCTCAAAAAATGAGAGGATGTATGTGCTCAGCCATAAGACATTTATAGGTTGTTACTTTACTTTTTTCCTAATATTTTTACAAAATATTATTGCTTCTTGTCTCCTTGACAGTTTGATGGCGGAAGATGAAGAGGGCTATCGTAAACTTATCGATCAAAAGAAAGACAAACGACTCGCATTCCTGCTGTCACAGACCGACGAGTACATTGCTAGCCTCACGGAGATGGTCAAACAGCACAAGCAAGAGCAACGCAAGAAACAGCAAGAGGAGGAAAGAAGGAAGAGGGTACTTACTTCTGCAATACTTTAGAAACGCATATTACACTTTTAATAGTCATCTTAACTATATCGAAGAATTTTGTACCCTTCGGTACATAAATCGTCATAAACACTTACGCTATTGCTGTGAAGAGAAGGGCGCAAGATAATCAAATTCATCACCCCATATTGCTCTATAGGTATCGTAAAACTTCATGTCTTAATATACGGGGATATCTAAACCAGAAGGCAATCATCATCATAATTTCAGCCTATTTTAGTCCACTGTTAAACACAGGCCTCCCCCATAGATTGCCACAAAACGCGGTCCTGAACCACCAGCATCCATCGACTTACCGCAAAATCGTGCAGGTCGTCGCCCCATCTAGGAAGCAATAACAGCATCATTCTCTGCATACCAAAACTGATTAAATTTTTTAATTAAAAAAATTCTGCCACATACAACCAACAGTTTTTCCGGACCGATACGACTTAGACCTTCAAGAAAAGAGCCTATTCCTTTCTCAAAGGCCGGCAACGCACCCGGATATCTTCAGGTATTGCGGATGTTCATAGGTGGCGGTGATCACTTACCATCAGGTGAGCCGCTTGCTCGTTTGACCCTCTAATATGGCATTAGAAGTACTATCCCACATGAAGTTATCTGTGATAGCGTACATTTAGCATTAACCTGTCACGTGAGGGAACATGGGTTTCAAATTCTATTACCATAAACTGCAAAGGTATAGGTCTACGGCCGAGTTCAACCATATGAAAATTAACCTTATTGGATATAACATTGTTGAAATTGTCTTAAATGATAATTATGCTAGTGTCAGCGATAGTAGTAGAAAGTAATTAGTAATTAAAATTTCTCATGTTTAACATACAGAAATCAAGAAAGAAGAAGTTACTCGAGGGCGGTGAAATAGATGCGATGGACGACAGCTCGCAAACATCGGACTCACGGGTCAACGTTGTGGACCCCAAAACTGGCGAGGTATTTATACTGCATACCAAAATTTAATACAGAGTGCGTGACTGAAAAGTCAAACTGTTATACATACATACACTCACGCCGTTTTCCAATATAAGGGGTAGGCAGAGCCACACACATAGCCCACTTTTCGCCTTCACAGGAAACGAGACGTGACGGGTGGCCAAACCACGTCGCCGCCATTTTTATACGTTATCAAAAAGAATCTTACTCCCATTGCGTCAAAATATTGCATAGTATGGTTTGTTACTCAGCACGAATTACGGCTGTCAAGCAGTAAGGCTGTAAGGGCGTGTGGTGGTGGCTTAAGAGAATTTACCACCCCATCTCGTCGCGTTGGTGTTCTAAAAGTCGACAGAGGGAAAATGAAAACCAGGAGATGGGAAGCAGAATCTTCCTGGAACATCTGAAAAAATAAACTGCGGTTGCCAACCCGCCTGCCAAACACGGCAACTCTGGCAAAATCCCCCTCAAACGAGGGCTACAAAATTAAGTTTTTCGTAGGAATCTAAGGGGGGAGGCCTATGTTCAGCAGTGGATTAGTGATAAGCGGAAATGAAGGCTGTCGGTACAATACCTTTGCCGCCTCTTACGACACCTCGGTAGGAAAGAGTTAGGTGCTGTTCTACTCTGACGGACACCTATCGGCGTTATAGGACTGGAGTAGAAATAGAGACTCACATACACCTTCCCCAATCACATATAATTCTTATGAGCTTATTTTGGAACTGGAGTGATTAAATGTAGTATCTATGATGCCAGACATGGGCCAAATAGAACACAAAATAAAAGACGAATGAACGAAGAAAACGTTCTAAAATAAGAACCATAAATCAGTTACAGCAACCACGCTTAATGTATGTATGGATTGTACAGAATAAAGTCTAATTTTTTTATTAGTGTTAGGATACGGAATTTTGACAGAGCTGCCTCTGTGAGTGAAGTGAATGATATAAGCGCAGTAAAATTACTATTAAACCTTATTTTTAAGGCACTTGGAAAAAAAAGAATTAAAAATATTTATTTCTTTATGAAAGGGAATTCTAAAATAAATAGCTTGCAGTTTTACAATTTCAATATTTTTATGACTACTATGGTTATAATTCAAGTCTCGGGGTTGGAGCTAAACTTAATTTTTGATAGGGCATAGGTAGCCTTTGTCAAGTAGATGAATTACCTTTTCAAGCATATTTAAGGTTTATAGAATCAAAACATACATTTTTCTAGTCAAAATGAAAAAAAATATTATAGTAACTACTTATAATTTTAATGTAGATTGCCTTTAATTCTTCCCTAGCTGCGGTTCCGTAAGGACTGATTGTATACACAATGAATAAATTTTGATAAACTATTAATAAAGAACAGTGTCTGAAAAGTTGGTATTGCGATTAAATTAAAAAGATAATTATAAAACGTTATTCTTTGTGAAGGTTCTTAAAGGCGAGGAGGCACCGCCACTTTCGCAACTCAAGGAATGGATGGAGGCGCACCCCGGCTGGGAGGTCATGTCCGACTCGGACGACTCCGGCGACGACAGCCAGGATGACGGTACGTAGCTTGCTAAAAACGAGTACATAGTTATTGTAACGACCTTGTGACTGTTGGTCCTGAGTTCGAATCACAGCCGAAGTCTCTATTCACGTAATATTGTGTATGATTTTGTTTAAATTTTCTTCATATCTGAATTATGCCCTAAAATAGGATAAAGGTTTCCTTTTATCCTATGCTAGGTTTTCTTTTTGAGCTCATCTGGTTCTGGTAGATAAATATTTTTTACTTTCTACAGAGAAGAGAGAAAGAAGAGAGAAACATAGAGATGAGAAGACTGATAAAGAGAAGTCTGATGAAGAAAAGGCGCTTGAAATGATCAAGCAGGCCAAGGTGGAGGATGATGAATATAAAACAGAAGAGCAAACATATTACAGGTATAAAATTATAACAGTGTTAAATCAATAATAGTTTAATTTATAGTTAAACATGGACTACAGAACCTAAAAAAGTCTTAAGTTTACTTACAGCATCATCAAAAAATCGTTCGGCCTTTTGTCCGGTTTATTAAAGTGGGGTTTAATTTAGCTTAATCACAGGGGCAGAAATTGTTGCGTCTTCTCTGATATCTGGTATCTTGAATCATTTTAAATTAAAAATACCTACTTTAATTGTTTTTTTACGTCCGAACAACTTGCATGTGTTAATATAATCCAAACACCTAAACTTTACAATACTAAATCAAAAATTAATTTGTATTCAGTAAAGTTTATTACTTTGAGCACATGTAACCAGTTATACAAGCTCTGTACCTTAATCAACTACTTGTATCCTATCAGTATCAATTTTTATTGTATCAGTCTTTGGGGTAGTGTAGCTAAGTCCCATCTGATTTAAGTGGAACGTGCACAACGCACAATATTAAAAGCAATTAATAAACCCTGTTAGACATCCCCCTACTGACAATGTGACATACATACATACATAAGATCACGACTGTATCCCATAAGGGGTAGTCAGAGACTGGGCACTCACTGCAAAAACAGATGAATGCCACAATCTACGTTTCACCAAAACAATATAATGCACTTGGTGCGATACGTGGTGAGCCCATCGCCACCATGCGCTGTCGATTGCACAGTGCAGTTTAATTCCTCGCCTTTTACGAGATCCATTGGATAAGATTGAGATTGAGTTAGTATTCTTTTAACGAGCCGCCGCCACGCGGCAAAGTGACATGTTGTTTATTTATTACTGCCTCTGTCAATATTATCGACACGTTCTACTGTCATTTCACAGTGTCAAAACGCATATAGCGTGTTTGAGAGTAGATGCTCTTTTTTGAATATTATGCTCTAATGATATATAATAACTTATATAATAAGTGTGTAAAAGAAGTATGAAGACATTCAAACCATTTATTTCAAAATATTCTTGCAAGCAAACTTAAAGAGCTTGATTGCGTTGTTATTGAATTTTTTTTTGTGTTTTTGAAAATGTTCAATAAACAATAAACACACACACGCACGCAGATACGAACTAACACACTCATGCGCACACACAAGCACGCATTCACACACACGCACAAACACGCACGCATACACACACACGCACAAACAGCACGCACACCTTATCTAATGGCTACTAAATACACTCGGCTTGGAATACACTCATCTGGGCATCTAGTAGTGTTTGTATTTGAATATTTGAGTTTCCTGAGAACAACACACAACAAGAACCTGACTTTGTTCTGTGATGCCGTGCTGTTTTTAGTATGATGGTCATCATATAATTGAACTATGCACCTTTTATCAAATACAAATTGTTTTTGAATCCAGTTAATAGAATCAGGTGTTACTTGCGGTAATCCATTATAATAAAGGAAACAAAGTTAATTTTCTAAGATCTGCATGCAAAATTTTAAATAGTGTGTCGTACTTAGTTTTTGAAGAGCACCAACGCCCGCCCTCCCAAAATAGCGTGCACAAGCAAACTAATACCGCCACCGGGAGCCGCCACCAGATACCCTTCCGTGGTGGAGGTACAACACCACTACTAGGCAATACACACCACTGAAGTTGGTCCTCAAATAGATAATATTTTTTCTAACTTCCCTTGTGAAGTAGGATTTTATAATTCCTTCAGTTACCATCTTACTGTGTGGTCCCGTTTTTAGACGTCCGTCAAACCTTGAACTCAATTTTATTAATGTGTTCAGAGTATCAAACAAGTTGCCCGTCACAATATGAGAACTTAGAAGGGGAAGTTCTCATATTGTGATCGCAACTACGGAACCCTACACTGTGCGTGTCCCGACACGCACTTGACCGGTTTTTTATTCACCAATTACTGCACTACTAATACACATTTAATACTTAATTCTGATTTTATTTCAGCATTGCTCACACAGTCCATGAGTCTGTTACAGAGCAGGCAAGCATTTTGGTGAATGGAAATCTAAAAGAATACCAAATAAAGGTAAATCTTCCTAGCATATTTATATGTCAAATGTCTTTAAATAATCAATGAAATTACCGTTTTATCTGAACCACCGTAATAGCTGAAGTATGTCATAGTTTTTATCGTTATTTAAGTACACATTAACTATCCAACAGCAGCATTATCACACAATGCTACACTTATAAATTGTTGATCCTATGTTAATTTATAGGAAGAAATCCTATAAATTAACATAGGATTTCTTCTGTTTAATTGTTCCGTTTTACAGACATGAATTTCACACGGACAACAACCAGATCCGAAAACCAACAATTTGTATTTTTGCACAAATGGGCTTTTGAAAAAGATACTGCAAATATTTAAATAATTGATTTGATTCAATATAGAATAGAATATATTATTTTTTATTCAACATCGATCATTTACATAATACTCATTGAACGTCATTTTTTTAAGCTACATCGGTTCGCAAAGAAATTCCTCTGTCCTGAGAAGAACCAGTAAGAAACCCACCGGATTTTTTTTCAGTCATTTTAAATATATACTAATATCATCATTATCACAATATCTGCCCACTGCAAACACTGCAGGACATAGGCCTTCCCCATAGAGTTCCATGCAACATGGTCCTGAGCCTGCATGTAAACAAAACCGTGTAGGTGAATGCTCCATCTTAATTTGATCATTTAATTTAAATCCACTGTTTTTCACAGGGTTTGGAATGGCTGGTGTCTCTGTTCAACAACAATTTAAATGGTATATTGGCGGACGAGATGGGTCTCGGTAAAACCATCCAGACGATTGCTTTGGTCACCTATCTGATGGAGAAGAAGAAAGTCAATGGTCCATTCCTGATTATTGTACCACTCAGGTATTTCAGTCTAACGTAAATATATATATATATAATAAAGTAAAAACAATAAGATTTACTCATCATTTCTGCATTGTTTTTACTGGTGGTAGGATTCCTATGCAGGAGTCCGTCTAGGCAGGTACCACCCCAGGGCCAGTTATTCTGCCGGAAAGCAGTAGTGTGCAAAAATTACTGTGTTTCGGTTTTGAAGGGCACTGTGAGCTAGCGTAATTACTGGGCATATGAAACATAAGAACCTATGTCTCAGGGTGATGGGCACAGTGTAGTGTCACACAGAAATTTTCTGGGTGACAAATCCTGGTGTGGTACCTACCTAGACGGATTACTGCATAGGAATCAAAGTCGTGATTGAACAATATACACAATCAATATACATGAAATGGGGCCGAAAAATGGTCTATATATATCTATTAAAACGCGTGTCTATTGATAATTCTTAATAATAATATTTTGCCATTAATCATAAGCAGGAAGTTTTATTTCAAGCTAATGGGAATAGCAAAAAAAATCCATTTTACATAATTACAATGAGAGATTTTTAATACAGTTAGTTGTTTGTGTAGTTAGGAGGTGTATTTATTTGGTTATTTAATTCACAGTACGCTGTCCAACTGGGTGCTGGAGTTCGAGAAGTGGGCGCCGACGGTGACGGTGGTGTCGTACAAGGGCTCCCCGCAGTCGCGCCGCCTCGTGCAGACGCAGATGCGCTCCACCAAGTTCAACGTGCTGCTCACCACCTACGAGTATGTTATAAAGGACAAGGGCGTGCTCGCTAAGGTAAATCCATACGTACTCTTTAATACCGGGGGAGATCATAGGGAGGGAAAGTAGGGGCTTGAATCCGTTCTTTAGTTTGCAAAGCACAGGAATGTATCCGCACTACTGTTTCACGACAGAAGTACTGGCCCTGGGGTGGTACCTACCTAGACGGACTGCTGCATAGGAATCCTCGAATCAGTTTTTTTTTTATCTTTCATCGGAGATACCACCCATCAAAGATATGAATCTAAAAGAAAACAAAAAGCAAATCGACTATTGTAACGTAATTAATTCCCTTTCCAACAAGGTAATCCTCCATGATCCACTAAGGAGTAACATGAGAGTGGTTTATGTAGATCAGAATATAGCGAGATCCCACAATATGTGCTTTAAAGGTTTCCCATTATGTTTAATCTACACTCACTAATATCTCACATTTGTAATAGAAAGTAAATTTTCCTTTTCGTCTTATATTTTTTTAACACATGTTCAGTTAAACAAAAATTTAGGGAATGCTTGTGTCCTTTGATAATTCGAGCTAAGAAGGAAAAAGAAATATTTAAAAAAGGCCTGTTTTTCTATTAAATTTACAATCCCTTTATTTTGAGAACTGTTGCATCTTCTACGTTGTTATAAAGACAATCGACATTTTAGACAGCCCATGGCCCGCAACGTTCGCAATGTTAAGCATAGCTACGAATATCGAATATCATCCGATTAAGAATTCCAGTCAAAAACAGTTTTTCTTCAATGGATAAAGTGACGAGACTATCAAAACGTTCACCTGATGGTAAGTGCAATGTCCGCCCATAAAAAATGCTCCCACCACACTGCGCCTGTCACCCTGAGACATCACTTCTTAAATCTCACATGCCCAGTGATTACACTAGCTCTCAGTGCCCTTCAGACCGGAACACACTAATGTTTGCAGACTACTACTTCACGACAGAATAACTGGCCTGGGGTGGTACCTACCTAGACAGATTCCAGCATACGAATCCTACCATCAGTAAATAAACAACATGGTGAAACAAAAAAACTATTAATATGTTTTATGATAAAATAATAAAAAGATAATAATAATATTATATTACAAGATATTACCGTAGTGTTAAATGGATGTCTAAATTTATTAAAATGATTGTATGACATGGTTGAGTCATAATTCATAACGCTGAAATAAATTTTATTTAATTAAATTAAAAACTAAAAACTACTTACTATTTATTTTAGGGCATTCAAATGAATGTTAATGGAGTAATATCATTTAGTTTATTATTTGCAGGTGCAATGGAAATATATGATAATCGACGAAGGTCACCGCATGAAGAACCACCACTGCAAGTTGACGCAGGTGCTGAACACGCACTACATCGCACCTCACAGGCTGCTTCCTGACGGGCACTCCGCTGCAGAACAAACTGCCAGAACTCTGGGCTTTGCTCAACTTCCTTTTGCCGTCTATTTTCAAGAGCTGCTCTACGTTCGAACAGTGGTTTAATGCTCCATTTGCTACAACTGGTGAAAAGGTAACTAGTGGTCCTCAGATAGAAGCAACAGAAGTCCGATCAATTCACGAACAAATCCTCTCCTTTATGTACATATTACTGTGAAATATACTTACTTGTGAAGGTGATATGAATTAATTATTGCTGACTTTCTATTTCGCTCAGTGTGCAAAATTCTTTATTAGTATCTGAGTAACGGATTTTAAAAAAATTACTTGTCCTAAGGGTGACGTGTCATCCGCGTGGCAAGAGCACTACTATTGGGATACAAACCCTGTATACGGGTACTGGGTTTGAATCCCAGCCGGAGCTAACTTTTGTACAGATACACTAATTATTGATCGATTCGATCTAGTTTGAATTGTGATGGTCCTTCTAACTCTGACACTGCATCCTATCGTACCCTATCATCGATGTACGCATGAATATAACCTTTGGTTGTGGGTACGTTAGGAAAAGTGCGTCTGTTTCCGTATACACTTGTGGCACTATAATATCTCCTGCTCTTCAGCACTACTGTACTGTTCAGACAGTATTCGGAAGTCGTCGCCGTGGTATTGTACTCTAAAATCCTTGTTATTTATATTATTTTTATTTATTTAGTAAAGTAAACTAAAGTTAAGTTTCAGCCTATAAATATCCCACTACTGAGCACAGGGCCTCCTCTCATTTCGAGAGGGTTTTGGAGCTAGGAAGAATCCGCCACGCTGCTTCAATGCGGGTCGGCGGACTTCACGTCTTCGAAATATTTTTAATTTCTCAGACATGCAGGTTTCCTCACGATGTTTTCCTTCACCGCCGAGCACGTGGTAAGTCAGCACTTAAAATTGCAATTAACAATTTGGTGCCGGCACCGGGAATCGAACCCAGGTCACTCGCGTACTATGAAATTTAAAGCGATCGCCTAGCCCCTGAGCTACCATGGCTCTATTTATTTAGTAATCTACTCAAATCTAAAATTGTTTTATTTCGCAGGTGGAACTAAATGAAGAAGAAACAATCTTGATCATTCGTCGTTTACACAAAGTATTGCGTCCGTTCTTGCTACGGCGTCTCAAGAAAGAAGTCGAGAGTCAACTGCCTGACAAGGTGGAGTACATCATCAAGTGTGACATGAGTGGTTTGCAGCGAGTGTTGTACAAGTATGTATTTTTTTTAAATCAACTAACTTCAAAAAATCATCCATACTAATATTATAAATGCGAAAGTAACTCTTTGCCCCACTGTCTGTTTTTAACCTTTTCACGGCTCAACCGCTGAACCGATCTTGACGAAATTTGGCACGGAGATTCCCGCTTGCTTCCTAAAGACAGACAAAGAATACTTTTAATCTCGGAAAATAACTACTTCCCATGGGATAATTAAAAAACCTATACCCACGCGGAAGAAGTCGCGGGCATCAACTAGTAAATTATAAATATACAACTGACAAAGAGCAATCTGTTGTGTAATTGGGTGATTTAAATAATCATTAATTGCACTGTGATGTATCACTTATTTTTTATTTTGGATTAAGTGTAGTACAATGAAATCGTCATTAATTTATATATTAAATTTCGTTATTTTAATTTTCCAAGGGCGAATGTCTTTTTAAAAAAGAAGAAATGAAGTATTATAGTAATAATGAAGTAAAATAGTTTGACCACAGACTATTATGTGTTTGACATTGGCGGTAAGAAAGTAAATAATGAATGTTTTTTTTTTTTTTTCATTCCTTTTCCCATAAGAGGGAGGCCACACATGTAGCCCTCCCTTCGCCCTTGCAAAAAAACAACACCTGATGGGTGACGAACCACGTCGCCACTATTTTGGTACGAGTCAAAAAAAATCACTTCCCATTGTGTTCCAGCAAGTAGTAGGGACGGACAGCATTGCATATGGTATTATTCTGTTCGAATAATGGCTGTCCGTACAATACCTTAGTCGCCTCTAACGACACCTCAGTAGGAAAGAATGGTATGTTGTATTCCTATGCAGGAATCCGTCTAGGTAGGCACCTGTCCCACGGCTAGGTACTCTGCCGTGATATTGTAGTGTGCAAGCATTACTGTTTCGGTTTGAAGGGCACTGAGAACTAGCGTAATCACTGGGCATATGAGAGTTAAGAACTGTATCAGGGTGACCGGCGCAGTGTGGTGTCACACAGAAATGTTCTGGGTGGCACAGCACTTGTTAAGGGAAGACGTTTCACTTACCATCAGGTGAACGTTTTGCTCGTTTCGTCACTTTATCCAATAAAAAAAACACCTGTCGTGCGCGCAATATGCTTAAAAAGGGGTACAAAGTTTTCTCTTCACATATTAATATATAGATTAATGTTATATCATCAGACACATGCAGTCGAAGGGCGTACTGCTGACAGACGGATCTGAGAAGGGCAACAAAGGCAAGGGCGGTGCGAAGGCGCTTATGAACACAATCGTGCAATTACGAAAGCTCTGCAACCATCCGTTCATGTTCCCACACATTGAAGAGAAGTTCTGCGACCACATCGGCACCGGCGGTGCCATACTTACTGGGTAATTTTTTTTAAGAAAACTTGTATGTAATCAATCTGTAGCCTAAAATAAATCTCTGGTAGTAGTATTTTTTTTAACCCACTAAGATTTCTCTTGTATCGTTTGTGCTAACAATGCAACCAGACTATAAAATCAACAATTTGTGTTTTTACCCAAATACAGTAGAAATCCTATTGTGGGGCTTCGTTTATTTGCTTTGTATGATGCATTTAAATTGTATATTATTAATTATGACTTTTTAATAACAATCTTATTTTTATATGGACATTAAAATTTTGATTCAACATATAAGCCTTCATTTTTATAATTTATTGTTTACAGGCCTGACTTATACAGAGTATCTGGTAAATTCGAACTATTGGACCGCATATTGCCAAAGTTGAAGAAGACCGGGCATAGAGTACTTGTGTTCTGTCAAATGACACAATGTATGACCATCATTGAGGATTATCTGTCTTGGAGAGGTTTTCAGTATTTGAGGTAAATATTGTAACACTTTTGAATTGTACATTGTACTAATCGGAATTCGGTTCCGCATGTGCCAATATTCACTGTGAGATACTTGCGTCTTTAAACTAAGGCCTATTGGACTAACTCCGACGACAAATCAGACTGGAGTCGTGTGATGTGGCTTTATATATTATATACTTTAATGTCATCCCGTGGGTGTCCCAGGGAAAGAAAGAATAACTTAATCAATAGATGAGTTGACGTAATACCAGTTAATATAGACATGCGATACTTTGCGCAAATCTATTATAGTAAAGGAATTAATTAATTGGAAACCAAATTTATTTAATATGCTAAGGTCCGCGAGCAAAATTATGGTGTGTATTATTTTTTAAAAGCACCAACAGTCATTCTACAATAGCGTACACAAGCAAACTAATATCAATACCAGATTCCCTTCACCAATAGAGCACTAACACACACACTGTATTGTCTAGACAATACATACCAGGGAAGTCGAGGACACGACACGTGTTTAGCCACACAACGATGCGTTATTAAGTGATATTAACTGTACATACTACCACTAGGCAATACACACCAGGGAAGTCGAGGACACGACTCTCGTTTAACCACACAACGATGCATTATTATGGGATATTAACTTTACACACTACCACTAGGCAATACACACCAGGGAAGACGAGGACACGACTCATGTTTAGCCACACAACGATGCATTATTATGTGATATTAACTTTACACACTACCACTAGGCAATACACACTAGGGAAGTCGAGGACACGACTCGTGTTTAGCCACACAACGATGCATTATTATGTGATATTAACTTTACACTCTACCACTAGGCAATACACACCAGGGAAGTCGAGGACACGACTCGTGTTTAGCCACACAACGATGCATTATTAAGTGATATTAACTTTACACACTACCACTAGGCAATACACACCAGGGAAGTCGAGGACACGACTCGTGTTTAGCCACACAAACATGCATTATTATGTGATATTAACTTTACACACTACCACTAGGCAATACACACCAGGGAAGTCGAGGACACGACTCGTGTTTAGCCACACAACGATGCATTATTATGGGATATTAACTTTACACACTACCACTAGGCAATACACACCAGGGAAGACGAGGACACGACTCATGTTTAGCCACACAACGATGCATTATTATGTGATATTAACTTTACACACTACCACTAGGCAATACACACTAGGGAAGTCGAGGACACGACTCGTGTTTAGCCACACAACGATGCATTATTATGTGATATTAACTTTACACTCTACCACTAGGCAATACACACCAGGGAAGTCGAGGACACGACTCGTGTTTAGCCACACAACGATGCATTATTAAGTGATATTAACTTTACACACTACCACTAGGCAATACACACCAGGGAAGTCGAGGACACGACTCGTGTTTAGCCACACAACGGTGCATTATTATGTGATATTAACTTTACACACTACCACTAGGCAATACACACCAGGGAAGTCGAGGACACGACTCGTGTTTAGCCACACAACGATGCATTATTATGGGATATTAACTTTACACACTACCACTAGGCAATACACACCAGGGAAGTCGAGGACACGACTCGTGTTTAGCCACACAACGATGCATTATTATGTGATATTAACTTTACACACTACCACTAGGCAATACACACCAGGGAAGTCGAGGACACGACTCGTGTTTAGCCACATAACGATGCATTATTAAGTGATATTAACTTTACACACTACCACTAGGCAATACACACCAGGGAAGTCGAGGACACTACTCGTGTTTAACCACACAACGATGCATTATTATGTGATATTAACTTTACACACTACCACTAGGCAATACACACCAGGGAAGTCGAGGACACGACTCGTGTTTAGCCACACAACGATGCATTATTATGTGATATTAACTTTACACACTACCACTAGGCAATACACACCAGGGAAGTCGAGGACACGACTCGTGTTTAGCCACACAAACATGCATTATTAAGTGATATTAACTAAGCATTATGAAGTGATAATAACTCTACACACTACAACACTGCCACGTGTATATAAATGTGTAGTAAATGTGTAGGTAATACTCGCCATTGAAGTAGAGAACACGACACGTGTTTAGCCTTATGTCAACCACACTTTCTAGTGATATTAACTCCACGATAGACTGCCGCCAGCCGGCAGACTCGGCGGCTGTAACTTTGTTACCTGGACGTAATATTGTCGGTGCTAACCTATTGGCAACATCTGTTTTTGTTGCGATCGTTAATTTCAGCTGGAATTCACAACCGTAACTTTCGCCACTGAATTCAGTTGTCAGCGTTGAACAACAAGAATGACTCGCTTCTTCGTTATCAGGTTGGACGGTATGACGAAGGCAGAGGACCGCGGCGAGCTGCTGAAGAAGTTCAACGGCCCGAACTCTGAGTACTTCATCTTCCTGCTGTCGACGCGCGCCGGCGGGCTGGGCCTCAACCTGCAGAGCGCCGACACCGTCATCATATTCGACTCCGACTGGAACCCGCACCAGGTACCTCTCTCTGCACGTTCCCATTCGACGTCCCTCGTGATAGGAACATTGGACGTTTCCTCCGTCAGACTCGACCTCTTCATAAAAAGCTTCAACACCGACGTAACGTAATGTATCACGTATTTTCACATCATACCTAATATACATGAAAATTCCTGTGGGCTGGACCTTTAATTATGTAATCTCCCTTTTGGTATAAATTCTTAGTCTTCCGCCATCAAAATGTCGAGGAGGCAAGAAGCAACTAAATTTTGAAAAAATAACAGTAAAAAAGTAAAGGAACAGTCTAGAAATGTCCCAATGCTGAGCTACCTCTTAAATTATGGAATGAGGATATATGGCCGTATCATAATATAAGTATAGATATTTAATAAATATTTCTTGTTTATCTGAATATTATCCCCAAGGGCCTAAAGTGTTTCATGTAAATAGTACCCTATATGAATACCGATGCTGTGGAGACCTTGACTTGCAAACTGCCGTAAACTAAAACAGAAAATTCTTACAGAAGCCGAACTGTAATAACACTATTTTTTATTACTTAACAGCTTACTGCTTAACAAATGTTTATTTACGAGTTTCAGCAATTATGTATTTAATACAGGATCTCCAAGCTCAAGATCGTGCACATCGTATTGGGCAACGCAACGAAGTGCGTGTTTTACGGTTAATGACCGTAAACTCCGTCGAAGAGAGAATTCTCGCTGCTGCCAGGTAACCAGCCCCATATTATGACTATAATGGACATTTACGCAAATAACACACTATATATTTTATTTACCAGTAACCTTATCATCATCATCATCATTCTTTAATATTTGAAGAAATCAACTAAGTCCTCCCCCATTCTCTGCAAGTGGCCAAGCCAGCAAAGTCTGGCAGTTTTTATTTCTCTAACAACTTTGGGTCCGAAAATCAGTTCTTCAATGTCGGAGTCTCTTTTTTACTAGGCAGCTCTCATTTTCCTTTTGGGTCGGTCCGATAATTTTTGCAAAATTCTCCTTTCTGTTACTAACAGCTTATTCTTTTCAAAATTAATGTTAAAATTATATTTATTATACGCTAAATTTTAGGGCAACATTATTTGTAACGCTACCATATGTTGAAAATCAAATGGAATGCTGAAACCTACATTGGAAATTTTATCATATATAAAAGTAATACATTTTTCGCAGATATAAACTTAATATGGACGAAAAGGTCATCCAAGCCGGTATGTTCGACCAGAAGTCGACAGGTTCAGAGCGCCAGCAGTTCTTACAAAGCATTTTGCATCAAGATGGCGATGACGAGGAGGTAAGTTATATTACTATTTCATCTAAAGTATATCGCATTTATTATATTTGTATAGCTTCACTAATTAGCTAAGACTTTGCAAGGTTACTGGGGAATCATAATGAGAAATATTTCTCAAAACTGCAATAGGAAAGAAACATAGCTAATTTGATATGCGTGCTGTTTACTGATTCATAGGACTTATTATTTTATGAATACTATAATTACTGACATAATGTTTTGGTCTAATTATTAACTTATAGTCCACAATGCTATTTTGAAATCAAATACATACATACAGTGTCACCTTTTTCACATATAAAGGGTAGACAGGCCACTCACGTAGTCCACTTTTCGCCCTCGCTGTAAACGAGACGTGGCGAACCACGTCGCCGCCATTTTTGTACGAGACAAAAAATTCTTACTCCCCAAACCAAGTGGAAAACGAAAATAACCATAACAACTTATTCTTCGTCATTTAATGTGAATTTAAATTTTTCTGGTGAAATTATTAAGAAACTACTTGTAGGAAGAAAATGAAGTACCAGACGACGACCTTATAAACGAGATGATCGCCCGCTCCGAGGAGGAGCTTGAGATCTTTAAACAGGCCGACATCGAGCGTAAAAAGACGGAGACGCAATCGCGCCTCATCGATGAGTCCGAGCTGCCCGACTGGCTGGTCAAGAACGACGACGAAGTCGTTTGTAACAAGGTATGTAGCGCGCTAAAATAATCGCAGTCCTTTATAAGCATATCCCTCACTCGCTCCAGTGTATCCAACTTAGGGGTTTTTCCCCCAAATTTATGGGGAAAAAAATTTCACAGTTTTTAGTTTTGGAAGGCAAAGTACTTTGGGGTTTTTAAGAGGTTTATTAAGTTTTCTAAAATATAATGTAAAAGGTTTATAAAATGTAGGATTTCAAAAATGACAGAGACTGAGTAAGATTCTACTGTAATGGAAGAAAAAATATTAATTATGGATATTTAAGTTATGTTTAATTATAATCAGTGATACAATTATTGTCGTTATATTTATTAACAAAAAACAAATTATTTTTAATAATTTGTTTTTAATTTATTATTAATAATTGTAATTATTATAAAAATAACCATTGATGAATATTTTGTTTTAATTACTTACACATACTTAATTACGTAACTGTCATACAAATACTAAATAGTAGACAAAAGTGTACATTGCTGCCATACTTTATATTTTTCAAATTTTCACTTTAGGTGGTTAGGTTAGGGTTAGGTTCCTTTTATAAGGGAATAAAATTCAAGTGTTGGCGATAGTGACTTGCTCGCTCAGTCATCTTTGTATCGTCAAAACCCGTGTCATTTCGTTTCTCGCGCTTACACGTGTAATTTACTATTCACGTGTTTTCCAAGTATGGTACTTGAAAAACACCTTAGTTGCATTGTAGACTCACTATCAACCCTAAAAGCTCATAGTAAAATGTTACTTTTCGGGAATAAAGTATTTTTATGCAAGGAGTTCTATAGTAAGTACTTAAGTGGAACTATAGAAACTAAAATCAGAGTTTTATAGGGTTTAAAAAACACCCATGGGCTTATTATCTTCGTATTATAAGAAAATGAAAATAAAAATTATATTACAGTTCAAATCGTTTAAATTACACCGAGATTGAAATGTGTAATTTATATTTATTGTATTATTATATTATAATTGTAATACGTAATAGTTTATATTATTACAACATTTCTTTATATCGAAGTTAACGAAGAAACTAAGAAATAATATGAACGAATTCAATCTATTCAGTAAATCATACCTACTGTAATTATTTAATTAAAAAACCTACTTGAAAGCAACAGCTTCTAAACAAGCGTCAGCTAATTGAAGAGTTTCATATTTTTCTCATGGATCCCATCATCAGAACTTGAGAAAAAGTATATGGGAACCATCCTTACGGTATACCCTTTCAAAAAAGTTTTTTATAATTGATCCTCAAATTGACGAAAATGTCAGGGACAAGGCTGGAACTATCTGGATGAGGATGAAACATTGGGGCGCGGATCCCGACAGCGTAAGGAAGTCGACTACACCGACTCACTAACCGAGAAAGAGTGGCTTAAGGCCATTGATGAAGAATTTGAGGAGGAGGAAGAAGAAGAAGACGATGACGACGAAGTGCTCGATAAGAAACGGAAGAAGGGACGTAAGCGACGGTAAGGTTGCGTGCGATTACTGATTTATAGGAATAAATTAAAAAAAAAACTCCAAACCCAATTTGTTTGTGATAATGTTATGAATAAATTTAGTACAGATGCCCAGATTATAAAACAATCTTACTAACGATTACTCTGATCGCCTTAAGTCACAAACTTTTTTAACATTTTTGTCTGTTGCTTATTGAAGTGAAACTTATTGTATTTATATTGTAGGAAGAGAGCAAATTTCAGATTTTTTGTGCAACTTATTCTTAATTAATATTTCATCACCATCATTTCAGCTCAAAACTAGTCCACTGCTGAACATAGGCCTCCCCTATAGATTGTCACAAAAGTTTGAAGCTTTCGATTAAGGCGGATTTTGCCATAGTTGCCACGCTTGGCAGGCGGTTTGGCCTACCGCAGTTTATTTATTCAGATGTTCCAGGAAGATGATGCTGCCCATCTTCTGGTTTTTTGTTATCCCATCGACTTTTACGACACCCACGGAATGTGATGGGGGTGATTAATATTTATCGATTAATTATTAATTGTTACTATTATACTGAGCAGTTATTTTACAGTAAGTAATATTTTTATTAAATCATGTGTATTTATTGTTATTTTAATGAAATTTCTAATCTGTGTGTTCCAAATTTGCACAGAGTTGCACGCGCTCTTTTTTATAGTGTTCTTTTTATATATGTGATGGTGCTGATGCATCTGTCTTGATATCTGCTGTACAGCTCGAAAAACTTTCTAATGCATATATACAAATACATATTATAATATTACCAGATTTCCGCTTGAAATAACTAGCAACCATTTTCTTGTCAACTTTCCGAGGTCTTAGCAATTTTCTTGGTGGTAGGCTACCTACGCAGGAATCCTTAGGTCGGTACCACCCCAGGGTCAGTTATTCTGCCATGAAGCATTAGTGTGCAAACATTACTGTGTTTCGGTTTGAAGGGCACTGTGAGCTAGCGTAATCACTGGGCATATGAGACTTAAGAACTTATGTCTCAGGGTGATGGACACAGTATGGTGTCACAACGAAATTTTCTGTATGACACAGCATTTGTTATGGCCGGACGTTGCATTAACCTTTAGGTGAACGTTTGCTCGTTTCGTCACTTTATCCTGTAAAAAAATGGCTGGTTTCCGTTTCGGTGAGCAAAGGACGGGTGTTAAGTCTTAATTAACGACAGTTAAGTCTTAAAACCAAAGTGTTGAATGCAAAAACAACATTTTAAGTCACCTGTAGATCTCGCACCAGCATTTGTTTTGATATCTGATTAGTTAAGCTCTACTTAAAGGTTTTATTGTAAAAAAAAATCGAGATCGCTGGAAATGTTTGGAATGACTTTACGAAAACAGCACCAGTTACGCACCGTAAAGTGATGGAAGTCTTTTTCGACATGTTGTTTTTTTAACTCTAAACTTATTTACTCAGTGTATGTGACTAATGCCTTTCCAAAACTTTGAGTAATAAATTCCAGACTTATAATATAATATGTTAGCCAAGCTCAAAACAATTTTAGACATATTTAAAAATATTTCATTATAATTCTAACAGATATTTCACAGATAATAACAACAATGTTTATATAATATTTTAATCCGAATTACAGACGTCAAGAGGACTCTGACGAAGAAGAAGCTTTGCCATGTTCGTCAAAGAAAAAGAGCAAAACTGAAATAAATCAAATGAAAAAGCGCCTGAAGAATATCATGAAGAAAGTAATTGATCATACTGATGAGTAAGTAGTTGATTTGGAAAAATAATCAACTCTTATTTAAATACTTCAGCTTCCACACAAAGCGACCGCCTGGCTTGGCCTAGCGGTACTTCTACGCCGCAGGTTCTGGATTCCAATCCCAACTGGCAAACATTTGTAACAAATAAATGGTTGGTTTTGGAAATGTAAGACTAAAAACGTATGGACGACGCAGAAGAAATTTTAGTGCGGGCATGGTTTTTTTAATGAAAAAGAAGCAAATCCTGAAGACGACACGATCCTGTAAACAGTCCACTGCTGGACATAGATGGGTCTCTCCCCAATTTGAAAGGATTTGTCGTAATGCGTAATCACCACGTGGTACACAGATTGGCGATGGCAGCTCCGGATACCTCGGAACCTTAGACGCTGCGTCAACAGTCTGGATATTTTAATGGATAAATAATGTAGAAGAAGCGAAAGATGTGTGCTAGTATCGTAGCCAGTGCTTATCCCAATGGGACACAGGCGTGACTTTATGTATGTAACAGCTACGGTGGCTAGTTTACCACAATCGAATCGATCCCCGGTGCCAGCACCTCTAAAATTTTAAGTGCTGATTTAGCACGTTCTCAGCGGTGAAGGAAAACATCGTGAGGAAACCTGCATATCCGAGGAATAGAAATATTTCGAGGACATATGAAGTCCGCCAACCCACATTGGAGCAGCGTGGCGGACTATTACCCGCTCCAAAACTCTTTCAAAAATGAGAGGAGGCCTGTGCAGCAGTGGAACATTTATAGGCTGTTACTTTACCTTTTTTTACTTTCGGCGATAAAGGAAGTAAGGAAACCTTCATATCTAAAAAAAAATCAGAATCCGAATGCAACTATCAGCACTGGAGCAGCAAGGCGACGTCTTCTCGGTTCTATAACCCTCACAAAAATCTGTGTCACATGTCACCATAATTTTGTTTTGTTTTGTACAGTGCCGGTAGAGTGCTGTCGGAGCCGTTCATGAAGCTTCCTTCGCGTCGCGAGCTACCTGATTATTACGACGTTATCAAAAAACCCTTGGACATTAAAAAGATCATGAACAGAATTGAAGATGGCAAGGCAAGTATATTTAACTAATTGTCATTTGCGTTAGCGCCACACTGCAGGTAAATTTTGACTATAACAGGCAGAAGGACCACCCTCTAACATAATGTTATCCTCCTAGCCGATTTTTCGACCACGCTGACAACTTCCCAATAGTTGGAATCTGTTTACTGAGCGGGAGATATTACAGTGCCACATGTATACGCGCATACATAGAGGCACTCACTCATCCTCTCAGGATCCATCTAGAATGCATTCAGAGACATGGGAATATTCAAAACACAGTGCAGCGCAGAGTATATTTTTTTTATATGAAAAGGGACGAGACTAGCAAAACGTCAACCTGGTGGTGAGTGCGACGTCCGCCCATAGCAAAAGCTGTGCCACTTAGAATATTTCTGTAAGGCACCACACAGCGCCCGCCCCCGAGACGTCAATTTTTAAGTCTCATATGCCTTTTTGTATTTATGACTGTAAAACCGTATAGATCGTCGTTCCATCTAGAGGCTGTCGCTGTAGAGTGTACACTATATTTGCCAATACGACGTTGCCACTAGAGAACCTTTCTTTTTATGCCTGTTAAGGGGTAAGACCATTGCCCCTAAAGCTTACTGATCCATAAGGCTATGTTGGTTACAATAGTTCTGCTGCTGGATTAGAGATGAATATAATCTATAGCTTAAATTACAACGTTAAAATCATTTATAATTATAGCCATCATTACTTCGCGCGCGAAAAAATTGGCATAATCGCGTACTATGGTCGTAAATTCGCCGTTATTCCTATCTTTACTGTGTTTGACGTCGTTACGGATTCTATCTGACTGAGAAAAACAGAACATAGCCCTTTTCAGTAGCTTGCGGAACGACGGTACTTTTTAGTATGTACCATCGTTATAATCCTCTCTTACTTTACAGTACATCGACATGACGGATCTAGAGCGTGACTTCTTCACGTTGTGCGCTAACGCACAGACGTACAACGAGGAGGCGTCGCTGATTTACGAAGATTCGGTGCGCCTACGCAACGTGTTCATCGAGATCCGACGTCGTTACGACAGCGGACAGAACTCCGACGAATCCGATGAAAATGATAAAGGTTATTAGAACTAAATAATACACATACAAATGCATTCATCTACTATAAACTATTTGATCACTAATTTTAATAGTTTTAGTACTCTTATTGTTACATTAATTATAAAAGTAATGAATGTCTTTAGTGTAACTGAAACTACTTGTATACGAAACAGTTAACAGTTTTTGAATCGTTAACTTAAAAACGATTTTTTTTAGATGATGATGATTCAGACGGAGAATCAAATCGCTCTGTAAAAATGAAAATAAAGTTGAAGGGTAAAACCAAGAATACGCCCACAAGGAAACGCAAGCAGCGCAAGTACATTTCTGATGATGAAGATTATGAAGAGGATTAGATTAGATGTTTTATGTGGTTTTCTTTATATATTTATAAGCTAATTACTTTTATATTTTGGTTTTGTATGACTTTGTATAGCATATGAAATGTAAGTAAACATTTTGTGGTTTTACTGACAACCCAATTCAATGTTAAATTTTATTATAACATCTTTTCATTTCTATCATGAGGATTTTTATTTTATAAACTAATTGACGAGACATTGGCTGCATGTTTAGGATTTATTATATTTATGTAGCAAATAAGGAAGTATGAAATAAACATTTATCATCTTAATTGTATTGTATCACCTGGTGTGACATCAAGTATTTCAATACCCAGTACATTAATAATATTGCTGTAATAGTTGCACTTTAGAGAATAATATAAGTGATCGGATCTTTGGCATTAATAAAAATTCTTTCAATATTTTAGGTCTGTTTTATTGTCTTGTATATCATTTATCCCTATTTTTCAGTGACCCCAAAAAGCTTTATATTCTTTGACTCTTTCCACTTGACATCTGCCCATTTATACTCAATACCATGCACACTCTGCATGTGTTTATTTAGACTAGGGCTGTGACTGAAACGTTGGCCACATGTGGAACATGTGAAAGGCTTGTCGCGAGTGTGCACTCTTTTATGCCTCTGAAGGTCACCTTTTGTGTAAAATGATACAGCACATAGTTCACATTTGAATGACTTTTCCCCAGCATGCCTGAAATGTTCTTTAGAAATTAGTCAGTTTTAAACTACACATTTTAAAATTCATTTAGTCCCTTGAGTACCATAAAACGAGGTGAAAAGGGATGCAGGCATAAAAACCGGAAATTGTATACTAACAAAAATAAATTTTAGGTAAGTTTTAAAATATACATTTTACTAAATATTATTTTATGAGATTTCGCAATTACTAAAGAAGTTGTATTATGGCGGGTAATGTGTAATTTATTTTTAACCGACTTCAAAAAGGAGGAGTTTCTATGTTTGTCTGTATGTGGTTTTTTTATTCAACTTGATGCAAATTTTAAAATTTTTCAGGGACTATTGACACAGAACAAATAATGACTGTGGGGTTAAAATACACTACTTCTAATTAATTATGGGTGAAAATATAGTGTTTCAAATATAGGAATAGGGGTGTCTCAAATAATTTTTCGATATCACTGAAAAGCAATTTTGAGAGCAATAGAAATCTTTTAGTTGTCACACAATGTAACTACTAAAAGTTTGGCACACAGACTTGATTACAGATATACAGAAATTTTATAAAAAATATGTTAAATATATATCCGCTTATTACATTTAATTTAAGGGTTCTGGTAAAAGGATACTTGAAAAATTGAAATGCAATGAAATGGAAAAAATGAATAATAATATTCCAGTATTAATAATATGGCCAGACCTGGATTTTGTCAACTGTCTTCTAAAAAGACAAGATTAAAAATTTATGAGAATTTGTGAAAATATCGAAAAATTGAGGGTAGTTGTGTCAATCAAAATTATAGAATCATATTTCGAAGAATTAGAAGCGATTTTTACAGAGACAAAACCATGTCTGATAGAATAAGGGTTCATACATTATCTGATAAATAGAAATTGAAGAGTTAGTTCCAGAGAAGTTCATCATTCATCCTATCACTAGTCCACTGCTGAACATAGACCTCCCCCATAGATTGCCACAAAAGTTTGTAGCTCTCATTTTGGAGGGATTTTGCAATAGTTGCCACACTTGGCAGGTGGGTTGATGTCATGTAATTATCTAATATAAAAACCCTAAAGTACCTAAAGTAGGTAGAAAAACAATAAGATTTGTCAAACACATTCGCTTGCTACCTAGCATAATAAATGTTTATTATCAAATACAGTGTTATTATGGACATAATAGTTGGCAACCGCAGTTTATTCAGATGCTCCTGAAAGATGCTGCTGTCCATCTTTTGGTTTTAATTTTCCCTCTGTTATCTTTTACGACACCTACCAGAGATGGGTAGGTTCTCTTAAACCGCCACCATATGGTTTGTTTCTTTCTATTAACAGCCCCGACATTTTTTCTCGTCTCCCCTTAGCCATGTTCTAATGAACACCACATTCAGTATTAATAGGGATATCATAGATTTTAGAAAAAATATTAATAACTCTAGTTTTCATGATTGACTTGCAATGTAATTTACAAGTAACTGGATTATACTGTCAGTTTTATAATATTAATATTTTCTATTGCAACTTGTTAGTTTTTTTGCACAAAAAGTTCAATTTCATACCAATTCACCCCATTTTACGGTATAGATCAACTAAAACAGAGATAATGAATGATTCGATTTTTCTTATTTACATTATTTACCTGTGATTGAACATATTTAACTTAATTTTTACTTAAAAACATGAATTTAAAAAAAAAAAAACTATGTAAATCAGTAGGAAGATCATGAAAATATATCTATAACACTTGAAGGCAATAAAGTGTCTGACTTAAAAATCCATGAATTAGAACAATAAAAAATGTTAATTCCTAAAATCCATGGATGGAGATAAAGCTCAGCTATAGACTGAGGTTGCAGTAACCTTAACGGTAGCATACACAGACAGAATTACTATTATTCATTAGAATTACCTCTTGAGATGAACTGCTAAATTTTTCTTTGCATGTGTTTTATATCCACATAGATGGCATTCTATGCTCTTTGCCAAATTATGCTTTCTCCTGTGGTTTAATAACTCTGAACATGTTACAAATGTCTTACCACAGTCTTCACAACTGTAATTGTGTATATTATAATGTCTTTGCATGTGGGCTTGAAATGATTGTTTGGATTTCAGCAATTTTTTACAGATGTTACAAGTAAATTTACCAGTTTCATGGACATACAAGTGCGTCTTCAAACTAAATGCATGTTTGAATTGTTTTCCACATATTGTACAGGTATAATAAGTGACAGTACTGTGAATCTTGCGATGTGCAGCTAAACTTGAGGACTGTGTAAAACTTTTTCCACAATCACAATGGTAAGGACGTTCTCCATTATGTCTTCTCATATGATTAATTAAAGTTTGACTGTGGGGAGTGGCATATGTGCATTTAGTGCAATGATACTGACGGGTAACTCCAAACCCTGTCACTTTACCCAAATGCTTCCTTTTTTGGTGCATACAAACATTATGCCTTAGTAATGATGCCTCAGTTTTCATAGTTTTATTACAATCTGAGCACTTCAATGTAATCTGTGTTATTTTATCAGCTTGGGGTATACTTGACTCTAAAACTAATTATAACACTTGTTTAGCATAAAGGTACAGTAATTTATTTAATAAATTAATATAAAGATATGGCTATGTGATAAAAATTGGATTTTTTAAAGTAGAAAAATGGTTCATTAAATAAGGTGATGATATGGCTATAAACCGAATATTCTTATATCTTGTAAGTGTATAGCTAAAATTTATTTAAAGTAAATATTACTATTTTCTTTTTATTTGTAAGTCTTAATAGTTAATTACCTATATTATCAATATTTTTGTCAACATTTGTTTCATTAAAATCTCCAGTTATATCTGTTAAATTATAATGCGTATTTATATCTTTTTTGGTTTCGTTATCCTCGACATTTTTTTGTAAAGTGTTACTTTCTGGGATATTCTTGCTAAACAGTGCAAACTTTTCTTCAAATGATAAACAGTTTTCACGAAATTCCCATGCTCCTGTTAATTCTTCTGAACATTTTTTGCATATTAACGATGGTAAGTGTCTTTCTCGCACGAGTTTTATTTGAAAGCATATAAATATTTTGTGCGATAAACCTGCAGATTGTTCATAGTTAGAAAATAAATTAATCGTATGCACTCCTCTTTCGAAACATATTCTGCAGTATGATAGTGGGGTCACTGGATCGTCCATTAAAATATTTTTTGACGGTGGCATTTTTGAAGTTCTATTCGATAGAACTTCAAAAATTAAAGGTGTTTTTTTTTTAGTCTAGAAGTTCAGGGAAGTTCCAAAGAGGAGAAACCGAGAGTATAGCTAAAGATCTTTCTAAGATATACAGTAGGACCATAGATAAGATAGTATATTCGGGAAGGTAGAACTTTTCATAAAATATCGAAATATCGTGGTACATCGAAGTATCGTTTACGATTGATACTTTTTGGGATGATAATTATTATTCTTTTATGGCGTAATGACAGATGTATACGTGTGAGCAAAACAAGAACTGCGGTTTTATGTCTCTCTTTGCGTATAGGTTTTTTTTGCCTGCCACCACGGTTGTTGACGTTTTTGATGGCAAATTAGCTTACGGAGCCACAAGTTTTTCATAATTATTGTGTAAGAACTTTCAAACGGTGTGGCAGTGGTGCTTTTTTATTTTGAATAACGTACCTAGGTATCATATAGTTATGGTTAATTGCTGTATAATAGGCTGTAAAAGCCGCAGTGAAAGAAATCAACCAAACATAACCTTTAATCGGTAAGAAGGTATTTTTTATTATGGCCCCGAAAATGCAATATTAATTGGATTAATGTACATATGCAGTAAACATTAATTTATAATAGGTACACCAACAGTAAGTATATATCACACAATAGAAGTTTATAAGGGGATTGTTCTTATATACTAAACAAATTATAGGTATACACTCTTGAATGGTGGATGTGGCTAATGGGATCACTTTCAAACCAAAAAGACACATATGGACTGATTAGAAAACTATTTATTTTAACTTAAACATTTTTGAATTTACTTTTAATGAAACCTAATCATTATAAAATTTATATAAAATACAAAAGATATGTCAGATAACTTGACATTTTACTTCTTCAAATGATTTTCACGGAATTAATAAATATGACACAATTCAATCTAAACAAATAAAACTGACATTCCAAATTTAATGTAATTCAAACATAATACATAAACCAAACAGATCGGAGTTGACATCAAAAGAGTATGTATAATCTGAGATTACCAATCAACATACACAACATTCACAGGACTTATGAATAACTGACAAACATTAAAAATATTAGCTGTTAATTGAAGTAACTGTAGGGACAAAAAGAACTAATTGAAATAAAAATAAAAACCTGAAGTTAATTAAGGCCGGCACTGTTTAAAAAACAATTACAGATATTTGGACACTAAAAATTATTTAAGGCACCCCTTAAATAAGTTTTAGATTACATAATCAGCATTTTTGGATTCAGTTCAGTAATCTTTCAGTTGCAGTTATATCTAACGACGTAGACATCATCATGTTTTAGTTTCATATTCAGATATGATTCGGACATACAAACCCAACCATATTAAATTTTTTTGAAAATGTGATAAAGAAGTCATACCCCTCTAACACTTTTTTTGCCGATATTGTAATACTATTTAATATTCCAAAGTCTGTGCTAAATTGACACGTCAGACGTCAGAGTCAAAGAGTATTCTATGTATATGGGAGAAGAGAGCCCTCTTGCGTGAAAATTAACCCCTCTGGACAAGTACCGCCATCTATCAATGGCGGATTGAACTTTTGTTTTTAAAATTTAGTATATATTTAAGTATAATTGAATTTTGCGTTTCATTTGCAAACACTCAAATTCTGCGAGTATTTTTATCACTTGCCAATAATTATTTCAAAAATAAAATAATTGGTAATTTTGAAAATACTCAGAATTTGAGTGTTTACAAAATCACACATAAACTATGTTTAAAACTAGAGAAATTCATAATTTAAAAATGATATAACAATAAAGTTTGTAATCTTGTATGATTTCATGTTTCTTTTCTTTTTCATTTATGCTACATAATTGTTTATTTTTTTAAATAAAATAGTCTTGATTTTGCAGACATGCATTGACATCTTCTTCACAATTGGAATTGTAGGCATGTGTGAATTATAATTATTAAGCAACAGAGCTTTGTAGGCACCTTCAAAGGAAACAGAATTTGGAGATTCATTACGCACACCTAAACTGTGAATATTACCAAAAAAAATTCTATTGGATCCTGATTGAAATTTCTGGACATAATGCTGTCTAATAAAAACTTTACAAATAAGAAGCATATCCTCAAATTTTTATGTATTATGGCTACAATATCTGTCAGTGTAGCGACAGCAGAAAGGTCTTTCTCTACGTTGCGCAGAATTAAATCGTGCCTAAGATCTTCAATGGTAGAAGATCGCCTAACCGGACTGGCACTTCTATTTTGTTTGTTGGAAACCCTTGTCGTACCACGTCTTCACTTTTGCGGAGTTTTGCGTCATACCCCTTGACATACCTCTAGCTGTTATGACAAATCATTCACCACGGTTATAGAATATAAATAGGCTGCCTCATTCCGTGCGTGATAGTGCTTCTATGGATGTCTTCAAAAGGAGATGGCAATATGTACGTGTATATGTACAAGTTATTATGTGTTAAGTTTTTCAAGTGTACAATAATGAATAAATATTTTTAAGTACAGTACTTACGTACATTAATAAAATACCTACTTTTTACTTGTATCTATTGTTTTTTGACAAAATTAAATTATAAGTTCTTGACTTGACCACCCCCTGGCGCCAAAGCTGGATCCGCCCTTGCCCCGGTCAGAGTGAAGAAACAGTTTAGAGTAGTGTCACAAAGCAATATATAATAGAAAATTTAAATTATTTTTCCTCGTGGCGATGTCCGCTTGATACACACAACAGAATAGAAGTAACAAAATCCAAAAAAAGTGTGCTTGGTCCAAATTTTGTCAACAGTTTGTGATCAATTCGTTAAATAGGAATGAGCATTTATTATTATATTTATTTAGCATTAGTTCCGGAGCTGTTACTTTTAGCAATTTTTGTGTTTTTATGTTGTTACGAGGGTGGATTGAAAAGTACTCGGCCTAACCAAGAAAATAAACACATACTAAATCAGTCATATTTTTATTTTTCTACATAATCACCATCAAGTTCAATACACTTTTGCCACCTCCCCTTCCAAGCATTTAGACCGTTAAAAAAAATGATTCTTCCTTAGAGTCAAAATATGCGTCTACAGCTGCTTTGACCTCGTCGTTTGTCGAAAATCTTTGACCTCCCAAGTGCTTTTTTAGGTTAGGGAACAGAAAGAAGTCTGATGGTGCCAGATCAGGTGAATACGGCGGATGCGGTAACAGTTCAAAGCCACAGTTGTGAATTCCAGCCATTGACTGTACTGACGTGTGAACACGGGCGTTATCTTGATGAAACAGGACTTTTCTTCTGAGCATTCCTCGACGTTTTTCTTTTATTTCCTCTCGTAAACGACGTAGTAAGGTGCAGTAGTAATCAGAGTTTATAGTCTGACCCCTTTCAAGATAATCAATCATAATCACACCTTTCGAGTCTCAGAATACTGAAGCCATCACCTTATTTGCCGACAAAATCGACTTAGCCTTTTTAGGGGGTGGTGAACCAGGTCTTCTCCACTGTTTTGATTGTTGTTTTGTTTCCGGTGTACAGTAATGAACCCATGTTTCGTCCATAGTAACAAAACGATTCAAAAAATCATCTGCATCGGCTTCAAATAACTCCAAACAGTCGCGTGAAATAGTCAATCGCGTCCTTTTTTGTTCAACTGAAAGCAGTCGCGGAACCCACCTCGCAGACACCTTGTGGAAACCCAACTCGTTGACAATGATGTTTTGAGTTCGTTCATAAGAGATGCCTATTATCTCGGCTATCTCTCTAATTTTTAATCTGCGGTCTCCCATTATTAAATCAAGTACTTTTTTAATATTTTCGTCAGTAGTTGACGTCGAAGGCCTTCCAGAGCGGGGTTCATCTTTCACACTCTCTCTACCACGCTTAAATTCTGCTATCCATTTTTTGACGGATGAATATGACAGAGCACAATCGCCTAATGTACTGACCATGTCATCATGGATGGCTTTTGATGATAGCCCCTTCTTATGGAGGTACTTAATGACGGCACGCTGCTCGATTTGCTCCATTCGCGGAAATTATGACCGATTACTTGTTAATAAATTTATAAAATCACAACTAATTATCGCACACGTTTCGAACTTCACACAATGAACTAGTCTGAACTGAACTAAATAATGTGGGTAGATTTGATTTTTTAGAATTGAATGGATCTGCGTTAGGCCGAGTACTTTTCAATCCACCCTCGTATTAGTAAATTACAATCAATATAAGCATTGTTTTTCTGTTAACAACCCTGACATTTTTTTCTAGTATCCCCTTAGCCGTATTTATTGACCCCGCGTTCAATTTCAATAGATCCCTATTTAATTTTATTTAAGCATATATTGTGGCAAAAATATTAACGTAAAGTTTTTAAAATACGATTTAACCTTCCGGTTCATAATTTTAATATTTCCTATTATTGCGTAAAGTTCAGTCTCAATTCACTTCATTCATTCATAATACGGTAACTATCTGTCCCTTGTTGCCACCTTGAATATTTTCAAGGAGCTAAATACAGTGAATGCAGAAATATCGCGTCTTCGGAGACTCCTAAATCTTCTATTAAATTGGCGCCTCGGTTTTTAAAAAAACGTTGGCACCATGTAGACTTTAACAAAAGACCTTGTGGATGATGTTAAAGAATTATATTTGGCGAATATTTTCCTATTTACAAGTTGTTATTTTATGTCTAATGACAGTTGCCTTACAATCAACAACCGTTGTCATGGTTGTCCCAGTAGACGGAACATAGATAACTAAAGTAGGTGTAAGAAGTGGGTGCAAGTAATGAGTACTTGCTCTGCATAAAGACTCTTCTTAACATTCACCTTCCTTTTGGGAACAACCAGCTTGTTTAATTAAATCATGTAGTCTTGGCTTAAAAAGAGGCTTTGTTAGGCAGTCCGCCAACTGTTTCTTGGCTTCTATCTTCCTCAATAACCAAGTCATTGGATAAGACACACTCACGGACAAAAAAGTGTCATAATGTAATGTGTTTTGTCCGGCTATGTCGTTCAAAAGGCGGGTCATGAGACAGTCTTATGGCTGCTTCATTGTCCAAAAACAGTTTGGGTATAATTTGTTTTTGGTTTCCTTCCATGAAGACAATTATTCTGTTTAGCCACATGATTTCCCTTGCAGCTTCACTGGCAGCTATAATTTCTGCCTCAGTTGACGATATGGTCACAGTGGTTTGTCTCTTGCTTTGCCATACAATAGCACTTCCAGCGTAATTACAAATCATGCCACTTGTCGATCTTCCCGTAGAGTTATCGCCTCCGTGATCTGCATCGCTGTAGCACATTAACCCTTCACAATTGTTAGAGCCTTTGTAAATAATTCTAAAATATGTAGTGCCTTTTATATAGCGCAAGATACGTTTCACTTGCAGTACGTCTTCTGATGTGGGATTGTCCAGTTTTCGTGACACCACTCCCACGGCATAGGCAATATCAGGTCGGGTTCCGACCATCAGATAGGAGAGTGCACCAACTGCTTGACGGTAAGGAAAGTCTTGATGGTCCTCTTTGGGCTGATGGCAGTCTTTTACAATCGGAGTAACAGCTGATTTACAGTCCTCCATTCTAAAACGTTCAAGAAGTCGCTTAGCATATCCTTTTTGATTTATCAGGATGGACCCATCTGTTTTCCTATTTATTTCGATTCCAAGGAAGTAGGAACCGTCTTTAGTTGTAATTTTGAAACGATTTCTCATTTCTTCCAGAAAATTTTCAGCCTCTTCTTTGCTTGCAGACGCTAACAGCCCGTCATCTACATATAAAGCTAGTAACAGCTTGCACTTCCCCTCTCCTCTTTTAAACAAACAGGGATCGCTATCATATTGTTTAAAACCTATCTACAGGATGTATTCTGTGATTGTAGAATTCCAGAAACGGGGGGCTTGTTTCAAGCCATATAAACTTCGTTTTTATCTGCATACTTCCATTACTGGGATATCCTTCAGGTGGTTTCATGTATATTTCCTCTTTCAACGTTCCATTATAAAAAGGCTTTTAAAACATCAAATTGTAATAACATAAGGTTTTCGCGAGCAGCAATACTCAGTAGAGCTCTTACAGTGCTTAACTTTGCAACAGGACTGAATGTTTCGTAACAGTCTATTCCTTCCCTTTGGGAATAGCCTTTAATCACAAGACGTGCTTTGTATTTATCAATGGACCCGTCAGCATCCATCTTGATTTTGAAAATCCATTTGCATGGAATAGCTTTTCTTCCTTTAGGTAGGTCTACCAATTCCCAAGTTTCATTTTCTTTCAGAGAATTTATTTCGCTTTCCATTGCTTTACGCCATTCAGCAGAGTTTCTGGCATTCATTGCCATTTTGAATGTTTTTGGTTCTATGAGATGTTCGTCAGTGTAACAGACATTGCACACGAAATCTGTATAACGAGCCGGTGGTTTTAGTCTCGACCGGTCTCTTAGTGTCATGCGGCTTTCAGCTTCAATTTCAGCTTCTGACAGTTGAGAATTAGACCTATCTTCTAGTTCTGCTTCAGCAGCTTCAGGAATTAGTATAGTTCCGTTATCAATCTCATCAGTGTCCAGCATTTCTACATGATCTTCCGCCTCATAGAATATCTCCTCATTTATTTCAGTTTGTTCCAGATGCGTAGATATAACCGAGTCATCACAATGGCTAGACGATGATTCTTCGATTGCTTGTTCAACTTGTTCAATAGGTGACGTGTCAATCGATTGACCATTCTGGCTAGACGATGATATATGGCTTTCATTGGATTCAATCTAAGGTAATCCGAAATTAAATTGATTTAGAGGCTTGTTCTGATCTTTGTTGCTTAAGGGAGCGGGGATGTTGCTGACCTCTGTAACATGACCAGCTAGGGGAATCTCGTCGAACGTATTGTCTCTTGATCGAGTGAGTTTAAAAGTTTTGGGATTCCAAACACGATAACAATCGTCAGAGTCATATCCAATTAATATTCCCTTATAAGCCTTCTTATCCAATTTCTTTCTTCGCTGTTTTGGAACATGAGGATAGCAAGTGGAGCCTATTATTCTTAGGTGATGAATTCTTGGCTTCTTGTTATGCCATAATTCGTAGGGTGTTTTTCCTTCGACAGTTGTAGGCCCTGTTCTGTTCAGGATATACACCGAGGTTGGAATCATTTCCGCCCATAAAGCTGGAGGTATATTGGCATGTGCATGCATCAAACTTCGCGCCATTTCCACAACGGTCCTGTTATCCCGTTCAGTAGGGTTTTGTTGTGATTTATAGGGCATGGTCAGTCGCTGCTGAATGCCTTCTTTGCTGAGAATAGCGCGCACTTTGCCATTGTCAAATTCGCCGCCGTTGTCGCTTAGTAGCTGTTCAATTTTGATTCCAACAGTTTTCACTTCAGCCAGCATCATTGATAGTTTCGTGTGTAATTCCGCCTTTTCTCGCAAGAAATAAACAAATCTGAATCGGGTGTAATCGTCTTTGAAGAGGACAAAGTATCTCGGATTCGTGATTGAGAATGGGAAGGGTCCAAAAACGTCAGCATAAACCTGTTCTCCAGGTCTAGTTGCTTCATCTCTGGTTCCGAATTTCAGTCGGTGGGATTTAACATAGATACAGCCTTCACAGAGATCCTTGGTGACTGTTGTCTTAACGTTGAACTCTTTTTCCATCAGCTTTTTGACGTGAGTTTTGCTTTGGTGACAGAACCTTTCATGATATAGATGCAACAAATTCGGTGTTGTTGACAGCTGGTTCACTACAGTTGGCTTAATGTTTCTCAGTTTAGGCTTGTACAATCCTCCAAATTTTTCCCGATTTCCAATAAGTTTTATCTTTCCATCAATTTTGCGGACGCATTATTGTGCAGTAGATTCAAAAATACTGCTATCCGAACGGTCATGGGTAGCAAGGACTGAAAATAGGTTTTCGCTAATTGATGGAACGAACCAGACATCTTTAAGAAGTATCTTTTCAGGTTTTCCATTTATGTCAGCTTCAGCCAGTATATCACCAATGCCTATTGCTTCGATGCACTGACCATTGGCTCCGGTACCCGTATGTTTGCTGTTGAAGTAGGTGAAGTTCTGGAATAGATCGGCACTATTGGTGTCGCTCCATTGTCCACGAACCATTGTTCATGATCCCTTCCATTAAAAGCTCCAGCTTTGTTCACAATCATTGCTGTAATGGTAATGCTTGTTGCGGTGGACTCCATTGGAGGTTTTCCATCCGCGCTCCATTTTCTACAGTTTATCTTCCGGTGGCCTTTCTTTTTGCAATAATCACATTTCAAGTCCTTGCGTTTCTTATTGTTGTTAGAATTACCCTTTGCCTTTTCGGGTTTTACGTATAAGGCTTCTGCTTCTGAAGAACCGTACTGTCGAACTTGGTCTTCATTGTTCCGCAAGATACGTTCGTGGGCGCACAGATGGCTAGTGAGATTTTCTACGGTACGCTGAATTTAGAAATCATTAACCAACTTGATTTGAAGCTCATGAATTCCGAGCGTAAAGTGTCCAAATTTTACAAATGAGTAATATCTCAGGGAGTTTTGCTTCTGTTTATAGTTCCTGGCACAATTCGCTCCAGATGTTCTTCAATGCGGAGACGTGAGTTACGATATCGTGACCGGACTCCTTCTTATATCCGAAGAACTTTAGGCAGAGATCGTAGGTCTTGTCGACACAAATTCCTCCAAAGAGACGTTCAAGTTCATCCCACATTAACTTTGCATCTTCAATTCGTAGAACTTTTTGCAGAATTTCATCGGACATGTTCGTTGTAAATAACAATAACAGTGCTGCGTTAATATTTTTGAATTCTTGTAAGTCCTTTTCGTATGTTGCCATTTCTGTAGGCAGCTTACTTGACGGCAGGGTTGGCTTCGTCTTCTTGCCATCGACAAGTTCCATGCAACCCGGCGGCATAGTCTGGAGCACAACTAGGATTTTGTATTTCCATATTTTGTAATTTTTGTCGTCCAGTGAGCCAATGTGGATTTTTGCGACATTCACTATCATTTGATCCATTTGGAAAACACGAAGTATGGTAGTGGTCCAAATAAAAAAAAAATTCAAAAATTTTGTTACGCTGCGATGTTTTCGTGAAAAATAAAAAATATTTTTTTTTCGCCACTAACCACGCTCTGCTACCACTTTAACAAATAAAGACCTTGTGGATGATGTTAAAGAATTATATTTGGCGAAATAATATTTTCCTATTTATAATTTGTTTATTTTATGTCTAATGACAATTGCCTTACAATCAACCACCGTTGTCATGGTTGTCCCAGTAGACGGGACATAGATAACTAAGAGTAGGTGTAAGAAGTCTTTTTTATAGGCGAGGGGGTAAACGAGCAAGCGGTTCACCGCCGCCCATGAACATTCGTAATGCCTGGGGAATTCCGAATGCGTTGCGTGGCCTTTGAGGAAGGAGTAGACTCTTTTCTTGAAGGTCCCTAAGTCGTATCGGTCTGGAAAAACTGCTGGCGGCAGCCTATTCCACAAAGTGGTTGTGCGTGGCAGAAAATTTCTGGCAAAGCGCACAGTGATGGAATGCCAGTCATACAGGCTGTTGTCGATGAAATTGTGTTGTGCGCCGGAATGTACGATGGTGGAATTTAGCAGCATGAATTAATCCGAACAACTCCTCGGAACACTCCCCATGATAAACACGGTACTAAATGCAAAGAGACGCAACGTCCCTTCGCAAAGCCAGTGGATCGAGCTGATCAGTAAAGAACTCGGCCGTTGACGATTCGAGCCGCTCTTCGTTGAATTCGGTGAAATGGAAGGAGCTGGCACTGGGGTGCCCCCCCCCCCCCCCCCCCGCGCCCATAAGTGAGAACAGTATTTCATGTAAGGCGAACTTGCGCCTTGTAAAATTGCAGACGATGGGCCGATGTGAAATACTGTCCCGCTCTACTGAGCACGCCATGCTTTCTGGAGGCTAATATGGCCTTCCCTTCCAGGTGACCGCCGAACTGAACGTCTCTCAATATGTCAAAGCTAAGGATTCCGATACTAGCTGAGGCAGTGAGGGGGGTGATGATACCCCCCTCACTGCCAAGCGAGGGGGTGCGACAAAGGGTTCCTTTTTAGCGGTAAACGCGCAAACCTGTGTCTTCTTAGGGTTGAATTGGACTCAATTTAGTCGGCCCTTTATACAAATTTTATCTAATAAAATTCTCTCTCGTCGACGTGTTCCCGAGAAATATTGGCACTGCTGTTTACTTTGTATTATTGCATTTGTCAATGTCAAACTTAACTGATATTTAAAAGTGACAAATTAATACAAAACATGAGTAAAGCACATTTTAGCGAAGTTTGGACGTCTCAGGGTGACACGGGCGAAGAGTGGTATCACACAGAATTGTTCTGGGTGAAAGATGTTGCACATACCATCGTTGTAAGTTTTGCTCGTTTCGTCACTATCTCCAATAAAAATATATTATTTCCTTTTTGTTTGTTAAATACATTCGCATCGTGTATTCTAGGTTGGTACCACCCCAGGGCCAGTTATTCTGCCGTGAAGTAGTAGTGTGCAAACATTACTGTGTTTCGGTTTTAAGGGCACTGTGAGCTAGCGTAATCACTGGGCATATGAGACTTAAGAACTTATGTCTCAGGGTGATGGGCAGTGTGGTGTCACACAGAAATTTTTGGGTGGCACAGCATTTGTTATGGGCTGACGTTGCACTTACCATCAGGTGAACATTTTGCTTGTTTCATCACTTTATCCAATAAAAAAAATAAAAAAACACTTGTGCAGTGTATAACTATAATGTAGAATAGTAAGTGTAATTATAGTTTATGAATTTAGTGTAACTTTTGTGATATAATTGTATTTGTTAACTATTAACTTTGTTATTGTCTAACAAACTAAGAGAAGAAGCAAAGGAAAAGATTAATAAAAGAATTTTTCGAAGTATAATGGCTTTTAATGTAGTTACAACCATTAAGCTTCTGCTTGAGCCTGCAGTTTTTTGATATAGGACTCCTTCTTCTGCTTGATCCTGTTCTTTCTTTCCGCCAGGGTCAACTTGCGCTTATTCCACCTCTTTTGTTTAACTGTGTCCTTCTTAGCTTCCTTCTTTTTATGGGATGGATCAGCTCGTATCGCTTCATGTGCTTTTTTATAGATGGTTTCAATCTGTACAAAAATAAATTATTGATTGACGTCACAAATAAAAACAATGATATAATTAAGATTACAATACCAATTATAGCTTTTCTTATCTTGCAGTGTTGCAATTATAGATGATGCTCCAAAACAAAATAATTTAGAGACAATTATCATAATGCAAAAATTATTTTGTCCAACTTCGGACACTGCTCATTAATATAAATAAAAGCAGTAATTTGGTTGGACGTACATCTACATATAACATGTTCCTATACCATCCAGATTAAAATCTTATATTACTTAGTATTTAAGACTTTTAGGAATTTAGGTAGCAAAAAAAACTGAGGCATCAACTAGTGTAAATGTGAGAATCATAGGATTTTTCAAGACATATAATATACAACATTATTAAACAATGACCCAGGAGACAAGAATTTCTCCAGAATTGTGGGTGATTTACCTATGGATAACAATATGTAAGCCACAAAAATATATTCAAGTGCGGGAATAGAACCTGTGACCCATATTCTATGGAAATTAAAATAATAGATAACTAAAAAAAAAGTAAAGTTTCAGCCTATAAATGTCCTACTACTGAGCACAGGCCTCCTCTCATTTCTGAGAGGGTTTTGGAGCTAGGAAGAATCCGCCACGCAGCTCCAATGCGGGTTGGTGGACTTCACATGTCTTCGAAATATTTTTAATTTCTCAGACATGCAGGTTTCCTCACAATGTTTTCCTTCACCACCAAGCATGTAAGTCAGCACTTAAAATTGCAATTAACAATTTTAGTGGTGCCAGCAACAGGAGGGAATCAAACCCAGGTCACGGTCACTCGCATACTATGAAATTTAAAGAGAGCGCCTAGCCCAGGGGGTAGCTACCTGAGCTAACTAGTTGACCCATAATTATTGGCCACATGTCTATAACAGGACTGAAATAGAGTAGACTTAGAAGAGAGAAAAAACTTAGTAGAAATTTCTAACAGACACCTTTGACAAAATTCAAAAATATGTAATTTTTTTACAAATGATGCCAAAAAAGCATTGTATATTATATTAAATTCGGCAGGAACTTACAGCATCAGCATTAACACCAAGTTTCACATATTTGCCAAATTGCCTCTTGAATGAGTCTTCATCTTCTTGTTCAAGGTTTCGCATGTATTCAGCAACATGAAGACCAAAAATGTGTGCCCTGAACACAATATAAAAAAGTTGACAAATAAAGTTTATAATATAATAATAAAAGTTAATATTAAAAAGTAATTGTAAGCAGGATCGGTTTAAAGAACCAATTAAATCCATTCTTATGACAACCATTAATCTTGCAAATTCTGTAGCTCCCATTGGGCTGTTCGATAAATAGATATTCTATTATTCGATGGATGAATGGAGCAATACAATGATGTAATGTAAAGCTATGGACTGTACCTGTGCACTTCAGCATTGAACTTTTTAGATTCTGCATCATATCCAGGGAACCTCTTAATAGAGTGTGGAACATTAAGACCTCCATCTACTGCTCCTTTCATAGCTCCAAATACTCGGGCTCCAGTGGTTGTGCGAGCAAGACCCACATCCAGGTAACATCTATAAAGTGAAAATTTTGTGTTTATACCTTGAAGAAAACAATAACATTGCTGTTTTATATTATGCATCTTTAAATATATATATTAATTAGTAAATAATTATAGTACTCTGATAAGTTAACATAAAAATATATTATAGGTTTACCCATAATGTATCATCACATAATTAAAAAATATTGAAAAACTGCAAGTAGGTTTTTTAATGTATACTAGTAGTAGGTAATATTCTTTAATGAAAATAAGTACAACAGAAAATATGAAAAATGGCTAGACAAATAAGATTTCACAAGCTTACCTAAAAGCTCCTGGTCCATTGTCTAAAGGTTCTACATTGTACTCATCACCAGTAACTTCAGTTGCACCAACATAGAGAGAGTCAAGCCCCAACCTCTGAAGCAGACGTCTGGCTAGCAGCAGCCCGGTGCAGTATGCAGCAGCATAATTAGTGAGACCAACCTATAAAAACTATGTTTATAGTATTGTATACAGTCATCACCAAGAATTAACCTGCAATATGTTGCAATCAGTATTGAACGCATGACAACATGGTTTTGTGCATTTGTACGGTGCTTCAGACCGCCCGTTCATAATCATCATATGAAGGTAAGTGGAACAAGCCTGATGATATGTATATTTCAAGTTGATAGCCGTTTACTTATAATTATTAATAAATCTGATTGAAAGCCTATTGTGATCAAAATTAATCAATTAAATAAAATATTAGCCATCTGCAGCATCTCCTGCATATTTTCACAAAGAAGAACATTAAGAAGAGAATTTTAATTTTGAGTGGAAAAAATTATCAGTGCTAGTGATTGTATTTATTTTGTATGTTAACATGGTATACAGTCACCCTTGTGCATTCTTGATTTGTTTAGGCAAGTATTGCAACACTTGGTTACTATGATTTTTGATGGGCAAAATACTATCTATTAAACCCTAGTGTGAAATTGAAAACAAAAGTTATCATTATCATTTTTACCATTTTTAATTTTAAGTGAGTATTGAAGAAGTGTGTAGCTCTTTAGTGAACCGGTGCACTGTTCCAAAAGTTCAATATGATCCAATTGTTATGGAACACTTGCATCGGTACAAATATTTCATTCGGAACTGGATCATGTCACCTGCCAGGTAGTTAGTGACACTAATGTTTGTGTTCTATGAAGCATTTGTTGCCTGAGATTGTTATGATACTGTGAACTGATCCGGAACTTGGCACTGTTTCAGATGCAATTGTTCCAATCTCATTAAAGACTCATTTTTGCCTTTTACACAAAGTATATTGAACCCTCATATTTAAAGGATTAGCCCCATTTGTATTGAAAAACAATGCCCACACCACTGGTTGCTATTAATTAACATTTGATATGTACCATAAAATATGGGCATAGCGTTTTAGCTATTTATTATTTTTATTTTATAAAAAAATATTGTAAACTTTTAAATTGGACAGTTTGTATATATCATATTCGTTTATTATAATAAATATTCAATGCCAATATAATAAAACTTTAATCTATGAATATCTTTAAGCCTTAAAAGAATTTTTTTGACTCATGAAAAATATATTTTTAAAACTAACTTACCTTCACGCCATAATTAGGAAGTTCATGGGAGTATGCAGCACATACAATGTGATCACCTTCAATCCGGGAATATGCCACTTGGCAAGTAACATCTTTGTTGGACAGACGGACGATGAGACGGTATTTGGGTGTGTTATATTTGTTCTTATCCTAAATAGAAAAAAGATTTAGTGAGCCCAGAGTATAAGGGACATAGCTAAGATAAAGTCATTATTGTATCATTAGACAGTGAATTAATTTAGAGTACCTTTTCTTCAGTGATTGGCGAAAATAAATTACGGTTCATGTAGGTTTAGAAGATTGGTGTACGAGAATAAGATATATACTCAAAGGGAAATATGAATAATAGTAATTATGACCTATTATAACAAAATTAAATGGATACCTGAACAACGAGGCGTTTACGGGCGTAGTAGTCAGTTTTTCCTTCGCGGCGCCTCTTAAACTTGACTTGGTACCTTTTAAAGTACTGCTTGTTCTTGACTACTTTCACAAACCCCTTGAACAAAAAATAATATGGTGAACGGCCTAACAAACAAGGGTTATTTTATAAAACGTATAAACTAAATAATCAGAGACACTATAAAATCATTAAAGCTGCAGTCGAACACAAAATAACAATGTTATACACATAGAACATGGTACATCACGTTAGTTTTGAATCTCCTGCGGCATCAGATGACGCGCATGTGTCGGTATTTCATCATTTAATTTAGTATATATCAGTTAACTTTACTTAATTGCCCGACTACATCGAGGAACTATTTCAAAAAGCGTGAACGCAAATATATCTTACAAAAAATTAAAACGTGAAAGCTCTTCATCAATACGGTGCAAGAAAGTTATCCACATAAATTAATACAATCAGTAAATAAGAACTAAAAACAATTCTAAATGTAAAGTATTTATTGCTTATAGAATACCACTGTAACTTTATTTTATATTCTTTTGCTCACCATTTTAACAAAAACTTAAAAATTTCAAGCAACTCGGTTACCCACCGAAGAAGATAACCGGAAAAGAGTCGTGTAGGCCAAGCCAACGAAAGATAATTTATATATGCTGGTGTTGCCCACCTATTCAAATCGTATTGAAAGTAATGTTGTTATTTCGTTTATAGACTTTTGTATCATGTTTAATTTATTGAGAAATTAGAATTAATGATTAGAGACAAAGAAATAAAATTGACTAGAGTAAAAAGAGAATAGATAGAGTCTGTCTGTGAATTCGCACTAAATACTTTTTACGTAATTTGCAGAATACCGAAACCCAGACAGGCGTTTTTAACATTTTTGTATGTCTGTCTGTTTGTTTGTCTGGGCGAAACGGCTGAATTGATTTTGACTGGATTTTAAGTGGCACGTAGAGCACTTTTTAGAGAATAATCGGATCTACTTTTTATTTTAAAAATATTTATAGGCATGTGTAAAACTGATTTCCATTTCGGTTTTTATTATTTTAGTTCACTTATTTATTTTATTAGCCGTGTGGTGGCGGCTCGTTAAAAGAATACTACCACTCCATCTCATCCAATGGATCTCGTAAAAGGCGAGTAAGGAATTAAACTGCACTGTGCACCCAACAGCGCATGGTGGCGATGGGCTCACCACCTATCACACCGAGTGCATTATAATGTTTTGGTGAAACGTGGATTGTGGCAATCATCTGTCTTTGCAGTGAGTGCCCAGTCTCTGACTACCCCTTATGGGATAAAGTCGTGATCTTATATATGTATGTATGTATTAATACTTACACAATATCTTATTAGTAAGTGGTTTATAAAATTCATAGTTTTTAGTCGTTCTTGATAAATAATATGCCAAAAATGGTACATTATCTATGTCCAGTAAAATTACTCATTTAGTTCAGGAACATTAAAAAAAATTATAATGTTAGAGTTAATTATTTTATATCTAATTATCTCGTAAAAGGGTATTTGGCTGACTGACGAATCAGTTGGCTGTTAATTCTATAATGAAGCGGCCTCCAGAAAAGTAAATACGACCGCGTGACCACTAGTCAGAGTGACTAATTTCGACGATGCGGGTCCTGGGTCCGATGTCCAACCGGAGCCAACATTTGTGCGAAAACACAAATTATTGGTTTATACATTTCTTATGTCTGTCAAAATTACCAACGATACAGAAGAATCGAGAAATCAGTTTGCATAGTTCATCTATAAGAGCGATCTTTCGACTTAAATCAATTATTAAAACTTAAATCGTCTTAATTTAGATACACATCGAACGTCCGTGTACGTCTTACATCGCGATAACGAAGCTCATGCGGCCCGATCCGGCTGGAAGCTACCTTTTATCTAATTTAAATTTTAAAAAATAAACGAATTCACGTGCCAGATAAAAAACGATCTGTTACTTGACACTGGAAAATAGTCTAAGACTGTATGCATTAATAAATAAATAAATAAAAAAGGATCCTAATATTATTGCCTGGTATCCAGGTAGTCTGTCATATGCAAATTTTTGCGGGTGGGTTTACAGTAGTGTATAATATTCTTCGCGGGTTTTTTGTTGGTCTTTTAAACAATTTTTATTTCGCTGGCGAATCGTAACAAATTAACTGAGTTTTTCTCCTACTCATTATTGTAATGGATTTCCACGAAATAGCGCTTGATTTTATCAACTATATTTAAGCCAAATGTTTTGTCTATGTGACAGTATTTGCTGTGCTAGAGAAGTCAAAATACAACCTTAGTCTATAGTTCGTTATGGCTTCCTCCTATTCATATCCTGAATTATTTTTGGCGGGTTTTATATTTACCTTGCCTTTTTTATATGAAAAAAGCAATGTTTTCCGATATTATTTAAAGTTTTTTCTTTATTATAGTTACGTATTAATAACGTGTACGGTTTTATTACCTGTCGTGTTTTTTTACCCTCGCGATGTTACGAATCTCATGTAAAATATTGATTATTTTTTAATCCTATTTCAATATTTTTTACATTACGTTTTTATTATAATATTTGAATGTATATGGTTTTTTAGCGTGGCGTCACGATTTTGCCGTTTTGCTTCACATATTGTTGGTATTGAATGGGAATTACGTGGTTTGGAAAACTGGGATAATGAGCAATGCTACATTGTAATTTCTAACCATCAGAGCTCTTTAGATATTTTAGGTAAATATTCTTTATATTTAAGATTATTATTATACTATAAAAAAAATTATCACATTAAAGTATGTTTTCCTAAAGGTATGTTTGAAATGTGGCCGCGTATGAAGCGATGCACAGTGGTGGCAAAGAGACCCCTCATGTTTACTGGTGCTTTTGGTTTTGGAGCTTGGCTTTCTGGTCTTGTATTCATCGATCGTCTAAAAACTGATAAAGCGCGTCTTCTCATGAAAGAGGCTACAGCCAAAGTGATACGAGAGAAGGTAAAGTAACAATTTATAGTAAAAAAATTAACGTAATCCTAAATTAGTTAACTAAGAATTTTTTTTCTAGACTAAATTGTGGATATTTCCTGAAGGTGCCAGATATAACAATGGCACAATACAACCATTTAAAAAGGGGGCATTTTATCTAGCAATTGATGCGCAGATCCCAATAATGCCTGTTGTTTTTAGCCAGTATTACTTTCTTGATAATGAGACTAAAACATTTGAACCAGGTATGATTGTTACATTTATTTTTAATTAAAATTATGATATTTAAATAAATGGGTAATATTTTTGATTATCAATATAGACACATTGTATTTACATTCAAAAATATTACTCATATTTTAATCTATGTACAACTAATTAAATTAGGGTCATATATTACTATTTCCCACTTCCATTTCAGGGCTTATTACCATATAAAACCAATTATGATGTTTTAATTGCTACTTTTTTTTTATAGGAAAGGTAGTGATAACTACTTTACCTCCTATTCCCACTAAAGGAATGACTCGTAATGACTTGGAAGTACTGTCTGAAATAGCTCGTCAACAAATGATTGAAGTCTTTAATGAAAGTTCTAAAGACTTAGTTAAACAGAAAAAAATTGCAATCTAAATTATGTGACTGTTATCATAAGTGTTATTATTTAAATAATTATTTTATTTAATTTGAGTAAAACATATGGGAATCTCAGTATTTACCAAAGACTTACCAATATTTTTAGTTTATCTAGTCATAAATGTATATTAACTTTTATTGAGTTTTGGTAGTCCTTAATTACCTTTTAGTTATTACTATATACGCGTTGTATTCCTTAAGAGCAATTTAGGAAAATAAAACTTGTTTGATGAAAGTGTATATAATATTTATTTGACTTAGGTTAATTAGGAAATAAAATTTATTGCAGACATACTTGGGCTGTGTCTATGCGAGTACATTAACTGTGTTGAACAAAAGTAGGATTGATTATTTTATCTTGTATACTTGTGTTTTCGAAAACTGGGATGCTTTTTGCTATTCTAAAGCTTATTGATCCAGTAATAATAAAATCCTTATGAGCTAGTCATTTTATATTGCATTAGATTTACTTATTTACATTATTACCATTTGTTGAAAGACAGTTGTTACAGTATTAAATTATGTTAAATGATAAAAAATTATACATTTTATTTCAGTAAATATATTAATGCTTTTTTTTAACTCCAATTTTCACTACCCCAACCATCATTTTCATCACATTCTTGGTCTGGAATAAAGTTTAGTTTGCTACTTATATCTTGTAACTTATCAGGTGCTGGTACACTTAAAACCTTCTGTTTTTCTATAACTGGCATCATATCTGCAAAAAAGTCAAATTCATCTCCATTTTTTTTAGAATAATCTATTTTTTGATTTTTAATGTCCAATTCTGATATATCAACAATGTTTTTTTTAGCTTCCAGTGCTGCTTTTTGCATTAAAGTAATATCAGTTGTTGATTTCTCTATGGGAACAATATCATCAGCATTATGTATGAGATTGACTACTTCAAATTGACTGTTAACCAGATGTATATTAGTAACTATATCATCTGCAGTTTTTTCCAATCCTAAGGTATGTTGGCGGTTTGAATTATCCCAATCACCCCATTCATCCTCGGAACCAATTAAGTTAAAGTTGTTTGCATTTGGTTCCACAATTAGGTCTTCTTCTTGTGATTCACCACCAACAGGGGAAGGTCTTTCATTTAAAACCATCACCTTCTCAAAAGTTAATGGAGCATTTGTGCTATACATTTCTTCAGAGCAATGGAAATCACTTATAGATTTTATTGATGAATACTTTTTTTCATCTTTTTGCACACTAGATGTGCCAATTATTAGATTTCCTTTTAATTTTGGTCTGCCATCAGTGAAAAATTTGGATCTTTTGCCTCCTACCACAGTATCTGCACCTAATATTGGAACTAATTCACTTAGACAGACTAAAGTTGATGATACTAAATTGTCATCAACATCTTTTATACCAAGAAGCAACTGAAAAAAAAAATATAAATTTAATGAATTTTTAAAAAACCTCTATAAATTACCATAAATATTAATTTACCTCAGGTAAAATGTGATGAGAGAGCTCTTCATGAGTAAAAACATGTACAAATTTGGTAAAGTGCAACAAAAGAAGCATTCTAACTTGACTGTCTCTCACTCCAAATAGTTGCATTAATCTCGGCTTTACATGCCCCTTAAATACATTTAAGCTAAAAAAGCCAGTAGGCTCACCATTTCTTTCTGGAAATTAAAATGTTTAAAAATGTGAAGATAGTAATAAAAAAAATTGTAGATCATGAATTGTTTTGGTATTCACAAATTGTGTTATAGTTACCATTTTTTGGTTTCAAAATGTATGGAATTACTTCTCTTCTTGCTGTTGTATCTAAAAGTGTAACCCTTGATAGTAATAAACCTCCAAGTTGTTTTGCTACAGTTTCTTCATCATAGCACTTTAGGTTTCTAAGAATATGGGTAAAAAATTGACATTTATCCTCCTCTTTCTTTAAAGGCAAAAATGTCAAAAACTTAAAAATGGAAATAAATTCATGGTTAAAAAAATTGTGTTGAAGAATTTCTGATAAATCAGGCCGATTTGCAGGATCATTATTTTGAAGACAATCTTTGCAATACTTTTTAAATTCACGTAAGAAGGGAACATCATCTGCAATTATTTTTTTTTTTATTAAATATTGCTAAATAAAATAGAAACCAATAACTAAGAAAATAATTACCGTCTTTACGGTCTTTGAACACATCATCCACTAAAACAGCAAATCCATATTGGTCTACCTTTGAAGTAAGCTCTTGAGACTCTTCATCTGGATCTATTGCTTTATCATACCTAGAAAAATCATATAATTTTTGTTTTAATAAGATTCAACATCAAAATAAGGTTTAAGATTTTTATTTATTATACCTGTGAATTCTAGCATGTTTCAGATAAGTAGAATTTAAGGCAGCAAAAGCACACAAATATTGTAAGCCACCAAGTTTCCATTGTCCGTCGCCTGATACATATATTGAAGATACACTGACATTATTATGGGATACACCAGCCTAAAACGTCAAATTGATAAAAAAAATACAAACTACATATTCACCTTCAGTGATGCATAATAGAACAAAGTACTGTTACAGTTAATAACCAAACCCAAATGGTGGTTGATGACTAAAAGGTAAAAATTAGTCAATTCATACTGCTAAGAAAATTGAATGAAAAGCATCTCATATTAGCATATTATATTGTTTTATACTTTAATTACACCTATAAAAAGGTTACAATGGGCGGATACTTCGCCCGGGTACATAGATATAGAAAGATAAATTAATACTTCATTTGGACAAATAGAAAAATTCTTTACACTAACATTTTTTGTAGCGACTATTCTCACTGGCGGCTGTGCAGCTGGTCAGGTAAGATTAGGTTATTTCACCAAAATAATGTTTTATTTATAGGTTGGTGTCGTATAAGTCGAAAGAGAGAAAATTTAAAACCAGAAGATGGGCAGCAGCATCTTCCTAGAAAACTAATTAAATAAACTGCGGTTGCCAAGCGTATCACAAAATCCCCTCAAAATTAGAGCCACAAACTTATTTGGCTCTAAGAAATGAAATTTTGATAGGACTGAAATTTGTGCAGAAACAGAATAATCCGTTTTCTGACAATTGGGTATAAAATGGTTCTATTAATTTGTTTAAGTCCTCACTTGACCCACTTGTGAGATGTGTTTAAGATATTGGCAATAGAAAGATATGTTGTGTTATCTATAGGATAGGGTGTTAGCCTGATAAAATATTAAAATCAGATATTTATTCCATCTATTGTCAATGCCTTCCTTATTTAAAAAAATGTCTATTCTACTCTTCCCATCTACTCCTCGGATTTTTTTGTGTTGGGGTGTTATTTGTATTGCATATCCCTTTTTTACTTTAGCATTGCCATAAGAGTGTGGGGACTTATGAAGTTTGTTATGGCATTTTTAAACACAGAACTATTAAGATGTTAACATTTTAACTATCTGTTTTGCAAAATTTATGTTACAAATTTTATAAAAACATCTGATCTCTTTCATGAGATTGTTCCAGTGCTTAGTATTAATGAAAATTAGCCAATTGAATAGATTATTATTGCCATAGAGCTCTCTCACTGTTTTGAGCATTTGAATGATTTTCTTTCACTGCTTAGCAGGTGGTAAATAAGTACTTAAAATTGCAGAACAATTTTAGTGGTGCTGGCATCAGGGATTGAAGTCATATCACTCATGTAATGAAATTTAAATTAAACACCCAGGGTCGAGTTACCACAGCTATAACATAAGTATGTACAACCATAAACACCTTAAATAAAAAAGTGCTTGTTAATAGTCCACTGCTGTACAAAGGCCTTCTCTAAATTGGCAGAGGTAGATTGGCAATAGAAGACACTATGCACCTTAGACACTGTCATCTAATATCATCGCCTGTCTGATGGGAAGATCTAGCATAATTGAGATGGTTATATCATCATGTGTCAGGCATGTGTTTATTATTTTTGTATATTTATATTTATTATTGTTATAATAAATAATATTCTTTGTGGTGGTAAAAAATTTAATTTAAATATCTTAAATTGAAAAACAAAAAAATGATCAAAATGATAGATATAAATTTAAGGTACTGTACTTGGAAACCCCACTAAATTCGAGAGGGTAATTTCACAAGTGGTAAGGTCAAGTAAAGACCAAAACACCTAAATGTAATAAGTTACATAATCTGGTGTCCACAACTCTGCATTTTACATGCACTCATTTACTTATTTCATATGTAAGGGAAAAGTAAAGTATCAGCCTATAAATGTTCCACTGTGGAGAACAGGCCTCCTTGTATGTCCAAGAGGGCTTTGGAGCTGGGAAGTGTGCTACAGTGCTATTATGCAGATTGGCCAACTTCACAGAATCTTAATATATTTTTGATTTCTTAGACATGCAGGTTTCCTCACGATGTAAAATAGACGAACTTAGGGTCGGTCCTTTATATTTATGATTTATTGTTTTGTGACGATTATACTTAAATTCTTAGAAAAATTACCTGTTCATGAAGAAATACTAAAGCTCTTAAAACATTATTTAATCCAATACAAATTTGTAGAGGAGTTTGGGACGCTAAGACAAGTGACAAAGGTTGCACATATTCTGTCACCAAATTAAATATTGATCTCTGTTGCCATGAAGATATGTAACGAACAATACAAGGATGTCGATATTTCAAAAGATTCTGTAACAATTAATTAGTAATTCATAATTAGTAAAAGACAACATATCAGAATTTAAATTCAAAAGTCAAAACATACATTAGCATATTTTTCTAAAGGTGAACCCGATGTCCACAAGGGACCTAAAACCACTTCGCCCTTAAGGACAGACACTGATCCATCATCTTTTAAGCTAAAATATCTGCAACTGTCATTAATGGTAGCTTGATATTGAGCCCAAAAGTCAGTTATCTCAGTAGCCTTATCTTCAATTTTAAGACCACTCAGCTGTGAATTCTCATTGCCCATCATAAATTAATAACTTTATTTCTAACACATTACTCCCACTTTCTTTTTCCTTTCTAATGATTGGTGTAGCGCAGGTACAATCATAGAAGCTAACGTAATTTTATGCGCTTTTTACTTTTTTCAATAAATAAATATTTTTCATATAGACGGATTTATGACATTTCAATTTTTTTTTTTTAGATGAGAGGGCAAACGAGCAAGCGGCACACCTGATGGTAAATGTACGATGGTGGAATTTAGCAGCAGGAATTAAACCGAACAACTCCTCGGCACACTCCCTATGACGAAGACGGTAGAAAATGCAAAGAGACGCAATGTCTCTTCGCAAAGCCAGTGAATCGAGCTGATCGGAAAGAACTCGGTCGTTGACGATTCGAGCCGCTTTTCGTTGGATTCGGTCAAATGAAAGGAGCTGGCACTGGGGTGCCCCCGCCCAAAGGTGAGAACAGTATTCTATGTGAGGCCGAACTTGCGCCTTATAAAGTTGCAGTCGATGGGCCGACGTGAAATACTGTCCTGCTCTACTCAGCACGCCAAGCTTTTTGGAGGCCAATTTGACCTTCCCTTCCAAGTGACCGCCGAGCTGAACGTCACTTGATATATCAACGCCAAGGATTCCAATACTGGCTTAGGCAGTGAGGGTAGTATTATAAGCAAGGGGATGTGACAAAGGGTTTCATTGTAGCGGTAAACGCGAAAATATATGTCTTCTTAGGGTTGAATTGGACTAAATTTAATCGGCCCCATATCAAAATTTTATCTAATAAAATTACGATTTCAGACACCAGTTTTTTCCGGCACTCGTTGAAGTGTTCCCGAGAAATATTGACACGGCCGGTGTATAAGGCATCATCAGTACCGTCATCTGCATAGCAATGAGTATTACTAATTCTTAGTATGTCATTGATATGCAGAAGAAACAAAGTTAGTGATAGCACGCAGCCTTGTGGAACACCAGCATTCACAGGCTTGGAGTCCGAGCATGCACCGTCGACTACGACTTTGATGCTCCGGCCTGTGAGAAAACTAGTGACCCAATTGCATAATTTCTCGGGAAGCCCGTAGGAAGGCAGCTTTAATAGAAGCGCTTCATGTCCGACCAGATCGAAGGCCTTCGCTATATCCAAACTAACTGCCAGGACCTCTCCCTTGCTCTCAACTGCTTCCGCCCATCGGTGAGTGAGGCATATCAGAAGATCCCCAGCCGAGTGACGCCATCGGAAACCGTACTGGCGTTCACTATTCAGCTAGTGGTCATCTAGGTACCTCAAGAGCTGATAGTTAACAATGGACTCCATTGTTTTGGAGAGCAAAGGAGGTGATAGCTAATGACCTGCAGTTAGTCGGATCGGAGTGGTCGCCTTTTTTAGGGATCGGGCGCACTAAGGCAGTCCTCAGCACAATTGGGGGGATTCCATCGGGTCCACTCGACTTGTTGATGTCCAGGGAGAATAGTGCTTTTCGCACTGAGCTCTGCCAGAACTGAATGTCTGGCATAGAGCACTCACACCGCGGGATGGTCGGTGGCAAGTTCTCCCTGTCATCAAGAGTTGAGTTGGATGCAAAGAGAGAGCCTAAAAGATGGCCTTCACTTGTGCGGAATGGGCCAGCCAGTCGTCCTCCCTGTGCAGAGATGGAAGCGATGGTTTACAGAAGTTTCCGAAGACAGCCTTGGCGAGAGACCAGAATGCACGAGTTCCTGGATGAAGGCGAACTAGTTTCTCGCCTATTCCGCCAATGTGCTCTGACTTCGATTTGGCAATAACTCTTTCGAAGGACCTGGCAACAGAGTTGTACTTGTTTTTAAGATCGCTGCTTTTTACATCCCGGGACGCCGATGCATTAGCCCAGGCCCGGTTTTGGCGTGAAGCCATTTTGCAGGTGCGACTCAACCAAGGTTGGGATCTGCCTCCGGTGGCCACTACAGAGGACGGAACAAAAAGTGCCATGCCCTGAAGCACCACATCGGCAACAGATTCCGCAACGGCGTTAGGATCATCCAGCGAAAAGCACAACTGCCTCCATGGGTAGGATGCAAAAAAACGATGTCTAGGCGCAGCCAAAGGATGGACAGTTCCGTACCTTCAAGACTGCCAAGGCGTCGAGAACATATATCCTCTCTGACGTATACACAACCCCAGCCCTCGTCACAAAGTTGTGTTCCAGTTTGTACCCCGGGTAGGAGATAAATGGTATCAGTCAGAGAGGATATCTGCGTCCCGGTAAAAAAGAGCAAGGCCTGTTTCGCTGTCTCTAGATGGTAGTAGACAGCGAAAAGATTGGAATAAAGTCCCCCGGATATTGCAGAAGTCCACGTCGATCGTAGCACCGTTGGTGCTGGTACGCCCCTGGGGTATATTTTGCAACGCCGCTACCATGTTGTTATAGGGGGTACTCCGGTTATCAATATTTAGAGTAGAGCCTATCTAACCTATAAACAAATATTTAGAGTAGAGCCTTTCTTTGGAGTACAGACTACTAAGACGATACTACGTAATGATGGGAGCATTGTTTTTACTCGAGTGATTCGAGTTAATTTGTCAAACACTTACTCGAGTGAAAAATTATTTGACTCGAGTCTGTTTGCACTTGATTTACCGAGTCAACTACGCACCGAGTAGATCGAAAAAAACTACTACAGTCACATGTTATGTAATTTAAATTGCAAAAAACGTGACTATAGACATATAGTCATCCTTACATGGAAACTTAAGAAGTAATTTTATTGTTATTCGTTGATATCATAAATAAATAATGTGTAATTAATATTTTGAATTTGTTTCATATTACCACATATTACTGATTTAAGAAATATAATTAAAAATTCTTAAACTAAAGCATGAAGAAATGTAACTCCATGAAATGCTGATTACACAGACAGTGTTGCTAACTCGGATTTTCAAAAGGACGTAGGCTAGAATAGAAAATTGCGTAGAATTAGTAAAATTTTGCATGTGAAAACTTCTTAGATCTACGTAATTTTTTCATGTGAGATGAAGAGGATAAATCTGAATAAAACTAATGATTTGTAATCTTAGAAATATTTTGTGCAATTTATTTCAATTTTTCGTAACGATTTTCAGGAAAATTAAATTACGAGTATATATCATCATCATTTCAGCCTATAACTAGTCCACTGCTGAACGTTTTCTTTTACAACACCCACGGAACGAGATGGAGTGGTAGAGAAGATTCTCTTAAGCCCAACATTTAAGATGTTCTTGTGAAGATTCACGGTTTTTTTTAAATAAATTTTTGTAAAAAGTAAGCCGTGTTCTAAGTGTTTCCGTGGGACATATATTTCTGATAGGGTTGAATCACTCAGTTGAGGCCTTCGGGATAGCAATATGAGAGTTACTCGTTTCTTCAATTTTAAATAATTCCCTTAATTCCTCGTTTTGCAGTCGCGAGTTTATTTAAATTATTTGAAGCATCGGTGTTATACATTCTTTTTGCGACACCCACGGGATGAGATGAGGTGGTAGATTCTTAAGCCGCCACCACACGGTAACTACACGGGACTTTTTTATAACTGATGATCACTGTTAGCCCGAAGATTTATACAGCTTCGCCCGGATTATTATGGGTAATGAGCGCAAGGGCCCCCGATAGGGGACCTCGGCTTGGACTTTACCATGTGCGCGTAAATATGCTGACTCGAAGGCGCCCGAGAGGGCTGAGCCACGGCTCGGTCAGTAAATTCTATCGGGATGACGTTTTCAACATCTATATTTTCTACTAATTCGGAATGCGTAGAAGCTGAAGAAAAACTGGCGTAAGAAACTCCAGCGATTCTGCTAGTCATAATTAATAGAAGGAAAACCAGCCAAAAGGGTGGTATCGCGAATGGTTAATATGTATGCTGCGTCCGGGCAGACGGGGCTAGTTCTGCGCTAGAGTCATTATCACCGTTAGGTATCCACTGAGCGCAACCATCAATGAGTAGATTTACAAAATGACGCGTGAGAAATGCTTCCCAAGAACAATAGAACGAAGCAATCAAAATTATTTATTAATTCCCAAAAACGATCGGAGCAGGTAGCTGCTTGGGACTATCGGACTACCTAAGCGGGTCGTAACGAAGCGCTCGGCGACTGTCAGTCTTGGAGCGTCGAGTGCAACTAACGGTAATTGACACGTTGCGGATGCAAGTACTTGATCGGTAATCATTATATTCATTCATGCCACGCGGCCCTGATTATTGATACCTTACCTCACCTCAGATTAGGCGTTCCTCATGAGGCCTCACATGACGAGATGAAATATGCCCTAATCCTCGCTTATAAAAGATTAGTTATGGCATGCAAAAGCAGGAGTGTTTCCGGGCCTGAGCTAACGCATCGACGTCTAGTGATGTAAACACTAGCCAATTGAAAAGAAAGTACAACTCTGCCTCTAGGTCTTTGAAAAGAGTTATTGCCAAGTCAAAGTTAGAGCACATTGGCAGAATTGGCTAGGCAATTAGTTTGCCTTCCTTCGGGAACTTGTACATTCTGGTCTCTCGTCAAAGTTGTCCAAGAGAAAGGGAATTTCTGTCAGTCATCACTTCCATTTCTGCACAGGAAGGATGAGTAGCTGGAATTGTTCGAATTAATTCCAGCCGCTGAATTTCCACCGTCACTACCTGATGGTTGGCATTCCATCACAGGGCGTTTGACCATTTTACGGAATCTGTTGCCGCCGTCGGTTTTAACGGAGCGATACATCTTAGGGACCTTCAAGCAATAAGCCTTTCTCTTTATCAAAAGACGGCAACGCACCCGTGATTCATCTGGTATTGCGGATGTTCATGGGCGGTGGAGATCACTTACCGTCAAGTGAGCGACTTGCTCGTTTGCCTCCTCTTCAATAAAAAAAGAAAAAATATATCTTTGTGATTAATCTGAAATATACATTAATATTTTATAAAACAGTCGATAGGTGTCCGGTAGAGTAGAATAGCACCTACCTTTTTCTTACTGAGAAGTCGTAAGAGGCGTCTAACTAAGGTATTGTTCGGACAGCCTTTTTTCGTGTAGATTAACACCATTGGGAGAAAAAAAAATGAGTTTTATCAAAATGGCGGCGACGTGGTTCACCACCCGTCTCATCTGGTTTCCTGTGGGGGCGAAAAGTGGACTAGGTGTTCACACACCTACAGTCACGCCTTGCCAGGGGTAGGCAGAGGGTGACCACTGCCTACCCCTGGCACGGCGTGACTGTCTGTATGTATGTTAAACAGTCGAAGAAATGCCGCAGTATGACACTGTGGCACTACACTCTTTGTAACTAGTTAAGTTAATTGAATTACCATGTCCTAAAAAAACTACGAACAAACGCTAATTGTTATCAAATAATCGGTAATGAATGACGGACAAATGAGTTGTTCTCTGTCGAATTTAAATAGCTAGTCATTTGGTGCCTACATATTGGCTAATATTTTATTATTTAAAAAAAAAAAAACGGGCAACAGCTATATTATTATTGTAGAACAAATGACGATTTAACGATTTTTTAATAGTCAATTATAAAATAAATGTAATAATGGTAACTTAAGACATTGAACGAAGTTCATACTCACAGAAGAGAAAAAACAAGTTGTTTTTTCTGTTCTGTGTTCATAATGGCCAAGACTCATCGGTACCTAAATACTCTTTGACTCATCGGCAGAACAATATCTACTACATAATATTACCTTTGGTTCTTTTTGAATGTCACTTTGACAATCTGATTCTTAGAATATTGTTAGTTCGTTTTCGAAGATGGCCTCTCTTTTATTAAAAAAGGCATTACTTTCGAATCCGTGCGGTATCCGTAGAACGGTCGCAATATTGAATAATGCTACTAGGAACCGTAATACTCAGTTTATTTATTACCACATAATTATGTCAAATATTTTTATGGCTAATATTTTTATTGTTACGTCACTTGCTGACTTTACTTTTAGATTGGAACTATCAGTATAAACCCGGCCCATATCCAAGGACCCCTGAGGAACGGGCAGCGGCAGCTAAAAAGTATGGATTAACCTTTGAAGAATACCAACCATATCCTGAACATATGTGTTATGGTGATTACCCCAAATTGCCTGATATCGGTGCAGATTCTAAGGATCCATACTATCCTTACGACTACCCAGAGTTGAAAAGGAATTTTAATGAACCAGTGAGTAATATACTCAATTTGAATATGATAATATTAAACCGATTTTAATGCTTCTGGTTTTTGTACAAAGTTTTATGAAATAAATCAACAAGTAAATATTTTTTCTATAAGATGAACCCATTATGACATTTATTGTTTTTTCAATAATTGTAACATTTATTGCCTTGTGCTTTCACAGTCTTCATAGTAATACCAGTATCTAATTATTTAATAGACCTTCAGAGTTTAGCATAGTATATACACAGTAAACTTATTATTTGAACCAGAACTGTGACACTGCCATGATAAAATTGTACCAATTTTAATAATTTCTCTATGTATATAATATAACTAATCAATAGCATTTTATTCATTATATTATTACATACCTTTGTGGATTAAGAAATATATCCAAAAGAACAATTCAAATGTAATGATTAATATGAATTTCAGTACAAATAATATGATTAATAAAATTCTGGCCCAACTCTACTATTCCTTTCATGGTATGTAAACAAGAGCACTTTGATGATCCCCATCAGAAGTGAAGGATAACATAGTCAGGGAAAAAAATATTAAATATGTATAAAGTAAAAAGTAAAGTAAAGTTTCAGCCTATTAATGTCCCACTACTGAGCACAGGCCTCCTTTCATTTCTGAGAGTTTAAGAGCTAGAAAGAATCCGCCACGCTGCTCCAATGCGGGTTGGCGGACTTCACATGTCTTCGAAATATTTTTTTATTCTTCAGACATGCAGGTTTCCTCACGATGTTTTCCTTCACCGCCGAGCACGTGGTTAATCGGCACTTAAAATTGCAATTAACAATTTTAGTGGTGCCGGCACCGGCACCGGGAATCGAACCCAGGTCACTTGCGTACTATGAAATTTAAAGCGAGCGCCTAGCCCCTGAGCTACCACGGCTATATATATATGTATATAATATTATATTGATTATGTATTAGATTTATTATGATATCATAATTTCTTTCATAATGTTATATTATTTATCTCCTGCATAAAATTTATTTTATTCAGATTGTCATGGCATATAGACTATAGATATGCTACTGATTGTATTTTTTATAGAAAATAGTGACATAACAAACAAATTGTTAACCTAATTGTAATAAGTGCAATATCTGCCCATTACATTTCTGTGTTGCACCACACTGCTCTAGTCACACTAACACATCAGTTAAGTCTCATATTCCCAGTAATTAAAAAAAAGCTATCAGTGCTCTTCAAAACGAAATACAGTAATGTTTGCACAGTACTGCTTGATGGCAGAATAACTGACAACTCTGCCTATGCACAATTTTATGAGATTTTAAATTATCAATTTAATTTGAATTTTGATGAGCATTACTTCATGTTTGTATTCTTTTACAGATAAATGCTAGTCAAGAAATATTTGGAGAAGATCGTTATGATATTAGTATGAGACCAAGGTTTCCACTTTGGCATCAATGGATGTGGTTCTTAGGTGTTGTAGGGGGCTCATTTGCTCTTTACTTTTTCTTGGAAGATTACAAATTTGGAAGGCCAGTTACTGCAAAGCAATATCCAAATGAAGGACCTCATTATCTTTTTTGTGCAAAGTAGGAATAAAAACAATTTAAGAGCCTGCCAGTAAAAATTCAATCTGAGAAGTTTTTTTTGGTATGGAGGCAATCATAAAATAGTGATTAGAACCACAGGCAGGGTGACATAATTGTTTTGATTATTGTATGTAGAACTATTACACAATATAAACATTTTGAAATCAGTTGTTATTTCTTTTTAAAATATATGTGTCAAAGCTGAAGACCCAGGCTTATTTTTTGGGAGAGCAGTACTACTATCCCAGTATTTGACAAGGGTTCAGTTGTACTGTGCTTCTCTTGATTCATTGCAAAGAAGCATCTTGGTTTATCACTCACAGATGATTTATTTAAAACAGATTTATATTTCTCACAATATTTTAAAATTTATTTAATAAATACACTTAACAAATGCTTGCCAAATACACAACCTGCGCCAGCAAGCGCTGAAACACAAATTAACCAGGTTATTGTTTCCAACCTTTTTTATATTGCTATTGTACAGGCCAAGCAGCCAATATCTTCACAAGACTATATCAATGTTAATATAATAACAGTTCACTGGCGGCGCATAGAATGACAATTGCCTGCTGATTGATTTATAAAAGTTAGTGATACAGGGCAGCCCATAAATCTTCGATTAGTGAGGAGGAAATTAAGACTATGTTGGTAACTGGGCGCTCTCACAGCGACAGCGAAAGTCTTTGAAAACTTATGAATGATTTAAAAATAAATAACACATTTCCTACAAAATAAAATAGGCCAAGAATTTACCTCAATATATTTCACATTGTTGTGCTATAGGTTTTTATATAGTTAAATACCTTATTTTTATCAGAGAAGTTATATGGTGACAGCTTCAAAAAAATTCAATAAAAATGTGTCTTAATTAAATTATTTATTTATATTCATATAAATAATCAAATTGTGGGTCATTTAGAGACACACAAAACAGTATGTGTTGCTAGTACATCCAACAATTTCGGCCTTCTGATTTGGTGAAACGTGGATTGTGGCAGTCATCTGTTTTTGCAGTGAGTGCCCAGTCTCTAGACTACCCCTTATAGGATAAAGTTGTGATCTTATGTATGATTTTGGAAGTGCATTGTCTTACAGTCAGTTGCCAGGCTTAGGAAAAAGAAGATGTGGTAACAAATTAGTATGTGCCATTTTATTTCAAGATTTTATTATAAATATTGTTCTTCTATAAATAAATATTGGATTGGTTTATAAAAAAACACTTTCGTGAAATGCTTTTTGATTTTTAATATTTGGTAATTTCAGAATCTAAGACTTATCTGTTATTGAGGATATTTTAATAGTCTTAAATTTCTTAAATAAAAACAATGCCTTCTAGATTTTATTTATATATACTAGTAAAGTATTCATCCTCTAAATCATATAAATCAGCTGCTATATCATCCCTTAGTGACATCAGTTTTTGGTCACATTCTTGCTGTTTAGTACGGAACAGTTTGGAGTTTTGTGTTATTGCTTCATTGACTGAAGGGAAGTCATTTAATATTAAGTATTGCTTAATGTCTGAAACCAACTTCATCAAGGATTCCCCAGCTCTAACTGTAATTAGAATTAAATATAGTTACTGGCATTTTATACACAATATCAATAACAAAAAATTAAACAAAGTCCTATAATAGGATTTCTACTATATCCTGGGTGTGTTTTACAGACACATTTACATGTTAAATATAACCAGACTCAACAACTTTTTTGCACATGCACTTCTGTTTGTGCCTTTATGCAAAATACACGCTAGACATGGTGTTGCGAAAAACGGCCCATTGCAATATATGTAATCTATAATCTTGTGTTTATGCATAAATGTTGGCTATGACTAGGATCCAAACGCAGGACCCACTGCATAGAAGCCAGGTATGCTAACAACTAGGCCATGCGGTTGTCAATAATGTATGGCATAAAACCAAATAAGTTACCTATGTTAGCTGCTCGAACTTGCATCTCAAATGTATCTTGTTCAATTTGGGTCATTCTATTTAGCTGTGAATCATTTTCACCTTTAGCAAGTTTAATTATTTCTGAAATAGGATAAAAATAAAACCATGAGACAATTCAGTAAAACTGCATTTAATATGGCAACACAAGATTCATTATCATCACTGTTTTTACATGATTATGGACCACTGATTAAAAGGCCTACACCACACATCATTGGGAGTATTGTAGACAGTTGCCAAAATTTTAAGCACATTGGCAAGTTCAGTATAATGGTTTCATTATGAGGATGCTGCTGTTTATCTTATTTATTTAATTACCTGAGTTGCCTATTCAATTCTTGAGTCAATGATAATCAAAAGTCAATATAAAAATTCAATTATCTTTTTTTAACTCCTTTTTTTATAGTGTATTAGGCAGCTAATCAAATGTTTTACTGTAATGGTAAACAATGTCTGTAGTAGATGCTCCTGGAATTTAATTCAGGTCCCTTGTGTACTATGAAATATAAGGACAAGTCTTTGAACAGTACAGTCAATTATTGTAATTTTAATCACTGATTTACTACAAACTGAGCAGTGAAGGAAAAAATTTAGAAGAACCTGCATATCTGCATAAATATTTCAAACGCACAGTAAACTCACATATGTATGTTAAGTGTAAACAACATCACAACTAAAATTGAAATATTGCAACTAGCTGAGCCTGCAACTTTCTCCACAAGGATATAGGTTTTTTAAATATTCCATGGAAACTATTTAATTTTCTGGGTATTTTTGGTATTTTTTATCAATATTAATAGTAATAAAAATATAGCGTACTTTTCCTTAAAACGTTTTACCTTCGAAATTTTCAAGCATACTTTTGACATCTTCTTTCAGCCTGGTTGTGTATGATTTCAAAAGGGCTTCTTTATTTTGCGGTAGATTTCTATGCATTTTGATAATTTTAAAATTGTTACAAGTTTAAAATATCCATTAACTATAAAAAAAAATGAAATAGAGAATGAACGTTATTAATAATATGTTAGATGTATAGTGTATCATTTGTTTTGCACTAAATTCAACAAACGAAGCGACAAGCGAAGAAGAACAGTAATTAACAAGAGGTACTAAACAAATAATAAAAGCATAGACACTATAAACAGTGGTGCGCCATATATTTATTGTACTCTGTGCTGTACTATAAACAGTGATAGATTTGCTTTCTGTAATCAGTATTGCCAACTAATTTAAAAAATAGGTATAGATTCTAAATTGTCAAATTTTACACTCAAATTGCCACATTGGCAATGCGTTAGCATTCTACTTAGTCTATGCATTGCACAAATGTTCGATTTAGTAAGAATTCAAAAACAATTTGGTATGTTAGATAATTAACAGTGGACAACAGGAGCGAAAGAACTAAATAATAATTCTAGAAATAATTTTAGAGATAAAAATTCTATGAATAATTTTCTTCTAAATAATTTTAGAGCCAAGGAAGTTTAATAAAACAAATTTAATCGTTTTTTTTATGACTGATGGTCACTGTTAGCCCGAAGGCTTTCCAGCTTCGTCGGATGGAATGCTGAGAGCGCGTAGCTGAGGTCTTTATAATGGGTAACTCCCCAAGGGCCCCGAGAGGGGTCTTCGGCTTCGAGCGCGGTAAGCTGACTCGAGGTCGCCCGAGAGGGCCGAACTCAATGCCGAGGATATGATGTTTAAAAACACATCTAATTTACCACCAAATTGAAATCCGGGAAACCGAGAGAATCCGGTAGGGCCGTTAGGCTTGGAAATTAACTATAGTCGAGATTACGTGCTGATACCGAATAGCTGCGGCGATCCTGTTCTCGGGCTTACCTTGGTAATACTGAGTGCCTTTGCGAGGGCGGAAACGTCGCCGTTGAAGACGGCGGCGAAGCGAAAGACAAGACCTAAACGCGACGATGGTGGGCGGTATATTCGGTGATGGACGCGGGGGTCGGGAGTTTTTCCATACGGAGGTGGTTCCGGGAGAGGTGCTGGAAGCTGTATGCCCCTTTTACGTGCCTCTCTCTTGAGCACAGGGCATCTGCGGTCATTGGCTGTATGCTCCCTTGCACAATTAGCGCATTTGGGTTTCGAGTCTCTCGGCTTGTCGCAATTGGCCGCAAACATATTGCTCCGACCTGTCGATCCAGTGACCTATAGGTCGTTGAGTTCCATCCATAATTTTCCTCGCCGCCTTGTTGGTGAATAATCGCCTCGGTTTCCAATGTGTGGCGATGCGGCGATGTATCCCGGGAACGATCCGGAGTACTGTATTCCGAACCGGAGGGCATCGAGGGGGAGCGGTGGGGGGGCGGTATGCACCCTCCTCCCCTCCTGCGTCCCCGATGTAGATGGTACCGGCGGGGGTGAGGGGGGTGGGGTTCTGTATACCACCACTCGCTGCTTCTTTTCGAAGTACGCGTCCTCAGTTTCCGGCGGTGTGTGTCTTGACGCTGTCTTGATCCCTCTCGGGGTAGCTGGTGCGCTTCCTGTAGGACACACAGGTCCTCGGGTTACGTCATCGCTTCCTTCGTGGGTTCGCTGCAGCGGTGTAGTTGGGTCGGTTGTCCTTGTTGGGGGTCTCGGCGTCAAGCTACCTGCTGGTAGGACCCTCGACTTGCCCGGTGCAAACATATCGCGCAAGCAAAGCGGGCGGTTGATTACTGAATCACTCCGCTGTCGCGCCCTGCGAATTACGCGTTGTTCGCGTGGTTGCTCCTGGTCGGTGTTAGTTCCGGAGTCTTCATCCTTGTCTAGGTTACTCCTCTGATCCATAATTTTCTTGAGTGCCTTGTCGGCGAAGAAACAGAAAGGAAACAGGAAGACGTTGCCTCGTAAGGCACACTATCTACCCTCTTTTTGACAAAAAAGGGCGTAGATAGTGCTGTGGATTGCGGTCTGTGTGACGTTAGGCACAGACAGTACTGACACACAGTAGCGCAATATGCCGAAAGTTTTCAAGTGATGCAGTTCCTGCGCGAACGTGGGAGACTGCCGTTCACCTTTCCACAAACGGCGCAATGGTACACACTACGCACTGCCGTCAACGAGTGTACGCTCAAATCGTCCGAATCACACCGCTTCCGTACTTTGCTATTTATAAAAATAACAAAGCAACGCAAACGATGATCAACGAGCCGACGAGTGGGCACACAAAGCTGACGAACAGATAACGCGGTAATACACACTGCGAGGTGTCCTAGGTACGTGGCCGGGGAGACGTCTCGACGCCTTGAAAAAGGCGGAGTGCGTCATCCGACGGGTGCCGTGAAAGTTTTTCCGTTAGAAAAAAGTTTCGGGCGCACCGCAACACGAACCCGGGACTATCTAAAACTTGAGGCCAGTACGACGTCTCAACGAATAGCGGAGCGAACTCGACGCTAGACGGAATCGTCGACCGGCGGGTGACGTAGGATGCTAAGTTCTCGACCCGGGGGGAGAAAGTAGTACCAAGTTTCACCGCTACTCAAGATCAGTATGCCATACGGAGGGGGGCGCCTTAGTGCGCCGTACATCGTGTACATGTGAAGTGAAACAATCGGGCGGTTTTGTGCGAACAGGTCGGCTTTGACCTCCTCGACGGGGATTTCTTTTGGAAAATTCTCTAGAACCACCCGAAGTAGACACCCTTCGGCTAGGGTGTACGTTCGGAAACACACACCGTTTTATTGAAGGAAGCTTGACACCTTGCGGTAGGCTTCTGACGTCTCAAACTGGAGCTTGATGCCGTGCCTTCTTTAGTGGTATTGGCGTTGTATGGAATCTGATTAGATAAGGCCGATGAGTCTTGCGACCATTTTTCTTTCGCCTGAATAAAAATACGCAGGGGACGTTTTCACGATGAGGCAGCGGGATGTTGCGAAGCGGGGTCTTGCTGTGAGGCAGCAGGCCTATCTGTGAGGTGACGGTGGCTACCCGTTGAACGACGGGAGCTTGCTGTGGGGCAGCAGGCCTATCTGTGAGGTGACGGGGGTTTGCCGTGTTGCGACGGGGGTTTTCCGTGAGGCGACGGGGGTTTTCCGTGAGGCGACGGGGGCTTGCCGTGAGGCGGCAGCGGCCGTTGAATCATCATACGCCTTCGAGCGTGATTTTAGTTCTATAACCGTGGGATCTGTTAGGGGAGTGAATATGCTTTTTGTAGTGACTGGTTTCGGGTAAGCTTTTCGATTCTTTTTCGACTTCTCCATAAGAATGAAGCCGGTTTCGCGGCAGTTTTCAGTGGACTGAGAAGAGTCGCACTCCATTTCGGAGCCGGAGGACGACGAAGATTCACATACGGATGACGACGACGCCCTAGAGTGGGGCCTGGATAGCGCCTCACGTGCTTAATTTTTTAGACTATTTATAACCCGACGTTTCGAGCGCTGTATAGCACCCATGGTCACGGGAGGTCTGGGGTCCGGAGTACCTTCCACTTTTAATTATTTTTGGTCCGATCTACGCAGAAAGAGATAACTGTGTCTTGAAGTCTTGCAGTGGTATGCTTAGTTTTTGATTTACCAAGGATGATGCTTTAGAGCTAAATTTAGGTCAAAAAAAACCTGATTTGGCAACACTGACAATAATGTATGCAGTGTGTCCAGATTGGAAAATTAAAATTACTGTATTTTAACCAAAAGCAGTGTCATGGCAATAAAAAATTCGTATATTTTACAGTAAAAATGATTATATTGTTACTTGAAACTGGAAAATAGTTTACGACTGCTTCCATAAAAAATAAATAAATGAAAAAAACACTTTATATTGGTATTTTTAATACCTACTCAAGTGCATACCACTGTGTCTTTTAATGGCCCCTTTGTCAGCCAGCATCGATGAATTACAAAACTTACAACTGCATGAAAAACATCTTTGGGATAACAAAGCAACCACATATGTTTCTCATAATGCAAATGCGTTAAATGTGCTGTGTCCTCTTGGTAGAGTGCGCTAAAGATAATGTGCGAGATATGTGGCGTACTTAATGTTGCCAGATTAGCGCAGTACGTTTACTATTTAACGATTATGTCCATCTCTGATATTCAAATTACCTTATACCACATTGAATCAGTCAGCTTAGTGACTGAATTTTAGTGGTAAAGCATTCATTACTCGATGTGTAAGAATGGTCTTGTAATTGGTCAATGGCATTTATGCCTTGCATTGGAACATCTCCATCAGAACGAGAATCTTCATCAGAAGATTCCGATGTCTCGCCTGTATATTTAATTATAAATTTGTCCGTTTCAATATCCATTAGTCAGTCCGATTCAAAATAATTGTCCTGTACTTTTTCGACATGTAAACACACGTTCAGCCATTCTTCAGGTGTTACTGTTCTAAAAGCAGCATTAGTAATAGCTTCCATGTTATTAAGTGCTTGAGAAATTTTTCTCCGCAATGCGCCTCAAATCTCAAATCTTTTCGATTGGATTCAAGTCGTAACGATACGGCGGTAAACGCAAAACTCACGTCCATGTTCCTTTAATAATTGCTCTAACTCATACTGTGGATCTTGTTTGCGTCTTTTCACGAATTCATATAATTGTGGTATTGTCCAACAATCTTTGAACTCCATTTGGGTAACAGTCCGCTTGGAAACCTCTATAACAAAATAAGAACTACGCTTTATATTACTGGTGGTAGGATGCCTATGCAGGACTCCATCTAGGTAGGTACCACCCCATGGCCAGGTATTCTGCCGTGATATATAATTTCGGTGATGTAATTGCTGTTAGCCTTTTTTGGCTTTTACAGCTTCATCGGATACTGTGCTCACGGGCCAGGGGCCTGCGTGCCAGGTTTGGTTTGGCCCAAACATAAATAAATAAATAAATTCTACAAAAACCTCGAAATTCGGACTGTATCGCGTTCGCTGCGTGCTTGCGCGATTTAGAATATCTCAATACGATTTTAAGTCGTCTAATGACCGTCCGAGGGAGGCTGCGGGCCTCCATTCGGACTGTCGACGTGTGTGTCGGTAACTCTGGGCGGTGAGAACCGCCCTGGAACACGGGTGTATCGTGTGTACGCGGTGTGATTGTCGACTGCTGCGCGCCGCTCTCTACGGCGGTCGCGCGTCGTGGTGCGTGTTATATTAAAGCTATTAACTGTGTGTACAGTGTGGCCTGGATCGTGACTGACCGTATCGTGGTCAGGGAGTGCTGAGACATCCGTGTCGTCTAGCACGTTCCGCGGGCGACGTTAGCGTTCGGTCGCGTTTCTATCTGGTCGGTAATTTGCTGCTTTAACCACCAGTGGATTTGGATGAACCGCGGCTTTTTCGAAAAACCGCCGTGATAATGCTCTGAAGTGTTCAGAGATTAAGGGCATTTCACAGTCGCTGTGAAGATCTACGTTGCGTTGGTACCAACCGGCTCCGGTGGCAGTTCGCAAGAATCGATTTTGAACGATCTGTAACTTCTTTAATTGATTGCCCGTCGCGTGAGCGAAAGCGACGCAAGCATATGCCATTACGGGTCTTATGCAAGTCTTATAGAGGCGAAATTTGTGTCTTAAGCACATTTTGCTTGAAGAGCAAGTTAGTAGATATAGTCGACTTGAGATAAAAGCCGCTCTATTTCGAACGTTTTTTATGTGTGCAGCGAACGACATCGCTGCGTCTAACGTGACCCCGAGGTATTTGACGCTCTTTTCCCAGGGAATAGAGCGTCCGAACAGGGTGATCGTGCCTAGTTGATTGTTGCCGATTGTGTGAATTCGTCTAGTGGGTTTTGGCGTGCCCCTCGAGAAGTATATCGCTACACTTTCCTCGGGGTTTACCTCTATTCTGCATTTCCGGAACCATTCGCCTAGGCGATCGGCTGCGGCTTGGAGATGAATCGTTATGCGGCCCTTGTGCTTGTCGGAATAGTACAGGGCCGTGTCATCTGCGAAAAGCGCAAGATTGACTTTCTGGTCTCTAGGAATATCGCTAGTATATAGCGAGAAAAGGAGTGGGGAGAGGCAGGAGTCTTGAGGGACACCTGCTCGGAGAGGGCGGCTTGAGGAGCGCGTTCCCTCTACCCGGAATCGAAATAGGCGGTTGGACAAGAAGGCTCGTATGATGTTCACGAGTCTATCCGGCACTTTAGTGTGATACAACTTGTAATACAAGCCGTCGTGCCAGACTTTGTCAAATGCCTTTGCGACATCGAAAAATAAGGCCCCTGTGCCTACAGGCTTAGGGCGGTCGTTTAAATTCTCTAAAATGTGTTCCGTTAAGCGGTGCACTTGATGAGTACACGAGTGTTCAGGGCGAAAGCCGAACTGCTCGTCTGGAAGAATATTATTAGTAAGGACATAGTCTTTTAATCGACTGAGTATAATTCGCTCATAAATCTTAGCCATCGAGTTGAGGAGACTTATTGGGCGATAATTGGACGGAATGTTCCTAGGCTTGTTAGGCTTCGGAATGCCTATAACGTCGGCTTCCTTCCAGTCGTCCGGGAAGGAGCAGCTGGAGAGGAGCGCGTTAAAAATAGTAACTAACAGACACAATAGCGGCGTAGTTAGAGCTTTCATCACCCTGTTGTTTATGCCATCGAGGCCAGGCGCGGATCGGTTTTTAAGCTTTTTGATTATCTTAGTGACTTCTTCGAGAGTCACTGGAGGCAGTGGTTCGCCCACTGGTGGTATGGCAGCCCTGCGTTCGATTTCCGCGGCCACCTGCTGCAGATGGTCGGGATCCACAGGCGCGAGAGACGGAGTGCTTTGGCTCTCTAGACTGTCTGCGAGGCATTCGGCTTTTTCGCTGTCGTCGAAGGCGAGCGAATTGTCGAGTTATCTAATGAGCGGAGGCATGGGTGAGACCGGCTCTGCTTTGAGAGATCGTGCCAACTGCCAGTAGGCAGTGTGCGACGGCTCGATTTCTCCAAGCATTGTGTCCCAACTGTCTGATTATACTCAGATAAGCGCTCTTTAACATCCCTTTGTAGGAGGCGCAGTCTGAGTCTATTTGCGTCGGTTCTATATCTATCGTGCGCTTTAGCTGCGCGATTCTTTTCTCTAATCAGGCGACGGACGTCCGCCAGCAGGTTACAGCGTCGATCGCTCGACACCGTAACCGTTCGGGAGGATTCTCCCATGGCTGTTTTGAGATGAGTCGAAAAAGATTTTATCGCTCGGCAGGCTACCTCTGGCGAGTCGATAGTATCCGGAATTTCGTCTAAGTGCTGAGAGGTCGTAGCCTTGAGTTTGACTCCGAGGGTACGCCAGTCCACAATGGTTTTGGTCTGAGTGATCTCACCATTTGGCTGGCCCAGCTTAAAAATGACCGGACGGTGGTCCGACTCCAGTTCGTGAAGCGTAACTATAGAGTCTATTGCTAAGTTCACGTCCTTAATAATAGCTACGTCTAGAATATCCGGCTGCTGATGTAATTGCGTCGGTACTCTGGTTGGGGTTTCGGGAGCTATAACGTTTACGTTAAGTCTCTCCGCTATGTCGTACAGTTTATTATCGTTCGTGTTATTAACGTTGGAATTCCAACTGCCGTGCTTGCTGTTCAAGTCTCCGGCAAGTATAACAGAACGACCTAGATCTAATAGAGTTTTTAAATCTGACTCTAATATTTGTCTGGATGGCGAGAGGTATACTGATGCTAGTACAAGCGGCCTGTGGCCGGTCATTGCTAACCTACACGCGGAAGCTTCTATATTGATTAAGTCGGGTGTATCGAGCGCGATACAGTGCAAGGACTTTTTATAGTAAATGAGAGTGCCGCCTTTCGCGGTCGCTCTGTCATTAGGGATGCTTTTGTAATTGGCTATCTTAGGATCGCGCAAACTAGGTTTTAAGAAAGTCACTTGCACTAGCATAACGTCGATGTCATGATCACGAAGGAAGTTCGCGACTTCAACTAACTGCGTCTTAAGACCGTTTGCGTTAAAATACGAGACAGTCAGAGAGCGAGGTTTAATTCTACTTATATGGGACGCCATTGGTAACAATTAAAAGTTTGTTTATGATCGACGCGGCGCGTGATGTTTTAGGCGCATTGAAACGTCCAAATCGCGTCTATTACGCTCATGTGCTCCACGGTCGCCATGAGTCGGTCCTGAGGGGTCTTTGCTTCGCGGATTTTACGCGCTAAGCTGGATAGTTCGGCAACATTGATGCTGCGCATGAAGCCGCAAATTAAGGAAAAATCTGCGGCGAAGTTTGACGAGTCCTGAATTTTGGGCTCTGCGGTTCGAGGCGCGGGCGGTGAATCAACAATCTTGGAACTCCATTTGGGTAACAGTCCGCTTGGAAACCTCTATAACAAAATAAGAACTACGCTTTATATTACTGGTGGTAGGATGCCTATGCAGGACTCCATCTAGGTAGGTACCACCCCATGGCCAGGTATTCTGCCGTGAAGCAGTAGTGTGTAGACATTACTGTGTTTCGGTCTGAAGGGCACTGAGAGGCTAGCGTAATCACTGGGCATATGAGACTTAAGAACTGATGTCTCAAGGTGACAGGCGTAGTGTGGTGCCACTCGTTGTTCTGGGTGACACAGCATTTGTCATGGGCAGACGTTGCACTTCCATCAGGTGAACGTTTTGCTCGTCTCGTCACTTTATACAATAAAAAATATATATATAAAAATACATACTAAGATAACATTAATAATGATATAGGGTATGTTACTAACGAATCTGGAAAATGAAGAGTTTTGTTGTTATGGCTGCCCTAAAAATTACCTGTCAAATATGCAACGCCGTCTCTGACTTTGGAAAACGGCACAGTTAGCCCGCTATTGTTTGACCTTTATGATTATATCCCGACCAGCACTTTTGATCTCTTCCGGCTTAATGATGACGATTATTTACTTTAAAAACAAATAAAACACGGATCACCATACACTCGATAGACACCATGCGTAAACGACAAGATGGCGGACAGTGATGCCACATGCCAAATCGATAAATCCACAAAATAAAAGAATTTGTATAAAATCTCCAAATTAAAGAAAATATTAGTTATTTCATGTTATTTGTATGCATAATCGTCTACTTTTTGTCTTGTTTATAACCATGATTTATAACGATATTAGATTATATGTACGAAACGTCATCGACTCGCAATGGCACGCACTCAAATAGGTACATACACGATTCATTATTTCTTTGAGAAAATACATGTTTCGGGGATTCCCCGCTGTATAGCCGTTAATATTGCTAAGACGTAGACAACGTTTTACCCAATATTGATCAGATTAAATGTAATTAGAAAATTAACAATTATCTATTATACATAAAAAATGATACTTAATGAATTATTTTATCAAAGTTTATGTCCTTATCCTAAAATCTGTATTGAAGTAAAGCAAAGTCAGTGAACTGTATTGGTGATCTCAAATCTGAATAGGTGACATCTGAAATCTGTATATATGGCGACACTGATAGCGGCCTAAGATTAGTTCCGACTTCGGCTGCGCGAAGAATTAACTTGCGCGCACTTGTCCATAGGTGTACTCTTTAATCGGCTGTCCATAGAATAGTGTAATAATACCAAAGACGACTGCATTAAGTAGCTGTCTTCAGTTACCGGTGACACATTAATATTTTATAATTTGTTTTAAACATTTCGTTCATCATTTGTTTGACAAGAATTAGCTGAAGGTCGTTTTAATTTTTTTTATAATCAATTATTACAATTTTAGTCCTAGAAGTTATTACCACTGGCAAACTGGGAAGCAATTAATTCATTTGTCTGTCATTAGTTCCATATTTTTAAATAGTAATTAGCATTTGTACAGTTTTGGTTTTTTTAAACAATTATTAAATATACTTACTGGTGGTAGGATTCCTATGCAGGCATCCGTCTAGGTAGGTTGGTACCTGGGGTGGTCCCCGGGGCCAGTTATTTTGCCATGAAGTAGTAGTGTGCAAACATTACTGTGTTTCGGTTTTAAGGGCACTGTGAGCTAGCGTAATCACTGGGCATATGAGACTTAAGAACTTATGTCTCAGGGTGATGGGCAGTGTGGTGTCACACAGAAATTTTTGGGTGACACAGCATTTGTTATGGGCAGACGTACGTACAGCACTTACCATCAGGCGAACGTTTTGCTCGTATCGTCACTTCATCAAATAAAAAAAAATATATATAGGTCCTTGACTTGGCTCTAATGACAGCTATGTTATTTCAGCAGTAAAAAAATAGTTTGTTCTGGATTTTCCAATAATAAGTAGCCTTTATGGATTTTAGCTTTTTTTATAAACAATTATTAAAATTTTAACCTTTAACATGACACTGGTGGCAACATATTTTTAATTAATTAATGATAGTCGCGCATGCACAATAGCAAATGCCACTGGCAAAGACAAGAACGTAGTTCTTTTATGCGGCATACAGTAGAGTGAATTGGCAGAAATCATCACGTAAGGAAAAAGCGTTATTGGGCATAACGCTTTTTAAGTTATAGTATATATATATATAAGCAAGCCGTAGAGCGCGCGCATCGCTCATTGCCTATTAAGCCAAACGTAAGCAATGTTGTATAATTACTGATATATAGATGAAGCGGTTAAATAGTGATGTGCCATGACTGGCGAACCTGTGCGTAAAGGTACCTTATAAATGTAAGTAGGTTTTACAAGATCAATAAAATATAGGTATAAATTTATAAAACGATGTTTATTAATCGAATACAAAAATCTAATAAACTTACCGCCCTATAAAAAGGGTTAACTTATTATATAATTGTCTTTTTGTTTACTTGATCGCAGTTTTACGTACAAGATATTTAGTTCTAGTCAATATATTTTTGAATGCAGCACGCAACAAATGAACTAAATGGTTGCTACTCTAGAATGGTAGATGTGGCTAATGGGATCACTTTCAAACCAAAAAGACACTTAAGGACTGATTAGAAAACTATTTATTTTAACTTAAACATTTTTGAATTTACTTTTAATGAAACCTAATCATTATAAAATTTATATAAAATACAAAAGATATGTCAGATAACTTGACATTTTACTTCTTCAAATGATTTTCACGGAATTAATAAATATGACACAATTCAATCTAAACAAATAAAACTGACATTCCAAATTTAATGTAATTCAATAAATGATGTAAATTCAATGTAGATGGAATATGTGTGCATGAAGACACGTAAAAATTTATTTTCCTATAAATAACTTTAAAGTCTCAGTAACTAACGTAAAAGCTAAAATAGCTAAAGTAGCTTCGGAGTTTGCAAATTTAGAAAGACGTAATACTTTGTTGCAAAATTCTGAAGCCTTAGATACACTGTCACTAAAAATGTTAAACAGCCAACTTTACTTTCATTTTTTGATCCATAAATAATACTGACACGATCAATTTATTGGCAAAGTGAAAGGATTCCTCTTCTTGCAAAGTATGTAATTCTGAAAAATATTGCTATTTTATTTGGCCACCGTAACCATCTTTGAAAACTTTTTTGCTCTTTAGTGTGTTCCGAATAAGTTTTAGCATGTGGCATGGATCTAAAAAAATTACCTCTTCTTGACCTGTAGTAGGATGCAAAAATGAGAGGTCGAAGTCGAAGCAACAGCCAAGCAACTTAGACATGGCAATGTTTGATGGACATCCATCAAACGTAATCGATACGACTTCAACACTAGTTTCATGACAATTTTTATACACATACTTACTAAATCTATGCTTAATAAATTTACTTTTTGTTCTGCTGAAACCTCATTGACAAAGAATTAGGCTACCGGTAACTTCCAACTCTCGTTGATTGCAACTAATAAAAATACTAAAGCCTGTGTTGCTAGCTCATCGATGTTAACAGCATCTCCTGCGCCCCAAAGTCAACTTAACGATATACACTATTTCCATCAAATTCTTCTAATTTACGAATTGACATTTCGTCAAATATCAAACTACAAATTACGAGTACTTTGCTTTCAGACTTTTAAGTTTTCTCTCGTAAAACTGTAAAAGCTTCTTCAGTAAAACCCGGAGAAGCATCAGAGCTATGCCATTATCTTATTGTACTGGGATGGGGAAGACATGTAAAAAATGAATATCGCAGGTAAGCATATGCCTTCGGCGAATAAAAGTGAAAAGTTAATGCGAATTAACGAAGATTAGGAGAACATGTTTTACTTTTATGGCACACTGTTGTAATTTTGTATTAGTAAAATAAGAAAAGACGTGTTTATTTTGTTTATTATTGGAAGTATATGGTAACCTAGTAACATTAAATGATTGGAAGAATTTTGAATACTAAAAGCAATATAAACGCCGGTATTATTCTGACATTCACCCCCTTAATCAAAATTCTCACAAATAAATTACATAATTATGAAAAATGGAATCAAAATATACCGATAAAAAAATGTTCTGAAGTAAACGTGTAAAAATATATTTACACTAAACCTAAGCCTAGTGCACATCTACCATGTGCAACACGCTGCAATGGTTATGTTAGTATGTCAGAGGGCATATCACTTGATTTGGTATATTTTAAGCTAACCGAATTATCACCAATCTTTTCTCTAATAAAGTGATATTTGGTATCTATATGCTTCGTCCTATGGTGTGTACCGGATTTAAGGCCAAACTCTGTGCTCTGACTATTGGTACATATAGTTACAGTATCAGGTAATAACTTTTTCCTTACCATAGGATCTGAAATTAATAAAAATAAAAACCTTAAATAAATCGCTTCTTCCGTAGCTTCTGTTATTGCCATGTAGTCTGCTTCTGCTGAAGGATAAGGCTACGGTTTTCTGCTTCTACGAGGCTTATGATACCGGACTGCCTGCTATTTTGAAACAGTAATCGCAATCTATATTACAGTTTGCCCAATCGGCAACGGAAAATCCTACAAAGGGCATACTCTATTTTTTATAACAAATCGAGTAATATATAGTGCCTTTTAAATATTGTAGGTATCTCTTCGCAGCTAACCAGTGAGTCTTGTTGTACCGAGTATTAAACTGACTCAGGTAACTAGTCGCGAATGCGATATCTGGACGAGTATTAACACTCAAGAACATGAGGCAACTAATTAATTCTTGATAGGGATACACTTCCTGATTATGATCACCATTCACTGCAGGTACTAACCTCAAGTTTTCCCGATAATGGAGTTGTACAAGTTTTACATTTCTCCATTCCAATTTTGCAAGATATTTTTTATTTGATTTTTCTGATGAATTTTTATTGCATCATTTTCCCTGGCGTTATTCAAGCCAAGATAATAGCTTAGATTTCCCAAATCTTTTAATGAAAAATATTTTTTCAAGTCATTTTTGACGATGTCAAACGTCTTGTCATTACTGTAAAACACAATTCAAACAAATGTCATCGACAAAGACTGCAAATAAAACCAACTCATTTCCAATAAGTTTGGTATATACACACGATTCAGATGAAGTTTTTACAAAACCAAAAGATGATAAAGTTTCATCTAACTTGATATTCCAGGCACGTGGAGCTTGTTTAAGTCCATACAAGGAATTTTCTAAGAGACATACTTTGGTCTCTTGACCCTTTACTTTAAAACCTTGAGGTTGCTCCATATATATTTTCGTTGATGTAATTGCTGTTAGCCTTTTCGGCTTTTACAGCTTCATCGGATACTTGGTTGCTCCATGTAGACCTTCTCTAGCATCAAATCTCCATTTAAAAATGCAGTGTCTACGTCGATGTGACGCATTTTCATGTCCAATTCGGATGCAAGAGCCAGTAGAGTGCGAAAACAGGAGTGCCGCACGACAGGAGCAACCGTCTCAAAATAATCTACACCTGGCGTCTAGGTGAATACTTTAGGAACCAGTCTAGCTTTGTATTTCACAACATTTCCTAATGAATGGTTTATTGTTTTCTCTGTCGACCAATTTCCATGTCTTCAACTTCATGAATGAGTTGTATTCCTCTATCATAGCCATCTGCCACTTCTCAATATCATCAGCCAGTATAGCCTCATTATAAGTTCTCAGCTCATTTGAGAATTCATTAGAAACTTGGTATGAGAAGTAATCAGAAGGTATCCGGTCTCTCGACGGATATCTATGTTGTCCATCAGTTTGACTATTAGAAACTACTGCTTCTTCAATTGCTTTTACAAATTGTTCCGTTTCAGCAGTCTGATCTTCAGTGACAACCGTATGGCCAGGAGTAGGTTGCTCTTGAACAGGTGGTTCATTAGTGACGACTGGAACATGTTTACAAGACTCTTGAACTGTACTGGTTTCTTCCTGTATAGGGAGACTATTACACAGCACTAAAGGTTCAGTAGAAGTATTGTTGACATTTCTATTATTCAAGGTAGAAATGTTTTTTGAAGATTGTTTCATAAAATTCAACGTCTCTAGACTTTTGTAAAGTTCTAGGGCAAGATGAATTTCTCAAAAGTTACCTTTTTAGAAATTCATCTTGCCCTAGATTGGGATCTTTTGTATTTACAACAATACAGCCTACAAATATAGTTTATTCAGCCTTAAAGTCCAATTTCTTACGATGATAAGAAGGTATATGTATAAGAGCTCTACATCCAAAAACTCTGAGATTACTTAGGTTTGGTTTGTAGCCATTCCACAACTCGTAGGGAGTTTTATTGTCTAAGTTACGGTGTGGGCATCTATTCTTAAGGTACATAGCCGTTCGAGTAGCATCTTCCGAAAAACCTTTGGGTACATCGCTTTCAGCCATAAGAGAGCGTGCTTTTTTTATAATAGAGCAATTAGTACCTTCGGCAACACCATTTTGCTGAGTGCTATAAGGTACCGTAGTTTGATGTTGAATACCACAAGAACTAAGGTAGCTTGAGAATTTACACACTATTGACAAACTTCGTCCCATTATCCGTCCTTATTATTTTAATTTGAGCCCTAGTTTGTCTTTCAACCATGGACTGGAAATGACAAAATTTATCCTTTACCTCTGTTTTAGAAGAAATAAAATATACTAAAAAGTTTTTGAAATAAAAACCGTGAGAACATATCAATAGCGTCGCCTTTGCAATTTCGAGACTGTTCATAACCGTGCTTACTTTTCATACTCGCAAGCGTGCGCTTTTTAGTTTAGGGATGCAAACGACACGCTGATAAACATCGATGTTTTGAAGAACGATACATCGGCAAGTGTCTAACATTGACATCGTTCATTCATTCCGTTCGTGCTCTGCTCTGTGATTATAGTTATATACTGATACTTGTTATCAAATATGTGAAATGAAATGAAGTAAAAATACTTTATTTTTCGACGTAAGAAATATAAATTTCGTTTGTCAAACGTCATTTTTCTACAATACCGCCGTTTCGTAAAGAGGTTCCTCTGACGGAGAAGAAACAGGCGAAAGAAACTCCGTAGGTATCCTCTTTTTTGTAAATCCATTCATCTCAGTCAAAAATAAATTATAATTAATTTAAAAAAAATTGTCTTAAGTATGAATTGAGTTCCTATTAAAATGTATTTTTATTTAAATAATCAATTTTGTTGTTTGTGGTCAAGTTAATTGGAAGTTAGCTAAGGTTTTAGGTTCAACCATGGTAAGTTTGGTATATTTTGTTATTTAGTTACGTCACAGGTATAGCTACATACTAACATTGGTATTGAATATGACAATCTAGTTCCTTTATGTTTATTAAAACAAACAAAGTTTAAGTCGCGTGAGTATGATGGATGAGAAAATTAAAAAATCGATGTATCTTTTTAATTTACGGTATTTTTTAGCATCGATGTTTGTCGTGGGAATATCGATGTTTCCTAACATCGATGTTTTAAGAGCGATTTTTCATCACTACTATAGCTTGCTCTAAACTCCAAGCTTTTTAATTACTTTCTCGACCGCACAATTTTATTGAATTTTGCGCCGCATATGCATTATTAATTGTGACAAAAAGACGGGCCACTCCGTGCTAAAATGGCAGGCGGTGCTCTTTTATAATTTATAGGGCCCGTAACGTCCGCCGCAATCCGTCGTATATTTAAACTAAGATACGAGGGTGCATTGAAAAGTACTCGGCCTAATCAAGAAAATAAACACATACTAAATCAGTTATATGTTTATTTTTCTACATAATCACCATCAAGTTCAATACACTTTTGCCACCTCCCCTTCCAAGCATTTAGACCGTAAAAAAAATGATTCTTCCTTAGAGTCAAAATATGCGTCTACAGCTGCTTTGAGGTCAAAGTCGAAAATCTTTGACCTCCCAAGTGCTTTTTTAGGTTAGGGAACAGAAAGAAGTCTGATGGTGCCAGATCAGGTGAATACGGCGGATGCGGTAACAGTTCAAAGCCACAGTTGTGAATTCCAGCCATTGACTGTACTGACGTGTGAACACGGGCGTTATCTTGATGAAACAGGACTTTTCTTCTGAGCATTCCTCGACGTTTTTCTTTTATTTCCTCTCGTAAACGACGTAGTAAGGTGCAGTAGTAATCAGAGTTTATAGTCTGACCCCTTTCAAGATAATCAATCATAATCACACCTTTCGAGTCCCAGAATACTGAAGCCATCACCTTATTTGCCGACAAAATCGACTTAGCCTTTTTAGGGGGTGGTGAACCAGGTCTTCTCCACTGTTTTGATTGTTGTTTTGTTTCCGGTGTACAGTAATGAACCCATGTTTCGTCCATAGTAACAAAACGATTCAAAAAATCATCTGCATCGGCTTCAAATAACTCCAAACAGTCGCGTGAAATAGTCAATCGCGTCCTTTTTTGTTCAACTGAAAGCAGTCGCGGAACCCACCTCGCAGATACCTTGTGGAAACCCAACTCGTTGACAATGATGTTTTGAGTTCCTTCATAAGAGATACCTATAATCTCGGCTATCTCTCTAATTTTTAATCTGCGGTCTCCCATTATTAAATCAAGTACTTTTTTAATATTTTCGTCAGTAGTTGACGTCGAAGGCCTTCCAGAGCGGGGTTCATCTTTCACACTCTCTCTACCACGCTCAAATTCTGCTATCCATTTTTTGACGGATAAAATATGACAGAGCACAATCGCCTAATGTACTGACCATGTCATCATGGATGGCTTTTGATGATAGCCCCTTCTTATGGAGGTACTTAATGACGGCACGCTGCTCGATTTGCCCCATTCGCGGAAATTATGACCGATTACTTTGTTAATAAATTTATAAAATCACAACTAATTATCGCACACGTTTCGAACTTCACACAATGAACTAGTCTGAACTGAACTAAATAATGTTGGTAGATTTGATTTTTAAAATTGAATGGATCTGTGTTAGGCCGAGTACTTTTCAATCCACCCTCGTACGTTATATTAGTAGACGATTTAAATATAAAAATAATTAGTAATATATCATTTGCTTTTCACTTTATTCTTTTAATTATTTTTGGTATTGGAAGCCACACAACTACATGTATTCACGAATTTTAGGGAATATGAGATTATGAAAAAATATGCGAATCAAGCATTAATGCAATTTGTGGAAATCTGTGCCATTATAAAAAATAATATTTTAAAATATATTTAATAGACTGGGTTGGCAAATTGATTAAAAAAATATTAAGTCTTCTCCGTATCAAGTAAATTTTGATTTTTAAATGAGTGTCCCGAGCACAAAAGTTTAAATAAAACACATTATCAAGTCAAGGTGAGACATCGGTTCTTAAGTGTCGTATGCCCAGTGATTACGCTAACTCTCAGTGCCCTTCAAACCGAAACACAATAATGTTTGTACACTACTGTTTCGCGGCAGAATAACTGGCCCTGGGGTGGTACCTACCTAGACGGATTTCTGGATAGGAATCGTACCACCAGTAAAGAGTAGAGGTTCAAAATTCTAGAAAAAAAATGATGTATCTAGTTTATACCTGAACTTTTTATGTTTTTTATGGCCTTGGCAATGTAGCCTATAACGATGACTATGACATTTTAGGTCAATAAAGTTTCTAAAGGAACTACGAGTATTTCCGCGTCCTATCGTTATCCTTGTGGATGAGAAGGTTTTCTCGCAATTCGTTCGCGTCGTCGAAATATTATATTTATCAAAAATAAACAATTCATTTGGTTATTTATTTTTATTGTTTTACTGTTTAATCGAATTCCGCGTTACCTCCTTTTATCTACTGTAAAAGTTAAAACTTTGTTTGGGCAGTAAATCGAGCGAATTCTTTAAGCCTTATAGCATTGACGTTAATAAATCCGGTGCTGTCTTCGGGAGAAAATCCTCCGACGACATCCATAGAAGCCAGGTCCTTGTTATATAAGCTGGTAGAACTCGTTCTGGATAATATTGTTACTACAATAGAAGAATAATTAAATAAAACATTATTGAATGATTGTGCATGCAAGTAATTATCCATTCAGACACATAATTTACATTCATACTAATATTATAAATGCGAAAGTAACTCTCTCTGCCCCTATGTCTGTTTCCTTTTCACGTCTTAATCGTTGAACCGATCTTGACGAAATTTGGCACAGATATAGTTTGAATCCTGAAGGCGGACATAGGATACTTTTAATCCCGGAAAATCAAATAGTTATGACGGGATATTAAACAAATTCCAGGAAGCAGTCGCGGGTATCAGCTAGTAACGAATATAACGAGTGAATGAAAAACGATTTAAGTCGATTTAAAATCTTAAATAAACAACTGGTTACCCGTTCAATTCGTACGTCTCTGCGACTTACGTGCCATATTTTTAAAGCACAATGCGTCTAGTAAACCAAGAAAAAAATAGTAGTAAAATTTTGAAAATCTAATAACTCGTTACTGTTTTCGTGTAAACTTCAATCACGCCCATGTTGCCTGATTTCCTCAATTTATATTTGGCTTTCAAAGATACACGAGTAACCTTTGGATATATCAAGGAAAAGAGTATAATATAAGTTTTGCTTATGGTAGTCGTTTCGTCGTCCTGTTTTTTTTTATCTTAACGTGTGAATTAATTAAGACATATTTATACTGTTTTGGGTAGCAGAAAATACGCAAATGATAACTTTCACTAAGATGAGCAAACATTACCGTCCATGTAGTGTTAATAGTGAAAAATTAAATGACAAAAACAAACTACAGAAAAAAAACTATTAAATTAAAAATAGAATGAAATCAGTAAAGAAACAAATTTACGATTGCCCCATAGTGCAGTGGGGATATTGCAGACGTTTATAACATGCAGCCATAAGTATTGTATTTTCATCAAGTATCATCATATATTTCAGGCCTGAAAGGTATTTTAATCTGTCATTTTAACTTGTCATATATACATAGGTTACTAAGGGCCACATTGACCACTTATAACATGGTGTGCGTGTATTCGTGTATGCGTATGATGTAGCCATTTACGTAGAAGAAAATCTACCTTATAAAATTTAAGAAAAACTGACGATCGTGTCGTGAATAGATTATTTTCTAACTGACATTTGCCACATAGCACGGTATCACCCTCGCGCCAGTATACGCGGGTGATAAGCCTCATTTTAGTATTCCTTAATTCCTTAGCCCTTAATTCTGTGACATTTGTCCATGTGAAATGCCGGGTAAATAACATAAATTTAGCTGCGGCATTTCTGCAGCGCGGGCCGCGGGTTCGATTCCCGGATAATATTTGTATGGCCTATATAAATAGTTGTCTCGGGTCTGGGTGTTTGTGCATGTCGAATTTATGTATGTTAAACGCACCCACGACACAAGAGAAATCCTACTGTGGGGCATCGTTTAAAAAAAATGCAAGAACATAATCTACTGCTTCCAAAGTCTACTTAGAAACTTACCGTTTCCTTTGTAGATGTGTACCGTGACGGTACCATTAACGGTCTCTTGGGACAATTCCAGGCACTTCCTTGTGTATGCCGATTCAGGCGAAAACCAAAAACCGTTGTATACGATATCAGACATTTTATCTTGCAAATATTTTTTAATCCTGTAATTTGACATTGTTTATTTAACAAAAGTGAGAAATAAAATATTTACATAACATATATAAATATACATAAGGATAAGCTCGTAATGTCAGGTTTTCATTTAGCAATCATTTCACCGTAGTTCTGCTTTACCCCAATTGAAGAGCTAACATTTTTTTCTTGCGAACGGGATTTCGCTAGATTTGCGCCCGCAATGCTTGGTCGATTATTCACTAAATCGTTTGATAGTACGTAACCTCAGCGTTATTTTAAAATTTTGCAGAAGTTTAATATTCTCAGCCGGCTTGTAACCGTAGCGGTTCAGCGCAATATCCGCGACTCTGCCTTCCTTAAGCGTCCACTCCATTTTTTAATGTAAAAAAATCAATTTCTTTTTTAATTTAAGAAGAGCAAAACTTCAAAATCAGTTCTAACATTTATGACCAGTATTCTAAATTTAAATTAAATAAGAACAGAACTTATGAACCAACTAGTTACATAATTGCGAACGATTCGCCAGCTCAGTTCAGCGATTAACGCAAATCCTTCAAACTTAAGGGAGGCCTATAATAAGCAATATTATACTATACTACTGGACTATATATGGACTGCGTACAGGTTGATGATGACATGGTAATTTTAAGCAAAGTTATTTTAAAATGAATTAAGCGATCATTGACGTTAATTTTATTTTTTTACATGAGTAAGTGACAATACGAGCAAAACATTCATCTGATGGTAATTGTCTGCCCATAACAAATGTTGTGTCACCCATAACACACTTTCAGTAAGTGGTAGGATTCCTGTGCAGGAATCCGTCTAGGTAGGTACCACTCCAGGCCAGTTATTCTGCCGTGAAGCAGTAGTGTGCAAACATTACTGTGTTTTGGCTTGAGGGGCACTGAGAGTTAGTGAGTATATGATACTCGTACTTAAGAAGTGCATATGATACTAAAGGGACGGGCGCAATGTGGTGCCACACAGAAATGTTCTGAGGGACACAGCATTTGGTATGGGCAGACGTTTTGCTCGTCTGGTCACTTGACCAATCCACTTGATTCAATAAAAAATAATAAAACATTTCTGCGTGCACCGTCACCCTGATATATCAGATCTTAAGTCTCGTATAGTGATTACACTAGCTCTCAGTGTCCTTATGACCGAAACAAAGTAATGTTTGCACACTACTGCTTCACAGCAGAATAACTGGCCCTATTACCTACCTAGACGGATTCCTGCATAGGAATCCTACTAGCAGTGAAATAATATTTGTATTTATTTATAAAATAGTATTTATAAAATATGTTGTAGTAGTATTTATTTATAAAATATGTTTTATTACCTTAGTACTTCTCTATCCAAAGCATAAGTTTCAAGGTCTAAGTGAGCCGCGTGCAGAATGGTGCCTGCTGGGGTCTCGTACAAACCTCTTGACTAATGGTTAAAAATATAATGAAAACGTTATATACGTATATACGTATTTTTTAAAATATTTGAGTAAAAAGAATAGTAATTTATTATTCTACTTACTTTAAGACCTATAAATCGGTTTTCGACGATGTCAATTCGTCCTACACCATGTTGACCACCAAGTTTGTTTAATGTCTGCACTATAGCTAAAGAGTCGGTTAATGCCATTGACTTGTCATAGCCGCTAGGAATAATGATAGAAACGGGCAAACCTGTTGAAACCAAAAATTAGCTTATCTTACTTAGCGTCTAATAGTCATGTCCTCTACTTTTACTCTACACTTACTTGGATGTATTATTCGTCAAACTGATTTTATTCGTATAAAATGTAGCCTATGTCGTTACCCGGACCTTAATAATGAATCGATTGACACCTCACTCATCAAAATCAAAATAGTTTAGGCGCTACGGTGGAACATCCGTAAATACATACATGCATAGACGGCTAAAAACATAACCCTTTCTCTTAGCTTTCCCGTAGTCGGGTCTTATCCTACTTTATGAACAAATCTAACTTAAAAATTAATAAAACAATTGCAACGATTTGATTTCTTTATACGTGTTACTACTGTATCTAGAAAACGGCTGTATGGGTTAAGGAATGGGTTGACTAGATCAGAGAACGCTCTAACAGAGTGTAACCGGTGTAAAGAAGCTAATGAGCTATTAAAAAGCTGTCCTAATACATCAGTCGCTCATTTACTTTCAATGTGGATCTTTATAACAGACACAATAAAGTTCAATTCTGATTACTACACCAACGAAATGTAATAAAACGGTTGACAAAAGGTGTAGCTCAGAAGCGGAAATATTATAATCCTAGCTGACACAGGAAAGAAAGAGATAAAATAACCGACGGAGTGAAAACAATTAAAATTGAATTGAAATTGATTGGAAAATGAAAAGTCTTTATACACCCATTTGTTTAATTAAATTTTATATCTAATTCCGGCAATTGTGGTGACAGTTCCGACTGTCTGCATCGTTCTTTCTCGTAAACATCTCCTGAGCTGCTGTTTAATAGATTAATACTTATTTACTGGCAGTTGTATCATCAATCATTGAATTACTACGTAGCTATTGAGAGATATTGTATCTCTGAGCCGAAGAGATGTTATGTACCTCCCTCTTACATTATTTAATGTTATTGTTCATTGCAGACAAAAATACATGTCAGCGGAGTGAGGTAGTTGATGTCCTCCTGGTCGATTTTCGACCACGGCGATAACTTCCGAATACTGCTGGAGGCTATCAACTGCTCAGGAGACATTATACACCAGGTGGCACACTAGTGTACGCACAAACACAGAAACACTCACTCGTTCAAATTTACCTGCGCCCGGCCTAATACTCACGCGACAAGATCTGAGGTAGACTAGGATGAAGTGACAGACACAGGGTCAATTACAACACAACCAAGATCGAAAACCAACAATTTGTGTTTTTTCACAAATGTGGGCTCCGGTTGAGTTTTGAACCCACAATCCGCAGCGCTGTAGTCTGATACTTACCTTCATCTTGATTCTCCTTCGAAGATGGATGTGAGTTGTGAGTGGTGTCTATGGGTCACCGTCACCATCTGGATTATCATATGGGGGATTGTGTGCTCGTTTGATAGCGATGTAAAAACATGCACAGATTATATACATCTTAGAACTAAGTTTTCTATCATCGTCATAATAATAATAATTTTGCATTTGTTTTCATACCAAAGTTCACGATTCAGTTAGCAATTTCAAGTGTCTTATAAAATGAAATATTTAAAATAGTACCTTTTTTGAAAACAATGTCAAATGTACAGGGGTAATCTTCAGCTAAATGAAGATCGCGTGTCATTTTATATATTCCACTTGGCGGAGCTACACCAGGGTCCTCAAGGACACCTGATTCGTAGCTAGAACAAGTAATCATTGTTTATTTTATTTTTAAGAGTAACAGCATAGCTCTACAAAGTATCGAAGAATTTCATCATCACCAGCCCCTGAAAACACTGTAGGGCGTCCCAATATAGAATTTGACATATATGCCTGCCAAATGGCAGTACCAGACTCTTCCGCCCCTGAGACGCTACATATTTGAAAGATTATTGCGCCATATGTCGAAGGCCATGAGAATTCTGTTATGCTACTTCTACTGCTACGATACCCAAGGGACGACGCAGTGTGTAAAGTTTTCCTTACTTAAGCGCTCCTATTGAAAAAATTATGTGATATATTCGGAGGAAGGTTCTCATACCACAATATTTAAAATCTGTCGTGTGGCACATTATGTAGCATCTTGCTGGGTTCAAAACCCATGCACTATAACGCAGTAAACGGGTACGTTGACTGTTGAGCCTTGCAATAGAATAGAATAGAATAATTTTTATTCAATATAGATTATTTACATAATACTCATTGGACGTTTTTTTTTCAACAATTTTTTTTACAATCGCATTATTTTTCCAATACTAGGTCAACCAATTTTTAAACCAAATCTTTCAGTCTTAACCTACAAATCTATATTTTGAGCGCAGGATAACCTTACCTGATATGCATAATGTTCTCATCCGTTGACCATGGTTCTTTGGGTGTGGCGGTGATGGGAATATGTTCGTTTTTCGCGAATTCTATTAGATCGCTCCGACCTTGAAATCTTTCGAAAAATTCTGGAAGACGCCATGGAGCTATTATCTGTGTAGAAAATGTGCACGATAAACACGGTAAAACGGTGAAAGCAAATATACATTAAATAGCATGACTAGTGTGGTGTGGGGCAGCCGCAAAATAAAATCTGTCACAGTCTCATCTCATGCCGTGGATATCACAAGAGTCGAATAAGTGAAATGCCTCGTCTTCCGACAGGTGGCGGAACAACTATCTCGACTAAATATTCTTAACTAAAAGCGGGCAGCATCATATGTATCATCATATCTATAGCGCGAGGCTAGACACCTGCTGTCAGCAAACTCTTGGGTTGCGAGAATATTATGTCCAGCCGCGGACTATTATTAGCGAGCATAATTGGTATATTAAAATCTCTTACGACTTTTATGTCTAGAAGAAGCCATTTACAGAATTGTAGTGATGACCTTGCCATCTTTTCTTTACGTCTTTTTATGTGTATCGGCCCCTGACAGTATAAAAGGTGTAAATATGTGTATATAGTGTATTACATGCATGGACGATCTGTGCAAGGTGGCTAGCAGCAATTGGACGTGCCTAGCCAAAGATCGGTTAAGTGCCTTGAGAGATACTGATGACTGTTTTCAAAAAATTATATGCCATACGGGCTTAAATACAATACATACATACATACAGTCTCGCCTTTTTCCCATATAAAGGGTAGGTAGAGGCCAATCACGTAGACCACATTTCGCCCTCGTGGAAAAAGAGACGAGCGGCGAATCACATTTTGTTATGTGCCAAAATAAAATTACTCCCCATTGCGTTTCCACGAGCATTATATGTAGTATGACAGCGTGGCATTTTATGGTGTTATTCTGCACAAATAAAGGCTGTCCGTTCAATACCTCAGTCGCCTCTTACGACGCCTCGGTATAAAAGAGGGAGGTGCTATTCTACTCTACCGGACACCGAACGGCTAAGTTTAAGTACAATAAGTAATGAAAAAGTAAATTAATAGCCTTTAAATATCCCACTGCAGGCTCTCCTTTCTGAAAGGGTTTAGTAAGTAAGTATATAAGTATAAAAGATACATTATTCAATTCACAATATAATTAAATATTCAATTCACCTTTCCTTCAGGCCATAGGGAGTACACACTTAGTTCAAAACGAACCTGGTCGTTTCCTTTACCAGTAGCTCCATGTGAAATATATCTAAACATAATTTAAAAAATAAATTAATGAAACATTCAGAAATACATAAATATTTAATATTGTATTTTACATACTTGGCGCCTAGTTTTTTGGCCGCATTAACAATTCCGACAGAAATACATGGTCTTGCAAGAGAAGTGCCCAGGTAGTACCGACTTTCATAGACTAAGCCGATTTGGACAGCGGGCAACATGTAATTGTCGACAAACTCCTTACGCAGATCTTCTATGATCACCTGTGGTCAAACGAAAACTTAAAAAGTATTATTTGTCCCAAAGAATATTGCCCACTGCGGAAAAGTCAAAAATAAGGTTCTTGATGGCTGTAGCTGATACTGACTTCGACCGGAGAAAAATCTTACACTGCTGCGAAAACGTAACACTGCTCCGATCCAAATGGCTAGTGACGAGGCCCAATAACAGAGAAACGGGGTAGTCCATCATAGTACAGAGTCAATGGCTGTCAACGCATCTACATCTGAACCTTCATCGAGCACGGATATAAATTTGGGCCACAAATTGATGATACAGTGATCATGCTGTGGGACACCGGGACAATCACAACACAACCAGATCCGAAGACCAACTATTTGTTTTTGCACAAATGTGTGCTCCGGCTGGGATTAGAACCCAGGAACTGCGCTTTAGAAGTTTGAGTCACGCGACCGTACTTAGCATTAAATATACTGTACGCTAGTTAAAAAACTATATATATATATATATATATATAGTACAGCTTTGTTTTGATTTATATTCTTAATTGATATAAACAAATGTACTGCCACTGTCTAAAAAGCCTGATATAGAACACAGAGTATAAAACATAATATTCTACAGAGTATTGCCTTTATCTCTCATAGGAAGTAACTTAGTAATCAAAAACAAAATCATTCATTAACAAAACACATATTGCTTAATAAGAACTAAAAATGACATGGTTTTCAAAAACGTAAATAATTTTAATACTGGTGCTACTGGTGGTAGGACTCCTATGCAAGAAGGTACCTACCTTCTTGCTTCATTAGGTAATTTTGAATAGTGTGACCAATTTTCCAGTGTTATTTTTAAACGCCGAGAGCCAGAAGATCTAATCATTCACATCGAAGCCGTAATGTAATTTGAATTCGCAATATTGAGAATCAATCTGCTGCAGATAAAAATTACAATACTCTATAAGTTGCAATACGCCTTGAATGTTCTAGAAAGAAGTGGCGAATACGGAACAATCCAAGTGTCACACACCACAAAATCGTTTCCTTGCACTTTCGTTGTGATAGTTCTACCATTTGATAACGGTGGTCGACGGCAAGTGTTCCAAGCGTTATCCAAGAAATTTGACAAGATTATCCAATGTATCGTCCTCGATATAACTGTAGAGAATCGTTAACAGCTAGCCCATCGTCAATATATTTCAAAAATTGAAGTGGAAAAGCAAATAGAAAATTATAAAATCCGACCCGTTAGGTGACGCTGTGATCGTGGGGCTGTAAAGTAATTTAATGTAATTCAGTAATTAAACTAAACGCGTCACATACAGAAAAGGGCAGGACGTCTGCCAGACTAGCTAGTTATAAAATAAACAAGGAGACTGCGATACTTACGTCCTTGGCTCCAATATTTTTTGCCTTCTTTCTTGCTTTTTCAAAATCTTCATTTTGACCAATATCAGCTAAGTAGCAAACGACATCATAATTTTTTTGTATTAACCTGAGTTCATAAGGATATAACAATTAATAAAAGTATTTTATCAATGCAAAGTTTTAAATAATGGTTATTTTTCTTTGCTGTCTGATTTTAATCGTTGACAAGCTGGTTAGTTAATGATTATTTTAGAATCTAATTGATACTCCGTGTACTAAAAGTGATTTTTTTTAAATCTAATTATTTCGAACGAGGGATAACAAATACTTTAAATAAAATACACTTCCTTATTAAGATAAAAACTCGGATAGTATAACTAAAGAACACTATGTTTAACATGAAACGTTTTAAATTATTATATCAACATTTAAACGATTGCTAATTTACCATTTTAAAATGCAGCTAGTGTCTAAGCCGCCAGAATACGCTAGAATTACAATATCTTTAGCCATTGTGTGAAATGTAATGACGAATGTTTCTTGGTGAGTTCAGTCGTATATTGCTAGAAGATAACCTCGAGGTCGCGCCACTCTTTATCAAAATTATAAAGGTTCATTCTCATTAAAATACAAGGCTTTTTGCAAAATAAAACACCAATTCGACGATTAAATAATTTAATAAAACCTTTAACAGATGAATACTGACAATAAAATTAAAATTATGCTTACACACAGTAAGTATCATATCTCTACATAATTGCACAAACATGGTCACAAGACCACTATTCCAATCGTGAATCTAACAACTATCGCAGCTAACAATATTATTATATGATTTGTTTAACACCACAGAAATCTAATAACGTCTAACAGAATTGTTCATTGAACTGGAATAATTGGTATAACCTTCACTTTTCCGACTTTATATTATTTTCTTTTATTGAATAAAGTGATTTTTATTCGCATAAACGAATCCACGCGTAACATACATTTCGCGTAAAAGAAGAGGTGAATGGAATCTTTAGAAAGTCTGACTTTGTAACAGACTATGATTTCAGCTATTAAATTTACCTGGCTATAAGACACACTTTACAAATGTTATCAATGGAAACATAATGATATTAACTTAATCGCAGCTTCTCTTACAAGTAATTAAATATTTAACTACACTGCTTTAATCACGCAATCATTTTTGTTTATTATTGGAATGTAAAGATAAAGAATACGCTGCGTTTTATGTAGTTATTTAAAATATAGTAACGAACATAACGTGTGTAGTCATACATTTGATTTGAAACTGTAAAATTTTCAGGAGATATAAAGATTGTCATCATTGACTTACTAATATTATGTTATTACAATTAGCATAAATTAAATAAAGTAAAATACTTTAATGACGATGACTTACATAATAAATACAAACTGCAATATATAACTAGAGGTAATTTCCACTCGATTTAAATAACTATTTTATTATTTTTGTAAACCACATCTCTTTATACTATCGCCATTTTTTCAATCCTTCAAATTCAAAACATCTAATTCCTCTTACAGTTTCAATAAACACGTCTTACAATAGTTTTAAATTTAATAAAGGGTATCGACAATTTTTATGTTCTAATAACGTAATTATTAAATTATTTTGTATCTATTCACAAAATACAGAGATATAGTTTCACTTTCCCATAAACATTTATTATATTTTATAAATAATAATTTAAACAGTGATTATAAAAACGATGTTAATAATACATTAGTAAATTAATAGGCACAGTTAAAACTTCAGAAAACATTAACGAGATAAATATTCCACATGCTTAACATAATTTTTAAGGTGCATTTAAACAATTTTTTCATAAGGATCTCACACACAAATTAAACATAAAAGTACAACAGAATAACATTATTGCTAATTTCTAATACGAAAAAGCAGACAATAGTAGAAGTTATATTTATTTGACAGTTAAAGTTAAGTAAAATGCATTTAAATGTCTTATAACGAATCGACGTTATCACACTGAACGAATTTTTTTGAGATATTGTATATTTACCATCCGTCTATGATTGGGGCTATAAAGACTACATAAGTATTAAATTTACTATTCAATTCTATTACACATTATGTACTTTGATTATGGTCCTATTACTATGAATGAGAAGATAATAAGGATTACATTTCGTTTAACTCTGCATAGTATTTTGTTTATATGCAACTTAATTTAGGCAGTGAGAGAGCTAAGGTCCGAGATGAAAGTGTCTGGAGTCAGAATGTGCGAGGATCCGATAATAACTTCCCAGTTCTTAAGGGCTGCGGTTACCTCATACGCGCAGCGGATCTCGGAGAAACATATGCCTATAGAAAGAATACCTTATAATTAAAATATGAGTTTATTTCCATTTTCCCATATAAGTGGTAGGCAGAGACCACACAAGTAGTCCATTTCCACGAGGGTTAATGAAGGCGAACGTTAATCATATTGATAACAAAATAACTACCTTATCAAAAAACCGACTTCCGTGCAGCAGCTCAAAACATGCTAATGTGAATTAAAGAGTTTGATGATTTTCTCATTTATCCCGTTACCACTAAAGTAGCGCCTTTTAATTTAAAAAAAGAACAAGTGCGAGACCGACTCGCGTCTAGAGGCTCTAGTGCAAACTTGTTTACTTTTTATGTAGATAGTTCATTCATCGCGGGAATCGTGCCTCGAAGATTTTTGCCCCTTTTTTTTTATTTGATAAAGTGACGAAACGAGCAAAACGTTCACCTGATGGTAAGTGCAACGTCCACCCACAACAAATGCTGTGTCACCCAGAATATTTCTGTGTGACACCTCACTGCGCCCGTCACATCAGTTCTTAAGTCTCAAATGCCCAGTGATTATGCTAGCTCATAGTGTCCTTCAAACCGAAACACAGTAATGTTTACACGCAACTGCTTCACGGCGGAATAACTGGCCCTGGGGTGGTACCTACCTAGACGGATTCCTGCATAGGAATCCTACTCGGATCTCGGATTCTCGGTGAAGTCGGTTCTTAAATCGACCAGCAGTTATTTCAGTTAATTTAATTTTTAGTCAAAAGAAACTAAACTTTTATAATATATGATAAAAAATATGATTTTACCTCCAACCACAAAAACTATGAGCCGTGGAACGTTTTTAACAGTTTGTTGAGCCTTGTCCTTATGCCAGTGGCCATAGCGAACGCTGAAAAAAATCAACTGATTAACTTCCTAGTCTTATTTTTTTACAACTAAGTAATTAATAAGTATCATATTTTGACAGTCATGGCTACATAAGTATCGGTTTAGCATTTGTATAACTCGTCGTGAGACCTAGGTCCCAATCCCGGCTTAAACACCTATTTGCGCAATACACGAATTATCGCTTTTCAAGCAAGTCTTGATGTATTCTGATCACTCCGTTTCTCTGACACTAACCATCTCTAGCTATCCATCTTGTTACGGCATAGAATTGATCCTGCGCTGATGATTACATCTACTGATAACTTGTCAAAGACATCTGAAGAAAGCATTTTTTCTTCATCTTCACTGGGGCCATCAGTTTAGTATAGTGTCAATCCATTTCCAAAAAATAATATACGCAGTGATAGTCCTAGCATATAAAAGCTTACCTAGTTGGTGCCTGATATCCGGAAGTTTGAGCGCGGCCGGCCAAGAACGGAAAGTGACGTTGATCCAATTTATCGTCAATGGCGTCTTCCATCATGTCCTTTAGAAAATATAAGTTATTACATAAAATTAAAAAATAATGATTAGCACACTATGTATAATATAAAAAAGTAGGATATAGAAAATTTTAATATAGAATGTTTTTGAAGCTGCCTATTTGATGCATTAAATTTTTTTTTAATGTTTTATTGTATAAACTACATTTCACCAATATGTTACCTTAATAACTGGAGTCCATCGTGACATCTGATAAGTTTGTTCAGTGATCCGTTCCTTTCGTGGCACTTGATATTGTTTTTTCCTGTTGCCCTGTTAGAAAAAATATATTTATTAATAACATGTTAAACTGCAACAATGACATAATTTGTCATTAGGTACTTCCTAATAATACATATTGTGATTAAGCCTGAAATAATCAGTTCTTGTTTTAACTATGTTTATTTTTAAAATAAATATTATTTTCACTTAACAGAACAGAATATTCAAAGTACAACAATATTAAAACTGGCAAATACCCGGCAAACTTCGCTCGCGTGATATATATTTTACTAAAAAATTAATGAATAAGCTTGTATGGTAATTATTGTATATTAGGCTATTCCTATATTCAAAAGAGACTTGTTACAAGCTCTTATGAACGACAAAATCTAACAAAAATTTGACTTCTTTAGAGGAGAACCGGCGAGAAACTGAATTACTCTTTAAAAAAAAACATCAAATCCTATATTATTTATTAGTGAGGTAACGAAAGTACATTTTTAGTATTCGCAAATGCGAATGCGAATAATAGTCATTGACATTCGCGAATGCGAATATTATGGTCTTAGGCATGACAGTCGCCATTGGGAGCGCCCAATTTTGTTCTTTAATTAAAAGTATACTACTAAATTTTTAATTATTTTGGAAAAGAAAAGAACTAAATATAAATAAAAAAGTTTAACAGTTCAAAAAATTAAGCTCATGAAAAAATTATTCCAGATCAATAAATAATAATTCCGATAGTGGTCATACAATTAAGAACGCTTATTCAAAGATATGTTTTTCTTTCAGTACAAACAAACTAGTATAATTTATTGTATGTATTATTTTAAATTTCTGGAGGTATCGCAAAACATTTCTATACTAGCGGTAAATTCATTTACACACACGATTAATTCAACAATAAACCGATAAATTTTATACCTATTAGTATTACTACTTACTGCGGCTGGTCACATAATTACGAACGTTAAATAGTTCATTTTTGATTAAAATGTTAATAGAGAACACTCTGTGGCTAGGTAACTTTTCGATTAATTTTGGCGCCATTTACAAGTCTTAAGCGCGATTACTTCATTAAAACACCTAGGGGGAAACTTGTGACGGATCTATGTCACAATTAAATAAGCGAGAAGAATTAAATGATGAAAACGATGGTTTTACACGCTGTGAAACATTTTAACGCGTATCAAACGACTTCAAATATTCTGCCCGTTCTTAAACAGAGACAGACATCTCGTTGAGATGATCGAAATATCGCTTTAAGTATGACCACCACTGTTTTATTGATCTGGAATAATTATTTCATGTGCTTAATTTTGTTGAACTGTTAAAACTGTTTATTTATTTCAGTTAAAATAATAAGAGATGTTTATTTTTTATAATTTTGTAGCGCACTTTTAATGAATTAACAAAATAAGGCGCTTCCAATGGCGATTATTATACCTAAGATTATAATATTCGTATTCGCATTTGCACTCGCGAATGCAAAGACAAGTATTCACATTCGCATTCGCGAATTCTTAAAAATGTGTATTCGTTACATCACTACTATGTATAAAATGTCAAGACATTAATATTAATTACATGCTCAAGTGAAAAGTCATCTGAACTAGATGAGTCCCTCAGATTTGACTTAATTGGGGGTTTACAATCATGTTGTTTGTTTGTTTTTTTGTATAATTTATTAATATAGGACTTAAAGACAGCCCAAAGGCGCGCTCGCCGCGTCAGTGTCACCGTATTTCGCAATTATCAGAATGTCAAGTTTTTATTTTTAGGTGGGACTATAAGCATTCTCATTGAATCAGTAACATTGAAACCAGACATGCCGTTTTCAAGCAAGCGAACTAACAAACAGACAAAAAAAATCAGTATTATTGTATTAGCATCTATTGTATTGCAAACATACACTCTAACAGAAATTTTATTTCCTAGATAAAGGCAACCTTTACAAATTAAGAAAGGATACCACATAATACTAAGAACACTTTTTGGCACTTCCCATTTGTACCTTAATGTTCTTTTCTAATCCCACAACCATAAGAGTAAACTAATGGACTCGATTAACATTTCGTGACTTACATCAACAACAACATTCAGGCCCAAATTCGCGAGGTTGAGTAGCGCCTGCTTGTCAGAAGGCTCGAGTTGGGCGTGAGTAACCAGCTTATTAAGGTTCTCTTCAGATATGCCATTCTTAGACATGATGTATAGAGCGATGATTCGCATTTTGTTGTAGTTTGTTACCGCCTGCGGAATAAGATAATCATTAAGATTGAAGGAAATATCAATTGTAATAAAATCTGTATTGAAGATAATTTTAAATGAAGAACATTTTAAATTCATAAAAGGTGTTCTTTTAAGTACATACTTGCAGCATTCGTTCTGGAATAATTAAATCTACACTAATATATATCTATGTAATACATAAAATTCTTTGTATGTACGAGTATGTTTGAAGGAATTTAACCTAAAATCAGTTTCACGGATTTAGATGAAACTTGGGGAAGCAGGGCTTGATCTGTAATGCTGCTGGTTGCGTTGGCAAACGTGCGAACGGACGTTATGTGAATCTCTTCTGTAAGTTGATATATAAATTTATTACAGAAAATTTTAACGACTAAAGAAATAAATATAACTCGGGCAAGGAATGAACCACTTGGTGTGCGAGCGAAGGAAGCTTTGCCTGCTATTAACAATCGCATCTCCAAGGTGCTACCTTTGTGTGAACAAGACTGTTCATAACAAAACATGGATCTTTTAATAAACATCTGTTTGCTTTTGTTGTTACAGACAGCCCTTTGTGCAGAGCCCGCATGGAGACAGACGAAACGGCGGCGAATGTCTTGTTGGACTGTCCTATGGTCGCGAAGTATCTCAACTCACTGCGATTCCCGAAGGAGCTTGGTTCACTCGAATAAATAAATGTACCTGCCCACATGCTAAATACGCGCGCATACGTGGGGGTTGAGGAAACCGGCCCGGTGCAACCTGCAATATACAATCCGGGCAACGCCGTTTTGCAAAACATTTGTCAGATTACAGCGGGTCTACTGAATATATAGTGTACTTGACATAAAATATAGTCTGTTAAATACTTGAGCATTTACCTGGTCAAGGAGAACAGGAACAATGCTCCTCATATGATCCTTAATCTTTTCTCCTTCTGCATCGGTGCCCATGGCCAAATCCTGTAAAAAAGAATTGCAACATGCTTTTAAATTTTAACTAAAAATTATTTACAGTAATGTAAATCACGAATACGTACTACTTACGTACGTGTTACTACGTATTATAGGCCGATAGGTGCCCGGCAGAGTAGAATAGCACCTACCTCTTTCCTACCGAGGTGTCGGAAGAGGCGAATAAGGTATTGTAAGGAACGGACAGCCTTTATTCATATATACATACATACGGTTACGCCTTTTCCCATATAAGGGTTAGGCAGAGGCCCACTTTTCGTCCACGCGGGAAACGTGACGTATATAATCATGATTAAATAACGAAGTAAATTACATTTACCTGTTCAACCTTGCATAGTTTGTCAACATAGCCCTGGTATGATTTCATGCAGTCTTCGGCGAGGCGTAGGTGAGTTGCGTACTTGGAAAGCTCTTTCTGGTACTGTGGCATTTTCTTGATCATTTGAGACAAATCTCGCATTGACTGCTTGTCACCTGTTTTGAGTTATTTATAAGTGATATCTCTGCCAGTAAGAAATTACAGGTCTAAATAAATTTATTGTTTCTATGCACATAACTTATAAAACATCTTGGTAAAAAAGATTATCTAAAAAAACACAGGTCATATGAATGTCTGAGGACTGTTAAAGCACAAAAAGTCGGCAATACAATTGTGTATGTAAAAAACGTTGCCATACCCTAGGATTAATACTGAGTGCTTTTACAGACATACATTTTGTACAAAAATTGGCACTGGCTAGAATTCGAATTCAGAACTCGCGGCGTCGAAGTCAGGTACTCTGACCACTAGGCCACGAGGTAGCAACAACGATAATTTATTATTTTAAAACAAATGTTACTATTTTGAAAACCAAACGTACCGCCACCCATGCGCTTGGACTCTGTAAATTTCTTCAGGTTCTTGGTGACAGAAGTTGAAACGACCGCAATGTGTTGATGACGGAGTTCCACCCATAGTTCGTCATTCTCATCCAACAACACTTCTTTCACCTGCCCCTGTGATGCTTCATACCTTTTATAAAAACATTATTTTTTAACAAAAAGATTTAATTAAAAAACGGTGCCCCACACTACGATTTCTCCTGTGCAGTGGGTGCGTACAACACAACCAGACACTTTTGCACAAATGTTGGTTCCGACTAGATCTCGAACCTAGAACCCGCGGCGTACAAGTCAGTTACTACACTAGGCCACGCGGTCGTCTTTAACACCAAATAAATCAGACCTAAAATTAATAATTCGTGCTCCTTTTGCATACCTTAGCGCCAGTTTAAAATTGTTCTATAATATTCGTATTCGTCTATTCTATACATATATAAATGACATAATAGTGGAGTTTACCTTTCTCGAAATTTGTTTTTTTTTTTATTTCAATTTAATTAAAACCCCGGATTGGATTCGCGGCAGAGCCCCACTTCAATTTTGATTCGAACTGTAGTAATAGTTCGGAGAAAAAGTATATTCGCATATAGATGTATAAACTTGTAATAAAATCTCTTTCACTGTGTACTTTTTGTACCTGGCTTAGAATAATTATGGCTGGCCTGAATTGGTAATAAGTAAATTTCCTTTGTTTCTCTCTTTTTGTTGTAAAATGTGTGAGTGAATGACCGCAGACTCAATGACTGGTGACTAAGTATTCCATCATAGTTCTTAAGAAGAATAAAGAGGGCGTGAACCACATTGATGAAATAGCACTGTAATCGAAGTTGGTTCGATTCACCGAATAAGACAAATTTGAATTTTTATAGTAGAAGGACAAGTTTGTGTTTAATAGTTTTAATACATTATTATATTTAATCTTACCTGTAGACATCGTTCTCAATGGGCAGGAGGTCGTAGGCCATAGCTTGCAGAGTAAGCTCGTGCAATAGTGGCGACACGCAATCGAAGCCGCGGTCTATCACTAATAGTTGCGAGCGCGCTTTCTCTGGCCCCTCGCCCATGGTTGGTTCGTCGGCCTTGAAGATTAAATAAGTTAAATTCATTAAATGTAGCCATCACCGTAAAAGGTTTGGCCAGCAAGACTTTTCGACGTTTACGGAACCTAGTCGTAAGATTCCTCTGCGGGAATCCGTTTGGTAGGTACCAGCGCAGTGCCTTATCCTGCCGTGGAGCCTTCCATAGATGGTATAACAGTTCGTAAAAAACATCTACCTACAAAATTTAATTTTAATTTTTCTTTTTATCTGTGCGCGCTTTTTGTATTCGTAGACAACGTCGAGCCTAGTGTTTCCAACAACACATGGTATTGATGTGACATAGACAATAGATATGATTTTCGTCTTGTCTATGTTTATCTGAACACCTACATGTTGCGAGATATTTAGGTTCTATCATCATCATTTTAGCCTATCACTAGTCCACTGCTGAACATAGGCCTCCCCCATTGATTGCCACAAAAGTTTGTAGCTCTCATTCTCATTCTGACAGTTAGGTTCTATCAATTAGTTACAACTTACATCACCTAGATCTTGTGCATTAGGTGTCAAATAGTGCAGGGGATGGGTAATTGTTTGCAAAAAATTATACTGCCGTAGGGTTGCCGACCCGTCTACCAAGGAACTATGACAAGTATCCATGATACATATGTATAGAGCTCGTCATTTCACAAATATGAAATTTGTAACCATTTGCTAGAAATAACTCGTATTTACGAGTTTCAATTCCAGCCGGAGCCGACATCTGTACAAAAAACACAAATTGTTGGTTAATATAATCAGGCGTTTCTTGCGGAAATCCATTATAATAGGGAAAGAAAGTTTAATATGCATGCGGATCTTATGAAATTAATTTTCCCTATCAAAATGTTGATGTTTAGGTTTGCTTGTGTTTCGATTGTCCACGTGTCTCTGACAGTGATTTTACCGCATGACGTTACATCGCGTAGGTCAGGATGAGTGAGTGCTTCTGTGTATTGTGCTTACACTTACACCATTATAATTTCTCCTGCGCAGTTGATAGCATCCAATAGTCTACGAAAGTTGTCACTGTGGTCGAAAATAGGCCAAGCAAAGATGACATTATGTCATGAAAGATCAAGATGATGCATGTGACAACTGCGGTTTATACACACCATATGAACCGCAGTTACCTTCTTACCATTAGGTGATTTGTGTTCTCGTTTGTTATGCTTTTTAAGCCGTTATTATTATGAGCCTACGTATTTTTCCATTGCAGGGCAAAGGCCTCCGTCCCCTCTTTCCACTTTTCGTGGGCCTGGGTAGCGGACCTGCAAGTGGGCATGTAAGCATCAAGCTCGTCCCGGCATCTTTTTCTGAACCGGCCTCGGCACCGTCTTTGCTGTAGGACCCGTTCAGTGTTCGACATGTGTCTCACGTGTCCGGCCCTAAATCTATGATTTTGGTTTTAGAGCGCAGTCGTATTGTATAAGTCAGAAATAAAAAACCTCCATCGACGTAAACTGATGATAGGATTCCTATGCAGGAATCTGTCTAGGTTTCTTCATTAATTCTGCCGTGAAGTAATGTGCAAACATTATTGTGTTTCGGTCTGAAATTCACTGAGAGCCATTGTAATCCCTAAGGGCATATGAGACTTAAGTTCTGACGTCTTAGGGGTACGGGCGCAGTGTGGTGCAACACAGAAATATTCCGGGTGATACAGCATTGCTATGGGCGAACGATGCCTTATCATCAAGTGAGCCTTTTGCTCATCCCATCCCTTTGTCCACTTAAATAAAAATGATCCATTTACGCCGTTGGTTATGTACGTCAAGCGACATCAGTAGTTACAACTTCTTAATACTGGACCCTTAAGTAAAGTGTGTACATAATAAGGTTGTAAAAGAAATACCTTGTAGGCGTCGAGCTTTTGTTGGATAAGTTGCGCCAGTTCAACGTTACGTTCCCAGTCGCTGTGAAAATATTAAATTATTCTTAATAATAAAGTGGTTTACTTCAACACTGTGTCATACTATATATAATATTAAAATAGGCAGGAGCAAATTTTATATAATATTTAAAGTAATTAAATATTTAATTTGCATTTTAAGAGTAAACCCCCTTGTTTTGCAATTTCTTTCATTGTTTTTCGTTAATGTCATGCACACTGATGAACCTTTATTTCTCAACGTCTACGTATGATAGATTAATTTACACAAGTAGATATATATAACAATCATTTTCATGTTATGTCCACTATGTTATGTGTTACAGCGTAGTAGCGACGTTAGAGAATGAGCTACTACATCTTATGCTATGTATGTAATGAAAATCGACTCAGGGAAATGTGGTCGTACAAACGGTTTTATGTAATCCAATTACAATCGGAGTGGGAAAGTACATTTTTAGAAATGGTATATTTTTATGGTGGATTTGTGTAAGAATGTTACTGAGTCGCTAATGTGTGGGTCAAAACGATTAGTATTTCAAACGGAAGCCTTATTATTTATCCTACTTAGAGCACAACTTGTAGCACAATCAGCTTTTGTTAATAGATGATGCAGATATGGTTCAATTCGACAGTTAACAATTTTTAATAGAACTTTTTTTTAGCCTAAAGGCAGTAGGAGGTTACGGGCAATCGCCACAAATTGCAAAGTACGCTTACAACCGGACTTTGAACCCCTAATGTAATGGTGTATTTAAGTTCCGATTTACTATGTATTCGCGGAGAAAGGAAATTCCCAGAAAAATTGCAAGTTTGACAAACGAAAATGTATATGAAAACATATATTTAGTATTTACATTTATTTTCAATCGTTTTCGCAATTTTTTTTCTCTTTACAAATCATCTAGTATTTGTCGTGCATGTGTCGTGTCTTAACTCTTTTCATAAATCAGGGAAGCCATTACAGAAAATGGAAGTGAAGTAGTGTCATACTATGGTATGTTTACAGTGTCATGTTTATGTATGCACTGTTGTAATCAATCATTTCGAAAATTACGTTACCCAGTACAGCAAATTTTGTTTATTATATTATATTTTTGTTATAAGATTTCAAACGTCTTTTATAATTATTAGTTTACAAATATTTACATACCTACGATACCGTACTGAGGGATATTCCCCAAGAGTGGCACATAAAGTCGCAATCTGTTCGGCGATCCGCTCCATGTTAGCATTGCGCGTTTGCGCGAGGGCGGGGTTGTACATGCAGTGGAAGGTCTCCGATGAGTCGAGTGAGAACACCTACGAGATCATTTATACACAATTAAAATATTTCATAGAACTATTAAATACTGAGAACCGTAATGGTCAATGTTATTTTTTAAAAGAATTCGATAGACAGCATTGAGATGCGATGCATAAAATATTCACCTGACTCTCATAAGGCAGGAATGCAATGTTAATCTCCTTCAAAGTTTTAATTTTTCTAGCAGCCGTTGACTTGCACAGTTCATTGAACAGTTCCTCTGGGCATACTATTTTAAGGCAGCGTGTAAAGATATTGTTAACAGTTAAATTAACAAATTACTGAATTTATTTAACATATCCAAAATCAAATTGAGTTAATTACTTTGGGTACCAATAACATAAGAGATTTACACTAAGCTTTGCGAAGCGCGTGTTAGAAAAAATAAATGTTGACAAACCTGTTGTTCATATGGTATGAAAGCAATGTTGATTTCCTTTAAGGTTTGAATAAATTTAGCTACACGACTACGGGACAATATGTCAAAGAGAGCATCGGGACAAGCTGTAAAAGTGAAATAAAAGAATAGTAAAAATGCAACTAAAGGAAAAGCACGATAACTAGCTTCATATTAATATAAAATACATAAAAGACGAACCTTCCGTAAAGAAGACGTGTGCAGCTTTGTACATGATGCGATTACCGACTGAAAAGTCATTGATTAGTGCATGAACTGACTTTTCAGAAGGCGTGATGAGATAGATACCATCCATGGTGCAGAGTGGCTCCCTCTTTTTGTGGATATCCTCAACCACTGGAAATAATAAGATTCATGGATAATCCGTGGATGGAAGTTGCGTGTCGAAAGGTTGAAACGTATACATTCATAAACTACATAAATTGAAATTTATTACTTTTTAAATATAAATTAATAATTTTTTATTACAAATAATTTCTTACAAGTAATGCCCTCTGCAGAGATGTCATGCATTTTGCAGCAAGCAGATACCATGCGCATTGAAAGTTGATCAACAATGAGGATGCGCCATTCTATGCGTTGAGACTCCTTCCCTTTGGGTCCGCGATAGCGGATCACCTCATTCATAATTTCTGAAATTTAATATTCGTAACTTGATATACGTTCATTATAAATAATGCTTCTCCTGCATCAGCCTGAATAGTCCACTGATGGAGATGGGCCTCTGTTACATGTTAGTAGGCGGATTAGTGATATCGAAGTCCAGCTTTGTATTTTTTAAGACTTTTTTGAGATTCTTGTTCCGCCACCGGTCGGAAACCATGAGATTTTCCCGGAATTTCCCTCGGTTACTCTTACGACACCCACGTGACCAGGTCGGGTGGCAGATTTTCTTACGCCGCAACCAGACGGTGAAAAGATGCCCTTTTCTAGATACTATTTATTTCTACTTTAAATTTATTTATTTTTTTAATCTATGGTATTGGATATTATTAAGTAATAATATTGAAGACTTTTTGTAACGGAAATAACTCTATAAAATTGAAAATAACTCTAAAAAATAGAAAATGACAGATAGACATTTCTTTCCCCTGATTGATTTCGGCCGCGCCGCATCTCTTAATTAACATCCAGAAGTCCATTAAGTGTTTACTTCTTTCATTAGCTTCGCCTTTCCAAACCAAATATAAAGCATATGCGAAAAGATGACTAGTAACAGAAAACTCATAAAATAGAGAATATGACACAAATTTTCTTAAACCTATATTTTATGTGCTGGTTTCGAGTGTCATTTGAATTCAACAGCAATAGACTATTATATCGTCAAAAACACCCTTGTGATTTTTCTAAATTATGATTCTTTATACTCAATAAATATTTTTAACACTAAATTTAAACTCATTCTATTTATATCATAATAGTAAACTAAGGGAAATATTCCATTAATGAGGATTTCCAATGGGTGGTGGAATAACTGTCTCCAGTAATAGACTGGTGACTGGAAGTCACACACAAAATTAAATACCTAAATTACCAAAATACATTAAGCAGCTGAATTTATTTTTGCAATTTCAGTGTTTCTTACATTGCCAAAACATTGTTGGTGTACATGTATAAGTTGCATGTGTATGTTCCCACTTGTAACAAATGCAATAACTGTTGAAAACAATGAAAATTGGTGAAAACTTGAAAAAATGCTGATAAATTGCGGCACCTGTCTGCACAGCTGTCTAAATGGTATGCAATAAAAGGACCATGCAGTTAAATCAGCTGTCAGAGGATAATGAAAGAAGACAGAAAGAATGTTAAAGTATTTATTGTCTCAGAACTGTCAATCATACAAATGTATACAGAAAATGTATGGAAAAATAAATTTTCTTCATAAATTTTTTTTCTGCTATTCGGGGTGGAGACAAATGCAACAAATCTGATATCATCAAAATAGAACATGCCATTCTTAAGTTATGGTGTAACTAACACTGACTTCGTTTTAAATATATAGATTATAATTGTTATTGACTGTATGTATGTATGTCATGCTTGGCACGTAGATAAGATATTACAGTACAGTATATTGTGGCCCAGTAATTAATTTTTTAGGCGCTGATTAAGAATCACCTTAAGTACATACTACCATGTTAATGTCAAAAAGTTATGATCCATTTTTGGTTACTGATGCCACTAAACTAGTTTAATTTTATTTTTAATGAGATCTCCTGTGCTGAAAAAATTACATAACGATTGAAAAATCTTAATATTGTTGATACATAAAAAAAATCAAAAGTTTAACTGAATCACAGAATTAATGTTTCTGATTGTTTAATAGGACAATGAAATGATTTGCTTCAATAACTTTAAATAAAATATGCCTGAATTGAAAAATACTTAGAATTTTATAATAACAATCTTAAAAATATTGATTAGCAATATTAAATATTGAATCATAATAGATGTGGAAAAAGTGTGCCTTCAGCAAGATTGGATAATTGCATCTGCAAGTTTGGGATCAGTGATATGTTTTATTTGGAACACTATGTCAGAGATTATTAAGATTAATGACTCAATCTCCAACAACAGTTGGCCTGCATTTGGTTCATAGAAAACAAAGTTGGTGTCATTGATATTGACAATAAACATTTATTCTGACACAAGTGTTGTGAAACATTCAGTACACATTGATGTTTCAAAACATTTAATTCATAAAAACTACTTTTATACAAAATGTAACTTTCATATAGTTGTTAACGTAAAGAGAGCTGAGACTGAGCATTAGGTAGAATAGTAACTGTTATAAATAGTAACTTTTGCATACAATGTTAATAATGTGAGCATATAAATCGTATGAATATTTTTTTGTTATTAATTTAAAGACATACGGCTGTGATGCAGTTGATACCTTTAATAGTAACAATTCCCATGTTATTAATATTAGACAGTGTTCTTTTATAATAAGAATAAAGAAAAAAGAGTTTAAAATTTAAAGTAGAAATAACTAGCTAAGTAATCAGATTGAGCATTTCACTATGACGTACGCTTCCACCCTCCACCCCAATGGCTCAAATGACATAAGAAAATCAATATTCTGCTAAAAGTCAACATTATTATAATATAAAAGTATTATTTACCCTAAATGATAATTTGTCACTTTAAATTAACTACAATATACATTGCTGTAATTTGGCAGTAATAAATCGATTGTTTACATTTATTTTTAATTTTTGTAAATATACCTTAGTAATAATTGAGTTAATTAACTAAAAATTAAATTAAGTAACAGTAAAATAAACATTTTGAAATATAAATGTGGAATTTTGAATGATTATATATGTTTTATTAGTCATTGATAGGTGATACGCAAAAGACAAAACAAAATGTGTTTTAAGAGGTAATGTTAAAAATGTAATGCAATGTAAATTATATAAATTAAAAATGGCGTAGATAAAAATAGTTTCTAATGAATTTAGAAGAATATATCGTTTTAATACTAAATATTTTACTCACTTTGACCAACAAGAGCTTTCAGAGCCATCTTGTACCACAGACTAAAGAGTTTAGCTGAAGCTGAACTGAATACAATGAAAGTCGTATGAAAGGACTGATCTAATCACAGAGTATAAAATTAAATACAAACATCACATCTTCTGTCAAGAAGGGATGTTACTGGAATATGTAAAATATAATAACATATCACCCAGTTATTTTTAATTCGTAACCTAATAATATTTGAATCAACTTTTTTTAATCAATATTTAAGTTGATATGTTATTACATAATATGTGACTGTAGTTACATGTCTTATTATTGTCTATGGTTCATGATCATTATTTTATTGATAGGTACATACTATAACTATTTAATTTAGAAGATTATTACAATAAACATATTAAAACTATTATTTATTGACACCAAAAAGACTTATGAAATGGTTTAATCATAAAATGCGCGCGCTTGCGATAATGCGAATGATAAGGATGCGGGTCGATAACAGTTGATAGAGAGACACCATACTGCTGTTTCATTCAAACACACATAATAGCCGGCTAATGAACATTGGATAGTAGAATTGGCGATGGCGATTTTCGGATTTAGTTTTTTGTACGATCGCGTACTTAGTGGATGTGTTCATGTTTAGAACAGTGTGATTATCACGTGTGCGTAAATACGGTATTACAGATATATGTTAAAATGTTTAATTTTTTTTTAAACTGATGCATAACATTATCTAAGGTTCGTGAATAAAAAAATAAAATTATTTTGTTGTAGTAGTAAACATCAATTTATTTGCATTATTATTGTGATGGCAAAAATACCAAAATCTAATACTGTTGTACCCTCTCATGAGAAGTTTATTAACATTTATTAATGAGATGAAGATTACTTAATTTTATTATTAAAATATTAGCAAGTTATAACTTTCATTTAGATAACGCTTTGTTAGTTTGGTATTTATATTTTTAAATATGTATTTAAAGATGAAACAAAAAGAGAAAGAAAAACAAATGACTTAAATAAAAAAGAATTTTTGATTTTGTTTTATTAAATTATTTGTTTACATCTTATCTTACACTATTTTTTTATATTATAAGGAAAATAGGAAATGATTTTTATTACGAATAATACATAAATAAACACTGGAAAATAGTTCCAATTGTTTCCATAAATAAATAAACAACTACATAAATATATTCGATAAAAAATTAGGTAAGCAAACTTTCAAAAGAAAGTAAGTTGTTTCTTGACGAATAAATAAAACACGTATTGTAATTGTAAAGCAACATAAACCAATGTTATTTTATAATATCATTGACGTAAACCAGTATAATTAGTTATACTAAAGATTGTACCTACCTATCTTATTTAGTATACAATTAGTCTTTAACTATAATGGTAAATATGGTTATTTTTTATTTGCAGCTGGTGAAAGTGTCATGCTGTGATTGTGGAGCCGCAACTATAAAGCGTTCTATTCTAACATCAGGTCGATTTGCTGTGGCTAGGTGGCTAGTGTGTTCATAGTGAAATGTAGTGTCAATGATAATTTTATCTGACGTTCGCTTTTGGCAGTGTTTATTATTGAATTGTGGTTGTACAAGATGAGGTGCGACGATAAACCAGACATTATTACATACCCTTGCCGCGCCGAGGGCTGGGTGGATAAATGCGGTAAGAAAATTAAGTACTTAATTTAGAGTAAAATGTAAATAATTGTCTGTACTGCTATTTTTATACTACATCGCCGAGTTATTTGGGACGTTTTACGTAAGTGCTCAATGAGTGACATTATGCTTTAGGTGAGTAATAAAGGTCATATTATTTAGCAAGCTTACCAAACAATCCAGGTTGAAATGAAATTAACATCATTGCATTTCAAATCTGTGTTCAAGAATTTATTAGAACCGTTCGTCCGTGCAATGTAGCGGTGTTACTAATTACCTCAACTGATGTTGCGGTAAATAGTCACGGCATAACTTGCCGTGTCATTTTTTATTAAACAAAATGTACGGTTTGGGAACGAGACCGAAAACTCAAAAGAGATTATCGTGATGAAAACGTCTCCAATGATTGGTGACTACCCGCATAAAATATTAAGTAAATGCAATTTAACCACCTACGTACGGTCCATCTCCATTCATCATCCATTAATTTTTGCATGCTTTTAAGTTTTAGTCGTATAGTAGTCATTTCATATATTTAATAAATATAAAAATTTAGTATATTAATCCTTTTTTTAATACTAACTTCAAACTATAATATTAAAAGTAATTCAGTACTTGTACGTGGCTACAAGTTTATGGCAATTTTTTTAATTACTTAATTCAAGATTTGTATTGGAATATCAGAGAGACACATTTGTCTATATATAATTTCGGTGATGTAATTGCTGTTAGCCTTTTTGGCTTTTACAGCTTCATCGGATACTACTTCATCGGATACTGCTTCATCGGATACTACACATTTGTCTAAAGAACACATTTTGGTGTTTTATTTCGTTATTTGTGATGGATAGTCGTAGATAGTAATTGTGGGGATTGATTTTGTTTCGCGGCAATGATTCTGATTGCGTATAATTGTTAGGTTGCACAACAGTACGTCTTGGACGACGTCGTGACGCCGGTTATAATTCACTTGACACCCATTACGTCTTATTGTTTAAATCTAAATTGAATCGAATTGGCCACGATCCCTGACAACCTGAAAAACAGTTAAAAAATATTTTAGGGAACGATTTCCGCAATTTAACGCCTTCTAATCTTCGCACTACGTTCTGTTTTCGAACGTAGTGCGAAGATTAGAAGCAAGATTCTCCCTTCATATCAGATCAGGATTATTTTAAGATATCAGACCTATGTTAAGATTATCAAAGAAGTTTAGATTGAGCTTCAGTCAATAATTCTATTATATAAGTCAGTAATATTTAAGTCACCACATTTTCTAAATTTTTTTAGTGATTGGTTTCCTATTTTTCGTAGTTAACGTCAAAGTTAAGTGACTTGTACCAGATTGTCACAGTCAATATGAATGCCATAATTACCCGCGAAGTACACCATCGATTAGGGTATAAATTTGAATATTTCTTACAAGTTAATGAGTTCGGTAAATAGATTAGTCAATGCCTTGACGCCGTCTTACGCCTTTTTAGGCGATCGTAATATAGAGCATATGGCACTAATAGATTTGAAAATAACGATTTCAGTATTAACTAAAATACTGCGAAAATATATCAAAACGGGACTGTACTAGTATAATATCATAATTTCTGTTCACCATCGATGTGCTGTACACAAATTAAATTAACATACGAAATATTAGATTACATTTATCCAATATAGAATCGTATACAGAGGAAAAATGTGCTGGTGTAATTTTTTATTTAGGTCCAAGACTAATCAATGCTCTTTGTAATCAACAAAGTGTCAGAAAAAAAATACTGTGTCTGATTTAAGATAATAATAGCTGTCCTGCCCAGGCTTTTGATCTTATTGTTATTTTTAAGCTTGATTAGAGAAAAACAGCACAAGCCCCTTTACAAATCTGTTTTTAGTGGGTGTCTAAGTTGGGAAAGTAATATGTATGCCAAATTTCAACTAAATCTAGGTCTTTTAGTTTCAGAGATATCGTGACGAGTTAGTGGTAAATCCCTTCATCATCTTAGCCCATAACTAGTCCACCGCTGAACATACGACTCCCCCACAAGTTGCCACAAAAGTTAGTAGCTCTCACTTTGGGAGGATTTTGCCATGGTTGTCACGCTTGGCAGGCGGGTTGGCAACCGCAGTTTACTTATTCAGATGTTCCAGGAAGATGCTGCGGCCCATCTCCTGGTTTTCATTTTCCCTCTGTCAACTTTTACGACACCCACGGGATGAGATGAAGTGGTAGATTCTCTTAAGCCGGTACCACACGAAATCCTTTATATTCATCGATTATGCATTCCTCTCGAACATTACCGACATTACATTACTTTGCTTAAATATGACGTCATGATAAGCATCATACCACTTACGACTAATACGACAAATAGTGATTTTAAAAGTAAAAGGAGGCTTTAGCTAAGTTTTAGCTTAACTGGTGGTAGAATTCGTACGCAGGAATCCGTCTAAGATGGTACCACCGCAAAGTCAGTTATTCTGTCGTGAAGCAGTAGTGTGCAAACATTACTGTGTTTCGGTCTGAAGGGCACTGAGAGATAATGTAGTTACTGGGCATATGAAACTAAAGAATTGATATCTCAGGGGGGTGGGCGCAGTGTGGTGTCACACAGAAATGTTATGGATGACACAGCATTTGTTATGGGCAGAAATTACACTTTTCATCGGGTGAGCGTTAGCTCGTCTTTCTTTAGTTACCAAGTTATTTGCAATTAAATTCTCTATTTGGTTATATTTTCATAATATATACAACACCGTTAATTTTGGGTTTTGTCAGACTACCATACTTGTGCCCTTTAGAAGTTGGTTCATTCCGTATGGCCAAATTCAAATTTAATATTTGCGTGGGTGATGTCAGTAGATGTTACTTTTGTGATTTGTCCCGCCATATGTGTCAATTTTATCCTTGGAATGGATTTGCGGCCTCTATTCTTTCTTTATACAGTATTGCTGCATTGGAATCCGTCAACGTAGGTACCACCCCAGGGCCAGTTATTCTGCCGTGAAGCAGCAGTGTGCAAACATTCATGTGTTTCGGTTTGAAGGGCATTGAGAACTAGCGTAATCACTGGGCAAATGAGACTTAAGATCGAGGCGCGGGAAAAAAAAACACGTAGCGCAGGCATTCACTGCGTAGTTCCTAGGTTTTCCAAAACCCGATGTAATGCGTATGTTATGAGATCGGAGATAGCGTCAGATGCAATGTCATAGGAACGGGAACATTATATTACATCCAAACCCAAAAACCATGTTATATAAATGTCGGCTTCGGCTGACATTCGACCACAAGACCCACGACTTCTGCAGTCAAGTATTCTAAGCACAGGGACACGCAATCAACAAATAGTGATTGCTCATAATATATGATATAACATAACTTACATTACGATTAAAATGTTAGCATAAACATTCGTGACTTTACAGTTGATTATGAAAATTATGAACTACAACAATCGATGTTAATTTACGATTGCTTATTCAACTTTCCACTTGATTAATTACTTAAAACCCCGATAATGCATTGTGATACAAATATAATTCGCAATTGCGTAATAGTGCAATGATGGAATTCTTAAAGTCTTTACGATCATAATGCGTAAAATAGTGTGATGTGTCTGACCGGTTGCTGACCCCATTGGTGGTCGATATATTAACCTGAGTCTGAGTCTATGTTGCTTGACGATTACGGCAATTTCTACTATTTCCAGCATTGGACCGTTCTGTGTGTGTTCTGTACATAATATTACATATTGCATTGATTCAGCAACTACCTATTGGAATGTAAATAATGAAGTACCACACTAAGCTTCAATGGTGGTAGGATTGCAGGAATCCGTTTACTGACACTCCGCAGTAGGCACCACTGCGGAGTGTCAGTTATTCTATCGTCCAGAAGTAGTGTGCAAACATCACTGTGTTTCGGTCTGAATTGAACTGAATTACTGACTGACTTGAGATCTGATGTCTCAGGGTGACAAGTGCAGTGCGATGCCACAAAGAAATGTTCTGTGTGACACAGCAGTTGTTACGGACAGACGTTGCACTTACCATCAGGTCAACGATTTCCTCAAGTCGTAACATTCTTACAAAAAAAATAACATGGTTTATTTGGCGTTGTCTTTTGGTGTTGGCAGTTGGCAGTAGTTATTGCATAGTTGTAATTTAGTTAGTACTTATGTATATTCTCGTATCCGATGTTAATGTTTAAGATTGAAAGAAACTGATGAAGATATTAAGATAGGTCTAAAGGCACTGACAGCTAGTGTAACCACTGGGCATATAAGACTTAAGAACTGAAGACTTAAGAACTCAGGGTGACGGGCGCAGTGTGGTGCCAGTACACAGAAAAAATCTGGGTGACACAACATCTGTTATTGGCAGACGTTGACCTTATCACGAGGTGAACGTTTTGCTCGTCTCGTCACTTTATCTTAAGACCTCAAACTAAGGATTCAAAATTTGAACACGGGACAATCGACTCGGCGAACAGTAACGTGTGACATTTTAGATTATTAAATGTGTAGGTAACACTTTTTGTTTTCTTCGCAAAAACATCTCTTTCATACCTCTCGCATAAATACTGCCGATTACAAGTACAATTGTGCAAAGCACATTCTTTCGACACGATATTGCGGGACCGTGATGTCATATTCCGTGTAAAACGCCGAGAGTTTGGACTGACAGTCACGTCGCGAGGACATGGTTTAAGAAGAAATCGAACAAGGAAAACAATGTTAGTATGCTGCATACGGCCATTTCAGTCAGTAGGTGAAAAGATCGATCCGTGAATGAATTTATTGGATAGCCTCCTTTTTTCTGAATAAAGGATAACTGTAGCATATTTGTTTATTATTCCTTTAACAGATTAAAAAGTTCGTTATAATAGATAAAACTAATCATTCGTAAATAATTACAGCTCTTTTAATTATTAAGTAGCATTGTTGTATAAGAAAAGCATTATATTTTAATGTCAAGTAGCAATTTTAAAATTATCAAAGTAAAATGTTATAATGATTTGTTAATTTAAAAATTAAGAAAATAATATAGGTAATTCTTGTGATCTTTTTCTTTTGGAGGAACTTTATTTTGCTCACTATTATTTCGCAATAAAAATAAAATTCCGTAAATGATGTTTATGTTCTACCCGGTTTCGACATTTAAGGTATCAAGGTAATAACTAACACTAGTTACTTTTTTACGGATATTTGTAACAGTTGTTTTGGTTGCTATAGCCGATAGGTGGCCGGCAGAAAAAAATAGCATCTACCTTTTACTTACCCAGGTGTCTTAGGAGGCGACTAAGGTGTTGTATGGACAGGCCTTTATTCGTGCATAATAACACCATATTATGTCAATGCTGTCACTATACTGCTCGTGGGAGCGCAATAGGGAATACGAATTTTTTGACTTGTACCAAAATGGCGGCGAGGTGGTTCGCCACCTGTCACGTCTTGTTTCCCGCGGGGGCGAAAAGCGGCCTACGTGTGTGGTCTCTGCCTACTCCTTATATGGGAAATCTCGCAAATTAAATAAAGGTCAACATATAGAACATTTTAAATAGTAAATTATATCATTAGTATCTAAAATGAAACAAATTATAATTATATTAATTATTTATACTTATTTATATAATATTAATCTTATTGTCTTCTAATTCTTTATTGTCATAGAAATTTGTAGAAATTTACCTTTAATAAAAAATTGTAAATAAATTCATATGTAATGTCTTAATTTCGTCCGGTATTTTATTGTATGCTCTGACGTTTTTAGTTTTTTCCTAATTTCACTGATTTCGGAACGTCTTTATGAACTATCCTATTCGGATTTCTTTTGAGTCTAATGTTAACATCAGATTTTATAAAAAGCTCTGCATGCTTTTTTGTGGCACATCTCATATATGTATAACAATGGCAGAGTTAGTAATATTTTTTTTTGAATATTGGTCAAGTTTGATTCAGTTCGTTTCCATGCGACGATGACTGTTAGGGATATCTGTTTACGTTTATATCAATGAAGTAAACTATTATTCTACTAAGAAATAAAGCAGCATTGAGTTACGGATGATTTTGAATAGTGAAGAAGAACATGAAGTGCGTAGGGTCCGTTATATCGGAGGCGTAGGCACGTGTCGCGCCTGCGAATGTCACTCGATAGAAAGTAAACTCTCGCGGTACCTACTCGACTGTGAATGTTATCGCCACTCGCCAACAGGTACTATTGTTAAGATTTCACAGACATAAACAAAACTTTTTTTTAAACCTTTCACATTACGTTATATTTTCAAACTACTCTAACAAACAAAAGATCGTTGTTTTTTTCGGTATAATAACTTTTCAACTGGTCTGTATTAAATATTTTATTGTTAATCAATTAAAATTTTAATTAAACATTACTTATAGGTAAATAATATACTCGTACTTTAAAATGTTTCCTGTTTAATAAAAAAAAACAAAGTCGAATCTACTACTGTACGTAATTTGCAACATTCGATGATATACGAGTAGTATTTTACTTTTTCCTTTTGAGGGTAAAATCACGTAGTGTACATACACGCAATACTAAAGTGTTGGACACTTTAGACAAGGGCAGGGCGAGACAATCTAATGAACACATAAAGTTGGGGTCTTTTGGATATATGACGGTAATTATATGCCTCGAGGGGCTCCGAGAACCCCTCGTCTGCGAACGTTCGCTATAAATTATGTTAACTGTGGGATCACTATCGGAATCCTCTTCGCAATTGAAAGTATCTGATCTAAACCAATCATCTATCATGAGTCACAGCGTATTGTCTTCCAGCGTAGCTTTACTTTTAGAATGCCAAGAATTTGTTGTAGGTGCGACGATGACACCGCCCAACTGTGCACACACCTAACTTGCATCACATAATGAGTACAGTTACACTGGTTGTGCAATAAGGCAGTTTCTAAGTCACAGCCAAACTGTGTAAATAAAATACAGTATTTTAAGTCCGTCCAATATATCGATAATTAAAAATGAGAGTTGATTATATCGGAGTTTCTGTCCAGCGTAATTTTATTGCTGACGGTCTGTGAGAGCAGCTTCTAAGGATTCTAAACGGCGTAATGACCAACTCCAATGCAAACATTTTCAATTCAATACTCGTATTAAGGCCCTTGCTGACTTTCTTAAAAGCACGATCAAACTGTTATTGGTCCCGCATAAGCCTAAGGCTAGTGGCGTCCGAAGCACCAAGGCTCTGTGTACCTGAACTAAAACATATTTTTATTGCGTTATTGATTTTAATCATAGCCGTTTAATATTAAAACAACTGCTTAGTAACCCTAGTACTAGTACCCGTAATGGGTAATAGGAAACAAAACATGCGATAAGTCAGAAATTTTTGTTGAATTATCGCCATGGTGTTCTAATTGTTCTATCAGTTTTACTTAACTATGTTTTACGATAAAAAACCAAGCATGCTGCGAGATTTCAAGACACTAGTAAGCTCATTTTGCGAAGATCGGACCAAACATTACAATTAAAAACTGAGGGTAACCAGGATTAACTGTGATAGACGTCTTGTCTAACACCTCACTCCTCCCATGACCATGGGATCAGTGAGAGTGCTGTAAAGCGCTCCATACGTCGAGATAATAGTATACGTTTATCGCAATAAAATCCGTAAATTTTAATTTAATTCACTAAATATAGATAGTTAAATTTATGCACTCGGTATTTAAAAAAAATACACTTAAAAACTTAATTTTATACCTATTTATTGCATGATTTTTATAAAAAGGTGATAAACTGTTGGTAAATGGGCGTAACAACTCCGGATATTCGTTGCACTAATAGTTATCGGAAACGTTTCCGATTGCCTTCTCATAACTGTAATATTGCTACAATGTGTGAGTAATTTGGAGCACATTGTGCGCTAACTACTACTCTAAAAAGATTTTTGTAAAATAATAATAATTATTTTTTGCGTGATATTTAAGGATTAAGAACCGAAAATCTTATATTTAGTACTAATACTACTGAGAGCATCTAATATGATTTTTAGATAATAATAATAGTGAATGCAAAATCTGTTTGGTGATATCTTTCTTATATTTAAGAAAAATAAAGAAGAGTAGTGTATTATATTGTATTTTAATAAGTTTTCATGTTTTATGAATAAATTTTAAGAGTTCGAAGTGGACGCACGGTCTCTATCGCCGTCTATCTAACTTCTGTTATATTTGTGGTTTGTAGGCTCGTAGGTATATGTCAACATTGACCGCCAGCACTTTGCAGATAAATTTATTAAGACTATCGTGCGGCTTAGCTTCCACCGCACCATTCTACTGAGTTATGGGTCCTGGGTTTCAATCTCACTGCTGTACTGCTGCTTAAATTTATTGTGAATATCGCGCTCATTGCTTCCTTAAGTTATTCTTATCGCATTGCTTAGTATCTCATCGATCCGATAGAAACAGAATAAAAGGACATCATATCAGATTAAGTCTATAAAAAGATATAATTCATTTTTTTTTCGTCATTTCTTAGTTATTTTATCGTCAAGTAGTGATATACAAATATGTGTGGTGTGTTATTATAGGGCATATGAGACTTAAGAATCGTTGTCTTATGGTGACGACCGCAGTGCGATGTTACACAGATTCTTATGGGTGTCATCGCAACTGTTAGAGGCAGGGGTGGCACGTACTATCAAGCATAATTGACTTCTGAATTACTAAAATTATCAGATCAGTGCATGTTCATGTAGTACGAATTGCATATACAGAGAAACTTCGGACTAAAGACTGACTTCAGCTTCTGAGTGAGTGGAAAAGCTATGTACCAAGGTTACCAAAAGTAGCTAAAGCAGTAGCAAAATAGAAATATATGCTAAAACTTTATCACTGTAGATATGGTTCTATGAAGATACTAGTACGTGTAACCCGCGGTTTCACCCTCGTACATGTCCACGCCGACGGCATGGTATCTTGCTGACTTTATATAAGTATAAGTTTAAGGGAATAATAATTTAAGATGGTCTTGGGAGTAATTGTGGCTCCTCACATCTAAGGAAATGTAGAGGAATGTAGAATAGTTATGACATTATTTTACGTTGGTTTTCTGTGAAATTGTGGCACTTCCCCGGCTTAGCAGACCCAGCGTGCATGCAGCTTAGCGTGGCTCTACCTTTTCTTGACCTTTTCTTCTTTATTTGTTGTAACCTAGCTACTGATAGTAACAGGCATTAGTTTTACTTGATAAAGTGTAAAAAAAAATTACTCTTGTTGCATATGCCATGTGTACATTTACATTTACAAAACGTGACTTACTAAAATCATTTAGGTATAACGTTAGCTTAAAGTATATGTACAATATAGTACTAATTCAAATATATTTTATGTCATGTCTATCAATTTTAAGTTAGAGAGGTCAGGGAACATTCCTCCCACGGTCATGCGGCTTATCGAACAAACTAGAACGGGTCGCCATCTCCTGCAAAGTGCCGGCCATTTTCTATACTCGTAACTTTATTTACGCTTACGAGTACATTAGTAGCGCTTGTTTAAATTTATTTGTTGATCAATGTTTTTTTGTCGTCGTGCCCTTTCAGAGAGTGTTATATAATGTAATGTATACAAAATAAAGAATTTTTTTTTCGGTATCATATTTGCCAATTCATATCGCCCATCGTTTTGGAGGCTTGTGTGTACATAAGCAACTATCCATTTTCATATTAAAACAAAATCTACCGAGAATTTTTCAGTCGGGGTTTCATCTTGGTCATAGCACCACCACTGCGTTATTTAAGGTGACCGATGATGTTAAACAAGAAATGGCAAACAAGAAAGTTATAGTGATGGGGCTAGCAGGCTTTTCTTACGGTTTCAAAACAGTCGACCACGCTATTCTCCTATCCATCCTTTCTCAGGTTAGATTCGTTCCCTCGGTCTTGGAATGGTTTTTCCTCTATTCTTCCCGGACGCCAGTCTTCGTAGGGCATGCTACCTCACAGTAGCTTAATCTTGATAGCGGCGTTCCGCAAGGCGGGATATTTTCTCCAATACTCTTCTCGGTTTTTATTAACTCGGTTACCACCACCTTCTATTACGCGTACCATCTGTATGCAGACAATCTTCAAATGTATGTGGAATCAGATATTGATGACCTGCATCCTGCTGTTACAAAACTAAACAACAACCTAAAGGCGGTTTATGACTAATTCGATATTTTACTCAACTCTTTTACTGTTCAGGCAATACATCTCTAAAACTTTTTGCCCGAAGATATTAGAAAGGCACATAACAAGAGTTCCTTCAAGAAGTAATTTAGGAAAGACTTTTTAAAAAAACAATAAATCTGATGATTACTTGCTATCATTTTAATATGTACATTTTTTTATGTGTTCTATTTTACATTTAAGTATTTGTAATTTAATTAAAAATTTTTTTCTACTTTACCTCTCATTCGTAGATAATGCACCTACCACTATTTTTTCACCACGCCATGGGTTGACTGGCAGAGAATGTCGGACTTAATGCCTAGCATTAAGTCCGCCCTTTTTTACACTAATATTAGAGTGAACGATAAAGTTATAAATAAATGAAAAAAATTAAACGCATATTAAATTAAACTACTAAAGGACAACCTCAGATGCTTAAAATGCTCTAAAGACGACAATAAATCTGTTGATCCCACATTTATTTGTAAATATTTCTAAACAAATAGATTGCAACCCAAAGGGCTTGTTCAAGTTTGAAGGCCTGGTTCTCAACCTACCGGTTTATTTTTACTCAGCACTTTCCACTAGCGCACATATAATAGATGCATGAGTTTTTTTCTCTAGACGTAGGTTGGGTAAAATGGGCGGCGTTAATGAATATGCATCGACTTTTCCCAACACTGTCGTGTTTTTAATCGTTTAAACTGTGCAATGAAAGTTGTATTTTACAGGGTTTATGTATAGGTAAAAATTTACTAACTACTTTTTCATTAAAATAAGATGTATTATTATTTTTCTTATTTTGCCTAGTACATAGAATGAGATGATATTTTAAAATTTAATAATAAGTTTACTCAAAGTTCTTTAACGGACGGATATAGCAGTTTTCTCATTGAAAAATAAATAGAAACTAGTCATAGAAAAATACATATTACTCGTATAGTGAGGGTTTAACAGAGCCTCAAACAAAATTAAACATTAATTTAAAAAAAATAAGTAAAGAAAGGCTTATCGTAGCTAGAATACAATATAAGTAGACTGGTGGTAGGATTCCTATGCAGGAATCCATCTAGGTAGGTACCACCCCAGAGCCAGTTATTATGCCGTGAAGCAGTAGTGTGCAAACATTACTGTATAGCATTGAGTGTGGGGCACTAAGAGCTAGCGTAATCAATGGGCATATGAGACTTAAGAACTAATGTCGCAAGGTGATGGGCGCAGTGGGGTGCTACACATAAATATTCTGAGTAGCACAGCATCTGTTATGGGCAGACGTATCACTTACCATCAGGTGAACGTTTTGCTCGTCTAGTTACTTTATCAAATAAAAAAAACCTTTAAAAAAAGACAAGTAACAGTACGCTTACAAATATACGTCGGATTGTAGCAGCGAAAAGGCTAACGACCCAGCATAATGCTGTAGTAGTGTTGCCACCGCCACAGCGCTGTTATTCTGTCGGTGCCTCAGGGCTACCGAGCAGTTGTTTTAGTTACTAACAAAAGTAAAATAAATATAACATATGTATGCTTTTTTAAATGTTTTGCTTAATATATGCATTTAACAACGTCTATAATATTTAAAAAAGCTTTGACACCTCTATTAAGACTTTAATGATCTCAACTCTTCTTGATGGTGTTTGTATTTTTTAATAAATAAACTTGGCTCGAGATTGCTACATCCCCGAATGTTGTCCATCTGTTGATTTTAGAATCATGTAACTCTAGAAGTACTTAATAAAATATTACAATGAATCAAAAACATGTGACTCTAGAAGTACTTAAGATAATATTACAACTAAATTGATTAATGATTTAAATTATTGATTTTATAGTAAATTAATTACTGAGTGGGTTAATTGATCCAGAGTCACGATCCATAATTTGTACCAAATGTTGTGTAAATATTTTGAAAATTTTAAGTTAATCTGGTTAGAAAAACAGACTGAAAGAGATTTTCAACTTCAGATTTTATTAAGCAAACGAATATGCAACAAGAATAAAAAAAAGTCTGTTTATTTATTTATGTATGTAATGTACAATATGCATGTAATGTAGCTAAATTATTTAAATATTGTATGTTCTGAACATTAAAACTTTTATCGAGCACTGAAAATTGATAATTATTATTGTTAAATATAACTATAATAATTATTAATTATGTGTAAGGCCGAAGTTCAACAGTAGACTAGTGACAGGCTGAGATGGTGATGATGATGATGTGAATTATTAATATTACATTCCGAATTTAATATACGTCTTTTTACCATATTTCTGTGGTATGAGCCGTGGTAGCTCAGGAGCTAGGCGCTCGCTTTAAATTTCATAGTACGCGAGTGACCTGGGTTCGATTCCCGGTGCTGGCACCACTAAAATTGTTAGTTGCAATTTTAAGTGCTGATTTATTGCATCTGGTGGTGGGATTCCTTTGCAGGAATCCGTCTAGGTAGGTACCACCCTAGTGCCAGTTATTCTGCCGTGAAGCAGTGGTGTGCAAACATTACTGCGGTTCGGTTTGAAGGGCACTGTGAGCTAGCGTAATCACTGGGCATATGAGACTTAAGAACTTATGTCTCAGGGTGATGGGCACAGTGTGGTAACACACAGAAATTTTCTGGGTGACACAGCATTTGTTATGGGCAGACGTTGCACTTACCATCAGGTGAACGTATTGCTCGTTTCATCACTTAATCGAATTAAAAAAAAAAGTGCTCGGCGGTGAAAGAAAACATCGTGAGGAAACCTGCATGTCTGAGAAATAAAAAATATTTCGAAGACACGTGCAGTCCGACAACCCGCATTGGAGCAGCGTGGCGGATTCTTCCTAGCTCCAAAAACCCTTTCAGAAATGAGAGGAGGCCTGTGCTCAGCAGTGGGACATTTATAGGCTGAAACATAACCATATTTCTATAATTTTGTAATCCAAGCACAAACAATTATTCCTGAATGCGATGCCAAAAAAACGCACTTTGCTAATTGCGATTTGTCTTAAACAACGTTACTAATTAATGTTGATTACTTTACACGTACTCAGTCTTCGATCTGTGAGATTTGAGAGTTAGAATTTTGGAGGATTTTCCCCCAGGAATGTGTCTTGCGATACATCTTTTCTTTAGTAATTTAGGTTTTTCATATCATAATTATTTTGACAAGCTAGAGAGTTTAATGTATATATTTTCCGTAACCTAACTACACAACTATAGGGCTCTTTTTATTTTACCCTTAAGTTGAAGAGATAATTATGGGTAGGCCTTTTATTACATGTGTTAATTTAACCAAGTTACTAGCGATAATTTATCTATTTGGTTATGGCTAAACGTTTTCGGTTTTGCGTTCAGTATTTTTCAGTTGGTTTGGGGAACTTTTCCTCAAACTAAACAAACTTTACCATTAGGTAATCACGGAAAAAAATAAGTACGTTGTCTGTGAGTCAAAAAAAAACGAAACAAACAGTGATATGGAGATACGTAATAACATTTCTGTTAATAAATTACGTAGAATTTAAAATATTTTATTACGATATAATTTGTGATAAAAAGGTTTTATTTTTAATGGAAATGTATCAAGATTTTGGATTTACGACTCGGAAAACTGAAATGTTAGACATGAAGGATCAGTAAAAGTTCAACAGAGCAAGACTCGATGTGGTCGGTGGACCAATCTTCTCATGTTTCGTGAGAAAATTATACTGTGAATTTGTTAAAAAAGTTACTAAGAGGTCATTTGTCTGATACCTAATAATAAAGTATTGCCGAAACAGTAAACATTAATCAATAACTTAATAACATTAAGTCAGTAATTCAGTAATTTAGTAGATAAAACTTAAGTACAACTTTATATTACTTTAATGAAATACTTAAATATTAGTGTTAATAATATTTATTTGTCAGTACTCGTATAGCAGTATCTACGCTACGCAACAATGATGTAACAACTATTTGTATGCAGAACCTTTGTTAATTCGTCTTCAGGTATTTGTGATAATCAGTAACTACGCTGACTTAAATCTTTTTATTGTAAATATAAGGAATATTCTCGTAGCCTGGTCCGCGAATAAGTCTTTCATGTGATAATTGAGACCATGCCATGTAAAGCGGAGAAAATAGAATATTATAAATAGTTGAAGTTAGTAGTTTTTGACATTAAGTAAGAGATATTTTTACTATACACGCGCTTTAATCATAATTTCAGCCTATCACTAGACCACTACTAAACACAGGCCTGCCTCTCTCATTTTTGGGGGATTTTGTTTTTGTCATAGTTGCCATGCTTGGCAGGCGAGTTGGCAACCGCAGTTTATTTATTCAGATGTTTCAAGAAGATACTGCTGCCCATCTCTTGGTTTTCCCTCTGTCGATTTTGATAACACCCACGGGAAGAGATGGTGTGGTAGATTCTCTAAGTTTCTACAACACGGCAAACGTGCTTACTGACGTAAATTAACTTGGTTTTATCTTAATGTGATATCCAACGACATAATTTTTTCTTGTTGATATAGCGAACATGGCCCGTTCTCGCAACATAGTGACACGTTACCGAGTTTCGTGACAAATGCCACAACTTGATGTACTCTTTCGTGTTTGTCTTTGTTACGATTTAACTTGTAGTGTTCCGCTTCGGTGAAGTGAATACTAATTAATTTGCGGCTTAATTGTCACTACGACTTAAAACAACTTCAATTTTAGGACAATCATAATATACGTTAGGTAAGATCCAATACTAATTCGCTATTTCAGCACCGAAGTACTTACATGGCGATCTGTGTTCTAGTTTTTTTGGAGTACTTCAAAACCGACGTTTTTGGTGTTATAGTTTTTTTGTATCACATCAAAACCGTTTTTTAAGAAGAGAGTAGTGGTACTCTAATAAAGTCGATCTTAAAATCTCTATTGTTCATTAACATCAGGAATTAATTTTTATATTTGAATAACTAATTTGAAAGGATTGAACAAAAACACTCTGCATGGGAGGAGGTTGTATTTACACAGCTTTTATTCGTTCCACTGCAAATAAAGGCTGATGTTTTTTATATATATTTCTAAGAGAAAAAAGCTTACTAAAATTTGATAGAAAACTACAAAGGTAATTATTATTATAGTTATAAATGGTTAACCATTTTTATTATTATGTGACGATAATATATAATAATAATAACAAATAAATTGGCAATTTTATAACTACGACAGACTCCGACGTGTAAGAGGTGATATAACATAATTTAAATAAAATATTACAAATTGTCGTCTAGAAATTATCGCTTTCATAATAACATCTTAGAGTGGTTTAATAACAGGAGAAAGTTGTTACGTGTAAATAAAAAAGCCTACGGGCAAAGCTTGCTTACGCTCTCATGTTCAGATTGCCTACACACAAATCGATATAATACACAATGCTTTGTACGGCTCAATCTCGCTAGCTTTAGGGCTCCCTTGCATTAAAACCCCAGACAACAGACCTCACGCTTTCCGCCCTCCGACCCTTTTAGATGCTTTGTGCATGGAGGGCAGCGACCGAAGCGGAGAAGCACAGCCTAGTTGCTATGACAACGCCTATCCAGAGAACTTTATTGACAGGCGTCGGTCCAGACGAGACGCAAGATACAGCAACCCCTCCCTGACTCGGTGCGTGCGTGCACTGATATATTTTTACAAGCATTAATTCTACTCGTATGCCAACGTGTTCATTAATACTGATAAGAAGCTATTGCCATGGTGCGATAATGTGATGGGGAAGCTACTGCGGTGATAATTGTTGCCAGAGGGGATTATTTATGGCCTTATTGAAATGAAAAGGGTTAATATTATGTGGTTCATTATATTACATTAAAATGATGCTATTATAGTTATAATGTCTACATTTAAGGTTCATGATTCATGACATTTACGGTACCGTGGTATTTACAAAAGTTGCTCTATTTGAATTTCATATGTCGTTTTAGTTATAATTATATTAAATTGAGTCAGTTTATTTCTACTTTTTCCATCGAGCTATACTTTACATAATTAAGATATATTTTATTAAAAACATATTGACTCAATGAACAGTATTGCTGGCAGAGTTGAATGATCAAAGAATTGAATGAATTTTATTACGGACCGGGCTTCAATAATGTGTTCCGCGTTCCGGAATCAGGTTACTTCCTGCTTGTTCTTCGATAGTTGTCAGTATACTTCAACAATCAAAAACGACAAGGTTTAAAGTTTTATTATTTGTTGCAGCATTAAAATTACGCAAGATTTTAATCATTGCTTAAATGTAGAAAAAAACGGGCAAATCTTAAAAATATTTTTGTTTCGTTGTTGTCAGTTTGTCGTCAGATCTACGCAAATAATTCTGTTAAGGGTAAGGTAGATGAAGGAGACAAACATATTTACATAAATCCATTATCAAAAGATGTTGTATTTGCAAAATTAGAAGCAGAATAACGTGCGTTGTATGGTGATCCTATTCTTCTGGGACGACAAATAAAATAGGATCTATGTTGGTGATTATGGACTATAATGACCTAACCTGTTTGTTGGTCACCCCTAACTTACATATTTAATATATAAAATAAATCTTTAGTGTAAAACATGCTCCTATAATTTCGTTTTACAGGAGAAAAGATGTTGCATTATATAAGAACTGCTTGGGCTTTAGGAAGATGTAAAAAAGTAGTGAATGATAAGTCCTTTTCTCACTTGACACAATCTTTCACGGAGTTATATCATTTTTGTTATCCGCATAGTCATGGATATAACGGATTTTCTTACACTGCCATCATATGGCTGTAATAAACTCGTAGCTTTGCAGGCAGCGTTTATGACCCACGAGTCCGTAGTTTGAATTCAATACTAGTGCAATTTAGAAATTATAAGTTTTCCTTTTTTCTGACGTTTTCTTTGACCTTTTCTCGTATGCGTTAGATCGGGTCCGGGATGGAGACGAATTTAGTGCTTTAACAGCGGGGATCGCGATCGACCGTTTGTCATAATGTACGAGTATTATATATACATAATTGGAATATCTTTGCCACGATACACCCTGCCTAGACGACAATCTTGCATCACATATACTTGCAGCCTCTCAGAGTCGATCGATCTTAGTCTAACAATGTTGAGGTAGATCGCCAGCAAGTTCAAATTTGAGCACCCCTGATTTACAGTATTCATTTATAGTTTTGATCCAGAAGATAACATATAGTTAATAGAATCAAGTGTTACTTTGCGGAAAGTTAATTTGCTAAGATTAGCATGCAAAATTAACTCTACGACAGACTCTACTCTCTGTATATGGATCTTAGTAGATTAACTTTTTTCCTTTATTTACCAGAAGATATTGCCATGGTTTTAAACAGCCAGGACAACAGGATGTTATCATTATATTACATTGTCATATTTCATTGTAAGTCTTATATGACTGCGTACACATAATACATGTTTAAAAAAAAGTTTTTCTAGTTAGCCCGCAGATTCAAAAGGGTATACTCATGTTAACAAAAGTTTTTTTTTAATTACGAATAACCCTTGGCTTGTTTCTTATTTAACATGAATAATATCAAGTTTGGGATAAATAGCATCGTATTGCATTTTTTTGTAAGTACACACGCCTTTAATTAATGTAGGATATGGCACATTGTTTTACTGTCGTTGGAGGAACTGGATGTTTTATTAAATGTAGCTACTAACGTATGTTGTAAGTTTTATGGTTACTAACAAATGATATGGATAATTCCCTTTATTATCTTAAATAAAAATGACTATTATTATTATTTAAGCAAATAATTATCTCGTTTCTTTATATTTAAGAATAATACAGTCGCAAGTGCCCATAGTAAGCCCTATGTTTCATTCATTCGTTCTCGCGTTCCCGTTTTCGATCCTGTCGGCTACGTGACGAGTAATAAAAATGAATCACGATACGATCGGGGAAAGTTCATGATGTAGTGTCACGGACACTAATATCCGAAAATAAATAATGTATCTGTCCCCACAAGCACAAGCTTCGGTTCAGATTTAAATTTAGGATCCACGGCTCGGTTGACAGATACGTTGACCTACACGGTTGACATGATTTTACAGTTACGATAGACAGGTCTTATTCTAAGCAATTCATGCATGTCTTTGCAGCGTAATTAGGTGCGTTGTGATATAAAAAATAATGGTTATGTACGTGTTCCATAGTTGTGATGAAGGAATAATGGTCCATCTGTGTTCGTAATATATTCATGTAAATATTTTAATTGTTCATCAGCCTATTCACTTCACTGTCCACTGTGGACGTAGGCTGTCCCAAGAAGGGAGGATTTTGACGTAATCACCACGCTTGTCGGATTAATGATCACAGTACCAGATGCCTCACACCTGAGGCGCTGAACGTCCGTCTCCGGTCTGATATTTTTCGAGATGGTTATTCCGCCATCATTTTGTTTTTCTATTGAAGATAGTGACGGGCTGAGCAAATTGCCATCTGATGGTAAGTGCAACGTCTGCCCATAAATTATGCTGTGTCACCTAGAACGTTTCTGTGTGGCACCAGTCTGTGCTCGTCACCCTGAAACATCAGTTTTTAAGTCTCATATGCCCAGTAATTATACCAGCTCTCAGTGCACAACACAGTAATATTTGCACACTACTGCTTTACGGCAAAATAACTGACCCTGCGGTGGTACCTACCTAGACGGATTTCTGCTCCCTACCACCACTTAAAAAAAGCTAGAAGATTTTCCAGGCATCCCTCAGTTGACTCTTAAGACCCGAATGCCAAGAGACGGAGTGACAGAGGTTCTCTTACGCCGCCACCACATGGCAATGAAATCCACTGCACTACGGGTCGCGGACTAGATTCCTGATACGGAAATGTTTGTAAGGTACACAGATAATTGTTCTGAGTCTGGATGTTGTACATGTAGAATTAATGTCTGTAAAACGCATCCATGACAGGAGAAATCCTAGGATGCAATGTTATTTTGAGTAACAGTAATTGACAATAAAATTAATTATCTAATATAAAATCTAAGAAATTATAGACATGTATGGTCTTATAAACCTATAAAGAAATATCTTAGTGTTTACTAGATTGAATTTTTGTTTTCCTAATATGAATCAATATGCAGCTATGGAAGACCCACCCACACTATAACAATATACGTTTGTATTTTTAATCCCGTAATCAATTTAATCGACTCCGTCATCCCGACGGAGGATCGAATAATTAAAGTCGGAACGAGTAATCGGAGCGAACCAATTCGAGTTGCCAGATCAATCTAAAAAATACCGGAAATAGTGTTTCTCAAAAAGGGAGCGGAAGTTATGTGAGTTTATATTGAAATTTATTTTAGATTTAGAAATAAAGTAGTAATTTAGCTGTTTAATACCTAACATAAGAATAATATAAGAAGAATTTGTAATTTGATAAAAATATATTTCTTCTAAATGTTTATAGAAAAATTGTTTAATTCTTGGGATCTTGTTTATTTTTTTTATTAGAGAAAGTGACGAGACATGCCAAGCGTTCACCTGCTGGTGAGTGCAACGTCTGCCCATAATACATGCTGTGTCACCTATAATATTTCCCTGTGGCACTACTGCGCTCAGACCGAAGCACATTAATGTTTGCACACTACTGCTTCACGGTACAATAATTGGCTCTGCGGTGGTACCTACCTAGACGAAATCCTAACACCAGTATATCTTCTGAATCTTATACTAGTAAAGTAGACTACAGCCTATAAATGTTCCACTGCTGAGCACAGCCCCCCTCTCAGTTCTGTGTTGAGTTTTGGAGCCGGGAAATTTTCGCCACGCTGCTCCTATGCGGGTTGGTGGACTTCACATTTCCTCGAAATATTTTAATTCCTCAGACATGCAGGTTTCCTCACGATGTTTTCCTACACCGATGAGCGTGTGGTAAATCAGCACTTAAAACTGCAGAAGCATTTTTAGTAGTTTCGGCACCGGAGATCGAACTCAGGTCATTCGCGAACTATGAAATTTTAGTTATACTAAATAATGGTCTAAATTCTTATTCCTATGTCCCTGCATATCTGAAATATAAACTACAGTAACGTTGTCAGCAACCACCTTTTGGATGCATGCCCCTCTTTTAAATCGTCTGGATGATCTTATAGGAAAACTGTTAGCGTAATTCGAAATTGCTCTTTAAATGATAACTCCTGGATTCGGGCCACATGATTGGAAGAATCAGACTCAGTGGCCTAGGCATTGAAATATATATTTTCGGTGATGTAATTGCTGTTAGCCTTCTCGGCTTTTACAGCGTCATCGGATACTGTGCTCGCGGGCCAGGGGCCCGCGTGTCAGGCCTGGTTTGACCCAAACATAAATAAATAAATAAAAACTCCTACAAAAACCTCGAAATTCGGACTGTGTCGCGTTCGCTGCGTGCTTTCGCGATTTCGAAAATCTTAAATATTTTAAGTCATCTAATGACCGTCCGAGGGAGGCTGCGGTCGTCCATTCGGACTGTCGACTTGTGTGTCGGTAACTCTGGGCGGTGAGAACCGCCCTGGAACACGGGTGAATCGTAAGTACGCGGTGTGATTATTGACTATTGCGCGCCGCTCTCTACGGCGATCGCGCGTCGTGGTGCGTGTTATATTAAAGCTATTGACTGTGTGTATAGTGTAGCCTGGATCGTGACTGACGGTATCGTGGTCAGGGAGTGCTGAGACGTCCGTGTCGTCTAGCATGTTTCGCGGGCGACGTTTGCGTTCGGTCGCGTTTCTGTTTGGTCGGTAATTTGCTGCTTTAACCACCAGCGGGTTTGAATGAACCGCGGCTTTTTCGAAAAACCGCCGTGATAATTCTCTGAAGTGTCTGAAGTGCTGTGAAGATCTACATTGCGTTGATACCAACCGGCTCCGGTGGCAGCTTTGGCAAAATCCCGCCAGAATGAGACCTGCAAACTTATTTTCAGCAGTGGACAAGTGATAGGCTGAAATTATGATGATGATATAAATAATATATTACGAGTATCAAACAATAACAAAAGCAAACTTTTTACTGCCTGTTTATTTCCACGATTGAAGGTCAGAAAAGGTTAATTTATATTATAATGCTTAATTAAGAGAAAACGCTCCCAGGTAAAAGCAAGCTTTCTAACAAACATTCTTATCTATTTTCACATGTCTACGTTTTTAGTAACTTTACAATTTATTTTATTTATACTTTAAGTCTGTCACAAATGTATTGTTGAATCATTAAAATTCAATTTTCAGTTTGTCAATTCCCTACATTGAGATTTTACTTACTTTTACATACTTCTAGTTACATGTCTAACTGAAATTAAAGTTTTAGAATTGGAATGTATGGTCTTCAAGCCTTTATACTTGTACTCTGATTGAAAGCCGATAGGTGTCCGGCAGAGTAGAATAGCACCCACCTCTTTCCTACCGAGGTGTCGTAAGTGGCGACTAAGGTATTGTTCGGACAGCCTTTTTTTGAGCGGAATAACACCAAAATATGCAATGCTGTCACTATACTGATCGATGGAACGCAATAGGGAGAAATAATTTTTTGACTCGTACCAAATTGGCGGCGACCTCGTTCGTCACTCGTCACGTCTCGTTTCCGCGAGGGCGAAAAGTGGGCGACGTGAGTGGCCTCGGCCTACCCCTTATATGGGAAAAAACGTCTGTATGAATGTATGTACTTGTACTCAATAGTTTATTTTATTATAAGTTGTTATGTTGATATAAATTACTGCAAAACGAAGGTTTCTGGCTGCTTTCGGTTTGTACAGAAAATGCTTTTCGTTCGATAGATGTCTTATTTTGTGTATACTGTACGTAACTTTATGATATTTTTTTTTACCTAAAATGGAGTCGTTGAAACCAACAATTTGTTTCGGTTTTCCTTTCAAAACAATAATAAAGTTATGAATGAACTTTATTTTCATTTTGGCTTTGACCTCATTAAATGTTTAAAATAGTTAAAGACTCGTCCGTCATTTGAGAGGGTTTTGGAAAGAGTCCGCTAATTTGCGCATATTTTGGGATGACGAAGGTACTTTATAGGTCGGCGAAATATTATTTTATTTCTTCATCAACGAGGACTCCGTAAATTACCGAGGTCACCGGGGATCGAACCCAATGGTACTCGCGTGCTACAGAATTTGAAGCGAGGTAAGCGTCCAGCCGCTGAGGTACAACGATTGCAATGTAAATACATTTCGATGTGTTCTGTTCCTTACAATCAATCGTAAATGGAATGTGTGGGAATACTCAGACTTTAAGAAATCATTGAAAAGGTAAGTGCAACTAAAGCGTAGTTTTTAGTGAAGGTTGATGCGCTGTTATAAAAAACCTACTGTTTTCGTTATGAAATCATATTTTTTGATCAAATGATGATTGCGATAAAAAATAAAAATAAAGGCTAAAGACACACATTCTAAAAATAAATAAAGTTTCATATGATTACATTAGATAAAAAATAACTTATATATGTTTGAATAATTCAAATTAAGATATTATTAATGGGTTTATACAGGGTCTGTCGTAAATAATGGATAACCCGTAAACTGGAGTTGGTCCGGATGTGAAACTGTAAGAAAATCGTATCTTCTTGCCAGGCTTTCTAACCATATCAAAATGGCGTAGCCTTTTATACTTTTTTATAAATTTCGCTACTTTTTTCATTCATTCCGTTGCCATTTCATCAAATTTAGGTATTTCAGTGTGATTTTTTTAGTATTATACTCCTGAAGACGTGTATTATTTAATTTTAGTACAACTTTAGGTGTTTTTAACGTTAAACATTTTCAAAATCGTCATTTTAAGTTCTTTTTTAAACAATTTTTTTCTTAATGTCAACTTTTGATAATTTACTGTGAAAAAAAAAAGTACTGCGCTATAGCTGCCCATGATCTTAATAAATTGTCTAGTATGTCTAGATTCTAAAAAGATATTACAATGTGTACTTTACAAGCAATATTAAGTTACAGGAGCGAGATCAATATTAAGGTCAGAATTTTGATGTTCCAAGTATTTTTATAAATGGTTATAAAACTTTGTCATAATGATTTTATTCTACCAAGATTCTTTACACAAACAATATCGGGCCACTATTAAGGATATTCAGAAGAAAACCAGGTTAATTTAAGTAAAAAAATATTTATCAATAACTTAAACTAAATGCTCGAAGTGCCCTCCGCCGGCAGCAATACATGCTCTACATCGCCTAATAAAAGATCTTTTAATCCGACGCGCATAACCGGCTTCTTCAATTTTACTTGCTGCTACTTGAATGCGCGCACGCAACTCTTCCACAGAACTTATTGCTTCGCTGTACACTTTTTCCTTAATACAGCCCCAGTAAAAAAAGTCCAACGGGTTAAGGTCTGGCGAACGTGGAGGCCATAAAATTGGACCCAATCGCCCAATCCATCTATCTGGATATGTGGTATTTAAATGTTCCCTTACACGAACAGCGTAATGTGCTGGACACCCATCATTTTGTAGCCACATCTCGTTTCTTATCTCCTGTGGAACGTCTTCCAGTAATCCAGGTAAAGTATTTACTAAAAAATCCAAATAAATATCCGCATTTAATATTGCCGGCAACTCAAATGGACCAATGATTTGTCCGTTAATAATTCCAGTCCACAAATTTATTTTTAACTGATACTGCGATCGGTCTTCGCGTATCAATCTTGGGTTTTCAAGTTGCCAGCTGTGTAAATTGTGGAGGTTCAAACACAGCAGCAAGTAACAGAGCAGCAAGTGCTTATCGTGAAAAATATCCAAATCTTCGACATCCTGATTACCGTGTCTTCATTAGAGTGCACAATGCATTTATGGAAGGCCGATTTCCTGGGACCGGCATAGGCGGGGCCAGTGAAGGACGACCTCAACGACACAATGCAGCGGAAGTACTAGAAATAGTCGCAGAAGACCCTGGTACGTCCATAAGTGTTATTTCACGGCGTACCGGTATACCTCAAAAAGATGGATTGGGCGATTGGGTCCAATTTTATGGCCTCCACGTTCGCCAGACCTTAACCCGTTGGACTTTTTTTACTGGGGCTGTATTAAGGAAAAAGTGTACAGCGAAGCAATAAGTTCTGTGGAAGAGTTGCGTGCGCGCATTCAAGTAGCAGCAAGTAAAATTGAAGAAGCCGGTTATGCGCGTCGGATTAAAAGATCTTTTATTAGGCGATGTAGAGCATGTATTGCTGCCGGCGGAGGGCACTTCGAGCATTTATTTTAAGTTATTGATAAATATTTTTTTACTTAAATTAACCTGGTTTTCTTCTGAATATCCTTAATAGTGGCCCGATATTGTTTGTGTAAAGAATCTTGGTAGAATAAAATCATTATGACAAAGTTTTATAACCATTTATAAAAATACTTGGAACATCAAAATTCTGACCTTAATATTGATCTCGCTCCTGTAACTTAATATTGCTTGTAAAGTACACATTGTAATATCTTTTTAGAATCTAGACATACTAGACAATTTATTAAGATCATGGGCAGCTATAGCGCAGTACTTTTTTTTTCACAGTAAATTATCAAAAGTTGACATTAAGAAAAAAATTGTTTAAAAAAGAACTTAAAATGACGATTTTGAAAATGTTTAACGTTAAAAACACCTAAAGTTGTACTAAAATTAAATAATACACGTCTTCAGGAGTATAATACTAAAAAAATCACACTGAAATACCTAAATTTGATGAAATGGCAACGGAATGAATGAAAAAAGTAGCGAAATTTATAAAAAAGTATAAAAGGCTACGCCATTTTGATATGGTTAGAAAGCCTGGCAAGAAGATACGATTTTCTTACAGTTTCACATCCGGACCAACTCCAGTTTACGGGTTATCCATTATTTACGACAGACCCTGTATATAAAGGGACTATAGTTATGTCATTATTTTTCATACACACATAGAGTCACGCCTCTTTCCCATAGGGGTAGGCAGAGACCACATCTTTCCACTTGCTACGATCCTGACACACATCTTTAGCTTCCTCTACTTTCATTAGTGCTTTCATACAAGCTCGTCGGTTGCGGGTACTTTTGACGTGGCCTTTCCTCAAAACGATTTCGATCTGATCGTAATACGTTCGCCTACGTCGACCCTTACCGGCTTGCCCATTCACACTCGCCTCATAAATCTGTTTCGTCAATCTTCTTTCATCCATCCTCTCTACGTGTCCAAACCATCTAAGCATCCCTTTCTTTATCTTTGTCACTACATCTTCTACCACACCGCAACGTTCTCTTATCACGTTGTTTCTTAGTTTGTCCATCAAAGTCACTCCAGCTATACTTCTCAAACTTTTCATTTCAACAGCATTAATCTTATTTTCATGCTTCTTCTGCCAGACCCAACATTCACTACCGTACATAAGTGTGGGGACCAGTACTCCTCTATGTACAGCCAGTCGTCCCTTTTTAGAAACATTCTGGCTGCACATAAAGTTCTGCAGGGCCCCATATAATTTATTTCCTGCCAACGCTCTTCGTTCAATATCACAGTCGTACTTTCCGTCTCTCGAAAATTTTGAACCCAAATAAACAAACTCTTTCACTTGTTCCACTCTTTCTCCTTCAATCAGAACTTTGCAATCCGACATACTTTCTTCTCTTTCAAAAACCATTACTTTCGTCTTATCTACATTAATTTTCATTCCTTTGCTTTGTAGAGCATCATTCATAATATTAACCATCGCCTGCAACTCCTCCTCCGATGATGCTAATATAACCTGATTACCGGCGTATAGGAGGCATTTGACGGTCAGATCATTCATTCTTAATCCAAATGCACTCTCTTTAAGATCTTTCAAGCAATTGTCTATAAATAGGTTAAACAGCCACGGTGAAGCCACACATCCCTGTCTAACACCTTTTTCGATGTTAAACCAGTCTGTGTACGCCCCGTTTACCCTGACACAAGCACTGGAATCCTTGTACAGTGATTTCAGTGCTTGTATCAAGCTGCCGTTCACCCCATATATAGACAATGTCGACCACAGTTCATTCCTCACCACTCTGTCATAAGCCTTTTCCAAGTCTACAAATGCGCAATAGACCTTTTGACTTTGAGCCAAGAATTTTTCGGCTATGCTTCGTAAGGAAAAGACCTGATTCATGCATTTCAATGACTTATCATATCTTTTGTTAGATAATCAGATATGTATGACCGATGATTTTAGGACGAAATTAACCGATAGTCGCTTCATGAAAGCCTTGGCACCGATATTGTAATACGGTTCAAAGTCAGCCTTAGGTTAGTGTATAAATAAACATCTTTGAACGAGTATGGTTTTAATTAGACTTATGCATTGTCGTCCGATATCGTTTGTTTTTCTTCATATCTTGAAAAAAAATATTCCTAACCCATACTAATAATATGAACTAGCCTTCGCCCGCGTGAATATAGGAAAATCGAAAGAGTTCCCACGTGATTTTTCAAAAAACTACAAATGAACGTCGAAAGTCAGGCATCAGCTGTTAGTAATAATTTTATTTACGTCACTTTAATTTTTTTTAAATACGTTTTTCTGGATCGCATTGTGGAGAATAATTATTTATTAATTATTACACAATAAAAATAATTTATTGTATTTTGCTTCTCCAAAAATTCAATGAAGACGACGGTCCATTAAATATGTATATCGCTAAGAGGTATGGTTGACGAACCATACTTTGAAGTAAATTATTATACTTAATTTGACGTAAAGTTTTAAACTTGTACTGTTGGTTTGTACTTGTTGTACAAAGCAAAATAATGGATATAAAATCAAAGACGCCAATTTCAAACACACCTGCAAGCTTACTTTCGAACTCAATAACAATTCCGATCTAATGTCAATATCAATCCAATTGAATCTTAATATTGAGAAATGAGAGTACTCTTGAAATCATTGGATTGAAATCGGAATTGCGTTAATATCAGCGATATATCGTTTTTATCAAAAGTTCTACCTCGAATTCATCTGATGCTAAATGACGCCTTGGTCCAAGATGCTTCAACTAAAGAGAAGCCTATTCACGTTTACTTTGAAGAGCCTTGAAGAGCCTTCTGCTTTTCGTTGTGGGGAGTATTTTTTAGGGACCAAGGAAAGTCCACAATCAAACAATAGAACTCTTTCGGGCAATTTTGTTTTGTAAAGGAGAAAAAACTGTAGGTAAAAAAATATAATAACTCTGTTGCGTAAATCAGAGATCCAGAAACAAAGCAATCTACATTTAGCGACAATAACTTTAATATCTTCATTTTTCATTGAGCATAGATGTTGGTGGGCAACAGTGGCTACTTAACATCAGGTTTGCTGCGTGTCTTCTAAACTAAAAAAGTTACCTTCAGTTAATCATATCCGTAATTCGCAATTCTGGTATTGCGGGTCAGTTCATGGGCGCGGTGATCACTCACCATCAGTTGAGCGGCTTGCTCGCCTCTTCTATAAAAAAAGAAAGTTAACTAGAACGAAATTAACTAGAACTTTTATAATTCGATACTATTGACCAATTATTTCTTATTAATTTATTTATATTCTTTATTGCAAACTTTATATGTAAAAAAAATGACAAAAAAGTAAATTGGAAAAAATTATACACTAAGAGAGCAATGGGCGGTAAGGTAAGTAAAAGTTTTACTTATGCTACTACTACTACTTTACATATAAAAAGTGTATATTTCAGTTATATCTGAAATGACGTCAAAGAAAGACTTCTACAAAGAAAACGTTAGGTGGAAAACAGATTTATGTTACTTGAAAAGAGAGCTTTTATGCACAGACACGTCCTTCCACTCACTTGAATATTTAGCGTAGGCGATACGAGCAAGCGAAGTATTTGACGGTGTATGTGTATTCTTAGGTAAATGCTTTCTTGCAAATAAGACATATGTATTTAAATAGGTTTACATAAGATTTCACCTTGTCTAAAAGTTGTTATGTGTTTAATTATTTGTGACATGTTCTCATGGCTTTAAGTCTTATATGGTATACAATTATGTTCCTTCTATAAATGCCATTCTATTATATCCCGTGAGTGTCGTTGGGTCAACTAAAGGAAATAGCTGGATAATGTTATGGCTTCAGAATGATAACAGAATAAACATCTCAAATATGCAAGACTTAGATTTTCAAGACCATTGACGGGCAGCATCGTCTAAGGTGTGGGGTGTCGGATACTGTGATCGCAAATCCGGCAGAAGCCTTTGTCCCATAATTGGAAGTTTTACAGGATGTTAAAGATATATTTAATAATAATAATATAGTATATATTATTATTATTAAATATATCTTAATCAAAACTCCAACTTCAAGGCAGCAGAAAATCATTAAACTCTAAACAGATTTTCTCATGGATACGATCATCAGAACTTGACCAAAATTATATGGGACCACCCTTACGATACCCTTTAATAAATTGAAATCAGTTTATAAACAAAGAAGTTGTGCAAGAACATAGACTGTAAAAAACAGACGAATGAAGAAGCTCCTCCTTTTTTGAAGGCAGTTAAAACTTATCAATTGATTTTGTTTTAGTTAAGAAAATGACGAGACGTGCAAAAGTTTAGCTGATGGTAACCGCAACGTCTGCCAATGACAAATGCTGTCGTTGAACTAACTGTTGTCAGTAACATTATAATATTGCGTGAGGACAGTTAGTTATATCGATTCTGTGATTGTATTGTGACGGTCGCAACATTTGCTGAATTAACAATGGCTAATATATTTCTAAGGTTTCTTAACTGCTATATGCTATCAACAGTACATCCGTAATTAGTTTATAACAAAATGCTATAAGTATACCTGATTCTTTGTTACATGTGATAACGTTTTTTTTTTATTGGATAAAGTGATGAAACGAGCAAAACGTTCACCTGCTGGTAACGTCTGCCCATAACAAATGCTGTGTCACCCAGAACATATCTGTGTGACGACACTACACTGCGACCCTGAGACATCAGTTCCTAAGTCTCCTAAGCCAAGTGATTACGCTGGCTCTCAGTGCCCTTCAAACCGAACATAGTATTGTTTGCACAGTACGGCTACATGGCAGAATAACTGGGAACATGTTCATAGAGTTATGTGATGAGTATTTCTTTTAAAGTTCGGCTATGAATGACAAAAAATGGAGAAAGATTTAGACCGTGTCGAAAAAAATACAAAAAAAGACTACTTTTGGCAGCAAAGAAAATAAATATTTATTACGGTTGTTTATTTACTTGTACTTGTCGTTGTATTTTTACAAGCTTTTATATAACTTGCAATGTTTGTATGGTTGTTTAGGTTAAAATTTGCAACAGAATTTTCAACCAGATCTCGTATCCCGAATATTCTGAAATTTTATATTCATTCATGAACCTGATGACAATGCAATATTATGGTGAGCTGGCCCTAGTGCTGCTGCCAGGGGCACCTGCAGATCACTCAACTCTTCAAAACCTTACAGAAGCCATATCGTGTTTACGCTCCTTACATTTGTCTTGACAAGTACTATAGCTATATATATGGCAACATTAGAACTCCACTACTGGACGTAGACCCCAAAGTTTGTAACACAAATATGACTTTTGTTTAAAGTTTATTACACAATAGCTTTATTTCATACTCTGTTCGCAAAAAGTATTGTATTACAGATGCATGCATTTCATAACCTGAAAATGTTAAATTATGCGCGCCACTATTAATACAAAACCAGTTTTGACTAAGTTAATCCCGTCACTTATAAGACATGATTGACCGCCACGCGTAACGCATTTGAATAAATTGACTAACTATGTTAAAAAAATCGAATATTTTTGTCGATGCTTGGCCAGCCTGTTTGACCAATCAATGACGTCAAAATTCACTTTTGTTTAGTATTTATGGATAGTTGTAAATTGTGTGCTGATATCAAAAAAAAAAAATATATATTTATTACATTGCTATCGTTCTGTCTTTTAGCAGAAAAGTTTACTACTTAAACGGGATGTCCGTTCAGCGATTAATTTACTCCATAGCTCCTTGAAAAATGTGGCTCGCACGTTACCATTTATGACAAAAAATTTGCAGATTTCGGCATTTTCCATAATTCTTTGTTAAAATTCGTAAATTTCTGGCGTAGTTATGCTAAGGCTGGAAGGAAAAGGATGTTTAAAGGCAAAAATGGTCCTTATTATTATGTCTTTTTTGACTGTAATAGAAAGCTAAACTACCAAAAAGTCCTTTAGAAAACTTTGTGACTAGATCTTTCAAGTCTTAACAAATATGAGTGTTTTTATTTAATTAAAAACTACTTTGTTTATAAGAAACGTGGTTACATGTCGCACCATTATTGATTGTTTCGTTTCCAACTTGTTTGAATAATGAATTAATTTAATTATTGTCATGGCGACCTCGTGATATAACATTAAACATAGCTCAAATAAATCGAGTTATGTAAGTTTTGGTCTTATATTCAGCAGTGGACTTGTGATGGGCAGGACAAGTATGTCGGAGGCGTTAGCTAACGCACTCTTAGCGGCCCAGGCGGAGCAACCGGAATTACTCCGGTCGCTATTAACCGCTCTGCCGTCAGTAGCCTCAGCTTTTGAGGCGCTATCTAGGCCCCCCTCTAGGGCCTCGTCCTCGGGCTCCGAAATGGAGTTCGATTCTCCCTCGGCACTATCGCATATATTATATATAATACAAAAAAGAAGCGCAAGAAGCGCGCCTCACCGACGCCCGATAGCCACGCCAAAGCTGCCAAAGCCAGTGATAGCACGCCTATCCCGCAACCGCAGGTCGCCCCTGTAGCCTCCCAAGAGACCCCCGCTGCTTCACAGCAGGCCCCCGCTGCTTCACAGCAGGCCCCCGCTGCTTCACAGCAGGCCCCCGCTGCCCCGCGCAATCCTTCGCAGTTCGCTGCACACTCTCGGCGGCCACCGCCTATCTTCATTCGGGCTCTGGACAGATGGCAAGAGCTCACATCGGCCATGTCCAGGTTAAAATATACTGCCGTTTCTACCTCAAACGGCATTAAATTACAGGTGGAGACCACTGAGGTCTACCGCCAGGTAACACGTTACCTGTCGGAAAAAGGTGTATACTTCCACACATACACTCCAGCCGATGAGCGGCAACTAAGGGTGGTTCTCAAGAACCTACCCAAGGAAATCAGCGCGGAAGAGGTCAAAAAAGACCTCATCGCGCAAAACCTCCTCGTCGTCGCTGTACACCGCATGTACAGCGGGTGCACTAAGGTGCCCTATAACATGGTGCTAGTCGCACTTGACCGCTCCCCGGCAGGGAAGCAGATATTTAATCTGCGGACCTGCTGCAACCTTTCGGGGCTCTCAGTTGAGGCCCCACACAAAAACGGCCCTCCCGGCCAATGCCATAAGTGCCAATTGTACGGCCACTCAGCAAGAAATTGCTACGCCCGCCCCAGGTGCGTCAAGTGCCTAGGCTATCACGCCACAGCAGACTGTCCTCGTCCAAAGGACAAAGCTCTGTTAGCCTCCTTCGGCCCGCCTGCCTGCGTTCTATGTAACGCAGAAGGTCACACGGCCAACTACCTCGGCTGCCCGAAGGCCCCAAAACTTAAAAGGCCTGCGGCTAAACAGGCCCAAACACAAAGGTACATAGTACCTCCCCCACCACCTTCTGTATGGAGGCCACTTCCGACCCGCGCAACTTCAAACGCGCCTCCTCCGGTCGCGATCACGCGGAACATACCGGCACCTTCACAGGTCGCACCAGTCGCACCCGTCGCAAGCCGACCGGTCGCAGAGAGCGATCTGGACCTCGTCTGTCGCTTCGCCACCGCTTTCAACGGTGCCGACATTACAGCCCTCGCCACGGCTCTCCGAAACACCAACAATAATCCTAATGAGAGGATCGCCGCGGCGGTGCGGTACCAAAGCGTCATAAACGCTATAGTCAATTTTAGGGCATAAAAATGACTCACAACGGCAGAGAGAAACCGCGCTCCCTAAACGTAGCGTTTTTTAACGCTAACGGCTTAAAAAACCAGCGCGACGAAATCTTCAATTTCGTTCGCGATCACCAAGTCGACGTACTACTCGTGCAAGAGACTTTTTTGAAATTGCAAATTACAACATCATTCGGAACGATAGAGTTACCGCTGCGAAAGGCGGCACTCTTATCTACTACAAAAAGTCCTTGCACTGCGTACCAGTCGTCACACCGCCACTCAGCCATCTTGAAGCATCGGTCTGTCAGCTAGCCATGACCGGCCACTCCCCCATTACTATCGCGTCTGTCTACTTACCATGTAGAAATGACGCCAAAATCACACGCAGCGACTTCGAAGCACTTCTCTCCCTCGGGAGCTCAACTATCCTTGCCGGTGACTTTAATAGCAAGCACACCCGGTGGAACTCAATAACAACCAACCCGCGTGGGGTGGCCCTAGACTCGCTAGTCGACCTCCTCGACTTCGACGTCCTGGCGCCTACAATACCGACCCACTTCCCGCATACACTGGGACACACGCCGGATGTGCTTGACATAGCCATCCTTAGCAACATAAATCTCGCCATCCGCGATATAGAGGTGATCCACGAACTAACATCTGATCACCGCCCCGTTCTACTTCGGCTAGGACCTTCCGTCCAAGCCTCACCACCCAAAAAAACAGTAGTCGACTGGCAAAAGCTAGCCGAAAAACTTAAGCAAACTTCTCCGCACCTTGATGCGATTCCATCCACCATCAATTCAGTCAGTGACACGAACCTTGCGGCTCATGCACTCACTAGGCACATCCAAACTGTCGTCGAGGATTCCTCGAGACAGGTCCCAGTGGCGGACGACCACCGCTGGATCCTGCCTAACGACATTAGAGACCTAATGAGGCGCAAGAACGCAGCCACTCGCGCTCACGACATATCCTACCGTCAGCAATAGAACAACACTACGCACCCTGCAACGTGAGGTCCGAATACGTATGCAGGAGCTCAGAAACGATCGGTGGGATAACAGTCTCATTAACATCGAACCGTCTCACCTCGCCTTCTGGCGACTTCCGAAATCACTAAAAGGAGGCACATCCCGTTCAATGCCCCCTTTAGTACGACCCAACCAACCGCCTGCCTTCCTAGACGAAGAAAAGGCAGAATGTCTAGCTGACAGCCTAAAATCTCAATGCTCCCCAAGCACCTTACCGGTCGACTCCGCCCACGTCGCGTTAGTCGACAGCGAGGTCGATCGGAAGGCTTCTCAACCGCACCGCGATTCCATACCGCCGGTTAACAGCTCCGAAGTAGAGTCTATTATTAAAAACCTCCGTCCGAGGAAATCTCCCGGTCCCGATGGTATCACTAACAAAGTAGTTAAGCTCCTGCCTACTACCATCATTCAGCTATTGGTATTAATCTACAACGCAGCTCTGGCCAACGCAATCTTTCCGAACACCTGGAAAGAAGCAGAGGTCGTAGGGATTCTAAAGCCCTCTAAACACCCGTCCGATCCCACCGCATATCGGCCTATAAGCCTCCTCAAGGCCTTAGGCAAGATATACGAACGCCTACTTCTCGCCCGCTTAAGAGAATTCATGCAGTCTCGAGGGATCCCCATCCACGAGCAGTTTGGATTCCGTGCCAAACACTCATGTACCCAGCAGGTGCACCGCATAACGGAGCACATTCAATCCCGCTTCATACGCGGGCTTCATACCGGAGCGCTCTTCTTCGACGTGGCGAAAGCGTTCGACAAGGTCTGGCACAACGGGCTCATATACAAGTTATATGGACTCGGTGTGCCAGATCGCCTCGTACTCATCATACGAGATTTCTTACGCAGTCGAACCTTCCGCTACCGCGTCGAGGGGGTGCGATCCGAATCACATCCCATCCTAGCCGGCGTACCACAAGGCTCAGTCCTAGGTCCCGTGCTCTACACCCTTTTCACGAACGACATACCGCACACCAGCGGCGTCGAACTCGCCCTATTCGCAGATGATACCTGCCTATATGTGTCTGGACGTAATCCAGACACTATCTCTAAACGCCTCCAATCCGCAGCCCGAACCCTCGGGAACTGGTTTCGGAAATGGAGGATCGAGGTCAACCCAATCAAAAGTGCAGCCATGTACTTCTCGCGGCGCATAACGCAGCATCTCCCCACCATAGAGTTATTCGATCGTCCAATCCCCTGGGAAAAGACAGTCAAATACTTAGGCGTCCTATTAGACTCGAGACTCAGCTTCGGTCCACATATTAACCGAGTAAGGAACCGAGCGGCGTTCGTCCTCGGTCGATTACATCCGTTACTAAATAAAAATAGCAAAATGTCCCTACGTAATAAAATTACACTTTACAAAGCCTGTATACGGCCAATTATGACATACGCAAGCCCCGTATTTGCGCATGCCTCCCCGCGTCAAATTCACCGACTTCAGGTAATACAAAATCGATTCATGCGTAAAGCCACGGGAGCACCGTGGTTCGTGCGTAATGCTAACCTTCATATCGATTTAGGGCTTCCTACCATAGCCCAATATCTAAAGTTGGCCTCTCGCCGATACTTCGACTCTGCCGCCACGCACCCCAACCCACTGGTTGTCAGTGCCGCCACTTACAACCCCCTCGCGATACACCAAAACTCGACCCGCGGAAAAAGGAGACCGAGGCACGTCCTCGAGGACCCTGACGACGCGACCACTATTGCCCAAGCGCTCTACTCAACACTACACAAACACCCATTATCACCATCATACCGCCCCCGCCGTCGGCGTGGGCGTATCAGACAAAGTTATTCGCGATACCGCCGCATCTCAAGCCGGTTCTCCCCTAGCAGTAGTGTCATAAACAGAAGCGTCGCTGGAGTTTCTGCGCCATTTCTTCTCCAGCGGAAACGCATTCCGAATTGGTGGTAAACTTATCTAATAATAATCATGGTATTAATAATTATAGTAGTAGTAATATTGCCCTCCCGATTGCAGTAACTGACCGAGCCGAGACCGGCCCCCTTGGGCACCCTCGAGTCTGTTACTCTCGCGAACAGGATGACGGTCCAAGCCGAGGTCCCCTCTCGGGGGCCCTTGCGCCAGTCATCCATAAATAAAGGTTTCGGCTAAGCGCCCTCAGCGCTATGCCACCTTTCAATCCGGCGAAGCTGTAAAAGCCTTCGGGCTAACAGTGACCATCAATCCTAAAAAAAAAAAAAAATTGTGATGGGCAGAAATGGAGATGATGATGAAGTTTCGATTGAATAACCTTAATATAAATCGCTCCATTAAGTGTGTGACGTAACGATTTATGCATATTTAATTAAATATGATGATAATTGTTTTTGACTTTTTGTAAGATTTTCTTGTTTCCCTTATATCTTTAAATAAGTGGTAGTAAGATTCCTATGCAGGAATCAGTCTAGGTAGGTACCACCCCAGGGTCAGTTATTCTCCCGTGAAGCAGTAGTATGCAAACATTACTGTTTCGGTCTGAAGGGCACTGAGAGCTAGTGTAATCACTGGGCATATGAGACTTAAGAACTGATGTCTCAGGGTGACAGGCGCAGTGTGGTGTCTCACAGAAATGTTCTGGCTGACTGAGGATTTGTTATGTTCAGACGTTGCATTTATCATCAGGTGAACGTTTTGCTAGTTTCACTTTCACGATGATATAATTTAACATACTAGTTAAATCACACACTAATTAAGGTACGAGTAATCATTCTAAATGTTATGTAAATAAACGCTACAAATGTAAGACGCAGATATAATTTCCATCAATTTAAAAAAAAGAAGTAGCGTCAAATGCAGGCTGCGCTGTTTCCGGTGTAGCGCGCATTTTCCCGCAGGCAGATGCGTCGCCGTGTAATCTCATTGTACCCGTCTCGTCTACCCCCGCGTTGACGTCCAATCGCTTCGGGTAGGTACGATTGTACCATGAAATATAAACATGAATATATGTCGTATATACTTTAAAACGATGATTGTCTTAAAGCTTCTCGAAGATCCTTTAAAATTCCTCCTTTGATAATCGTCCTTCTATGGATTATTTCCCAGGATTTCTGTGCCAAATTTCGTCAATATCGGTTCAGTGGTTTAACCTTGAAAAGGTAACAAACAGACAGAGGGACAGTGAGAGTTACATTCGCGTTTATAATATTAGTATGGATTTCCTTGCACAATAAAAAAACACTATATAAAACTGTAAGTATATATGGAAAACAAACTACAATTTTTCACTTTTACACTATTTTGCTGTGAGTTTGCTTTATATTTATATTTTAAATATGACCTTAATACAAATTTGTCCGGTCTATAAATTTGACTATAGGTCACAGTCCGGATGTCTCACTGTCGACCTACGAGTATGCTGGCTTTTGACTCGTGCACTGGCAAGTTGTCGCTACTTAGTTGCGTAAAGAGTTCCTTTATTGAAACAGTGCCAGAGCTCCACCTGTCAATAGTGCACTTTGAGTTGATGAAATTGGCTTTGGTCCAAAAAGATAGCGAACCATTTACGCCATATGTCTGATTAAATCGTCAGACTTCAACTATGGTGTTCTACTATGGATTACACCATAATTCATTCAGATATACTATGTTGATAAGCTCTATGAAGAACAGCAGACCAGGAGGTCTATTGTATAACTCTCGTAGGTTTCGGGATCGGTTTTATTTGATCCCGATGAACCAATGAATGAGGTTCAAACGCTAACGCTAAAACCGATCGCGAAACTTACCAGAGTTACACAAAAGACGTCCGATATGGACTGATACAGTAATGACGGTGTTTAAAAAAATATGATCTAGGTGGTCAAATGCTTTAATTCTTTTGTTATCAGATGTTGAATAATTCTAAAATATATTACGCAAACCGGTGCATACTTTCTAGACTTAAATACCTCACCTTAACGTTACTTTTCATTTCAAGCGTGCCTTTTTATCTCACCCATATTAAGTAGATGTAACATGATGAAACTAATTAGAAAATTAAAATTTAAAAATGTAATTTCTTTCTTAGGAAAGTGCGTAGGTACACAATAAAATAGAATACGTTTATTCATGATGAACAAATGATAGCAAGTGAGCAAAGTGAAATATCGTGAAATTATAATATTTTGGTTCCATATCTTACTACGGCAACTAAAGTATTATCCGAAACTTACTTGCAGTAACACTCAATGCGGAAAACATTGTTTTTGAATACGTTTAGAATTCTGGTTTTAATTTTGTTAATGTTTTTGTTTTTGCCGGCCAAGGCCAACGGTATTTTAAATCTTCTCGTGTTCAAGTTTACTTTGTTTAATTCAGACCAAACTGAGTATAATGTTTTGTTACTCACACTAATACTAGTTTCCCTCCCTTGACGTATGAGTCAGAATGACGACAACCGTGCTTACGTATCTTGTGCATATAGCTGTGCATAAATTTGGAAATGAAAAACAATATTAAAGACATTTATTTATTATGCGATTATAAACCTTTATGATGATGTCACTCAACAGCATTGGAATTTTATATACTTAGTACGAACCCTGCAACAAAGAGATGCAATATATTTAGTAGTATCGGTAGTATTTGCAATGCGTTCTTTGTAAAACAAATGTCTTTATACCAGTGTGCGACGTAGATCGCGTATTCTAATCAGATATATTTAATTCGAAATTTGTATGCACCATCACGTGAAGCCTAATTTTGGAGATGCTCCATACGTCCGGCGGTGACAGAGAACACGGTGCGTCCTTCCTCACACATCCTGTTTTTACGTCGCATATCAGTCGGCCACACGCCGACAGTACCGTTAGCGTATTTGCACATCATGACTGAACTCTTCGAGTTTAGTGTCCCGCTTCCTATGCACTCATAAATTTTAGAACAAATCTACTGGATTATTTTGACCACAACTTCTAACTTTGATGATAGATAACTTCATTTAGACGATTTATCTGTATCAAATTATCATTTAATGTATTTAAGAAAATGTACTATGTACCTAACATAGTCATTGTTTTTACAGTTACTCGTAAATTAAAGATACGTCGTTAATTTAAAGGTTGTGTTGTGCATGCGAAGTTTATGTCCCATTGTGAGTCAACGTTTAAAAAAAATAGAATTATTTACTGCTGCTACTGAGCTGATATGGACCATGGGGACCACGGAGACGTCTAGGACACTAGGATAATTTGATGTGGCTAAGAATTTTTTACGTATTTGATGATTTATCCGACTGATTATTTAATTTCGCATAACTATCAAGTAAGATATCAAACATTTTGATTTATTTTTTTTAAGCTGTATATACAATTTTTCTCTGAATATATGAACTTTAAATTTAAAAATGTGAAATATATTCACTTCGACTTGATATATTGTGTCGCCATCTAGCTTTAAATAGTGGTACCATTAGGGCCAGTTAGTACAGTAAATAATTATTGGTATGATCGTTACGCGATAGATGTCTCTTTTCTATTAATCGTCGGTGTCACTTATTGAGTTTCTATTTGACGCTAGATGGCGCTTCTCGTTGACCAGTAATTTACCCGTTTTTGTATATATATATATACAGTAATATAAGATCACATATACACTGAACTTTGCCTGCCGGTTTAATACTAAGTGTGTCTTTTAGGAATTATCTTTTATCTCTATCATTTATCTTTACAATATCAAACAAATAACAAAATAATCCTATCCGATAGGTGTCCGGCAGAGTAGAATAGCACTTACCTCTTTCCTACCGAGGTGTAAGAAGGGACTAAGGTATTATAGAGACAGCCTTTATTCGGGCAGTATAATACCATAATATGCAATGCTGTCACTATACAGCTCGTGGGAATTAAACGGGGAGAAAGAATATTTGGACTCGTACCAAAATGGCGGCGACGTGGTTAGCCGCCCGTTTACTCGGGGGGTGAAGAGTAGGCTACGGGTGTGGTCTCTGCCTACCACTTATATGGAAAAAAGGCGTGACTGTATGTATATATGTATAATCCTATCATACACATAAAATAGAAGTTTCTGTCCGCGATTACTGAGTTTTTGCGTTTCAAATCCTTTTTACTGTTGTACTTGGGTTCAAAGTTTACGAGAGACTTAAAATAAGACCGTGATATTGATCGAAGAGTGTTGATAGGAAGTCAAGTGAGGTCCTGCATAACTTTATGTGTAGCCAGAATGTATCTAAAAGGCACGACTGGCTGTACATGGAGAAGTACTGCTCGCCACATTTATGTATGGTAGTGAATGTTGTGTCTGGCAGAAGGAGCATTAAAGTAAGATTAATGTTGTGGAAATGAGAAGTTTGAGAAGTATATCTGGAGTGACTTGAGTGAGTGGTCAATAAAGTGAGGAACAGCGTGTTAAGGGAACGTTGTGTTGTGATAAAAGATGTAGTGATAAAGATAGAGAAAGGGATGCTTAGATGGTTTGGACATGTAGAGAGGATGGATGAAAGAAGATTGACGAATATAGGTCTATGAGGCGAGTGTGATTGGGCAAGTCGGTAAGGGTCGACGTAGGCGCCCTTATTACGATGAGATCGAAATCGTTTTAAGTAAAGGCCACGTCAAAAGTACCCGAAACCGATGAGCATGTATGAAAACGATCATGACAGTAGATGAAGCGAAATATGTGTGTCAGGTTCGTAGCAAGTGGAAAGATGTTGTCTCTGCCTACGCCAAAGGGAACGTGGCGTATGTATGATAAAATCTGTTTATCTCACATGCATTAACTTAAACATTGCTGAACGATTTAACAAGAAATATGCATACATTTCCGCTGCCGTTTGGTGGCGGCGTAAGACAAACTATCAACCCATCTCATCCCGTGGGTTTCGTAAAAGTCGACACAAGAAAATTTGAAACCAGGAGATGGGCAGCAACATCTTCCTGGGACATCTGAATAAATAACCTGCGGCTGCCAACCCGCCTGCCAAGTGTAGCAACTATGGCAAAGTCCCCTCCTAAATGGCAGCTACAAACTTGTGGCAATCTATAGGAAAGGCCTATGTTCAGCAGTGAATTAGTGATAGGATATTCGACAACGTCTAGACAGTGTCGCTACAGTGTATAGAGGCAGTCAGAGGTTGTAACAATATCTATTAATTTATTTATTTATTTCTGATTAAAATCGTCCTTAACATTATTATTATAAACAATAAATTATTATAATAAAAATTAAAAGTGAAAATAATTTTGAAATGACTATTATTCGCTGAATCATTCAATAAGGTAAATGGTACTTACAGGAGCCCCACAGTGTCGGAGATATAAGCTTTCTAAAGTCGGAAGACGTGGTTACATAGACACCATGAAAATAAGAAGATTGCGTACTAACGCATAGCGACGCGGCAACCCTTCCACATAGGTCCCATACTGCTGTGTCGCCTCGCACTACCACACAATTGCTTTGTCTACACCAGGGATTCTGAAAGTCGAACCCTCCTTGTCGACCCTTTGGGATAGAAATCGGTAATCCAGGGGTCGACATAAACGAAAACTGATTTTTGGTCTAGAATCGATTATAACCCTTTTTTTTTTCAAAAAATAATTTATATTTTATGTACATTACTTTTATAATGAATACATATTACTTAAGTATTTTTACGTAATTTGTATTAATAATTATTAAATACTCTTGATATTTACTGAATTTTATGTTTGATTTTTATGAGAAAATTATTTTGTTGAATTTTGATGAGAAAATTATGGAACTTTACTCACTTAACCAACCGCAAAGTTTTTTTTAATTCGTAAGTATTTTGTATCAATAGGAAAAGAAAACATAGAAATAGGATATTTAAAGTAATTTGGCTATGAAGGGTCTGACGTATCAGTTCACCTTGCCCAAAATAATTCAAATCCCTAATCTAGACGGTTTCGACGCCTCTCTGTATGTATTCTTTCCTCTGTGACGTAATTATATGCATTATCTAATCGTGTACTCGAACGTGTACTTTGACAGATGGCAGATTGACTATTTCTAATATGCAAAACTTAGGTACTCAAACCGGTGACAAGCTACAGTGTCAAAGTGTGAGACGCGTTGTATTGCGATCGTCAACATGCCTACCAAGGCAATTAAGGCAAATACTGATATCTTGCGCATTACATGTCCTACTACGTAGAGCAGTGATTGCGAACTTATGACCCGCGAGTCAGACACTAACTCACGCCCACGAGTTGATTTTTATAAACAGATGTTTTTATATATTACTAGATGCCCGACCGTGGTCTGAAATTCGACCGTAATTCATATTATTTTTTAATTTAAAACTTTATTGAGGCTTGAGTAATTATTGGTTGGTAACATTTTAATACCCGTGCTATTGTTTGGAAAGAAACTACTACATGTTTAACATTGGCAGTATTAATGTAAACAAACAACATACTATTTTGTGATTGACATAGACGGTATTTAATGTATTTCTAACATATTATAATATAAATTTTAGATTCCTCGCTTTTTCTCCATACAAATTTTAACTATGCCAAATCTCACACACTTTTGTGCGCGCAATTTGCTTGAAAAGGGGTACAAAGTTTTCTTTTTGAAGGATGTAATGAGTCCTGTGTGGTAGTTACATGGAAGATATAACGATGGTCAATATATAATATTGAATGATATAATATCAACCACTCGATGGATGCAGGTGGCTAAGGACCGTGTTTTGTGGCAATCTATGGGGGAGGTCTATGTTCAACAGTGGACTGGAATAGGCTGAAATGATGGCGATGATGAATCAACCGCTATGCTATTATTTCTACCATAAAGAGTTTTCTTCTTAAAGAATTGCTTAATTTCTTTACAATACATTCAATTTATTCAAGAAAGTTGTGTTTAATTACACGAATTAGAAAAAAAATATTAGTTACATCACTGACAATTAATCATTCAGATCAACGGTTAAATAACAAACTGGTTGTATTGGGTTATTGAGCAAACCCACTGGGTAATTGTTTATCGACATCGACATTTTTATGAAGGAACGTTAAAATTTCAAATTAAAAGCTTAAATCTACATAATGTAAAGTTTCAAAAAGGTATATATTTCAGTAGCTTTTCTAACATTATCAAAATCAGTCATGCTTGTGACTTGTCGCGAAGGTATTTGTTTGAATTCTATTTGTATCATACTTGTGAACAGGTGCTGTGGGTAGAGGCTGATCTGCTCGAGTTTGCAATGTACTTATATATTTATTATTGAATCGTGTCCAAAATTATAACATGTAGCGTGCATTGGTTTTTTTTGAGATTCTTTGTAAATTAATTAATAATGTAATTATGACTATTACATAAAAAATAAATTGTAATAAAATGACGTTTGACAATCGAAATTTATATTTCTTACGTCGACGTAAAGAATTTTCATTTTATTTAATTTTATGAAAAAATTGTTAATTGCAATTTTAAGTGCTGATTTACCACGTGCTCGGCGGTGAAGGAAAACATCGTGAGGAAACCTGCATGTCTGAGGAATAAAAAATATTTCGAAGACATGTGAAGTCCGCCAACCCGCATTGGAGCAGCGTGGCGGATTCTTCCTAGCTCCAAAACCCTCTCAGAAATGAGAGGAGGCCTGTGCTCAGTAGTGGGACATTTATAGGCTGAAACTTTACTTACTTTTAATTTTATGAATGTTATTCATGGCAACACTTGTAAACTTTTTGAAAGGGCTGAAGTAGCATATTTATGTAAAGTTTTATAATTTTTAGATAAGAAGCAATTATTAACAATTAGCTGAAGCTCGTGACTACGTCCGCGTAGATTTATTTGTTTTTTTTGATTTATTTGATTCTGTCTATGTTTATATTTTCATTTAAATTATAGTAACGTAGATCATTTAAATATAACTACTTGCCCCCTATGTATAAAGTGATTGTAAACATATCTGTCAATTAAATTCAGATGTCAATTAAAATCAAAGGGCACAGTGTGGTGTCACACAGAAATTTTCTGGGTGACACAGCATTTGATAATTTGCAGACGTTGCACTTACCATCAGGTGAATATTTTGCTCGTTTTATCACTTTATAAAAATGCCATTTCGATACCATTTCTAAAATGATATTTAATAATAATAGTAAAAAATTAAGCTACTCTGCAATCATATACCAAAAATTCATCTGTAATGAAAAGAAAGCGTTATTTTGTTAACTTCTATTTATCTAACCGATAGGTGTCCGGCACAGTAGAATAGCACCTACCTCTTTCCCACCGAGGTGTCGTAAGGGGCGACTAAGGTATTGTACGGACTATCTTTATTCGTGCAGAATAATACCATAATATTTAATGCTGTGACTATTCTGCTCGTTTGAATACAAGGGGCTAAGTATTTTTGACCCATTTTCTACCCAAAATGGCGGCGACGTGGTTCGCCACCCGCCATGACTCGTTTCCCACGGGGGCGAAAAGTGGGCTACGGGTGTAGTCTCTGCCTACACCTTATGTGGGACAAAGGCGTCACTAAATGCAATAAAATGTATTTATCTGTGACATTTTATTTGGTGTTAGTTACTACTATAGTAGTAATTCTTTTCGTCATTCCATTAATACAACATACAAAACCGTAATATATCCTTTGTTTATATAATACACTCAGCTCGCAATAGTTCACTATCATGAAACTCAAACTCGTTGGCGCCGACCATAAGCTGCAGTATGCAAATACTACTGAACTGAACCGGTCCCCGCTGTTCCTACGATAAGCTTATGCCATGCTAGCGAGATAGCAAATAGATAAAATCACGATCGACTCCATACAAAGTGCCACGAGATCGTGAATGAGGGCGTTGATTCGTTGACACATCCCCTATGTTAAAACGGTTGCGAGTCAACAATGCTAGATAAAAAAACCGAAATTATCCCCCTCTGTACAATAATTCTAACAACAGTCGCAGTATCTAAGAGTGAAACTAGTTTCGGTGGCACAGCTTTATTTTGTTTTGAAATAACTGATGACGTTTATTGTTCGTAAAGTGGGATCCATTTACTGCAACTGCTAGTGGTGCGTGTAGGAATACGATGTAACGGATAGTATTGCAATCTAGTCAATTAAAACAATGTTTGTTGTAATTTATCACAGTTGCACGAAAAGTTGCATTATTCAATTAACATCACTCTAATAACCCAAATCTGTCAAGGAGTAACTAATTTGACGGTTTAATAACAGTTATTTGTCCAGACTGTACTCCGATGTATTAGTTGATCGATGACTATTTTTTTTCTTTATTTTTGTAACCGTCACTAATACTACGCGTAAATTGGCATGAATGTCTTATTTTTTTATTGTATTAAGTGACGAAACAAGCAAAACATTCACCTGATGGGTAAGTGCAGCGTCTGCCCATAATAAATGATGTGTCACCCAGAACATTTCTGTGTGACACCACACTGCGGCCGTCACCCTAAGACATAAGTTCTGAAATTTCATATGCCCAGTCATTACGCTAGCTCTCAGTGACCTTCAAACGGAAACACAGTAATGTTTGCACACTACTGCTTCACTACAGAATAACTGGCCCTGGCATGGCATGTAGACGGATTCCCATTTCTTGTCTAAGTTGCCAAGAGTCCTGTACTGCGCTCTGATCGCGATTACGGCGAATCCCAGGCCCAGGGCTAAATCCAGCAGTGGAATATACGTATGTCTACGGAATACTTCTAAATGTAACTAAAACTGTAGATGGTAGAGGTAGCTTTAGTATTGGACCAGAGTTGGGTAGCATGCCCCGCATGCGACTACAAGTAGTAGTAGCATGGCATGGCAAGTTTACAAGTAGAAGTAAATTCGTTCATTAGTATAGTTAAAACATGTTTATCACTACAAAATACGTTCTTTATGTAGTGTAAAATTCGCCTTTTTATAATAATATTAGAGTTACTGCTATCAAATTTAATTCTGTTGCTAACACAAAATTCGTTGGTTCATGAACGATTCTCAAGGAAATACGAGTATTAAAGGTACAATAATGAACACTTAATAAAGTGACAAATAATTAAATTAATTTCCAATTCATATAGCAATGACGTGTTGCAAATTAACAACGCATGTTGATTTTGACTGCCGCAGAAATATGTGTTTGAGAAAATTTAAAACTTTATCAAATTTAAAAACTTCGCATTAGTTTGATTTCAGTCACACAAAAACTGAGTCATAAATTAGGAGCATAGGACTCCCAATATTTTCTTATTTCATGCAATACTTTCATTCAATTATGCATGGGCAGTAACGGTTTCGATTATTTTAATTAATGTGATGCGCGTGTAATAAGGCGAGATAGCATGCATATGGAGCGGATTTGTTTGTGACACGATGGCGTGGTATATCTCGTGGACGGTAACGGTCCACCGGTGTGTGGCGACCAGCTGTGAGCAGATGAGCGGGTCTCGTCTCTCGTTTGGCGTAAGCAATCGACCTCCGCGCAGTCGCAGCTTGCTCCAGTCGTCCCCGGCGCGACCCGCCACGCGCACCTCTATGTAGCGCCGCATGAAACTTTAATCGAAACGTTCGAATTGAACGAGTGAAGGGAATCGAAGTGACAGAAACGGTGTTGAGTGTCAAGTTCAGTTTTAGTAGGAATGCAGATAGTTATTTATTGAGGTTTTTCTTGTTTTAATGGTGTTTGATTCGGTTGGCGTCGTGTCATTGTTGATAGTAAACGCAATTATCAAGTATTAACATTAGCGAATCAAAAAAAAAATCCAAATAATTTTTCTAAACCCAAATAAATCTAATATCTAATAGAATACTATGCGGATAGTAATTTTATATATAATCTTTTTAGTTTCCACTAGCGATATATTTTATATTAATCGTTTTGTTTTATTTTATTAATAACTAGTATGTTTAATTTATATAATAATTTGAAAAAAACCTTTACATAAAAAAATATTTGTACGAAGTTAGTAATCAGTCTGATCGGAATTTACATTTAACAGTAAATACTCCGTGAAATGACCGTAGGCTTTCGAAATACGGACGTAATAGGTTCCTAATTACTCGGCTATTAAAATAAAAACGATATTTTGTGTATTAAGCCGCTTGGAGACGACCGCAACGATAGTCTACTTTTAAATAAAATTGTGTTTGTTGCTGGTCAGATTCTATTGCAACCATAAACCTGGTTTATAATCATCAATAGTCGATGACACTCTTTGCAGATCTTAATGCAACGGTACGTACGGTTGAATCTCTGGAGCACTTACACAAATCGTTTTGAGTAAAACTGATTTCCCTGCGACTATAATCGCGTCGTGTATTTAAATAATTGAAATGTTTCGTGTTATTGATATTACTAAAACTTTGTAATGTCTGTATGACTTACCGCCGTACAGTTTTCTTTGTTATCACATTACATTATTCTTTTTCTAATTTTTTTCTGTTCCTTATCAATTTGTATCTTCTTACTAAATCTTTTCAATTTCTTTTAATTTTGTTTTTGTATTATGCTTCAAATATATGCTTCATATATATACATACAGTCACGCCTTTATCCCATGTAAGGGGTAGGCAGAGGCCACACACGTAGCCCACTTTTCGTCCCCGCGGGAAATCAGACGTGACGGGTGGCAAACCACCTCGCCGCCATTTTGGTACGAGTCAAAAAAGTCTTACTCCCCATTGCGTTTCATATATATATGCTTCAAAATCGATATTTTAGGCTAATGTCTTATTTATAACAATTATTCTGTAACCATATAAATCGATGGCGTTAATATTTGGTATTTTATTAACAATTGGTAACATAGTTTACAATGCCTCAATAACCAATATTGCATAGTTTTATCTCAATGCAATGTTAAGCACTTAAGTCATTGTAATTTCTAAAGAAAAGTTTAGTATCGAACCAATAGCTAAAGCTATTATATTTAAGAGCGTTCAATTTTAATGGTTCACCCTCTAATACGAGTAGCTTATTCTAAAAATACACGCCGCAATTTGTGTAATGGTAAATGTAGACGCGTTCCTTTCTTCGAGTATACCATATACTTAAGTGCGTGAACCTGCGTAAATTGTCAGTTTGTCATAATTAAGTATTTAAAAAAAAATCTTCTTTATCACTTTCACTTTCACACGTGGTTTTTATTCATGACATAGAGAAGATTATTTTCATATTACTCATTCAAAATAGGTTTTTCTGCCTTCCTCTTCTTCCTGCACCGGTTCGAAAGAAATTCTTTCAGGTCTGGCTAGAACTAGTAAAAACCCAGCTTGTTGTTTTTAAATATACAATAATAAGATAAATTTTACAATGTAGACGCGTCACAACCATCACTCCCTTTTCAGACGTTATTTTCGTTCATATTATTTTTGTAAAATGTCTATTTTTGAAGATTATGTCTAAACGATACACTGGAATTTAGATTTGACTAGTGGTCAGAGTACGTGATTCCTATGCCGCGGGCCTGAGTTCGAATCCCAGCCAGAGCCAATAATTGCAAAGAAAAACTCAAGTTATTGGTTCTCGGATCTGATTCCGTTGTCATTCACCCGTATCTCTGATACTATACTCAAACCAGGAGGACATCATTATGTGTATCATACTTTCGACACTTTGTTCAATTTTTTCGCAAAAGCATTAAAAACATTCTACATTTGATTCTCTTCGTTAGGGAACAAGTATATCAACCTGTATTGTACACATTATCTACTCGTATGTTCGAGAGATGATTTTGTTCTCATTACACTTAATGCTTATCCTTTTTTGATTTTTCGTCATGAAATGGGCAAAGTTGGGAGGAAAAGCTAGTCACAGGTATAATTGTATGTGTTCGATCGTTGACCGTGCTCGGTCGATGTTTTTGTCATGATTGCGTCTGAAGCAACGGAACTGTGGCACGTGTTTGCTCTCTGTGAAATTGTTTGTCAGCTTAAATGTTTGTTTAAATTAATATGTCAAAACGATTTTTTAAGATTCTGTTTTTAACAAACTTGGCAGTAAGCAGTTAATTTTACTCTTTGATTTACATTGCTTATAAATGTTAGGGTAGTTAAGCATATTTATATTATATGTTATACATATAGTTTTAATAACCATTCTTTATTATTTTTAAGAATACTGTATTTGAATATAAGCCGAATTTGGTCTTTATTATAGATATTATTTTACATTTATTTGCTTTACATTGAAGACTCTCCACCTTAGTTAGACTAATTATACTATTTCACAACGTTATTACGATGTAGGTTATCTTGTAGTGTTCTTTCTTTATATTTTTGTCATATGCCTTTAAAATAAGGTTGACATTTCATATTATTATATACTTTGTGCTTGATGTTTGGATATTTGACAATAGTTATTAAAAACTTAGATGATTAAGTCTTTATCGATATACTGGCCACCCCACGGCCAGTTCTTCTGCCGTGAAGCAGTAGTGTGCAAACATTACTGTGCTTCGGTTTGAAGGGCACTGCGAGCTAGCGTAATCACTCAACACAACACAAGAACTCATGTTTTAGGGTGACGGGCGCAGTGTGGTGTAACACAGAAATGTTCTAGGTGACACTGCATTTGATATAGGCAGTAGTGTAATCCAATAAAAAAATCACAACAACTTAAATTACTCGCTAAATATTAATACTACTAAGACTAAAAAAAAGTCATCATCGGAATATGTCAGACATTGAAAGATGGTATTGGTACGTCTACACTGTTAGTAAATAAGGAATTAATTCTTTTAGCTCCTTACGATAAGTACACAAGAAACGCAGCTCTTGATTTCTTTTATGTTTAAAAATTGTACGGATGACTACTCTCCTACTATCATATAATTACAAAAATTCATCTGTTTCATCTATAGTGTGCGTTACTATCAATTGTTTCTCCGACATTCATAGCGCACCTTTGGGTCTTTTTATATATATATATAAAAATTTACCTTTTTTGCAGCAGTCAAGTCTCGGACAGAACTGTTATTATCAAGCCGCTATAACAATTTCAAAGTACTTACATAATAATTGCGTTTCCCGAGCACGACTAGCAGGCATTAACCTTTCACACACTTACGCAAGCTTCCAGTACTTTTGTGAAAAAATTGATTGAACTTAAAAGGCGATATTTAATATATTTTTGTTGGTATTATATGTATTTAGTTTATTATTTAATTAATTGAAATAAATATTATTAAATAATTTTCGAAAGTTACCTAATATGTTGTAGGTAAAGTGAAGCTGTGGTAACTCAAGAGCCGGGCGCTCGCCATTGATTAAAATAATTTCATGGTACGCGAGCGACACGGATATGGGATAGCTATGCAAATTGTTCTACAATTTAAGAGCTTATATGCCACGTGCTCAGCGGTGAAGCAAAACATCGAATGAAGGAAAGGCACACATCCTTAAAATATTTTTATTCCGCAGACATGATAGAATGAAATGAGAGGATCTCTATGCTCAGCAGTAGCATTTTTAGGCTGTTGGTATAATTTGCTTAGCTGTAAAATAATATAATAAAATTACACAGAAAAAATCAACCATTCTACTATTTCATATATATATATATATATATATATATATATATATATATATATATATATATATATATATATATATATATATATATATATTTTAATTATGAAAGACAAATGTGAACAAACTGCACCCGCAGTTATATGGTCCTCGGTCAGGAGACCTTCATCTCGATGAATAATCAAGACTGGTGTTCAACTCTGAGAAATAAAAATATAGTAAAAAAGTAAAAACTGTAGTAAGTGAAACCATACGAAAGTGACATCTGTAAACGGAGTCACCTCTATTATAGTAAGGCCTATGTCCAGTTGAGGACTTCTAATGCAACATTAGAAGTCCTCAACTGGGCTTGTAGTATCTCAAATCAAATCCCACGATCTCAAACATGATGGAGCTGTCTTGCTTAGTTGCTCCTTGTTTAGGAGCTTCTTTGGCCAACTTCCGAATCCATCATCAGACCAGCTCCATGGTACAATGTTATTACATTGTCACCAAAGCTACATAGGCATGTCAAATTTTAGCTCAATCAGATATCGGAAAGTGGGTCAAAATTGTCGTTTGAGCCGGAAAGACATACGAAGAAAGCAATTAAAAACCTTCTAAAAAGAAGAAAGTTACAGATTTCTTTATTAAAATTATATAATTAATATGCTAAATTGAAATAAAAAATTTAATACCTTATTTAACTTAAAATATTGACAATAATTAAAATGTAATAACTACAATTATCATAAAATCCTACTCCTCACTCCGTGCTAAGAATCGGCTGCATTTCCTCTCTGAATGGTTCAGTCTTAATAAAATAGTCCTCTTGTCACTAGCGGTAACGATCAGATGCAGATATAGTTCCTATACAAACTTAATGTAATTAAATTAATTTTATCTCAATAATGAGATAATTTAGTTTTGATACCTTACGTGAACGATTACTTATTTGTCAATACGTTATAGCTTTATATCAGCAACAGTAACAGGAATGCGTTAGAAAAATTATGTTAAGCGCCTATTACAAGAATTAGCGTTCGTACAAGTGATTTGACGTTACATATGTTTTAGTCTATATGCAAAATATCTATAACTAACTATTGTTCAACAGCGTTATTGAGTAGTTGACCTACTTACGTGCACCTGTTTTGTAATTATTTGATAAACAGAAATTTGCCATAGTTCTATTGATAAAACAAATTATGAGTCATTATGATTTAAAATAATATATTTCAAATATACAACAGGTTTTCTTTTGGTAAATGTATACAAAATAATCATTAACGATAACTTTACATCAACCATCGACGTCAACCGAATAACAATATTTTGATAACGTCTAGTTAATCTTATGTGTATTTACATAGGAAATAAGTTCTTGAGAATCAGTGAATGTGCGATGTGGTCATAATCTTTGTGAAAGGTCAGTGATGGTATGGATCTGCGATGCCGGATTGGCGATACAACGTGCTGTCAACGAGCGAGGCGTTCCTCGACGCCGCTGGACCGCCGCGAGATCCGCTGGCCGCCAGCTATCCGCGCCGTGCCGACCGCACGCGACCGCTAAACACCTGTCCGTACACTACAATCTTTCTCGGAACGCGATCACACGTTCCGTATCGCTTGCCAGCACTGCAAAGCGACTCTGGTGACCCATACGCAGATGCCTACTCAGTTGATCGCTCCTCAAACTTAACAGACACTTCAAGCTTTGCACGGTACGAGGACTGTCGTCCACAGATAGACGATGCTCTATCAGAAGAGACCGAACAAGTCTACTCAGACGAAAAAATTTCAGATGGAAACATATCACTACAAGTCCAAAAGGTGCCATACACCTCTAGCGTATTTTACATTTCGGCTAATACGGAAACGTTACATACCGATGTGCAAGGAAATAATCTGTTTCTGGTCGAAGCCTCTGATTCAGATGCTCTATCATCCTGCACTTGCGATAGCTTTGAACGCTGTGAATTCGATTGTAGGGATTTCGAGCCTTTTTCCGATACGTGTTGCTGTGACCCGCTCAGCGATGGAGTTTGTAGTCGAAGTCCAAAAGTAGTCGAATCTCCAGAGGATTTTTGTGAAAAAACAGTCGAAGAAGATGGCGCGTCAGCACGTAGTGATATGGACGGTCTTGATTTGACATTGTTCGAACCGGCGCAAACAGATTTGAACGAATGTGATGATTGTTCTACTGATCGCAACGCGGCAGCGGTGACGGCGTCTCTGTGCGGTGTACTGCATGCCTTACCGGAATCTAGAAATGGTAAGTGGAGTCTAGACTATTTTTAATTAGGTTTAGGACATTCCGGAACCCATAGAGTGATAACATTCAATTATAGCAATTACGAGCGCAGTGAACAACACAGCGGTCGACGTATGGTCGCGCATTGCCAGTTGGATTCGTATCGGATACGAGCAACGGCGTGCGGCAAATTACTATCGCATCAATCACAGTCATTGTCATAGCTGTTGTATTAGATTCATCGACGGTCGCGTTCGACACATAACGTGCCCAACGTTAGCGCTGACTACTGTGTGAATTGATATATAAATGATTGTAGTCTTGATCTTGATATATAAAATTGCAATCTTTTAATAACGTATAATATACGTTGATGGCTTTTATTATTATTAAATTATTAATAAAAGGCTTTAACATGTGGATTAGGCTTTAACAGTAGAATTAGTATGTACTTACCTTGTTGAAATAGGTTCTAAATAATTTTCGTTATTAACTAATATTAATAACAATTGAATGTTCATGGCAGTTAATGTTTGTTACACTTTCGTCAACTGTTTGATAAAGGCCCTAATCTATTCATATCAGTGATCATGATCACGTACGAGGTAAAAGAAGTGAGTAAAATTATTTGAAGAAAGTGCCACTAACTTCCGGAACTATGCGCTTTGTCAGAAATTTTCTGTCACGCACAACCCCTTTGTGGAATCTGCTACCGCCATCGGTTTTAACGGACCGATACGACTTAGTGACCTTCAAGAAAAAAGTCCACTCCTTAAATGGATGTGATCCGAATGCACTTAACCGAACTTTTAATTTAGTTTTGCTCCCCCTGGAGAGAGATGTTGCTATTGATATTTTAGTAAGCTATTTGTACTATTTACAAATGGCATACGAGTATAATGTGCATTCACGGCGTGGTGAGGAAAGTTTTATTTATTTAGGAAGTACAAGATTTTTTTAATGGTAGAAGTAGGTGAGACGTGCACAACGTCCACCTGATGGTAAGTGCAACGTTCTTCCTTAAAAAATGCTGGATTACCAAGAACATTTCTGTATGCGGTGCCCGCAGTGCACCCGTCCGCCTGACACGTCAGTTCTTAAGTCTCACATGTCCAATGACTACATTAGTTCATCTTTTTTGGTTTATATGGAATTAATATAAAAAAAAATTAAAGACGAAAAACATCTGAATCACATGTGGGTGAAGCTTTCACGACTGCGGAAGCGTCACAAGTCTCTTACCGTTACATACTCGCAAGTTTCTAATTACAGCTGGAGATAGAGGGCGATTGTTAGCTTGCATGCAAATCCAATAGATGTCGGACTAGATAGGTGGGCACAAAACCACATGTGTGTCGAATAATCTCTTTTACAAACCTCGCTAACATTTCTAACGGTGTCTCGATTTAATGTGCTAATGGCTATTGTAAGGAGTTATCATAACTCATGTAAATGCAAATTGTGTATTATCCACCTAATTAACTCCGTGTGAACGAAAACGATTATATGATGCCCGTTATCATTTTGATACAACGTGTTATTAAACGCACTTGAATATCTGCCTAATGGTATAAAATGCGGTTTTAATATAAGATGGTGCTTTGATTGCGGGTTTTGTAAACCGACTCTGGTTTTATTCCTATTATAATAACAAGCATAAATAAGTCTCGTGTATTCGTAAGGAATTTTAACGAAAACCCAGCTCTATGCGAAGAACAATGAGGAGAACGATAAAGTACTGTTTATTTCTATCTTTTTAAGAAGTACATCCATCTTGTGGTACGTGATATAACAATGACTAAATTACATGTTAGTGGCTGCAAATAGGCTATATTTTTTTGTTCGGCTAAAACAGAATTGCTATTTCGTGACAATATAATGGTCAGAAACGGAACGGTTCAGTAGGAATGCGCATTCGTACCAGTATTCTTAAAAAAGAATTACGAGTGGCCCTGGCCGTCATGGCCGACCATAACATTTGTATATTATGAAAGTAACAGGGTTAATGTTATGTAAATATTTTATGATGTTTTGTTGCAGTCAAAGATTGTTTGATTTACGGACGGGTAGTTTCGATGTTTTTGTATGCATATTAATTCGGTATTAAAATAATTGATACGCAGCTACTCTCTCACTCGTTTTCCTTTCTCTCCTTACACACATACACATAAACACAATACACAAGACACACACTGCAATTCTTATTTACTTATATTCAAAAACGATGGGGTATCGTTTTTAAAAATATAAGTACACTAGGACAATGTTACAAAATAACGGTCGACTTTACCGGGGAAATATGTACGAGTATGTACTGTGTGCAACACTGTCACACTCGGGAGTTCATTTCGACGAAAATTTGAGTATTAAAGACATTGAATCGCCGCGAAGTATAATTGTTAATGGAATTAAAATTTAGTAAATAACTATATTTAAATTCCAACAACAATTGAAATTTTACATTAATTAAAAAATAATATATTTCTTTCGTTGCCAATTAAATGCATAAAGCGGATTTCACCGTTGAAAAAAACGCGATCAGTTCAAGTTAAACGAAGTTTATGCGTTCAACTGAGTCCAATGCTACAGTTTGCATTTCATCAACATCAAATGGACGCAGGTAGAGCTAAACGCGATTAAAATTCAGAACGTCCAATTTTGAACCTTTAACTTTATATAATTTCGGTGATGTAATTGCTGTTAGCCTTTTTGGCTTTTACAGCTTCATCGGATACTCTTAACTCTTTAAACGCCTTTAGAGAGCTGTCATTGTCCATTGCACAACTATGTAAACCAAAAATTATTTTTATTTCGTATTGCTTATTGTTTGCATACCCATTTAACCTATGTATAAAAACGGGCTGTTTGATGTCGCAAAATACGAAATACATAGAGTTTTTGTTTTAGATTGTGACGATATTTAATGTAAACATCGTTTTACTAAACGCGATCAAAATGGCTGGTAAAATCGGTTAGACGAAAACCGAGATCAAATTATACATTTGAACTCGGATAAGTAAAACGTGGTTTTATTAAACTTGGTTTTCAAAGAGATCTTGTCTTGATCTTATTCTGTTATGAGAATGTTCGCCCGACTGCAAACTTCTCAAAATAAGATTGAAGTTATTCCGCGGTACTGTGCTTGCTTAAATACAAATATAAAACAAAGACAGAAGTGGTATGCTTAAAGACTTGTTGTATTTATAACAACCAAGGTTGTTAATATTTAACGGTTCTATCATATTTTCAGGTGATCATATCGCCATTTGCCGTGGTGGTATGTGGTGACTGTATTATGCATTTCTATAAATTTTCTTTTTTAAAGAAATCTTTAGTGAACTAGCGTGTGTTTATTTTTCTCTATATATACTTTTAATTTAAGACAAAAAGATATAAAAAATAGGAATTTTATCTTTTTATTTTATTGGGTTTTACTGGTGTTAGGATTCCTGTGCAGAAATCCGTTTAAATAGGTACCACCCCAGGTCAGTTATTCTGCCGTAAAGCAGCAGTGTGGAAATATTACAGTGTTTCGGTCTGAAGGCATATGAGACTTAAGAACTGATGTCTCAGGGCGACAGAAATGTTTTGAGAGACACAGCATTTGTTATGTGTAAACGTTTCACTTACTATCAGGTGAACGTTTTGCTGGTCTCGTCACTTTATCGCATAAAAAATGGGACTTAATTTTATACAGTGCGTAAAATATCCCGAGGTAGTCTATTAAAGCTTGCAAATTATTTATTTAATATACATATTATTTCGCAAATATTACTACCAATTATACAGAAATTCCCAGCAGTAAATTGTATGCTGTCAACAACATAGTGTTACCATGCGGTTATTTATCACTTATAGTTTGCATTAAATACAGGTTCTATATGTCAGTTGGGTTATAGCCTTGGTCAGGATGGACTGGACGTGCATCCTGAAGCATATGATGCTCCCGAAGTCGATTATACTTTGTAATGACTCCATCCTTCCTATGGAAAGCATTTTATACATGATTTACATTTGTTCAAAGCGAGGACTTCAATAATTAATGGCATAGACAATGTACTCTAAATGGCTCATTTTTATCAATGACAATTAGTTTTGTACTGATATATATGTAACCATATTATAATGAATAGCCAGTTTGACACTGATACATTTGTGTATTTTTTAAACATTTACAGAAATTTACGATTTGTTTGTCCAAATTATAATGTATAAGTAAATATTCTAAAATTTATTCAATATGGTAATAAACGAGTTTAAGTGCAACACTCAACTCTAATAGTAAAATTTTATATGGCTTGTTTGGCGATATTGTTCGTAAGTTGAAATATAGAACGTATTAGCATAATGTATAGTCACTACTTTCCCTCATTCTGCTCAGTAAAGGAGTGTTCGTGAGGAAAACTAATATTAACAATGAAAAGATGGTATTTAAGAGATTTGAGAAAGTGTTTTGTTGTTCATTTCATAATTTGCTTTTATATTTTTTATCATAATGCTTCTGAAGGAATGTGGTAACTACAAGGAATATAAGAACGTCGACAGGACAGTTACTGCGGTGGTTGCAATTTCTCGTAATGGCCTACAATTTGAGTTCGAAACAATACGCGCACAGTAAGTGTACGGAATTGAGTTTACGGTATCATAATTATGTATAAAAACATGTATTGTTTTTTAATATGTATTATAATTTATATATAATTTGTGTTAAGACTGTTTACAAATTTAGGTATATTTAGATAATGATAATATTGTCTATTAATATTTGATAGCATCGTTTTGAATTAGCTTCATATATTTAAATTACATTTAAAACACGTCATCTGGTGGTAGGATCCCTATGCAACAATCCGTGTAGGTAGGCACGACCCCTGGGCCAATTGTTCTGCCGTGAAGCAGTAGTGTGCATTATTTGTGTGTCACATACTGTCTTAAAAAAACCCACAAAAAGTCCTGAGTTAGTCGACTGAGTATGTAAAATTTTTTCCTTGATGTTTTACGAGTATGTCGGCCACTTCAAGAAAATAAAGTACTATAAGTTATTTTAATCTTACGTTTATATTTATTATATAAGCGCTGCACTCAAACTTCTGTGTTCCGGTCGGTCATCGACTTTTTTGTTTGACAATAAGATCGTGATTTGTGTTAGTGAAATAGGATTATCATTCATGATTTTTTAATTGCAATCTTGCTTACTTCATATTATTACGTACATTTTTCGTTTTAAATACTAGAACCGTTACATAATTGTACTTTTTACGTGAATATAATATGTAGCTCTAAAACTTTTATAAACGTAATAATACTTAATATATAATGTAAATACTTATTACAAAGGTTTGTAAAATGTTTCTTAAAAATTAAAAAATAACAGGCAAGAAAGATTTTTTCAATTAATAAAAACATATTTTTCTGTTGGTTTCAAAAATTTGTTCACTGGTACAACTAGTAATTAGAACATAATTATGTAACATTATTGATAATCTGTTTATTACATATTATTTATCTAAGGTGTTTTTTATCGGTATGTAATATCTCCCTTAATACTGTGTCAAAATAAAATGTTTGATATGCCATTTTGAAGATTATTTTTCCCTCTTATGATAAAAATAAATAAATGTCTTAAAATTTATATTTTCTTCTTAAAAGTATAATTTTTAATTAGGGTTGTTTAATGGAGGCGGGAACAAAAAGCTGAGGCCATGATGATGGTGGCGAGAACAAAACTATCATGCTTGTCAGTCCGGGGTCATAGTTTCGAAACACAAAGTCAAAATTTTTGTTACACACAAATTATTGCTTCCCAGGTCTGGATGGATTTACAACTTCTTATTGTTAACCAGAAGACGACGCTACTCTTGAGACATATCAGAAAGATCTGTTAGATGTTTTTTATTTGCAAATTGCTAAATTTTTCTTTCTTATTATTTCAAATTATAAATCATTACTAACCTTTTAATAAATATATTACCCTTCTAAGTTTAGTCGCTCATGTTAAAGTCTGTTTTTTTTTTTAAAATAAAACACTTAATATCAACAAGTTTAAAAATTACATATCCCTAGTGAGAATTTTTCATTTTTTTTATTTTTTATTAATTCATAATCAAAATATATGACATGATATACTTATTATTTGCTCCCGTTTTATGATAAAGTATACAGACCTAAAACATGGTATTTTATTACCAAAGTTGGGCATTCTTACCCTTCTTGTCCGGTTATGCATTTTTATTCGTAAATGTACTGTGAAATAAATGTATAACTGATATATATATTGCTTGACAATATCGTGATAATGATTGATTGAATGATTGCTGCTGGTGCTCGCAAAGATCACTTACTAAATCATTAGACTTTATTAATCTCGTTAATCAGTATATATCTTGCAAAAAAGATAATATCGAAATGTAACTCAAATTTGCTACATTGTGAAGTAGCCATAACCTAAAATAAAAACGCAAGCATCTTCACGCGCCATAGTTTTGCCTACATAATTCGAAAAGAGATTTTGCCTGACTGGTCTCGCTTTGAACCACTAACATCAGGACGGTGTATTGAAAAAAAGTCCTTCTTTGCAGGGATAGGGAGGTACTACCAAATTTTGTGCGTATCGGTTCCTAGCTATAGAAGCTACAATGCTATGTCGCACTCGTAGACAAGTTGCAACTTACACAAAATGTATGGACATGAAATAAGCCTTCGGCAATAAGTAAGCTTGTCGAGACCTCTAGGCTAGGGTATATGGATGGACGAGTAGACCACACGATCTTTGCGGACTACAGAAACCCTAGAAGCCATTATCAAATTCACTCCATATTGATTTCTTGTTTTTAATTTAAAAAAAAAACTATTCTACAAATATTGTTCCGTAAATAAAGGCGGGTCTAATTGTATTGTAATCACAGTTGTTGTTCAAAGCAATGTGTAGTTCTCAAATATCCAAGTGAAGTACCGTGACGTGGTAACCTACATGCAATATACTAGTGTTAAGTTTCAGAGAGTAGTAATTATACCACGTCGAGGGCTTTATCCCTCGGATCGTGTCACCTACATTTAGATAAGCCTAGTTTTGCAAACTAATATGGCTAGAAATTAAAAGGAGCGGATAAATAGTTTAATAGACATTTTATTACTGAATTTGTTTAGATTTCCATTTCATTTACGATTGATAAAGCTTGAGCTTGATTCACGAAGCTATTAAGGTATACGATTTACGGTTCGAATAACGGATCCTGTTATTTATGATTAAAATAAACAATTAATTTATTAGTGTTGGCGACAGAGAATCAAGATAAAATGTATTTAACTGGTCGAAATATACCTTATTGAAATAAATTAATACACAATTAATATTTATTTTGATTGCATGCAAGCCTTTGAAGAATAAGTGGTTACTTAGTTGACATATCGTTTATTCATTTTCGGTTCACAGAATTTTCTAGAAATTTCATGTTACTAACAAATACATTTGTGCGTGACACATGAAGTGAATGAACAAATTATTACTTAGCTATTGCTAATTGCATAATGAGTGTGCTACTGGCGGATAAAACTTGAATTGGTATTTCAAGTTTTGAGAGGTGCTGTGAGAACCTATGGACACCATAATTGTCGACTTAATTGCTGGCCTACAAATAACTAACGAGTTGACTTATCGCTATCGATAACGTTGGACCAATAAAGCTGCGGCCACATCGTGATCGACACGAAAGTTATATGTGAAATTATGATCTCTTATAAAGAGAATAAAAGGTACCTTGTTAGTAAATTTACGTAGCAAATGTGCATAGGTTTTGGATCGAGTTTTGCGTTTGTATCAATATGTTTTTTCTTATTTTTTGAGACATCGTTGTACAAGACTAACGTTTACATTCTTTTTACCGATGTTCTTACTACCGTCATTTTAGTATTACTAAGTAACTAGTATATAGTATATAGTAGTATTACTAAGTAAGTTTATAACTATATTTTCCTACGTCGTAAATCAGCACTTAAATTCTTTTTATTTTAATAAACTTCTTAAATCGCCTAAATTATCGATTTACCACTTTTCTATCGTTTAATTAACAAACAATATCTAGAATAAAATTATTTAAAACTGAATATATAACTTGTATTTAGGGATTTGTAAGTCCACAACATTCCGGTTTTTATTTAAATATTCTGTAACTCGATAAGACTTGTAAGTCAATGTTACTTAACTTTCACCTCTCAATGACTTCAACTTCTCGCGTTGGATATAAGGTTAATCGTAAAACAAACAGTTTTATGGCAGCTTTCGAGAGGATCACTTACTATTTAGTAAGATTGAAATATCAACATTACTTTAGAAATATTATATGTATACTTGTATCAAATAATGTATTTCACCAAGAATGGTATTTTAACAAATTAATGAATCCCGCGATACATGAATTTGTAGTGTAAATTTTGTGTTAAAAGATCTCTGATCTTTTCTATTTCTAAATATATAAATTCTTCTACTTCCAAATTACATTGCTCAGCGGTAGTGGCTAACTGTGTCGAGAGAATAAACTATGCATTAACGCAAACTTCTATGGCATTTAGAATATGCATTAATCAGCTTCTGGTCATTCGGAATGATGTTGCTGTGGCTCACTGCGGTCAGCCGGATTACGCCAAATATAGTCTTAAAGTAAATGTCAATATAATCCAGCTGCCGGTGAGCCTTGGTATTGCAGCACCTGCAGCATTCGTTCGCTCGATTGGTTCTACTCTTCCGTTCGGTTCTCATAGTTTATAGTAGAATTACCTTCAACCATACAACTTTTAAATACAAATGACCTTCTATATTACAAAAACGTTTAATGTCTTATAATAATCAAAAATTTTTTTTTAATGTTGAAAATTTATTATATCATTAACATTTAATGTGTCTTACGGGTTCAAAATATTTCCGTAACTAAGTAATATTACGTCGGGGAAAAAGTCTTTTTGCATATAGTACTCGTATGTATTAACTTGTAATAAAAGCTCTTTGGCTTGTACTATTTGTATCTGGCTGGTTTTGATGACATTAAACAGGTTACATTTCAAAAAAAGAAACAAATTAGTAAAACGTTGTTTCTAGCTATTGTTTTTCTTTCCATCAAAATAAGTGAATCTAATGAAGAAATTTTTAAATTTTATTACAAAAAAGGAAAAAAATGCTACCCAAGCCGCGAAAAAAATTTGTGACGTGTATGGACCTAATGTAGTATCAGTAAGAGTAGCACAAAGTTGGTTTAAGAGTTTTCAATCTGGAAATTTTAATGTCGAAGATGCACCTTGTGCTAGTCGCCTAGTTACGGATAAAATGGACGCCATTTTTGAAAAAGTGGAGCAAGATCGGCATATCCGTAGTTACGACATAGCTGAAGAACTGGGAATCGACCACAAAACAGTTATGACCGATTTGAAAAAAGCTGGGTACACAAAAATGCTCGATATTTGGGTGCCACACGAGCTCACTGTAAAAAACCTAATTAACTCAGTACTCATTTGCGACTACATATTTAGCCATTCAGCAAAAATTTAAAGAGTGTGGCTGGGAGAGGGTTGGGAGAGGGGAGAAGATTGCCAAAACTACTTGTCACGTGTTATTGCTCAAAATTATTACAGCAACGGGATCATGTCACTACTTTCAAGATGGCAAAAAGTCATCGAACAAAATAGCACATATTTACTGTAGTTAAATGTAAATAAACTTAAAAAAAATGACTTTTCATATATAATGCGAAGAAATTTTTTGTCCAACCTATTATATTTTTTATTATCCTTTAATCTATAAAATAAATATATCTTTTTTATTTTTCTGTAATAACTTTTGTATATAGTTTATTTTATACTTATATTTATGATAAATACTAAAATTCCTCATTACTAAGTTTGTTTATTTTAGTCAGACCATAAATGTATTAATCGCATTTACGAATAGCTTTACGAATATGTCTTCTTAACCGACTTTGTTTACTACCAGAAACTTTACTTTCTACTTCAACAATTTGCCAATATACCATCTCATATATTTTTTACATTCCTCTCAAATATATGCCATGAAAAGTGAAGCTCGTCAAGCTTGAACTGGTGACAATTTCGCGAGCAAAACGGGGGCGTGCAGCGACAGCAGCCGACGAAGCCTTAGAAGCGTTGGATCGCACATAATTTGGCCCAAAAAATTACTGGTGGTAGGATTCTATGCAAGAATTTGTCTAGGTAGGTACCATCCCAGGGCCAGTAATTCTACCGTGAAGCAGTAGTGTGCAAACACTACTGTGTTTCGGTCTGAATGGTACTGTGAGGTAATGTAATTACTGGGATATACCCAGAAGAACTAATGCCTCAAGGTGACGGGCGCAGTGTGGTGCCATACAGCAATATTCTGGGTGACACAGCATCTGTTACGGGCAGACCAATAAAAATGTTTTATTTTAGAGCAATTTAACAGTTAAACGATAATTCTCATTGTAAACGTGCTAAAAGATTATTATGAACTAGCCGTACCCGTGACTTTGTTCGGGTGTACTTCATGTAAATGTAGAAATTCATATAAATGCATTTTTTAGAGTTACTATGAATTTTCAGGATTTGTTTAAATTATAGACTCATTTACTTTACAGTTTATTAATGTATGTATGAAAGTATGTATACATGTACATAGGCAAAAGCCCTACAAATTCAAGACTAAAATCCGATTCAATGCGACTAAAATCCGATTCAATGCAGTTATTTTTAATTAAATCCGAGAGACATTCTTTTAAAGTAAAAATTTGTCAGATAAGTGAATATGACTTCCAAGCAGCAACTCCAAACATGCTTATGCGAATTAAAGAGCGTAATGATGGCGAATGATTTTCTCGTGGTTCCCATCATCAAAATTTGACTAAATTTATATGGGAACACCTCTACAATACTAGAACCCGATACCGAATCAATTAAATCGGTTCAGTAACAAATAAGTTATGTTCGAACATACATAATTTTTTTTAAAAATATATACAGACGAATTGAGAACCTCCCCCCTTTTGATGTTGGCAAAAAGTATTCTGAACGCAAAAATTCGTCGGTTATAATCACATTCAAACACTTCTAGTCTATTTATTTATGTATGTGATAAAAGTTTAAATATTATGAATACTTCTGCATATAGACTTTATGGAAAAATATTAGTCAGTCTTAGAATATTAAACACAATGAATGCATGCTAAACAGGTGTTTAATACACAATTTAAATTACTCGTACATATAATTTTACAAAATTAAAATGAGATCAGAATAACGTTGTACAGTCACATGGGATTGAAGAATAATAACGTCTCATTTAAATATGCGGGAAGAAATTAAGCAATGGAAGCATAGACGGAAGTATGCATTACAAAACGAGCCCCTTCGGTAATATCATAAAAGAGATTATCAAAGAAACAGTCAAAGTACTTATCCCTCTGAATTTAATGAGCGTAAGCCTTTATGAGAATTCAATCACTAAATTTTATTCTGAGTCTCAAAGTCATTCAGTAGAATAATAGTGTACTCGTGAGATTATAATTGGTCTCCCTTTATACATATTCAAAAGCTTTACTGTTACGGAAGAAGTATATCACGTAATGTGTATTATATGAATAGAATTAAAACCAGTATTGTAACTACTAACTTCACCTATTGCGTGCCTGGCTGGAGATGGCTCGTCATAATATTTTTAATAGGTTTATACTAAGTCTTAAATGGGGTATTGTGGATATGGAGTTATTAAGAGATTTGTTAAATTTTAGACTATTTGTTATTTACAGGTGTGTAAAAACTCAGCAGAACCTTAAGGAAATTCATTAAGTTACATTTTGTTTTTCATATTGTTTATTTGGTTGGGTATTTGTTAGTATGAAACTAAAACCAAACCTTTTATTTCTTGTATTTAGATGTAGTAAATCGTGAGACAGTCTATGTGGTAATAGTTCCTAGTATTTTAACAACTTTTAAATAAGTTACTTTACGAATTTATTCACTTATTCATGTTTGAGAAAATAAAACAGACAATTTTCGTGGAAAGCTTTATGTTAGCATAACGTACTAAGCGTATGTAACAAATAAAGGACAGGAAATCCTTCCATTTCATGGAAGCTTGCAAATGAGACTCGGCGCGTGCATTTCCGGCGTAGCCCGGCGCTCGTCAAAAGAGAAACTTTTCATACTTTTTTCTTACTCATACCTGTTTGTATAGTATGATAAATATTTTTCCTAGTCGCAAGTTGCGTGCGATTATGAGAACTGGTTTTTTAAACGTTGTGTAACGGTCACAAGAGATGGAGCTAACGACATACGAGGGGTGATCCAAAAGTAATGATAATCAATAATAAACACAATGAATAAAATAAATAAATAAATTTATTTCTCAACATAGTCTCCTAGCAAGTCTATACATTTAGTCCATCTCTTTTCTAATCCTAAAATTCCCTTAGAAAAAAAATCTTTATCTTGACTCTCAAAAAAGTCCTCAACCGCGGCCATCACGTCGCTATCATCGTCAAATTTCTTGCCTCGGAGGTGTTCCTTGAGTCGTGGAAAGAGATAGAAGTCGCTGGGGGCTAGATCTGGTGAATAGGGGGGGTGTTCCACCAGCTCAAAGCCCGCTTCCTGAATGGCAGCCATGGCAATTGCAGCTTTGTGAACCGGTGCGTTGTCTTGATGGAACAGCACTCCAGCCCGCAGTTTGCCTCGCCTTTTCTCCTTAATAGCCTCCCGCAATCTTCTTATTTGTTCTGCATAGTAGGAGCCTGTAATAGTGGCCCCCTTTTCCAAGTAGTCCACCATGATTATTCCTTCAGCGTCCCAAAAAACAGACGCCATAACCTTCCCTGCTGAGCTTGACACTTTGAATTTCTTCGGCGTCGGTTCATCGGATCGTTTCCATGTCATCGATTGTTGTTTTGTTTCAGGATCAAAATGGTGGATCCAGGTCTCGTCCATGGTCACAAAACGTGACAAAAAATTATCCTTGTCTGCCTGGAACTTTTCGAGATTTGCTCTTGACATGTCGACTCGTTTCTTCTTTTGCTCGTCGTTTAACATTTTCGGTACCCAACGCGCGGAGACCTTTCTCATATGCAATTCGTTCGCAAGGATTCTTTGAATGCTGCCATATGAGATCCCTGTGACCTCAGCTACATGCCTGATAGTCACTCTTCGATCTTCCAATACAACTTCTTCAACTTTTTTCACATTTTCTTCAGTGAGGGACGTCGATGGGCGTCCTTCGCGGTGTTCGTCTTCCGTCGATGTTCTTCCCAACTTAAACTCCTTAGCCCAGCGTGCAACTGTGGAATATGGAGGAGAAGAGTCCCCTAATGTTTCCACCAAGTCGCTGTGTATGTCTTTGGTAGACATTTTTTTCAAGCAGAGGTATTTAATGACAGCTCTGATTTCGTGTTTTTCCATTTTGATGTTCACTCCTTGACAGTCCGTATTCAAATGAATGTAGCTCCCGGGAATCGTGGCCTATTTATATGATTTTTTTTCCCTGAACTAGTGGTTAACTGAGTAAGTGACTGAAATTTTTTTGTATTTTTGTGTGCACTAGAAATAACTGATTATCATTACTTTTGGATCACCCCTCGTAGTTACACGGATTTATTCTCGTCTAACAATTTGGCATTGAAATATTTTTTAGCGTAAACTATTTATGTAAACTATATACATAAACATTTATAATATTTAAGCGGACAATTTTTTTAACGTATGGTGCTGCGGAGTAGCTGGCTAGTAGCTAGTGCAGATATTTATTTTGTGTTGATAAAGATAATGTTTTATTTTGTTTTCATAACTTTAGATTTTTTATGCATATTTTGTATGTAATATCGCACGCCTGTAATACCTTACGTGGTAAACAGTCTTTGAAGGGGATTAAAGATCGTAGGACTGAGTTGTAACCGAAAAGTGTTAAAAATTAAAAAAAGCAATCGTAGGCTAAAATATTGCATTCAAATTGAGCTTTTAACAGCTGAGTACTAGCGTTTGTTTACCCGTATGACTACCGATTGCCGATCTAATTAATTCAAACTACGCTTCTGCGCGTCTTTGCAATATAGTTTCTGTTTAGCCTGCACCCACACCATAAGAACGGGGTAAAATCTTTCTCTAATTGCTCTATTGACATGCATGGGGAATTTATTATAAACTGCTAGAAAGCTTTAGCTTAAACGTTTAGGCTAAGCTTTATAAATTTTCACCACTGGCAAACAATTACTACTAACTATGTTACTCCACAACTTGAAACTGAATCAAAGAGCAATGGAAAAATCAATGTAGTTTTGTCTATACCAGAGCATAATACCTATCCACTTAGTCTTAGAAATGTACATGCTGGAGTGGTACAGGTTTTTACATATTTGTTGTAAAAGTGTATTCATCTATTGGGGTAGAAGCCGTTCTTACAAAAATAGTAAATTAAGTAAAGACAACCTCTCATTTCTTTAGGTGTTTAATAAACCATTGCTCCAGTCCATATTAGCAGTCACTCGTCCGTACAATTTTTATCTCGTAGACTAAAAGAAAGCTAGCGTGCCACTAAGCTTCCACGGCTCGCAATTCTTTTTATACAAATGTAATGTGTAAGGATTTCGGTCTGATCATAGGAGAAAGAGAGATCTGGAAGCTGTATGATTGAAGTATGAAATCGGTCTAAAGTAAACATATTTGGGAAAAGCTTGCAGTTATCCGCCGCTGGTCCATAATATTCATTAAGGTTGTTTCGATAATTTAATCACTTTTAATTTAATTCCTTTTAAAATTTAAAGTATTAGTATATCCAAAAAAATATCTTTGTTTCTCTGATGATTCATTATGACCTAACCTGGCGCGACCACAAGCGTCGGCGATCACTAATTGATTCATCCTTATACGAAAAAGCCAACGAATATTTTAAATAACAACTTAATGATGATTATTAATGCCATTTTTACATAATTACTTATCAATGCACGTCAGATAAAACACAGGTCCAAAGCAAATAATCATTATTATGTTACGATTTTATCCATTTACAGTCAATACTTACCATAGCTTTTCTCCTTCTTTTCTTTTTATTTTCAATAAAACGACACTGGGATCTTACCTTTATCGTTGGTTTACACGCACACGACATAACCAGACCGAAAAACCAACAAAATGTTCACAAATGTTGGCACGGGCTGCTATTTGAATTCAGGACCTGCGGCGTAAAATTTAGGTGATTTGTGAATAATTACTGTAACTGTCACGGTCGACCTTGGAAGCCAGTGTGCAGTGATGGCTATGGCAAAATGATGATCACCGCTGCTCATGAAAATCTGCAATACCAGAGCAATTACAGGTGCCGGCCTTTAAAAACGGACTAGACTCTTTTCTTAAAGGGCTATAAGTCGTATCAGTCCGAAAAGCAGCTGGCGGCATCAGATTACATATAGGAGTCTTGCGTTGCAGTTGCCAATCATCAAAGTGATGTGGTCTTTTCGGATGGACATATTACGCGATCATCACACGTCAAAATATTAGACTCCATTAACATCATCAGTCTTTATCAAGTCTATTGTTCAACATAGGCGTTTCTTGGATAGCGCTATAAAAAACTATCATTCCCTCACAATAGTAATGCGGTCACCATCACTAGTCTCTGGGTTTTGAGTTCCGCAGTTGTGGAGTTTTTCCGCCATTTGTTGATGGCCATAACAAGGCATATTTGAGCGAGATTGCTCACTGGTCGACGTGCAGTTCAGGTTGGCCTTTTCAGAAAGAGCTGGTATATTCCCCCTTTTATTTATTTATACTAGATTTATAATATAAACAAAAATTGTAAATTTGAATGTCCGAGTGGCTCATCCAGCTTTTGTATTGGGTCCAAATATCGAGTGTTAGTCTTCTATTGTGTCAGTGCCATCTCTGAGGTCACAGAGTTTCCGCTGTAAGATAATGGAAGCATGTTATCCAACATTGCATCTCTTATCAAAGGCGGGATTGTGGAAATAGCACTGCATTTACTGCACTGTCGGTGTATTGTTCCAATGTACATATTAAGGACAAGTGTTTGTTAATTGTACTACTGAACACCAATAAATATGTCCATGACGACCGTGGTCAGCGTTGTTGACTGCCACTGAATCACAAGACAATATTTTTTCAACACACAAACTGTCCCTTGATTGCATTGCTTTCTTACCTACTCGTTCTCGTTCTCGAACTCGTTCACCTAATATGACCTGCGCTTCTAACAGTACTATATAGTTGTCGCTGTTCACGAGATGGGCCAGAGGGAAAATTTCACGTACGAAACTCTTGATTTAAATTTACCTATCTTATTAAACTACAAATTTTATTGTGGCACCAGCCTCAAAAAATGAAATTAATGAGAAATTAAACCAGTTAAATGAAACTAATTTTACGGATTTTATCGCGTTTAATATTTTTACTATTTATAACAGAAACAGCTAACTGTGCGTCTTCTGCGTAGATCGGACCAAAAATAATAATTTAAAGCTGAAGGTACCCCGGGTTAACTATGACATCAGGACATCTGTCACGTCAGTCCTCCCATGACCATGGGTGCTGTAAAGCACTCGAAACGTCGGGTTATAAATAGTAAAAATATTAAACGCGATAAAATCCGTAAAATTTGTTTCATTTAAATGTGTAGATTTCGCGTAAATATAAGAAATCATTAACTAAACCAGTAATAAAAATAGTCTTAATTGTTATAACGGTTTTATACATACATACATAAGATCACGACCTTATCCCATAAGGGGTAGTCAGAGACTGGGCACTCGCTGCAAAAACAGATGACTGCCACAATCCACGTTTCACCTAAACAATAATGCACTTGGTGTGATAGGTGGTGAGCCCATCGCCACCATGCGCTGTTGGGTGCACAGTGGAGTTTAATTCCTTACTCGCCTTTTACGAGATCCATTGGATGAGATGGAGTGGTAGTATTCTTTTAACGAGCCACCACCACACGGTGTACGGTTTTATAAGATCTGAAATCACTGTGGATGTAAATCTATATCCTTTGAAGGTATGACCATGCAAGAAACTATATCAATACAATATTTACTATTATTATATTAGTATGGCTCCATGTGTGGATATAGGTGGATTGGTTTTCGAAGCTGGATACGAGATCATTCCGTCTTCTGACATGGCAGCTAACCTACGTATATTCTAATTTTATCGTATATGGGACGCATCGATACTGGGAACGTGAAAAGTAATGAGTGCCTTTGTATTTTCTTTAACATGTACACAACGACCTTACGATAAATCTATCGATATCGTCCGGTTGAAATTCTGTGTAAATTTCATATCAGTTGCTATAGTGTTTTTCAAAAATCTTTTCGTTCGAACAAATAGAAGGAGAATTTAAAATTGTGGGATTTCGTTACGAATGTTCCTGAAAACAACAAAAAATTCGAATATCACTGACATATGATATTTTAATGTATATGTTATTATTATCATTATTTATCTTAATTATATGTTTCAAAGAACGTATCAATACAGATATAATATACCATAGTGAAATAATAAACAATACAGAATTAAATCATCAGTGTTCCTGAGATTTAATAATTGTTAAAGCTGTTAATCATTACTGCAAATCAATCAGTGTACGATTGTAATGAATTTTTTTTTCTTAAATTATACTTTTTTATCGCCGTGTCATGTCGTCACGTTTGAAATATGCTCCGTTTCGTAATATAAATCGATCGTTACGCCTACGCGACTGCAAAGTGATTGATGAATAATTAATGATTTCTTACTGAGTTTGGCTTGCTCTACTACTTAATATTGTTCAAATGCAGTGTCCAAACACAATGCCAATATTTTATCTTCAAGTTGTTCTGTTTGTCTTGTCAAGATTATATTTAATATAATATATGTGCATGTAAAACTTGTCGCGACTTGACTGTTACGCGTGGTCTCAAGTTGAAAGTATATGTGAAATTTTACCCCTGTGTATGTATATTGGACCTGCTATAAACCGTCCAAGTCTTGTCCATGACTTGTTACATGTCAAATAATTTGAACATATGATTATTTATTTGTAACTAATAGAAGCCGCGTGGTGGCGGCTCGTTAAAAGAATACTACCACTCCATCTCATCCAATGGATCTCGTAAAAGGCGAGCAATGAATTAAACTGCACTGTGCACCCAACAGCGCATGGTGGCGATGGGCTCACCACCTATCACACCAAGTGCATTATATTGTTTTGGTGAAACGTGGATTGTGGCAGTCATCTGTTTTTGCAGTGAGTGCCCAGTCTCTGACTACCTCTTATGGGATACAGTCGTGATCGTATGTATGTATGTAACTAATAGAGGCCCTGATAATTTACCCGATATGGTATAAAAAGTTCCTGGTGATAATAACGGAATAAAAAAAAGTCATACCTACCTGCAAAGCAATAGTAAGTCTTAGACTAATTTAAGACAAGGGTCGTTGATGCAAGTGTCAATCATCATCATTAACACGCCTACAGACTACTGCTTGGAAGTGACTTTAGAAAAATTTGCCAATTGGCAATCATAATAACAAATGCTACAATTCAACACCCCATGACGGTGTTGCGAGTCATGACCTTAAGAGGAACCTTAAGATTGCGCAAAGAGGTATGCAGAGCTAGAGCTAGAGCTCAGAGTTTCTTTGCGAGATAGAATGCGAAAACTTGAATATCCGTAGTAGAACCAAACGGACAGATCGAAGAAAAAGAATCGGACAGAAGAATCGGTGAGCTAATGTTGCAATGAGCCGCCACAAGTTGGGAACAGCATTAAGATTTGAATTTATTTGCTGTCGGTGTTTCAGAATACGTTGCGAGAATACACAATAATTATGACCGAAGCGCTTGACACGCTCGTTCGATAAAAAAAGTTGGAAGCTACTCGTACATAACATCGCGTCAAGTCAACGTTATAATTTTGTATTCAATGCACGACGTAGCGCCCATGTCGCCGTTAAACACATGTAGATTTGCGTTCAAAAAGAAATGTCCGCTGTCTACGTTTCATATGTCAGTGTGGTTCATATCTATTCCATACATTAGCGTATAAGAGACGGTCGCCCACACAACAATCAGGCGACAGAAAATTATCATGCATTTTTACTGTGCCTGTTACGGAGTTACAAAACTTTAATAGCCGCTTTCCGAAGCAATATATCATTTTAAAATAATTATAACAGTTGTAAATATGAATGAAAAACTAACAATGAATCCATTAAAACATGACTGATAGGAGTATATTCTCACGGTTGAGTATGATCTAGTTTAATGCCAATGGACTTCAGCGTTTGTATATACATACATACATACATACATACATACAGTCACGCCTTTTTCCCATATAAGGGGTAGGCAGAGGAAACGAACTTAGTCTTTCGCCCCCGTGGGAAACGTGTCGTGACGGGTGGCGAAACACGTCGCCGCAATTTTAGTACGAATCAAAAATAATCTTACTCCCCATTGCGTTCCCACGAACAGTATAGTGAAAAGCAACAGCATTATGGTGTTATTCTGCACGAATAAAGTCACTACCGTCTAGGTATACATAGGTGATACCACCTCAAAACCAAACTTGTGTTAAAACGGGCTCATAAGTAAAGTTCCCTAGCATAAGAACCTACAGAGTATTTTCAATTCTATTTGTGTTACGTTATGTACATGTTTGTATATTAAAATTTTGGATATTTACTTTTTTTATAAGCTGTGTCTGCGACTTCCTAAGCTTGAACTTTATATTTCATGTTAATCTAAAATGTTAAATGTCAAACAAAAACTACTACTACTAACCATGGGTTGTGAACTGTAAATGTTAAGAACTGTGTTCTTAACATTTACAGTTCGACCCTTGAACTAAAATAATAGTAACTTTTCAGAAAAAAAATCTATAGGCCATGAAAATATTTGCTTCGTGCGGAAATGGAATCTGACACTGATAGATTTTTGGATTTAGATTAGATTTTGCTGCAATCTTAAAATTTAAAATATTAACGGATAAATAATATAAAACTATTACGTATAGTATTTTTATCACAACATTTTTTATTTAATTTTAGAAAAAGTAGAGTTTCCCCTTTACCTCAACCTATACACTGTGTTCTAAAGGTCAGTTGGCGATCGGCTACAAAGGGTGTCACCCCATTTCAGTCTAGTGTTACCATATTCCCGGATTTTAGGCACAAAGCAACTTAAAAGCATATTACAGTACACACGTTGTGAACTAATCAACTTTTCGGTCTAGATCTGGAACTGTTATATTAGAGTATTCATTCAATTCAGCTGTACACCGATGCTATTTTTAATTAGATTTCATTTAAATATTATTGTTGGAGTAGTTATAAAACAAAATAGTTTTTAGACACGCACAGCATGAAACAATTATTAAAGAAATCGGTACCGTTTGTAAAATTTATTTTTTTACTATAATTAATTGTATAACAGATTACTGTACAATTAATCATTTGTACAATAACTAATCGTACAACATTCTTTATCGGTCAGCCGGTAAGGCAGTAAAATAACTATGTGTGGCAGTGTAATCAGAATCATTACAAAATATAAAATAATTTATAAAACTCTAACTTAAGAATCAACTACAGTAAGGATATTTCTCTGCCTGTGAGTCCGTCCGAAGGGGACTATACACATAAATGAAATTGGAATGAGTTGGCAATAAAGATTTATTCCTAACAGTAAAAAAGCCGACCTCGATCGATGATATACATATATACTTCCTTATTTGCATCAGATTTCAAGATTTTTTTTGTTGCGCGGAACCCTATTTATTTTTCGGAAATTAAAGTAGTCTTAGTTACCCGCTATAAAATCTGTCAGTAAAAGCTCCTTCAAAATCGGTCCAGCCGTTTCGGAAATTAGCCGGAACAAACAGACAGACAGACAAAATGTTTAAAAATTGTTTTTTTCTTCTATGTACCTTATATACCTTCATAAGCATTGATAATTACAAAATAACAGCTCAAAAAGCACCCATAATAAAGAAGAATTTATATTTTTTTAAACTATTAAAATATTTTAAGTTACTATACAATGTAAATAACTTAAAAATACAAAATCATTAACATGGAATTTGCAAGTTTATAAATAGTATCCTTATGGTAGCCGTAATTATAAGGTATTGATTTAATAGGAATTAGAACTCCAAATTAACTAAGTAGCGGGTTGCTTTTCATAAAAATATCGTTGTAATCTTATCTGTGGTACTTATTATAATCTATGGTGTAAATTATAACGTTTCATCGCCGATGTTCTTGTAACCAGTCAAATTTGCAGTGTTATATCGTTACCACGTCAAATAGAGGTAAAAAATACTGCACCTTGTATTTACTTCAAATTTTATGTATTATAAAAGTGTGTCGTACACCGTAACATTCGTCGTTAAAGCGAATCGTGTGTAATCGTTTCTTTTCTGTCTTCTAAATACACGTCACTGATAGGTTAAAGATTTGAAAGTTTACCAAAGTAAATGGTCAGTTAAATTTAAATTGTGATGGAGCTAAATATGATTAAGTAATATTTGGCATTTAGATGAGAAGTTCGTACACTGCTTTATCCGACAGTTTGTGCTTATAAGGAAGTTGTTTTGATTTCCTTAACTAATTAGTAATAAATGTTCTATTTCGCGCGCGATTGTATGATCAATGCACTAAAGACTTATTACTTTATTAAGAACCTTAAATGAAAAACTAATTCTCGAACATTATGTTCAAGGAGACCCTTTAAGTAAGGCTAATCACTTGAAATGCATTACCCAACTAGCAAAGTTGTCTTATAATAAATAAGAGTAGAATTTATGTAACTTTTGGTTTTATTGGAGCTTTGTAATGGATTTGGTTTCCTAAGTGTTATTTAAAAGTGCTTTATAAGACCTATAAGTTTTACAGTACTCTAAGTTGTTTATTTTTTATAGAGGACTAAGTGATGAGATAATGATGGTCTGATCGGTCTTATCAAATAAGATTGCGTACAACGCGATCTCCACTACAGACGCCATCAAGCTACAACTTGAGACTGCAGAAGCCCAAGCGCAACTTTGGGTGGTTCTAAAGAATCTCCCAAAAGAAATACTAGTCGATTAGGTCAAAGCCGACCTGCTCGCATAAATCTCCCAATTTTATCCGTACACCGGATTGCACCAAGGCGCTCTACGACATGGTGCTTGTCGCTCTTGAGCTTTCCCCAGCCGGAAAACACATTTTTAATCTGAAAACCTGCGTCAACCTTTCGGAGCTAAACGTAGAACCACTTCTCAAAAAATATAATATATAATAATATAATCAAATCAAATCTATCGTAGCGCTTCGCGAAATTGTTACTCATGAGCAAGGTGTGTAAAATGCCTAGGCGCTCACGCCACTCTTGACTGTCCTAGACCAAAGAACAAAACTCTATTAGCAGGCTTCGTTCCACCCTCCTGTGTTCTTTGTAACACAGAGGGCTACACGACCAACTACCTCGGCTGCCCCAAGGCGCCGAATTCCAAACAACCCGCGGTCAGACAGGCACCCTCGCCCAGAACCGTCTTTCAGAGAAACGCTCCGCCCTCCGTATGGAAGCAACTCCCGACCTCCGCGTCCATCATAAACTCGGCTTCGCCGAACATACCGACCACCCCCGTCGCGAGTCGACCTGTCGACGACAGCGACTTAGGTCTCTGGTAATCTGTAACTTCGCGGTCGTTTTCAACTGCGTCAATGTTTCCGCCCTCGTATAGGCACTCAGGGATACCAATGGAAAACCCGAGGATAGGATCGCCGCAGCAATACGGTACCAGCATGTAGTCTCGGCTATTGTAAATTTACAAGCCTAATAATCCTACTGGTTGAAAGTGCCGTCACTTCAACCCATCGCGATTCTCTCACTTGCTAACACAGACACACATACACAACCATTGTAGCATACATATTAATCATTCGCGATTATGACTAGAAGCGTCACTGGAGTTTCTTGCGCCATTTCTTCTAAAGCTTCTACACATTTCGAATTGGTGGTACAATAAGATGTTTAAAAATGTCCTCCCGATAGAAGTAACTGACCGAGCCGTGGTTCAGCCCTTTCGGGCGCCCTCGCGTCAGCTTACTTACGCGCACAGAATAACAGTCCAAGCCGAGATCCCCTCTTAGGTTCAGCAGCTAAGGACCGAGTCTCAACACGTTTATTGATTGACGCAGAAAGAATAACAGCTTTTCAAAAGCAGTCAGTATATAAATATTTAACTTAAGTAGATTTCATAAAACAGTGCTATATCTGAAAGGTTTATTTACTAAATAATACCTCGTTACCATTGCGCTGTCGTAATTTGTTTTAATACGAGTATAAGCAAATGAAATCTAAACAGATAACGTGTCTTCAAGATGGCTGTGATATTGAATAGCATAGGTGTGTAATATAAATAAAGCATACGCAAATAGATATATGAGTTAATACCAACTAGTGTGGTCATATTTAAACATGGTTGTCTGCGTTTGTCGGTTCTGAGATCGATGAACTTGAGCACTCCTGCGTATTTAATGCCTACACATTATTTCCATTGTGTCTCTAACACTGCATCCGATTCAACCTCCGATCTTATCGCGTAGGCGTTACCACAGACGCGGATAGGTTGAACGGTTGGTGCATCTGTGCTTAAGCCAGCTTCAGCGAATGTTTATAGCATTATAATATATATTACCCAGATGCCAGAAGGTTCTGATTATTAATCAGAAGACGTCGCCGTGGTCTAAACTGGTTTAAAATTTACTGTTAAACACGTGATTTTATGAGAGTTTTTAATAAATTAAGTTTTATTAAATAAAACTAATTCTACGGATTCTATCGCGTTTAATTTAACAGACATGGTCACGGGAGGACTGAGGTGACAGATGTTCCGATGTCATAGTTAACCCGGAGTACCTTCAGCTTTTAATTATTATTTTTGGTCCGTCTACGCAAGAGATAACTTTGTCTGGAAGTATTGCAGTGGTATGCCTGGTTTTTTCATTTAATTGTATTAATTATATGATCCCAAGCTGGTGGTTGTACCTTACCATCTTCTCTTTTGAAATTAGAGTATTTTAATTTTAATAGGCTCGCGAATCATCCTTGGTAGGATCGGTGTTCTTTTGCGAGGATTTGTGGTTTAACAAATCTGATGTAATCTTTGGGATAATCCAGAACATGGTCAAAGACTGCCGACTTCCTAGAGCGACGATGCTTCACATCGGCTATATGTTATTTAACGCGGGTTTTAACTAATCTTTTTGTTTGCCCTATGCAAGAGAGACCACATTCACAATCTTCTTCGGCGGCTTGAAATATGTTGTTCTGGAAGCCCGCTTGAAGGTAAAGCCAATTGTCAGTGAATCCTCTGACGTAGGGTAGGGCAGCACGTACACGCTCGACTGTGGCCGATTTCATTCGGTCACTGCGGGTTAGGCGCAGAACCCGAAGCTTGCCATCTTGCAAAACTTGCTTGACATGCATCAGCTCGGCGGCCAGGTGTTTAATGTCATAGATCCCTTGTGCTCTCTGAAACAAAGTTCTTTCATTAAGTTAAAAGCTCAGTATTTTCAACATACTGTATCGTATGCATAGGCTCTTCTTTTTTAACAGAGTTCGTTTTCAAAATTATGTGAATTAAGCTGTACCGAATTTTTCAATCAGTTAACGAATTGTTTGTTACATTTCTTGGAATTGGTTTGTAAATTTATTTCACGCTTTGGTCTTTGAATTATAATTTTTACTGTATGTATTATCATTTTTTGCCTTTTATATGGCTCTAATTATAATAATACAGAAACAGTGTTAAGCTTTTTGCTTTTTTATAGAAGAAAGTGACGAAACGAGCAAGACGTTCACGTGGTGGTAAGGGTAACGTCTGCCCGTAACAAATGCTGTCACCCAGAACATTTCTGAGCTGCATTACACTGCGCTCGTCCCCCTGAGACATCACTTCTTAAGTCCCATATGCCCAGTATTTACTCCTACTCTCAGTGCCTTTCAGAGCGAAACCGATAGTGTTTGTACACTACCGCTTCACTGCAAAATATCTGGCCTTACCTAGATGGATTACTGCAATGGAATCCGACCACTAGCTGTTAATTATTTATGGTAACCTACTCATGACGATTTAAAAAAAATTAAAAAGAAAGTGTTGACATGCAATGTTTCAAATAAATGAGAGTTATTTCCAATAAAACTACACTTACAATTATAAAAACTTTTGCAAATTTTCTAATAATTGATTTGGAGATAGCTTGCATCCTGGAGACGGACGTAGGATAATTTTTCTACCGCAAAATCAAATAGTTCCCAAGGGTTATCGTAAAAACCTATATCCACGCAGACGAAGTCGCGGGCATGAGCCAGTCCTTATATAAATGAATACAAAATAGAAAAGAGTAAAAGCTATTCTTTAAAGTTTTGAAATTTAAAATAAAATAAATTTTAGTAACTTTGTTATTGTCGACCTGAATTTTCTCGTATACGAAAAGATGAATATTGAAATGTATTCTACACTGAAAAAATGCAAATTTAATTTGAGTTTTTGTAATAAGTCATCATGTTACAACTAGCTAGTTACAAGTCAGCTTCAAATGATAGAAGAGGTATGTTAAAATCCGTGTAAACATAGTTTTTTAATTCTATTTACAAGTCATATCGTCGAATTCAATCTAGTTTATTCTCTAGTTTAGAACTAGATGCAGGTATCCAAAGAACAGGCGCCGAGGCTAGCATCCGGCATCCCGCCCGCGGTGCTTGCGTCCGCTCAACGGTTTTACGTAATGTTAATAAGACGCGCTTCTAACCGGACTGGCACTCTTGTAGGGCTATTTGAGAACTATGACCACATGAAGGTTGGAATCGCGCTAAATTAAGGTAAAGAAAAAATGTAAGTATTTATTTCCATGTGGATTATTTTATGTGTTTAAAATCTGTTTATATTATTATTAACAGAACTCAAAAATTCGTCAGTCATATTTATCGAATACTTTCTACGATATCGTTACTAAATCTAATGTTAACAAACATTTTCGAACATACAGATATAATTTTTGTACATAGTAGTTCTACTGCAGCTGGATATAGGCTGCGACACATAAATCGTTCGGGTAGATTGAGGAAGTGTCATGCTTTCACAGAATATGAGCGTAATAACACTCCTGAGATTCGTATAAAGAGTGATAAGATACCCAAATCCAATAGGTACTAGGTACGTTCCACCTTAATCAGGAGGTATGAGTGTTTTAAGGCCACTGTGATCAGTTACCATCGGGTCGGCTGTGTGATCGTTAGTCATTTTAACTTAAATAAAATATAAATAACTTGAACGCTATTATTCCCATTGGTAATAAAAATTGCACTGATTATAAATTAAATATAATACATTCATACATGCAACCACGCGAACCACGTCGCCGCCATTTTGGTACGAGTCAGAAAATTGTTACTGCCCATTGCGTTCCCACGAGCCGTATCGTGACACCATTGCATATTATGGTGTTATTCTGCATGAATAAAGGCTGTCCGTACAATACCTTAGTCGCCTCTTACGACACCTCGGTAGGAAAGAGGTAGGTGCTATTCTACTTTGCCGGACACCTTTTACTAGCCTATTAATAGTCAGTTTTAAATATTAATATATAAAAAGTCTTATTTTAATTTCAACAAGAATGACACGTATTCTTCTACATATGAACTGAAGCTTTAATTTAATTTTTTTTTTTAATTTTGCTAATAATTGCTGTAATCCAAATGAAATTAAAAAAGTAATTAATTTCATTGTGTATTTTATTTTGATGGAATATTAGTTGCGAAAAAACTTGTTTCTTTCTTTCTGTTATAAATATTGACTGAGACTGTAAAGTAACCGCAACCCTTTTTAGAAGGATTGTGTGCAGTGAAGTGTAACAGAAGAGAAATAAAACACGTACGAACACTAGTAATAGTCTTAACTTATTTATTCTCCACGTAATTTGTACAGAGTAACAACGCATCAGAGTGCGCACAACGTAAGATAATCAAAGTGAGTGCTCTTCGGTTTATATAGCGTCATCCCATCCATATCGAACGCGTTAGGATGTGACGTCACCAAAGGTCATTGATAGACTTATTTATTGGATCGGCGTGGATCGGCGTGGCGCACCGTGGCAGGGCGTGGCATGGCATGGCATGGCGTGGCATGGCGTGACATGGCGTGGCGTGGCATGGCATGGCATGGCGTGGCGTGGCGTGGCGTTACAGTCGGCCATCCTGTAACAATTGCTCCCGCAATGGGACACAAGGTTTCGGTTAGCTTTCCAGTAGATCAATAAGGTCTTCAGTTTCTAGTTGGTCATCAGAGCTGCTGGCACTGTCAGATACTGGAACCACACTACGATAGGGTCGCAATGAATCAGCGGAGACTAGTCCGGTGAAACTGTTATATCCCCTTAAACCCTTTATACTCCTGATTCGATATCTGTCATTACCAACAACTTTAATTATAATATACGGGCCCGAATACATGTCATCTAGCTTTGTTTTAACCCTGGCAGCACTACTTGTAGGTGCCTGCCGCCACAGAACAAAGTCTCCCTTCTTGTATATATGACTGTTTTTGCGGCGTTTGTCAAAATTAAGTTTCATCGTAGCGCTAGCTTTTTTAATACGTACACTAGCCTTATCGCGTTTAGACTGGGTTGGTTCAGTAACACGTTCCGGAATAGTTACGTCGCATACTGATCTGCCACTACGTGCAAACATCAAATCGTATGGTTTAAAACCAGTAGTGTCATTGAAAGTATTATTAATACCCCAAATAACACCGGGAAGACAATTAGACCAGTTGCAAACATTTTTTTGAGAATTCTAATTGTTTCTACCGAATTAACTGTCCGAGTAGACTCCGCTATTACAAATTTTGAAAATGCGTCGGTTATTACTAACATATACTCATGACCTTTTTTTGTCCTACAGAATGGTCCTAAATGGTCGACGTGGACCATTCGAAAAGGTTCATTTGGTTTAGGAATAGGGTGCAGCTTGCCTTCCTTCTTACCATATTCACCCTTTCCATAAGCACAGTGTAAACAGGATGTTACATACTTTCTTATGAACCGTGTCATTTTGGGGAACCAGAAATCGCTTTTAATTAAATCTGTAGTACGCTTCAGCCCTATGTGCCCTATATCGTCATGATGCATTTGAACAATTTTCCATCTAGCCGGTTCGGGAACTACGAGTCTGTTTCCCAGGAGAGTCTTTCTATATAACCTATCATCTATCAGCGCATAATTGTTTATAATATCAGGTACGGCTGAGCCTTTTTTTAATTGATCGATTATATTTTTACTTTTTTCATCCTGACACTGAACCGTATAAAACCAATCAGTGACTTCAAGACGATTAATATTTATAGCATCAACTGGATTTCTACTTAGTGCATCGACATGTCTCATACGCTCCCCGGATCTATACTCCACACTTATATCGTACTCTTGTATTAACAGCCACCATCTTGCGATACGTGGAATAATATCACGTTTCGTAAGAGTCGCGCGAACGGCGGTACAGTCTGTGACCACCTTTACGTGTTTACCTACGACGTTCACCCGAAATTTACGTAACGATTCTACTACTGCTAATGTTTCGAGTTCGTAGCTGTGATACATACTTTCTTCCCTAGATGTCACTCGACTGAAATATATAACAGGTCGCAAGGTCCCGTCGGACTGTTGCTGTAATAATATACCCGCTACCCCCGCTTTGCACGCATCGGTATGTATTTCTGTTGGTAAAATCGAGTCATACAAAGCTAACACCGGTTTAGAGCATAGACACTTTTTCAATTCTTCAAAGCTATTTGCCTGGTTAATACCCCATAGCCACGGTACGTTCTTCTTAGTTAAGTCAGTTAGGGGGTGAGCAATAAGCGCGAATTTATAAATAAATTTACGAAAATAACTGCAAAGGCCTATAAATTGGCGCACTTCGTGAACATTGCTAGGCACAGGAAACTTAGAAACTGCGGTTAGTTTTGACTCTGCAGGTTGCACGCCCTCATGAGAAATTTCATGCCCTAAATAGGTAATTTTATTTTGTAAAAATGAACACTTTTTCATATTTAATTTTAAGTTTTCTGACTGAAATTTTTGCAACACAGTTTCTAACATTTCTATACCAGAATTAAAATCTACAGAGGGTAGTAACAAATCATCTAAAAATGCAAGAATTTCATTAGGGGAACTGTCAGACTGTGCGTAATGCATGGAATTAACGATTCTGTTAACGAAACGCATAAAAACCGACGGGGCGTTCGCCAAACCAAACGGGACGTGCAAGTATTCATAATGACCTTGAGGCGTAATGAAAGCAGTTTTATGAGTGTCTTCAGGTAAAATTGGCAGCTGATGGTAGCTTTGAGCCATATCAAGAATAGTGAAATATCTCTTGCCGGCCAATTTTGAAACCTGATCATCTATATTAGGTAATGGGTATCGGTCTTTTATAGTTATTGCGTTAAGCGCACGATAATCAACGCACAACCTACTATCACCGTTTTTTTTCTTGACTAAGATTACGGGAAAGGCATACTCTGACTCAGATTCTTTAATAATACCGGCGTCTAATAAATCGCGAACTTTGGATTTAACTATCTCTTGTTCCGCATGAGATAACCTATAAGGTTGACGGTATATCGGCTGCTGAGTAGTAAGTTTAATCTTCATGTGTAATAAGTCGGTACAACCCAGATCTTTTGTACTATTTGCGAAGGTGTGTTTATAACGTAATAATAAATCGATTAAACCGTCACGTTCGTTTTTAGTTAAATTGCCTATCCTTATTTCGGTTATTGGTACTCCACCTATGCTACTGTCAATGATTCGATTCACGGTAAAAATAGGGGCAGACGGAATTGGTAAATCACACAAATTAGGAAATTCAGTCACTAAAGAGTTAGACATTTTTGGCAATCTAGACATTGGCTTGGCATGGTAACTAACCTGGCATGGCTGTCTGGTTGACTCGCAGCAACTCTCTGCGCGTACTAGAGTTTTTCCAGCTTCCCAACTAAGGTTATTGGCTCCAGTGTTGATGATCTTCATGTAGCCCTCGCAGCCTCGAAGTAACGTGGCTGGTAAGGAATAAGAGATTCCTTGTAGTTCGAAGAGACGCGGCGCAGTACAAACATCATTTCCCTCTGTATTCTCCAGCACCCTGACCTTTATTATTGAGGTGCCGGGTGGTAAGGATTCTTTGCTTGACGTTACCACTTTAAATTTCTGAACACTCTCTACGACACTAAATTCCGTCGAAGCAATAGGATCCTGTCTTAATGTAGTAGTTCCATTACTCACCACAAGTGACACATGATCAGCGTTTATTACGGGCTGGCCAATCAATAAATGAATACCCTCCATGTCAATATCAGTAATATGTGCTTTACATCGAACTTCAATGTTATCAATTTCTAGGTCTAATTCTACTTCACCGCGGCTAGTTAACAAGCCACCAGAAAAACCCTTTAAGATAGTCCTTGTTGGTTTAACCGTGAGTGCTAAAAGCTTAACAATTTGAATATTTATAACATTGACTTGACTTCCAGTATCGATATAACACAGTCTTCTTGTAAATCTCGTTGTAATTCTGAACTAATTTTATTTCCTTGATGTTGCTATAGGCGTCAGAAGAGCTTTTAGTATGGGTTAATGGGCTAGAACAGCGGGTGGCAATGTGACCTTGTACACCACATTTAAAACAAAAACGTTTGTCGGGTAGTGTACAATTTCGTAAAATATGTCCCGTTTTCTTACAACGCGGACATGGGTCAACTTCAGGATTGATTTTCTTGTCTGGGATTGGTAACTGCTTGGTATCCTTAGTCAATGCACGTGCTTCGAAGGTGGGTACACGATAGTCGTCAAGCGAACAAAGAAAAGCTTCGTAGAGTTCATCAGGACGCGTGCACTGGAATGCACGTGCATTTGGTTGCAATGAGTTTGGTAAGCCTCTGATAATACACGAGACACTAGCGCTATCTGATAACTTACAACGAAAGCACAAGGCGACTTTATCCTGATAATATTTCGTCATAGTTTCGTTCGGCATCTTTCTTCTATGCATCATTTCGTCTAATAATGAGCTATAATCGCGATGTTTGGGGAAAGCTCGTTCCAACATGCGTTTCCACTCCAACCACGTATAATTATATTCGTCTAGTCTGTTGTACCACTTACGCGCTTGTCCACGTAATTTGTCTTGCAGGTGAAACGCTTTAATTTGGTCGTCCCATCCGTGAATGTCCCCCAGCTGATCGATCTTTTTCAACCACACAAACACCGTGCAATCCTCTGCATCGGGGTCAAATTCTGGGATTAGTGACGCCGCATGGTGATCTTTGAATCGGCCGAGTGATAGGGTTTCTTGATTGAGTTCGCGTATCGCCCTGTCAACTTAATTTTCCAGCAAATTTTTAAGTAGTTTTCGGGCAGGAGGTGATGAACAATCCTCACCTTCGCTGTCTTGGTGTTGTTCTTGCTCAATAAATCCTGGTGGACGGACTCCGTGGCCAGCATCGCTAGGACGATTACGCTTCATATCCCACTTCTGAGTGTAACAGAAGAGAAATAAAACACGTACGAACACTAGTAATAATCTTAACTTATTTATTCTCCACGTAATTTGTACAGAGTAACAACGCATCAGAGTGCGCACAACGTAAGATAATCAAAGTGAGTGCTCTTCGGTTTATATAGCGTCATCCCCTCCATATCGAGCGCGTTAGGATGTGACGTCACCAAAGGTCATTGATAGACTTATTCATTGGATCGGCGTGGCGCACCGTGGCAGGGCGTGGCATGGCATGGCATGGCGTGGCATGACATGGCATGGCATGGCGTGGCATGGCGTGGCATGACATGGCATGGCGTGGCATGGCGTGGCATGGCATGGCGTGGCGTGGCGTTACAGAAGTAAGATTGATTTAAATGTATGACATCGTGTCCTGTGCATTACATGTCCCATAAGACTTTCAGAACGGGGATAGGTAAATAAATACATATGTATCTATCGGAGTAATTCTCAAATGAAAGAGGTGATCAATTCGCAAATTTTCGAATAGCTGTATTTCATTCAATTTAATTTTAGTAGAAACTTGAAGCTATTTAATTTAAAAAAAACCCTAATAGGATTGAATTTCGTGCTTTGCTTTCAAAGTTTCTTCTTTATTACTTTTAAGAAACTAACAATTATTGTACTTACGATTAATATAATTTAGGCAAGGAAAATAAGTAGCTATCGCTACTATTCGCATTATTTTAAATAAGAGTTGCTTTCCACGTAGTAAATCATCTAATCTAAAACGGTCGAATGGATTCGAATGGGGCTTCCTCTGTTGGATAGTTTAGGTTGTCTTAGGTGGTTTTTTGCTGTATTAGACCTTAATGCAATTATTTTACCTAGGCGAAACCGAGGGAAAAGCTAGTAGTTTATCAGGTAGTATAATAAAATACTAGCTAATAAACTACTAGCTTTTCCTTAAATTTCCTTAAATACTTAGCATAGTTTTACACGAACGTAGTAACAAAATGATTTTATAAAATTAATGACATAGGCTTACATGATTGAAATTGCTATCGGAATGGAGTGTATTTTCGTTTAAGGTGCCTGGCCATATCTTAGTGTAAAGCGGGCGTGCGTGACTGCGCCGGTGATGGTGATTTCGATTGCTGCAGGCAGTGTCCGAGACACGGCGACTTTTGAAAGGCAGTCCGTTTTAAACTTTATTATTAGCCAATACAGTTTTGGTGGGAAAATATTTGTAGCCATTGTAGATCAATGTAAAGGGTTCATAGCTATTTTCGCAGTTTTTAAAATTTTCATATAGTTTTATAACAATGCACATATATGTTGTGCATGAATGTTTGGAAGTCTGTTACTTACATTAAGTCTAATATTGTATTATTATGCTATCTTTTATTCTATAAGACTCTTTATTGCGTATTGTATCATCTGTAATTTATACCTAATAAGTAGATAAATGGGAACTGAGACAATTGTTTTATGAAATTCAGAAGAGTTATTTTACTCTTATTATTTTTGGGTTGTTTTTTTATAAATTAAGTCAAGTAACTGATTATAAATATCCCGCTGTTGGGCAACTGCCTCCTCTAACTTTTTATATATATTTTCGGTGATGTAATTGCGGTTAGCCTTCTCGGCTTTTACAGCTTCATCGGATACTGTGCTCGCGGGCCAGGGGCCCGAGTGCCAGGTTTGGTTTGACCCAAACATAAATAAATAAATAAAAACTCCTACAAAAACCTCGAAGTTCGGAACTAATTTTTTGAGATTGTTTTGGAGCCGGTAATAATCCTCCACGCTGCTCCAGCAATGGGGTTGGCGAGATTTGGTATTTTTTAGACATACAGATTTCTTCACAATTTTTACTTGAACTACCGGGCACGTGGTAATTCAGCACATAAAATTGTAAGTAATGATTTTAAGTTGCCTGAGTGTAGCCGAACTTGGATCATTCGTGACACTGTCAAAATTAAGGGTAGCGACCGGCCTCCTAGCTTTCGTGTCTCTTTTTATAAATATTAAATAGAATCTTGTAAACTATTATAATGCTTTTTAATATATGCTATGCATATACCAGCCAATAATTGCTAGAGAGGTAGAAATAGTAAGTACCAGTGAAATAAAATAAGCATGTTGCTGGCCTACGATCTAGCAAATACTTGATATGTATTAGACAAAGTTATAAAAGGTTTTTTTAAATATTTATTTATGTAAATTTATTTTTGAATACATGTATGTATAGTGTAATATGTTTTTTGATTTTAATGTAATGAAAAAATAGGCAGTGATTGAAAGCCAATTGCCCACACACGAATTGATAACACGACATAAAAATAAGTTAAGTTAAAGCACATACATTTGCTCAACGATGCGGCATATTTGCATTTCCGTCCGTCTGTAGGCAATGATTAAGTATTGCAATATTCATATTAACTAGATGTAAAGAGTTAAAGCAAAATAAGCTTTAAGTCGTTTCAAAATGTTTAATATTAAATTTTCGTTAAGTTTTCAATATTTCGTAAATTATTTATTAAAAAATTACCATTTACACATTATGTAATTCTTATAGTCGTATAATGCCGTACATACTGTAAGGTCAGAGATAAAATTAAATTGTATCCACTATCGGTATTTGGTTGAAAAAAATACGTGTTGACTTTTATTTAAAGTTATGAATAGGTATTGTATTTTAAGCGAAGTGATTTTAAAACCATTTTTAATTTTCTTTATAATGTAATAGTGTTTCGTTAGCGATCGATTGTGTTATATAATTTGTTGCAAGAGGGAATCTTGTTAATTCTAAAGGCCTACTTTAAATTAATGCCTTTGCCAGTGTATTATTGTTACAGGTAACGAAAAAACTATATATTTAAGATGACTTTCCGTAGTGCTGGTAACACAAATATTTTTAATGTTGCTCGGCACTGAAGGTACACATCATTATAAAACCAGTATGTCTGAAAAATAAAAAAGTATAACGAGGACATGGTAAGTCTGACGAGCATTGGAGCACCATTACAGGCGGTTCAGGGTTCTAAAAGCCTCTCAAAAATAAGACTCAGTAGTAAGTACTTTATTTGCAGCGTTTTTTTTTGTTTTCTAGTATTATGTGCATATATTTTAGTGAGTAGATACATTTATGTGCTTTTCTTTCTGCTGTTTAAACTTCAAACTTTCTCAAAAGAAACTTATTTCAGTACAAAATTAAAAAGAATCAATCGCTTTGTAGTGTCTCGAACAAAATATTTCAAAGCTGTAAAAGTTTTATTTCTTAACCTTTCAAAGCATAAACTGTGTTATGTTGTCTGTACATGAGTCACTGCTTAATAGATTAAATGGAGCGCATTAATCCATGTAGCAGCGCGCGGCGTCGCAGCATGAGCAACTTTTATTAGCTGAATAAGTACTCCAATTGCTGTCATTGTTCTCTCGATGTACAAATGCATTTATGTAATACACTTAAGTTGTTTAGTTCTTTTAACAAGTCGTCGTTACGCATGTTATCTTTTACTGGGTTGGCAGAGTTCCAAAAGATGCTTACCTATCCCTTTTTTGAAACATTACTAGTTCTGAGGAAACTTATTGCACAATCGTACAAAAGTAGTATTAGAAGGTTTAGTCGCAATAGCCTTCTTCCCGAGACTTATGTTACAAATAAGTATGAAAGTTCTCGTAAAGCAAAGGATTGGAATATTTGTTCGCCTCGATCTTCTACGAGTTCGAGTAAAATACCATGAGCTCAGTAAGTAGTATATCACACTAGAATAAGAGAACTAACGCTTTTTTATAGCAAGCATCTGTGATTTTATAAGGCTAGTTATTCAGGTTTACTGGTGGTAGAATTCCGAAGGAATTCGCCTTTGTATGTGCCACTGCAATGCCAGATTTTCTGCCGTGAAACTGTGGGGTACAAACACCACCGCGATATGGTTTTAAGACACTAATGCTAGTGTTATTACAACATTAAAGCAAAGTTACAGCATTTTAATGTTTAACTTAGTCTTTTGGTTCCGTCAGATAGATCTCTGGCGAAAACTTTGTAGCATTGTTTTCGCGTTATTGCTTCTTCAATAAGGGCTGTATGAACGTTGCGTAGCCACGGACTGTATAGTTTTGCTGGATGAATACAAGTAGCTAGCAGTGCTTTGTGGCAATCTACAGGAGAAACCAATGTTTAGGAAATGTGATTGACTGAAATTATGCTATTATGATAAGACTAATGTGATTAACCTTGTGAACGCTATGCTGCCTGTTATAAAGTACGTTCGTGGGCAAACGATAGAATGTGAAATGTTTCTAAACATTTTAAGAAGAAGGAACAAGATATTCAACACTGAATTAGCTGCATATATAAATATTAATGGTTAAAACTTTAAAATAAAACTACCATTACTAATAAAATGTTTACTAAAAAAATACCATTACTAAGAAATAAAAATTGTAAGGTCTGATAGTAAACAGTTAAGTGAAATAAAATACAATTCCTAGTACTAGTAGTAGTACATATATTGAGTTTCAAATTATTTGGTGTTTGTGAGTTTCAAATTAGGGATTTATATTGTGTAAATTCTCTTGTTCCGCTAATACATGTTGTATCTTATATGGATAGAGATGTTATCGCTTTACTATTTGATTTATTAATCTGCGATAGCTTGAGGCTATGCGGCAACGAGTTACAATACATCCCACGGACTAGATGTGAAGCTTAAATTCTTACAATGGAGTCGTATTGTTTAGGTTAACGTTTTGAAGTGCATACCAGCTTATTATAAAATATAGGCAGGCAGAAACATTAAAATCAAGTCTTATGTTTGTTGTATGAAATAAGTTAGGAATAAAGCAAATGAAGAAAATGCGTGATTACTGCATTCAGTTATGTGGGTTTAGAGTTTGTTAATATATACCGAATTCCTCATTGGCTGGATTATATATACGCATGTAATAAAATAAGTACTATATTGTATAGAATATATAACAAAAAAGACTTATAAAATAAGTCGTATATTGTATGTATTGTGTGTCATTGGTGCATATAAAGACCCACCGCGTGGCCTAGTGGTTAGCGTACCTGACTTTTACGCCGCGGATCCTGGGTTCGAAACCCAGCCGAAGCCAACAACTGTGCAAAACGTAAATTGTTGGTTTTCGGGTCAGGTTTGTTTTGTGCATGTGAAATATATGTCTGTAAAACGCACCCATGATATAGGAGAAATCCTACTGTGGGGCATCGTTTTTTTTATAAAAAAAAATCTCAATTTATGTATAAATGTCAGTCACATTTAAGTTTACTAGGGTAAGCAACTTACTACTACTTACTGTAGCCATTGGGTGCTAACTTGTTATGAAGTAGAAATCTAGAAAAATATAAATGGTTTTTATAATAAATTATTTATTGTCGTCTACAGATGGGGCGCCGAGTGCGTTGAGCGGTGCAGCAGTGGGCGTACCGCCCTCCTGGGAACCGTTCTATTGTGTGCTGCAGCAGGACCGCCGCACCCTCATCGCCTACACCAGCGAGGAGCTTGCTGTGAGTATTTATTTATTTACTGCCTAAAATGTCAGGTCATGTTCGGTAACATAGTATACTTTATCTATATTTATTAAATTACTTTTATTACTTCTGTTGGCTTCGATGTAATAGGAGAAAGAGGATAGCTACTCGATATTGAAATCAGACACACTAAACGACTTAGGTTGTCCAAATTCGTAGGATTTGCCATAATTGCCACGCATAGCAGACGGCGAACGAAGCATCTTAGGAGCTTGCTGCCTGTCACCGATCAGGATAACTAAGGCCGCACGATATTTGTGGTACGAGTATTTTCCTTAGTCGACTTTAACGACACAGAAAATTATAATTAAATTTACAAATTATAATTACAAAACTGAAACAACTTTATTGTTGTATTCTATAATTTATTATTTTTTAACTACGATATCAATTAAATCATTTAGTACAAATTTATTGTAAGCTGAAGTGGCATTGAGCCTTAAGAGACTGATTCTCGAGTGGCTACCCCGTACTCGCAATCTTGCAATATAAGACGACGCCCACAACATAGAGCGACAACCTGTCCAAGAGTGCGGAAGATCAACAAATGCAGATGACTTCGGACCGTGCTTTTTAGTGATCTATGGCGAAGGCCTATCTTCGGTAATTGTCTTAATTATATATTAAATCATTGGATCGGTTCAATCTCATTAGGCATCAAAATCATTCGGCAGGTTTCACCCAAAATAAGTCGACCACATGCCAACATGCGCCGTAATATCTTAAGTTACAATAGGATTCAGTAATTGTTGCCGTGGTGGCCAATCGGCCCCCACCTGGCCCATTAACTGGCGACGCCCTTGTGCTTACTTATAAGATAAATATATCATTAAACTTTTAAGAATTGTATTTGAAGTGAAAAAGGAAGGAAAAGTTTTTGCCGTTATTGTAGTTCAAGCCGCGCAAAATCTTGATAACTTAAAAATTACTATTGTTGAGAATCGAATAAATTAATAACTAGTTGTAAAAATAAATTGTACATTTTACAATTTGTAATTTTTATGTTCACGGTTTTAGAAGTCACTTTTATAGTTTTGTAGTTTTGGTCGTTTTGCTGTAAATGCTACTTAAATTGTCTATTTCGATGCCCGGTCCTTGATACGATTGTGTGGTTGCGTTCTCGAGCTTCTTTTGCGTGCATTCTTTTGCGTTTACACCAGCTTCGATAAGAAAATTGATGCAATTTATTGGCGGTGGCTATTTTCTCTTTTAGCTTTTCTAAAAGCGGCGAAAATAGCAATATATGGAGTAGTCCATGACTTAACATTGCCACGGAATTTGATTTTTATGTAATAAACATAAACATGTTACCGACATATATTATCAGCTTATTTTTGTGAGTTACTGTTGAGTCATTACTGTTGAGTTAGTTCTGGGTTGGAAGTCTAGCTAAAGCCTCACATAATCGTTATTGGTTTTTGGTTATGCATGTATGGTGATAACTGCGAATCTCTGACACTGAATCTCATCGCATATGAATTACACAGCATTATCACATATCCTGTGCCGATGAAAGCTTATGGCTGTTAGCCGGAAGATGTCTCCATAGTCAAAATTGACAAGGGCGCTTCATCATTATATGAGTAAGTTAAATTAGCCGTGGATATAATGGTGTTACACAGTATTGTTGTATTATGGTTTATTCAGCGGTTAACTCGCTTTATTGAATGCAAGTAAAATCTTTGATCAAGGTTCTTGGCTCTGGCGAATTAAAACGATTGCACTGAAGTTGTTTTACCTTGATACAACCTATGATAATTACGAGTTTTTTGTGACACGCTTGAGGACACGTGAACATTTCCAGTCGGTATGGGCGAATCATTAAAACTGCTTTCATTGTGGAAAAAACCGGACGTAGGTTACTAAATATAGTTTCAATAGAGCGTAAACTTTTCGTTTATTTTTAGTACTCTGTTCGTGATTATTATGCGGAGCTCGCAATAATTTCATAACGTGGGCAAAGTTAGGTTTTTTTTGGTTTGGAGAATACAGGTAATTGGTTCAGTAAGAAGTTATTTATTTTTAATATCGCATTCGGATCTTCGTTTTGATTCTTTAGTTCCGCTTTCCTAAGCTGGTTAACGTGGCTCGTTATGTTTTCGTTGCCTTTTCGATTGACTGAATCAGATAATGCAAGTCATTTCGCATCTTAATGAACGGCCTATAATGAGACTGTGAACTGGTTGCAAAATGTAATGATTGTAGGAAATACGGTTTTTCAAGTTAGAATCGAAAGAGATATCGTATGGAAAAAAAATTTATGAGTAACTAGCTGGCCCGGCAGACGTTGTCCTGCCCGTCCCGGTATGTGATGTGACGTGATGAATTTGATTTCTAATTACATTTCAGTATGAATTTACACGAGCACAGCGCCTCAAAACGGGTTGGATTTTGTAATTTTCTTTTTTGGTTTTTCACTTCAATTTTAGAATTTATTAACGATGTCCTAGCGGTTAAATATCGACGACGATACATTGGATAACTATCGATGCCAGTGATAGTCTCCGCCGTCAAATTTTGTGGATAACGCTTTGTACACTTGCCTTCGACCATGCACGGTGATAACGGTAGGATTGTCACAACGAAAGTGAAAAGAAACGATTTTGTGGTCGACAATTCTTGGATTGTTCCGTATTCGGCACATCTTTCATGTATTGGAACTTTTCAAGGCGTTTTTCATCGTGGAGTCTTGTAATTTTCATCTACAGTGGATTGATTCTCGATATTGCGAAGTCTAATTGCATTACGGCTTTGATGTGAAAGATTAGATCTTCTGGCTCTCGGCATTGTTAATAACACTGGAAAATTGGTCACACAATTCAAAATAACATAATGAAGCATTATCAATTACAATTTTGATAACCTCACAAAGTGAACATCTTCGACGGCAACTTACCGTTTGACTAATAAATGCAATAACGGTCGAAAACTGAATGAAAATTCGTAAAAAATCGCGGCGCCCCTCGGCACAGCTAGCTCAATAGTATGCAATGAAAGGACCGCGCAGTTGAATCAGCTGTCAGGGGATAATAAAAGAAGACAGAAAAGAAGGAAAAGTATGTATTGCCACAGAACTGTGAAGCATACAAAATAATATAAGTTTTGTTCCTGTCATGTGTCACGATGTTGTAACAGATGGCGTTGTATACGAAAAATTTATGAAAAATTAATTTTCTTCATTATTTTGTTTTCGTGATTAATATTTCGATGTTTAATAGTTATTCTGCTATTCCGGGCGGAGACAAAATAATGCCGTTCCAGTGTGATTAATTGTCAAACAAACAAACTTACAAACTTTAACATTTACATAATATTAAAACAAATAAGGATAAGATTTTAGTGAGTGTCTATAGAAAACTACATAGTCTTGTCATGATGATGATGTTCTTTAGACTGATGTTCTTAAGACTGATACAGTGATATTTTCCACTTCAAATCAAAAATTGTCAGCTGCGCTGTGCTGATTTTACGATAGGACTGATGACTTAATTATCCGCACAAACACAGGCAATCATCACTATTTCCTCTTATCCGAAAGTGAAAGGAACAGAAGAACGATCAAATGCAACATAAGAGACAAGGATACAGTCAGTATACACCTTTAGCACGAAATCAGGCGGATTCGAATCTCATTACTAGACAGACGGGTACTCGCGGTAGGATTCCTATGCAGGAATCCGTCGAGATGGGTACCACCGCAATGGCAGTAAATTGGCGACAAGGAATAGTCAACATTTTTGTGTTTCGGTCTAAAGAGTTGGTATGATTACAGAGCATATGCTACTTAAGAACTGCTGTCTCAGGGTGACGAGCGCAGTGCAAGTATTTATTTCGCTACCAGTTAGAAGCCGTTAGATTTTTCAGCAATTCTCCTGGGTCGACTCTTAAGGCACCCATTGGTGGAGATGAGATGAGAACATCTGCATGTTGTTATGCTATCACTACACGGTACATTTTATTAATTAGTTGACAGTATTTATGTCCGCTATCAAATCTGAAAGGGTTCAGAACTGACCTGGACAAGATGCAATTGACAAATAACACAATATATACTATTGCCCTTTTGGCAGATGGCAGATCGGATGGTGTGCTATGGATGGCTATATATATATATATATATATATATTGTACTTTTACTGGTGCTAGGATTCCTTTAAACGAATGCGTCAATCGTAGGCATAATCCCAGGCCAGTTATTCGGTCGTGAAGTAGTAGTGTGCAAACATTACTGAGTTTTGGTCTGAGGGTGACGAAGGTGATGCTATGAGTGATACAGTAAGTAAACGCTTTGCTTCGCGTCGGGGTTCGCTTTTTTGAATTTGTAATCCAGCTTATGTTTTCATGTCAATCACAAGCGTTAGCAGTAAATTAAGCTCGAAGAAAGCTGACGTGCAGGAGAATGCATTTTCTTTAAGTATTTGACCGATAAACGGTGAAAACTCGACGGAAGTGTCAGTGCTTAGGAACCGGTTAACCCTAATCACGACACGAGTGAAAGTGTGCTTCAGTATCGAAGGAATGCTTGCGAGCGCTCTTAGGGCATTGCACAGCGTTTGAGTTCTGATTATCATCATTACTATAATTACGGGTGAATGGAATCAGGTCTGTTGCGTCACCAATTCACTGCAAGCAACATAACTATGGTAAAAACTTCAGTGTCGCAGGTTCGTGTTTTTACACCCCAATGTTTTGGCCGTTCTCTTGCATTTGTGTTTTGTTTGTTTTCAGCTTCTATGTTCTGATATTGTAACGATTATTTGTATGTTGTAATTCCAATAAAGAATACTGATAAAAAAATTGATATCTTTTCATGTTGTTGTTGTTGCTCTCCTTCAAAACCATCGAAAAGAGTCGTATGTACTATGTTTATACTGGCAATTTGTAAGATATAATAGTCTGCCGTTTGTTTACGTTCATACTGCCAATGTCAAAACCCTTAATAGTTTATAACCAAACAATCGCACTAAATAGATTGTATTACCTAAAAAAATATGAATTACGGTCGATTTTCGACCGCAGCGACACTACTTGTAGTCATAAATCAAATTACCAAGTTATACGCTGGTAACGCTGCGGGAAAAGGCTCGAAAAATTTAAAATAAAAGTAAATTTAGAGACAATGAATTACTTCTTCTTGAGTTGTTTATTAATTACCTAATATTGTTAAATATAATATCTTTAATATTAACAACAAATTTGAAGAAATTTTGAATGCAAAGAACAAACATTTGGAAGTCGTTTTTTTTCTTTTCTACCTTGATCCTTTTTAATCATTACAAAATATTGATACAACTTTTCTGCCTACGTAGGTTGCATTGTAAATAAGTTACAAAGTGCATAAAAGTGTTTATTACCGTCCCTGGAATTTTAGGTTAAATGTGTCAATAACCTGTGTACGGACAGATGTATTTCCCACAAAGCGTCCTTTGGTCTGTAAATTGACGCCACCACCGTATGACCCTTTGCACGTTCAATGTGGACATTATTTCTCATTCAAACAATTACGTGTCATGTAACCACATACCAACGGGCATAGTCATTACCTTCACTTATTAGAATTCATTATCACTTAAATAAAACTTATTTAGAGTATTAAACCGTTAAAACTTGTGGACCATAAATTTTATTTCTGATTTGATAAAAAATAGAAATAGTTTGAATTTTCTAATCCAATAAGATTGTAGGTTTTTAATAGTTAGCATTAAATTGAAACAATTTACGTTAAATTTAGTTAAATATAGTAAACATGGTTTGGATATCCGTTTCTTTTCATAATCATCATCGTCATCATTTCAGCCTATCAAGTCCACTGCTGAACATACGCCTCTCCCATAGACTGCCACAAAAAATTTTGGCTCACCTTTTTGGGGGGTTTTGTTATAGTTGCCAAGCTAGGCAGGCGGGTTGGCAACTGCAGTTTATCTATTGAGATGTTAAAGTTTATTTATCCAAAGAGCTTTTAACGCGTTCTTTGCGAAAACTAAATCTAGTTGCCGAAAATATTAATTTATTCCTTTGTTCAGGGAACGAATTTGAAAAAGAAACCATGTACTTTGTTACCGTAATAATTAAGTAGGCTACACTATTGACTAAGGCTGTCCTGTGATAATAGTTGTATTGTGAAATAAATAAATATCCGCCTAAAGTATTGGGGAGGTTTATGTTCCGCAGTAGAATTGTGATGGACTATAATGATGATAAATCATTAAATGGTACTTCTTAATTTAGGTTCCGATACAAAGTCGCCTAGTTAGTATTTTAGCAGACTGTTGTATTACTACTTAAATTTCTATAGCTTTATCGCGTTTTATTTGCTATTTTTTATTTTATTATAGGTTCGAAATATCAGGCAATAATATTTCGAACCCTTTTGAAGCACCCATTGTCACGGAAGGACTGAGTACGTCGTCCTGCTGTAATTGTTAATCCGGCCACCTTCAGTTTAATTAAGTGGTCGAAATGACGGGTAATAAATAGTAACATGAATGCGATAAAAAATCCGTAAATTTGGTTTTATTAAATGTGTTGTATTCGGGTTAAGAACTCAAAATATCACCTACTTTGCAGGTAATCAGGAATAGAATTAAGGTTGGTCGCGTGATATGAAATTAACACCCGGCTCAGCAGCCGTTAAATTATGTAGAAATAGCTCTGTTACCTTGGCTTTATAATTCGTATTAGTACAGTACAGTAAAACGTGACAAGATCGTATGGTTTCACTCTTACATTTTATGATTATTTCCGGACAATTGTGCCTATGTGTCGCCACATCTCATTCTCGAACTAGGTCTAGCAAAAATAACCCTACGACAGTACTCCGAAGCAGGATGTCTTCGAACAATGAGAACGGAAATATCAAGTGACTGTTCCGCTTAGGAAGATGAATGATGTTTTTAGACAACACATACTTGGTTACAAGTGTGTCGATGTAATTTCTCAATACGAGCCTGTAGCAAAAACTGTACAAGTGCTCTTAAACATCGATACGGATATAATAATATGGGAATCTCTTTGCACAGTATCGATCGTTTATTTAATGGAATACGTTTATTTATACAAATTTACGTATTTACTAACTAGTCGAATATTATATCTATTAACGATGTTATTTAATTAATATTCGGCTATAAATAATAAGTAATCGTGATTTCTATTTTTTTTAAATGTAGATTAGAAACCACCCAATAGATATACATAAACAGAAAATATTAATGTCAGAGTAATAACGTTAAAACATTTTTCGATGTGTATTTTTAATATTGAGGTTCTGAAAAACGTTTTAGTAATGTTATCAGTATTCCCTTCATCTTAATTCCTACAGATAAAGTAGGCGTGTACATCAGCTTTTACAAGCACATTTTACAATGGCGATTGTTAAAATATTGGGTAGGCAAATTAAGTGCATTTTTTATTTAAGGTCGACAAACGAGCACTCTGTCTACCTGATGGATCCTACCATTATGGATATGAACATTTATCCTCTTCAGTCTGCATTAGCAGTGCGATGGATTCACTCACCCGCCATCACTTTTTATAAGTTTGTATTTTTAATGGAAGTAAGTGACGAGGCGAACAATTTGTTCATCTGATAGTAGGTGTCACGCCTGCTCGTAACAGGTGAGGTGTCACCCAGAAGCACCTTCTGTGTCACATCGCATTGCGCTCGTTACTTTGAGGCATAGTTATTGTCTCATCCATGTAACTACTCTAGCTTCAGTGCCCTTTATACCAAAACGCAACTGGTGTTTACAAACTACTGGTTGACAGCAAAATAACTGTTACTGACCTACCTAAGTGGATTCCTGCGTATGAAATCATACCACAATTAAAAAAGTTAATTTAATTCAACTTGCTTTACTTAGTATATGTTTATTAATATTCAAATTTGTATTGTTACACGCAATCGGACAGTCGTTCCCCGGATTCTATGTGGACCGCAAGGTAAGAAAAGTTTTGTGAGTGTTTTATGTGTTGTTTACTGGCTTTTCTGAGGCGTTGTTTGATTGCCCCTAGCTTGTGTCCGTAGATAGCAAAATAACGTCAACAAAAATATATTTGTGAAGTAGTGTGCTGATTTTCAATACCTCATTAAAACCGCGTTTGTGGTGGAAATTAAGAATCTTGCGTGCTTTATTGTCCTTTTAATCACACGAACATTGTTTCTTAACTATAAATATAAAATGTGGAACACAAATTGATTAACATAGAATTTAATCAGCTATACGGACTCTCGTAGATAAAGTGTCTTACTTGAATGAACTTTTGAGCGAAGTTTATAAGATGTTATGTTATCGGAAAAAATTAGTGACTAAATATAATCCTAAAATATTTTGAACTACCAGAGATATTCACAATAAATCTTTAAGATTGATCACTTAAATAAAGTCGTTCTAAAAAACATTCTTCTTTCCAAGAGTTATTAAAGGCGTTGCAGTTTATAATGCATTACCTCCTGATATTATATTATTATTAAAAACGTTAAATCGTTGTGCTAAAATAGTGGTTGTTTAATAAAATATTTTACATTGTTTTTAAATTAATCCGGTCTTACCTTACTTACCAACTTGATTGACAGAAAAAAACATATACTCGTAACATCACTATTACTAAAATAAGTATAAAATTTTTCCTGCATTTTTAATTTTTTTAAATAGTTTAAAATAATATATAATAAAATATTAAAAAAATATAAAATATATATCAGCGTGAAATGGTCTATCTGGTACAGCCCTCCTCCCATTTTTGAGAGGGTTTTGGAGCCGTGAAAAGTTCGCCACGCGGCTCCAGTGCTAGTGACCAACTTCTCGAGTCTTAGAAACGTTTTTTATGTGTCAGACATGCAGGTTTTATTATGACTTTTATTAATGGTAATTGAAGATAACAATTTTAGTTATTCCGGCACTGGGAATTGAACCCAGGTCAAGCGCTCGCATACTAGCATGGTAGCGCTTGCTACCAGTGCTACTACAAAAAGGAACAACTTGGGCACCCTTCTCTTGCGCTGGTCAACCATAAATAAAGGTTTCGGCTAAGCGCACTCAGCGCCCGGCTACCTTTCAATCCGGTGAACCTGTGAAAGCCTTCGGGCTTACAGTGACTTTCCGTCCTAAAAAAAGGAATAGGCTTCACTAGTACTTTGTCCACCACCCACCACCACGTAGTCATCGCATGCGCCCCCGAAGGGGGCGCCGGGAAACTGTCCGGAGACTATGCTCCTCTCAGTGGCTTCAATCGCCGCTACGAAAAATCGCGCGGGGCTTTGGAGTGCACGTATTGTTCTACGTCCATAGTTTTAAATATGTTTATGACTACTTTTTTTCATTTAGTTAATAGTCCACTGCCCCCATAGACCCCAAAGTGACAACAAACGACACTTTTGCTTTCTGCATTGCTCGACCTCTTTCCTGTTAGCCAACTGGAGTTTGAGCAAATCTTTCTCTGTTTCGTCAGACCAACTGGGGCGTCCGATCGGCCGACGCCCTGTCGGTTGTCCCAGATACACTAGCTTTACAGCCCGATCATCTCCCATCCGAGCGACATGACCGAGCCATCGCAGCCTATGTGCTTTGATCTTGCCCTTGATGTGCTACTGCTCTACATAGGCCTCTTCTAAGTATTAAACATAATCACCACTCTTAACAAAAAAAAAGGTTCTCAAACGTCTTCCTTAGTCGATTTTAACGACACCCACGGAATGAAATGGAGTGATTGATTTTCTTACGCATATCGCACCTCTGCTATACAAGCCATATACAACCTTCATCGATAGATTAGATCCTACTCATTTGTTTGCTATAATCTAAACTCTTTTAAACAGATTTGCTTCTTACCGTTTCACAAATATAGTATGGTACGAGCAGACGTTAATAAACCACACGCTTACGCACAATTTTGCTATTGAATATTCCAGTTCCCAATTCTTGGAAGTATTACGTTCATATGGCATATGGCGTCGAACTTAAATGGGAACGTATCGGGTGATGTCACGGCGGCCATGTGTGCTGGACCATGGCGAACTTCACCCGCCAAATGCCTTTCACGATTTTATTAATAACGAACTTGTAAAGCGCGTTTTTTGTTCCCATTTTTGCTGATGCGGATATTATAATACATGTTTGAAATGTCACTTGTACATTGCGCGTAGATTAATTGACGTTATTTATAATTAGTATAAATAGACAAAACGTAGTGAGTTAATTGACTTCAGTTCATAAGTTACATATGCCCAGTAATTACACTAGCTGAAGAGAACGAAGCACAGTAATGTTAGCGCACTATTACTTCACGTCGGAATAACTGACTCTGCGGTGGTACCTACGTACCACCAGTCTGCGCAGGATATCCATGTTGTAGTGCTTGAGTGTAAATGAAAATACAGAGCTTACTCTCCTTACTTCGTTTTTGGCGGCGCTTATAAGTTAGTTCGTAGACGAGTCACATGCAGTATCAGACATACTCGTAAGGTGCAAATAAACTGACATTTAGACTCGAAAACTAATCATTTATGTGTTGTAGAAATATTTGCTGCTTTATGTCCTAGCAGAAGAACTAAGACCTAGCAGGCAGGAATCCTGACGACTATCCTAAATACTGTTAGATCGATGTGTAACAGTGCCTAATTTTAAACACGTTTTAAAAACATTATGTTTAGGAAACTGAATGGTCGCATCCTGAAAATATTTTATTCTTTGACCTTAATTTTTATATAGGGGTTATTGACCTCGAAGGCTAAGATAGTAGAACTCACTGCTAGTAACTGTATCCCTGGTTCTCGTCACTTACATTAAGAAGACGCAGCTGCGTTGTTGCTACTTCACGCTGATATTGTGAAAGCGGGGTGAGACACTGATGTGATGTCCTCCTTGACGATTTTCAACTTCCGATGTCGCCGTGGTCAAAAACACTTTACGAATTACTATGTTATACTTTCGAAGACTTTAAACTGCGCAAGAAATATTATAGTGCCACAAGTGTACGCGCAAATAGAGAGGCACGCACTCGCTCTGATCTACTGCGCCCATAGTGGTGCTAGGATGAGGTAATGCACAATACGACCAGACCCCAAAATCTACATTTGGGTTTTTGCACAAACGCTGGCTCCAACTGAGATTCGAACCCAGGATCCGCGGCGTAGAAGTATTCTTCTAAGAGACTACGCGGTTGTCAAGATACTAGTAGACTAATGGATTACTTCCCATGTCTAGCCGACCTATTTATGGTGCTATTCAGTTGCCACGTGGCTGTATCAAATTAAAAATATATTTCTGATTATCTCTGATTCCAACAGGCCTGACTTATACGTCCGTCCTTGCGATAATGAATTCCAGTTGTCTATTACGCCAATTAAAATAGCTTTCGATCTTTTATTGCAGTATATTTGTAGCAGCCATACACGCGCTGTTAAGTATGCTTTGAAGTAAATTTGCTTAATTTATTCATCTTTTTTATTAATAAGGTGGCAATTGAGAAAGAGCAATTAGACTAACTAACAGTCAATTATTTAAGACTAAAATTAAGGAGGCTAAAATGACTTCACGTTTGCAGGCAATTTATCATAACATTTCCAGTATTTACATGAGTAAATTGCACTGAGTCACTTCGTTGAGTGTCGGTGAACTTGCCGTATTCAGGTGATTAAAGTTGCCTTTTTCGTTATATCTTAATCTGTATATACATATAAATATATCCTTAACGTAGTTTAATTTGAATATTTCATCGAATGAAATTAACAGTTTAATTACTAGAATCACGATTTTATCTCTTGTGTATAAAGTAGTAAGGCGGAGATTTCAGCTTCATGTCTCAACGACTGCAATATTATAACAAAATACACAATTGTCAGATATCCATTTTATTTAGGGCATAAATTCAACTTCATAATAAATCAGTTAATACAAGTACTCGTACAAAGTATGGTGACACCATAAAATGTGGGCCAATTTAGCAATGAATATCTATAAGTTACATAAAACAGTTGTTAAATAAATTATAGTGAATAAAAGTTCATTATGGATGTAATTTCCTTGACTGATTTGATATTGGGTGGAATTTGACTGATCTTATCTTAGATATTTTCGGAGTAGCCATTAAATAAAAAAATATGAGGAAAAACTTCATTGACAATAATAATTTCTCACAAGGGCTCACTTCGGCAAATAACAATACAGTTTATACCCTTCACAATTATAATAACTATTTATATATTTTTTAACCAGTTGGCAGATCAGATGGTCTCGGCTAGAATTTTGATGGATGAATTTCTTCATCTAAAAATATGTTTTCGTCATTTTCGAAGTTTATTCTATATTTTTAAGTACAGTAAAGACTTAAAACTGATTACAACTACAAAGTATTAAGTGCATTTTTGGATCTAGCAAACAATATACAGTCTCGTGGATGACGTAATTTTTAATAAGGATATTCTTTGTTACCACTAAGAGACATAATAAATAGCTTCAATTTGCTACATACACCCTCGTTTCACATTTATAATTCTGTCGTTTAATTATAATCAGCTTTGTTAAAGTTACGTCTTTTCTATCTGATAGATGTTCTAAAGGATATTTCCTGTGTCGTGGGTGTGTTTTACACAATTTTCACCTGAAATAATCATTTTTTTAAAAACGTCACACTTTGTTTTTACTGTATTATGTGCGTTTTTATACATAATTTGCACGAGCACCTCGATCCGGAACTACTATCTGCAGGCCATATGAAAATTAGTGAGAGAGAGAAACAGAAACGCTGTCACTGCAGCGCAGAAGCAAATTGCACAGCGCCGACCGAGCCCATCAAAGTCATCATATATGGTATTAAAAATAAATAAAAAATGCAAGTAGTGAGAGCATTATAAAGTTAAAGAGTGGCAGTTGTCGCAAATAAACAGCAGTGTGCGCGGTTGCGTTCGCCGTTCAGACCAGGGCGCCCCTATAAAATATTCTTCATGGCGCACTAAAATAAAATAACCGTACCGGGTGAATAAAGCCTCTTTGATTCAATCGACAATAAAACAAGAAAGGGCCGAGAATTGTGAGCCCAGCACTCGTAGATAGTCTCTGTGTCTCTTGAATATCGAGTGACCGTCGCTTTTATTAACCATTGCATTGGCTTGGTTCTATTTTTGTACAGTTGTAAATTAAAGTTATTTTTACAACTTGCCTGATGCATAATAAGTATAAGTATCAGTTATCTTTTCCCCAACATAAAATCGTTTCTATCTCAGTGTAGGGACTGCTTTCTACTTCCGTGTCATTAGAATAAGTATATTTAACAAAGCTATTAAATAGTTTATAGATTCTTGCGTTGCTTTGCGATAATTACTTTGTTACATAATTATTATGAAGGAAAGGAAGTTAATTTGCTAAGATCCGCATGCTAAATATAAAATGGTGTATATTACCGTGTGTGCCCACAGTAGTGTGCGCTAGAAAACTAACACTGAGCCATTATGAAGTGTTTCAACTCGTTTTCGTGTCCTGGTCACGATCTCAGTGGTGTATATTGCCTAGTAGTAGTTTTATAGTGGTGAAGGATATCTGGTGGCGTTTCCCGGTGGCGGTGTTAGTTTGCATGTGCACGCTATTGTGGGAGTGCGGGCGGTACTTTCCAAAACCTAGGTAATATGCACCATTTTTTATTATGCATATGGATCTTAGCAAATTAATTTAATTTCCTTCATTAAAGTTAGAATCGTAAAAGGTATGTATTTGATAGGTATTTCCTGCGCTTCTATAAAACGGTTTTTATGGTAGTAAGTGTCGAGTCTTGCAAATCGCTCTCCCGATGGTAACTACAACGCCTGTCTGTAACAGTTGCGGTCTCACCCAGAGCTTTTAATTGGAAAATTTTCTGTGGTTAGTCACCATGAAATGTCAGTTCTTCAGTTTCATATGCACTGTAGTTCTACCTGTTAGCTATAAGTGCACAATACCGATCGTCAAACCGAAACTCAGTGGTATTTACACGCCGCTGTTTGAGGACAGAATAACTGACACTGTGGTGGTATCTATAATAATTAAAAATTAATAATTAATGTAAATTGTTTTTGAAAGAAAACTGTACATTATCTACATACAGTTTTCTTTCAAAAACAATTTACAATTTATCCATTAATTCCATATTTATTGTATTTGCCAATAAACCGACCAGACCTCGATTGACATTTAATGGCGATTTACCAGAAATGTACTATTTTGAGTTAAGCCCGTATTATATTAAGCATGCAATATATTGTCTCGACTTCGACATAACATTTTATTCTTCCTCGATCCTTATCGTCAAAGCAAAATATACGATTTGTGAAAATAAAGACTAATTTCTCTTTTTTTACGCTAATACTTAGCATACAATGTAGGTATACTGCGCAGTTCACATCTTCTAGTTGTTAATCAGAATAGGTAACTGTGTTAAAGGACATCACTGATTTACAATGTTAAATGAAAGGATAATTATCTTACTGGGGAATAAACCACACAGCCATACAGACTTGTTAGTTTTAAATTTAGCTTTATCTGCCACCCTTTTTATCCCGTGCTAAAGCCAACTAAGGTCAGATAAATCTTATAGCCTCCGATTAATGGCAGAATATCCCATCTCAATTACGCCACAAATAAATTATCGACACTGGTGACCGTCAGCAGCGTCAAGTTACGAATTTGCTGGCACTGTGATCGCCAACCCGTGCGTCAAGCGTGGCGATTACCGCAAATTCTACTTGGGTAAACTTGAGGGAGGCCTTGAGGCTGATGTTAAAAAAGAAGAATGCTATATTCTATTACCAAAGGGGCATTTATATAATGACAATATTTTATTATTTATTTATAAATTCATAGTTTTTATTTCAGTAAGTAGGAATATTTCCATTACATTTCATTATTATTACTTGCCATAGGTAAAGTTTATTGTTTAATCGTTCATATAGAAAATGTAACCCTAGAAAAACATAACGGTTAATGTTTGATTTTATGTATGAACAGATAACAAAATTTTAACATGAAATGGCGACCGCGTGGTCTATTTATTAAGTCAGAGTATCTGACTTCTACGCCGCGGGTCCTATGTTAGAATCCCAGCCGGAGCCAACATTTGTACTAAAACACAAAGTGTTGGTTTTCCGGTCAGGTTATGTTGTGATCGTCCCCGTTGTTTCTAACACTGCATCCTAGCCTACCTCCGATCTTATCGCATCAGCGGGTCGACTGAGTGCCTCTGTGTTTGCGCGTACACTTGTGGAACTATAATATCTCCTGCGCAGTTGATAGCTCCTGACAATATTCAGAAGTTGTCGCCGTGGTCGAAATCGGCCAGGAAGATATCATAAACACATACATAAATTAATATATAACAATTATTTCTAATAATGAATAAGATAAAAATGATTAATTTCAGATGTTCCTACAGCGTTAGTAAAAAATGAAAAAAATAACATATGTCGGCGTTAACGCCAACATATGTTATTTTAAATAATTAATTAAGACATAGACAAGGACTGCTAGACGCACTTGTCGATGCACCCAGTGTCTCAAAATTGAACACTCCGATTTATCGCTTTAACAAAGTTGAAGATATTTTAAAATAGGGCGTTGAAGCTCTCATCACTCTCATCACTACGAATTTTTCTAGCATTTTTTCTTTCTATATGTAATTTTTGTTAACTCTTTACTCCTTGCTTGTTACAACAGTTAAATTCTTGTCAGGTTATAGTGTTTGGTAAAGACATGACAACGCAAAACATTGACGAAGGCTTTTATGAAACATCTACATAGACATTACCATACAAAGAAATTGAACCGACATTGTCTTTGACAATGTAGGCGAAACATAAACTTAGAAACGCATTGATCTTGCGCTGTCAATGGATAGCTCTGACAAGCTTAAAATCCGCATACATTCCAAAGTACGCAGAGTAACGGTATCGGGTATATACATAGCCGTAGAAACTCGATAGTATAGCATCGCACACGTGTTCATTATACAAGGACCATCCTGTTGTAGACTCTTTTATCTGAACTCATTGCTGTGTATTATTCATTCGCACGAACGTTATCTAACGCAGGATAGGTATACATATTTGTTTTATTGCTTGTACTTATTTCTTAAGTGTCGCACACAAAGTTTCTTACATAATTGTTTTACGAGTAAAGCGTGTCCATGGGACATCAACCTTTTTCGTTTTTTGTTACTGCTCCTTTGGAGACGATTACAACTGATAATTTCTGGTCACGTATTTTAATTTTCCAAATGTTTTCACATACACTTTTTTGTGATTTATTTAGTTATTTTTGTATAACGTAAAATCTCTTAGTGCAGAACTAAAAGACAGAAGTGACGCGAAAAATGTGCAATTTAGACGTCTTATTGTCCACAATATCTGAGTTATTAATTAAAAAAAAATGGTGTTAAAAACACTAAAATAGTTTTCAGAATAACGTATTTCATTGAATTTAAAAAGTTCTAACCTAACTCTTTGTTTATATGTATCTTATAAATCTATCAACAGTGAGTAATATTATGATTGTCTGTTACAGAAGCAAGATTACAATATTTATTTCAACGCATCTTTTAAAACCTACAAACAAAAGGCAGCAAAAAAATTTACGTGTTATACCACCCACCATACATACACATTATAAATAGTACCGAAATATGACGGCCGTTTGTAATCTGATTCTAATTAAATAAATATAAACTTTTGTCGTTGAATTTTCGATTCGGAATATATTTTATAATCATGTACAGAATCTGTAGCGCTAAATTCAGTTTTGAATTCTTTAGCAAAACTATTATCATAATTTTAACATTTCACTGTTTGAATTTATCTAGAAGCTATTACATAACATATTTTTAGGTTATTGCGCAAAACACAATCAACATACAAACAATATTATTAAGTTTCTCTGGTTCGTTTAAAATGCGACAAGTAGTCCTTGACCAGGTCGAACTGGCATCTGCCGAAAGTATACGTAATTAATACTGAGACAAGTTTTTTCTGCATATTCGTTGACGGTGACGTAATTACAAAGTGTTTTATAAACGTATTGTATGTATACAGCGGCCATTTTTATTCTTGTTTTGCCTGGGCCTGGGTTCTGTTACAATCGAATTTAAAATAAAAAAGTATAAATTATATGGTATTGAATGTATTGTGTATATAATGTATTGCGAAACTGTCACCCAATCGATATGTCAAGAAGTCATATGTTCGAAGGCTTTCACATCGTACTGACAAATATAATACTGTTTAGGCATATCATATATGCCTATTCCTGAGTACTATATGATACATATGTATCTACAGGCAGGTGTCATAGAGGTATTAAATACATTCGCTATTGTATCGATATGAATAATAAGTATATAATTCTAGGTAGGTTAAAAATATATAAGTTCTAGATAGAACAGGTAACAAATATTCTATAATAGATAACATCCTTATTTCGTTATTAGTATTACAAATGCCGTGCCGTGTGGTGGCGGAGAAGTTGGGCAGCAGCATCATCTTGGAACACCTGAATAAATCAGTGGGTATTTTTTTTTTCTTTTTTTAACGAAGCCCCACACTAGGATTTTCTCCTGTATCGTGGGTGCGTTTTACAAACATATATTTCACATGCACAACACAACCAGACCCGAAAAGCAACAATTTGTGTTTTTGCACAAATGTTACCTCCGGCTGGGAATCGAACCCAGGACAGGTGGCGCAGAAGTCAGGTACGCTAACCACTACGCCACGCGGTCGTCAACACGTTGAACGTTGAACTATGGCAAAATCTTCCCAAACTAAGGGCTAAAAACTTTTGTAGCAATCTACAGGAGAGGCCTATGTTCAGCAGTGGACTTATGATGGCTGAAATGATTATGATGATTATAAATGCGAAAGTAACTCTCTCTGTCCCTTTGCGTTTCTTATCTTTTCACGGCTCAACCGTTGGACCGATCTTGACGAAATTCGGCACAGAGATAAGCATGCACATGGAACATAGATACCTTTTATTTCGGAAAATCAAAAAAAAAAACCGTCGGATTTAAAAAAAAACTAAACGTATTCGCGGGCTTCAACTAGTAGATTAATATATTAGGCATATATAGTAGTGTAAAACTATTAGAGAAGAGTAGTAAAACTAGCTGACGTCACGAGCTTTTATTTAATTTTAATTAAAAAAATGTCGAATGCTGAATAAAGTATTTTAAATAATGTAACTAAAATAAATAAGAAGTATTTTAAGCAATGTTTTGCGATTTACTGCTCGGTTTATAGCCATTTCGTTCGTAGGAAAGCAAAAATGTAGATTTTGTGTTTTATGTAATTGCGGCAAACCGATAATAATAATCAAAGTATGATATTTAAAGCTAAAATAAAAGCTCTAGAGTCGGAACCTGTAGGTGACTATCACAAAAGACTGGTTTTTATTACACAGTTTGCTTACACAATTTGCATAAAAGTGTGTTGTAAAAATAAAATACGAGAAACGATGTAATATAATTATTTAATTCAAGTTACCGTGTCAAATGAAATCAAGTCCAGTGATAACTTGAAATAATCAAACAGGATGCCGATGCCGATGCCGTATATAAAGAAATAATTCATCTTTATTTCAGCCCATCAGAAGAATATAGACCTCTCCATAGATTGCCACAAAACAATGAATTTTTCTTAAAAAATAATCAAACCTCATACCGGGATTTCTCTTGTATCGTGAATATATTTTACTAACATTAATTTCACATTCATTATGCACAAATGTTGGCTTCGGCTGGGAACAAGGACACCATCCATGAAATAGAAGTCAGGTACTCTAGCCACTCGGTCGGCATGCCGCGATGAAAGCGACGTATGCAGTGGTAGAGATAGGGGATACACTATACATCTGCTAGCCTAATAATTTATGTTGCAGTACTATACTTCTCCTAGTTAGATTTGAACTAGGACCGATTTGAGGCAAGATATACTCGTAAAAAAGAACATGAAGAAAGAGTATTGCTTAGGTTTTTCATCAGGAGAGTGGAACCTTTTTAGCACTATTGTTTATAGTAGTAACCGGATCGTATCACTCTGATCGGTACCCGCTAGGAAGTTATCATTATCGAAAGCTTAATAGAGTACATAGGTAGTTACATTAGAGTACTTGAAAGTAAAAACGAAGTATGTACTAGTATAAATCATAAAACTTGAACTAATTAAAGTTCATCGTTTATTAATATTAGTCGCGGAGTGAGACGCTGCGTCACGTTGTTTCTTTTTGTTGTCAACAACAAAAAAACATTGGGGTGATATTGAGTTACAAATCCTAACGGGCTCTTGCACCAATTGTTTTGGCCCCGATGACGCCATTAAAGCTGGATGGTACTGGCCGGTGACGTCATGCAATAATATAGTGTTCGCCCTTAATATCTATTTATAAATTTGTGAATCATTTATACTTTTAACAATATCAAAACAAAGCAACTTAGAAATAACAAACTTGTATTTAATAACGGTATTTTATAGATTTCTAGTAAAACTAAACAAAATATAATGCTATTATTCGAAAGGTAAACTATTAGTTTTATTTTTTAATTAAACAGTTTTGATGATTCACAGTATGCAGCGTGTCTTGTGATGTACAATATGAGGGGGAAGCTACTTTGCTCTGTTTTATGCGGCTTTCTTTGACCTATTTATAGTTATCTATAAGCGGGCGATGCCGGACGCTTGTTTATCTTTTATGCATCTCGTCTTCCAACAGCTTCTTCTTGTATCTGGGTCACATTCGATGGGAGTACGACGTAATGAAGCTAATTTGTAGACTTGTCGCTTTTTGTTGGATGGCAAGGCATGCAGTCATTAGTCGCAATTTATACAAAAACTTACGTAATATCACAACCATTTAAATTTTCTGTCGTTAATATTCTCCAATCAGTTTCGTAAATATTAATTGCATCAGTTTTTACGAAATTAGTGTGTACTTAATTTGGATTATATTTGCCAATAATAAAATATCTCAGTAGGTTTTTTGATTTAATCGTCTTGTTCCGATAGGTATTCGGCACAGTAGAATAGCACCTACCTCTTTCCTAACGAGGTGTCGTAGGAGACTCAGGTACTACTACAACTACTACCGACAGCCTTTATGCGTGCAGAATAACACCATAATATGCAACGCTGTAACTATACTGCTCATAGGAACGCAATGGGGAGTAAGAATTTCTTGACTCGTATCAAAATGGCGGCGACGTAGTTCGCCACCCGTCACGTCTCGTTTCCCGCGGGACGAATATTAGGGTTACGTGTGTGGCTTCTGCCTAACCCCTATACGAGAAAAAGGCGTGACTGTATCTATGTATGATTACAATATAATTTTTCGATTTCTAACCAATGACATTAGTTATTTTTGAATACCAGGAAAAAAAGAAGGTATTAATTACACATAAATATTTGGAAAAACCTTTTATGGAGACTGCTGATTACTGTGTAATCTTTGCCTCAAGAGTAATCAGTAAATAAATATTGGAGATTGATACCGTGTGGTGGCGGTTTTAGAGAATCTACCACCCCATCTCATCCCGTGGGTGTCGTAAAAGTCGACAGAGGGAAAGTTAAAACCTGAAGATGGGCAGCAGCATCTTTCTGGAACATCTAAATAAATAAACTGCGGTTGCCAACCCGCCTGCCATGCGTGGCAACTATGGCAAAATCCCCCCAATATGAGAGCTCCAAACTTTTGTGGCAATCTATGGGTGAGGCCTATGTTCAGCTGTGGACTTGTGATAGGCTGAAACGACGACGACGACGAAACATTGGAGAAGTAGAGTTAAATTGAAAATATGTCATCCCGTCGTTTCATAAATAAATATGTCCGGAATCATTGTAAACTATATTCGTATATATTTCTATAAAAATCAGCAAGCTGAGTTGGCAATGAACCCGCTATCTAACTCGTAGACCTTATAACCGTTGGTAAAGAAAGGTTCGCGAGTGGCAACCTCTTACCGGTTTTGCAGAAAGCAGTCGATAAATAGAGGTGGCCCATGACCGTGTTATGTGGCAATGTATAATGGAAGCCTGTTTAGCGGTGGACTGGTGATGCACTTCCTATGCAGGAATCCGTCTAGTAGACACCACTCTAAAGCTCGCCGTAAAGCAGTATTGTGCAAGCATTACCGTGCTTAGGTCTGAAGGGTACTGACAGCTAGTGTAATCACTCGGCATACGGGTCTTAAGGACTGATGTCTCAGGCTGACGGGCGCAGTGTGGCCGACGTATTCTGGGTAACACCGCATCTATTATAGGCGACGCTGCACTTGCCATCAGGTGAACTTCGCTTTATCGCTATGTCGTCATTTTATCCAATAAAAAAAAATAAGTTGATCTGGTTTATCACTCTCAAATACAAACTTAATACAACACATCACCTACATAAAATAGTTTTGTAAATTATGCAAGATAGTTTGATAATACGTTATAAAGCGATACTTTATATGTTTATGTATTTAACAAAGTAATTATTTACTTAATTTAGTTTTTTTTATTGATGCTCGTAACTGATTACGGACGGAAGTTAATTTATGTGTAAATATGGCATTATACAATGTTATATAGCTAGACTAATGTAGGTCACATTAGAAAGCTTCATGATAATTACTATCCATCTACGGGATATCAGGTGACTATTTTGATGCGTCACGACCTAACTATTCCCTTCATTCTCGTTCATTTAGTCACTGTAAATGTGAACTTGAACTTTTAAAATAAGTATTATTGTTTTAAATTTTAACTTTATGGAGTACAGTATGATTTTATATATTTTATCTGCCTACTGTGTCACGGGGCCCAGGTTCGAATACAAGCTGAAATCAATATTAGCGTAGCCATAGGTTGTTCGACGATTGCCTGATTGCCATCCTTGGATTATACAGCTAAGTCGTTCTATTGGATAAAATATGGTGGGGATAAGTGGGAGCTTTTTACCGCACTGTAATATACTCGTATCTTGTACAGTTACAAATTCTAGTATGCCTAACGTGACCATTTATTTTTGCGCTCAGAGCGGGACCCCCCTAAATTATTATTGTTTTAAGAATAAAACACAAGTTTATAATATAGTTATGAAATGTTTCATCATTTCAGCCTATCCAGTCCACTGCTGAACATAGGCCTCCCCCATAGATTGGCACAAAAGTTTGTAGCTCTCATTTTGGGAGGATTTTGCCATAATTGCTAAACCTGGCAGGCTGGTTGGCAACCGCAGTTTATTTATTCAGATGTTCCAGGAAGATGCTGCTTTCCATCTCCTGGTTTTCATTTTCTCGTTGTCTAGTTTTACGTATCTACGACCCTATCTCATCCTGTGGGTGTCCACGGGATAAGAAGGGGTGCTAGATACTCTTAAGCCGTTAGCACACAGCAAATGAAAAGTTTAATAATCAAAAATCAAAATATAAACCAATCTTGTGTAATCTGGTGGGCTTGCTCGAGTTTTTATGATATTTCTCATGGTCGATTCTTATGACAATCATGGATGAGAGGGACTGGGGCATGGGTCTCCCCTCTTATACTATAGTATAATTTTCTGGTGGTAGGATTTCTAAGCAGTTGTGTGCAAACATTACTGAGTTTCGGTTTGAAGGGCACTGTGAGCTAGCGTAATCACTGGGTATATGAGACTTAAGAACTGATGTCTCAGGGTGACGAGCGCAGTGTGTAGTTTTTATTGGATAGAGCGACGAAACGAGCAAAATGTTCACCTGATGTAAAGTGCAACGTCTACCAATAACAAATGCTGTGTCACCTAGAACATTTGTGTTCTAGCTATCAGTGCTCTTCAGACCGAAATACACTTATGTTTGCACGCTACTGCTTGACCGCAGAATAACTGGCACTGCGGTGGTACCCACTAGATGATTTCCTGCATAGGAACACTACCACCAAATACAAACGTAACACTCAACTATTATTGCATATTCGTGAAATATTTATTTACCTTTTCAATTTGCATTCAAATTTTCGCTATGAACCTTAAATTAAATTAACCAATCATTACATTGTCTTGTAGTTAAATTCAAATACGAAAGTATACTCTCAGACATCTTTCTCAGTGTCCTTAACGACGTTATTAAAAAAAAAAACAATAATTGCGCATCTGTTTCATAGTGTTACACGAGAATTGCTTATTTAATTTGTTTCGCACGCCCTACACATAGACTACACATAGACATAAAACATTAATTATTCTGTATGATCAGTTTACATTCCCTTATTTACTAGAACTCTTTAGTGTCATAACTCGTTCATTATTCTTAATGGCTTGTACTAGTAGTCCAACAACATTATCATAATGATATGTATGGATTTGCCGCGTTCTACTTTACGTAAAGAGGAGCTTTTGAAATCTCGAAATTAATAACATGTACGATTTATTACGTGCATTAACTACTGCTATACCATTAACTTTACTTACATTTTGTATTAAATAACTACTTCGTTTTAAAATGTTAAATTATAGTTTTTTTTAATCATGTAATACGTTTGGTTTCTGTCTATATTGTTAAGGAATGTATGAAATAAATATGTACAAATTTTGCCCTCGTACGTGTGATATACAGGTTTTTCTTTTCTGTATTCATCTATTTTCGGAATATTTTTGACTTTAAAAGAGGAAACGTCGTAAGTAGACCAATATTTGATCAGGACCTCACCTGTCGTTAAGTGATGATGAAGTTTTACATGACAGGCACTTTATCCTAGAACGTGTCTGCCGACTCTTGCCTTGTAGAGTCATGCTGGTCGGGAAAACCGACGCCTGTAATAAAATCCACTTAATATATAACTCTGGTCCTAATATTGAAAAATAATTTCTAAATTTAAAGTACATGCGAACAAAGTCACGAAGACTGGTTGTATGCCATATAACAACACTCAGTTTAAAAAAACATCTGTCAGCGAAACATAATCGAAATTTTCTTCTTTTTTTATGTTAACTGGACTTCTCGGCGCCTGTCTTATTTGGGTCATCATGGCTGCCGCTTCGACTAAGATTTTAGGACTTTTTTTACTATACATATCCGATATTTTTTGAGTTACTTTAGTGATCATGTTGTTCCGTTTTCAATCAAGCACATTCTGTCCAAGCGATTGAAGCGAATATTTACTTTATGTTTTAATGTCGCTAGTTACCGTTACCGACTTTTTGCATCTTGGGCTAATTGCATGCCTATCATTATGTATCATTTTTCCCTTTTGTACGATTGAGGTTAGAACGTAACATAGATTTTGCAACCATGGAGGTTGCTGTATTATACATAAAAGTAAATTTTTAAAAACCACATTTTTTATGGTTTTGCACGCTCTCTCCGTCTCTTAAAAGAAACCACCTCACGTATTATATACTTTATTTTCATAATGCGTTTGAGTGAGTTTACAGAATGTTATTGATGAAGTAAGAACCATATGGCATGCAAAAGTATTTATTTATTTGGTTTACAATTTGTCCTGCTTTGATTCATCGGGGACGGATCTGACGTTAAGTTGTTTGTGTAGTTATGTTTGTCTATATTTTGGATACGATGCGTTATAAAGACTTTTACATTTGATATTCGGTCATTTTAAGTATATAAGACCAATAATAATAGTGATGTGATTTAAATTTCCATTTTGTAAGGTAAGATAATTACTTCACAGATGGCAAACATAAAGAATCATTAGCTTCATCACACAAGTTCTGCGGATTGAAGTTAACTTGCCGTAGTGTAAATAATATTAGTCGATTTAGAGAAAGATTCAATACCTCTATTTTTTTTAATTTGCTTCGTGACATTTAATTTTTTTTTCGTTATTTTATTGTTTTTGTTTTTGCAATGCTATATATATTATTTACGTCAGTATCTAATCAGTTATATTGACTCTACAAGTTTCATAGTACGCGAGATACTTAATGTAGATTCGACCTCCGATGCCGGTACCACTAAAATTGTTGATTCCAGTATTAAAGATTGATTTATTACGTGCTAGGTAAATGAAATGATCGTGTGGAGATTCGAATGTCTCAGCATTAAAAAAATATTTCTACTATGTGGGACGTTAGCCAACGCGCACTGGAGCAGCGTGGTAGATACTTCTGGAGTGAACAACAAAAGATAGGAAATCTGCAATAAGACATTCATAAGTTATTATAACCTATATATTTTAATTCCTCTTAACTTGGAATAGCTGTATCCAATAGACTGATACGATGATGATAAATCTTAATAAAAGTTAATCTTAAAAAAAAATCTTTAAAATAATTGACACAAACCATAGCGGAATAAATAGCAATTTAAAATTAATCTTCCATAAAATGTCAAGTACAATTTTATAAGTTTTTTGATTTTAGTTATTAAAACTTAACCGTATCATATGTAGTTTTTAAAAAATAAAAATTTTAGATAAATGATTACGTAATAAAAAAAACAACTATCATACATTGTAAGAATGGTTTTAATATCGTTAAAATTAAAAAAAAAATAGTTAACACGTATCAACCATTGTTTATATATCTGCAGCTGCTTTAATTATCCTTTATCTTTGTAATACAAACTTAACATAAATATACGAAGGATGTAGCGTCCGTAATGCAGAGCGCTCAGTCAACTTTAAAATAAACACGGGGTTCTGTCCAAAGTTACCGTTATCTATGAAATATTTTTATGTAAGAGTATATTTTTTCGTTACAGTACTTTTAGGTTCAGGTTTAATAAGAGTTTATTGCTCATAAAGACGTACAATATATCATGATAATAACCAGGATAAAAGGTTACATAAAAACATATATACCCCAATCTGGTAAGATTGCATCAAAGAGATGCAGTTGCAGCATAAAGCATTGTTGGCTTTCATTGACAATTCTTTCAATTACTTTTTAGGAATGGTCAATAGTTGATTAATTTTTGTTCCATAGACAAAATTTATAAATATTCAACTTAAAAAAAAAACACATATTTTGTCTTGAAAATATTTTTAATAACATTCAATACTTATAGTATATATTTTGTAATGATAATTTATTTTATTTTTGTTTTACCAGACTTCGAATAACAACGGCGAATACTCAACGCGAAGTTTGCCTCGAGTCAGATTAGACGCTGGAACAAACGCAGCTAACGCTGGAGTAAGGCTCAGATGTTGGGCGGCACCGCCTTCTATTACTGAAGAAGAAATTGAAGACGATGTTGAAGACGATGCGATATCGCTACGAGCAGTGCCTCTTCAAGGTAAGACACTCCATTAATTAAATATATTTGTAAAATACTATAATAATTTACTTTTAAATATCATCAATCACAAATTCGATTAGAGTTCCGTTACATAAACTATATTCAAATTTCTTTGGCGTTTTCACAGTGCCATCTAGCGTTGAATAGTTACAATTCAAAAGCTGAATAGATGGCAGTGAAAAGTATAGCGGTAGTTAGAATTGTTGCAATTCTAATAATAACCGCTAGGTGGCACTTCTTAGTTTTTCGAAAGTACTGATCTTGGAGGTTTAGTGTGTAACTCGGGTAGGTTTCGGAATAGGTTTTCTTTGATGATTTGATTAGTGACCAATGAATGAGGTTTAAACCCGCTAAAATAAAACCGATTCTGAAACCTACCAAAGTTACACAATCGACCTCCTGGCATCCATCGAATGCATGACGGAGTTGTATGTATAATCGTGATTTTTTTTATTATGTCTGTCAATGTATGATTCCAAACTAGTGAGTCGTGGGTTGAATTTCCAAACAAAACCAATTTGGATGTACATATAAATATTATGTTTAGTGTTACATAGTCTGGTACAATAATCAGAGCAACATAGCATCAACGTTCATGAATATCATATTTAATGAACATTCATAATTTACTAAGATCTACTGTAGTTAACCATTAGTGCTTTACAAGTCACTTACATACATGTTTCCAATTTTTTGGTATTCTTAACTTAGCTTCATAGCTAAAAACTAACTTTCGCTGAATCTCAAACCGAAAAATTTAATTGTTGTTATTTCTGTGTTCGACCCGTTTAGTATCTTAAAAAATATTTATGTTAAATTTACTTACTCGTAATTGCCACAAATTTTAGTGACGTGATTATAATTGCTATAAATTTTAAACCACGGTTGGAATTGCCAACTACCTATATCGTTTCGTAATATTCTTAAAAAAGAGTATTTAAGAATTGCATTTTTATTCAAAATTATCATAATATAATCATATAATCCACTTTAGATCACAAACTATATAGTGATTTTGGGTGGCAATGAGCAATATGGATATGTCTTATAATAACAATAAGAACAAATAAATAAAAATATTTTTACACAAAAAAAAACAAGTATAGACGTAAAAATAAAAAAGTATGTGTGAATTAATGAAATAAAAAATAAGATACAAAAACAATTCATTAACCATTAAACCTCGTGATTTTATTGTTCGTGAAATTATTTGAATAAAGTCGGCAGATTTTTTTTTATGAAAGGGTAAAGTATTACATTACGAAACATTTTAATGTATTCAACTGTTAATTACTGAACGGTGTTCCTATGCAGAGAGAATGACGAGTTTTAAAATGCTTTTTGAGTGTCATTAGCAGGGAATAGGGTAACCATGTTGCATTCAGTATCTATAAACTTGAATGTATTAACTTCTGCGAACTCTAAATGTATACTGTTATGAATATGATTTCCCAATTTCCGTACAACTTCTTTTCTCTAGTCTTTTCTCTGTTTCTTCTTCCCTTCCATATACAAGAATCTACTATGTGTATATTTAAGTAAAAAATCATAATGATGGAATCAGACAGTGTAAAAACTTAAAATATTTTAAATTTACCTAATCACTATTTGGCATTTATCGTACTTGGAGGAAAATATTCTGTATTTAAACTATTATCACTCTGAAAATTATGTTTTTCGCCATTAGATCTACATACACGTACATCGTACATTTGTCAGTAATGAACTTTTGTCGCGAGAGATGTGAGATACGTACGTTTTTAAAATAGTAGGGCACTGTCCAGCAAAAGCAGAGCGGATAAATGTATGTAGTAAGGAAGACAGAGGGCACACACCGTAACGAGGCGTCGTTCTCGCACCCATCCGGCACCAATCGATTACAACCCGCTTTTTATTCATCTCCCAGCCGCATACTTGGGACTTTTTACTTACAATGTTACTTGCGACAGTTTCGATAGGAATGCATTTGATCGAACTATAGTGATTTATCTGCCGAACAGTAGTTTACAGTCCTTCGCCACGCTTCAACGATTGAGAAAGTTTTAACGCGCATGATTGATTGCGCTACGTATACGTTATTGATACGGGATAGACGGGATTTTAGACGGCGTTTATACTTTAGGTTTTTCCTAAGGTATTTGATACTAAATACTAAAAATTTGTATTTCGGCTGGGACCAGAAATTAAAAAGCAGAAAGTGCGTCTCAAATGGCGAATGCTAAAATGGTGAATTACTCGATAGGATAGTAATTCTGATACAACTTATACTTAAATGCAGTTTCCATAATAATAAAGCTGACCTTTATATTGGTTATAAGAAAAAGAAAATAAAGTAAGCCCAAAAGTTGTTAGGACTGGCATCCACTACAGCGACGATGAAGCTTTATCTTGGTAAGCTTACCAATGGAAACTAACTTAAGTTGAAAATAACTAAATTTTATGAGTTGTTTGTTACTGACATAGCTTCTCTTTTTCTCACTCCGTTCTGCTTTGTGTTTACACAGGGCTCTAAGGATACGGCTTATTTTAATATGTGATAAACGTGCACATAGTCTACGTAATGCAAATTAGCCACAAGTAGTGAAGCCCATAGACACCACCTACGACCGTTTTCGATGAAGAATCTAGATGAAGGTCACGCATGGTATCTCTCGATGGAGTAAGTAGATTTAAAGTTTTCTTCACGACCGATACGAACACAGCAGTATTATTCTGCTAGTTTAGTTTAGAGCTGGTACAATGGGCGGGTTTTTTACTTCCCTGGTCGAGCCGTACAGTAGCGTAATTCTACTATAAATATGGTTAGTACCTACATTGTAATACTATTCGTTTGTGTGGACTCGGGCCGTTAAAACATTATCTGGTGATCTTATTAATTTTAAAAGGATTGATCATATGAAACAAATAAAATAAACAAGTCAAATTATTATGTTTATGAATTACACCGTTGTGTGAACGCTTAAGTGAATGTAGTGTCGCGCAATGGCTGCTGTCCCTTCGTGTGGCGCAATCGAGCTAAAACGGGCACAATTAGGTCCCTGCCGTTTTTAGTCGATATGGCTCCCTCGGCTGACGTCCAGAGAGACACAATCACTGTACCCAGTGAGAGCAAAACAAGACAAGCAGCATTAGAGTACGTTTGAAAATTGAAGTGTCTGTTTGTAATGTCAAAATAACAGTTTTTTACTAAATGCATATCAAAGTACATAGGTGTGGTAATTTTTAAAATTCGGTTTGTCTGTCTGTCTGTTTGTTCCGGCTAATCTCCTGGACTGGACCGATTTTGAAGGGACATTCACTGGCAGATAGCTGATGTTATAAGGAGTAACTTAGGCTACATTGTGTGGTTGGCTTATTTTACGAGAATGATTTTGGCTTATTGTATGCACAGCTAATTTCTAATAAAGTTGTCATACATCATTTTTTATTATGATATATGAAAAAAATATTTTATTGGTTTTTTAAAGACATAATAATATATGTTCTTAAAAAAAAATCAATTTAAACGAATATTACATAATCTAATATGGATTTATTGTTTTGAATTTTTCAACGTCTAAACGACTGAAAGGAGAAGCAGGAATCTGCCGCTAGACGCTACACTGTTCTAAAACGGTATACCGAAAAATCAATGAAAAGAGAGGATAGATGTAGACTGGATGCACAAGTTAATCTTGTATTTGAATAAAATTTACCATTAGTTTACATTTGTTAGTAATAAAGTAAAAGGTACAGTTTTACACTGTTCCTTTCACTTTATATTTGTACATATGTTGAATATAAATGCAGTTACATGTCTGTGTTTTCCCAAAGTTTTTCTGAAGACTCAGATTAAAGAAAGAGTTGTTTATAAAAAGTTCTTTAAAAAAAACACTTTCGTTAAGGTGGTAACTGGTAAAGAAAATAAAGAGTCGATTGATGCCTCCAAAATAGACAACGTCACCGTCGTGCTAACGAAAATGAATTTTAAATATAGAATTAACTAGGATTTTTTCGTTATACTGTCAAGTTTCTTGGGCAAAGAAATGTTTGATTTTATGGTATTTTTTTTAAATTAGTCTGATAATAAAAGAGGAAATTTCATTTATTTAAGCTTTCTTAAAAATAAGTAACGTTTGTATGAAATGTTTTTATAATGGACTAACAGTGACGCGAACGCTTGAACGCTACCCAGCCGAGTTGGATCCGTCGATTGACTTCTTGGTCGAAGTCGGACCTACCTAGTCGAACAATCTGTGCTAATACATATTCGTCGACAACATCGAGCGTAGTGTTTCCAACAACAATCGGTATAGGTGTGGCATGGACATTAGACATGACCTTGACATGGAGGATGTGTGGTACTGACGCCTTTTCAGGGGGCTGGAAGTCGTCAAGTTTGGTTGCAAGACGATTCGTAATGACTCTCGAAAACAGCACATATACGCGGCTCCTAGATCGGTCTATAGTTCTTCAAGAGCTCGTTATCGCCCTTCTTGAAGAACAGGACAACCTCGCTTCCGACTTATAAACTAATCCCCGCTTCCGGCGGAGCGCCACCGAGGATGACGGAATTAAACAGCTTCTGAAGGACTACTAGTACCGGTTTTTCACAAGCTTTTAGAAACTCCGCTGTAATCCCGTCATCACCAGGCGTTTTGCCATTCTTAAGCTGTTTGAGATCTATACTAATCCCGCTCAGACTGACGTCCGGAATTTCGTCGGAAAACTAATATGCAAATCTTTTTATAGATCTTTTATATTTCGTTTATTCTTGCAAAATGCTGAAAAAAAAGCTCTAATATTTTTATTAAACTAGCAAATTCATATCATATGAATATGCTAGTTTTACATTTACAACCAATTTTAATAAAACATTCTATAGATTTTTTTTTATACTCAAAATTATGCCTGCGCATTCAAAGTTGAATTCTTATATGAGGGCGATGCCTTTGATTTGTCATTTAACACGAAACCTGACTCACAACTGGGGACTAATAGGGAAGTAAGATGTGGCTTGACTTACCGCCGTTGTCCCTGTTAGGTTAGCAGGCGCTCGGCCTGAATATAAATTAACGAACATCGATATTTGAAGACACGTTCACAGAAAATAAGCACAGCTCTTGTTCCCAATTAATTTTAATGCGTAGAAGTTCTGTTATTTTTGAGACGTCGATGGGGAAAAAAGACTAATAAATTGTTATTTTTACACAAATACTGGCGTATCGAAATGCTTTGATAGATCTATAGTCAAGATATGACGGACGCAACTTTACACGCCAATAAACTTCATGCCCCATAATTTGCCGCCATTTCTAATCATGGTTTCTACATTAATATACCTTGGTATATATTGTATATTGTAAGTTTTATTTATAAGAACTGCAGAAAATCAACCAAATAAGATAATATAAAAATCCTTTTGTCTTTTATCTGGATATAACTTAGGCTCATCGTTGTGGAACAAATAGTAGTATAATTTTACAAGTAAAAAGTAATATAAGTTTTACATATTCAGAATTCAATATGCAAATATATAAGTTCTTAAACAGACGGGTTTGCTAAAATTACAATTACCTTAAATGATATTTACTTTTCGTCTGTTCAATGACACATGTCTAGTAGCACAAGAGATGTATTCGTAACATCTCATGTACTGGCTGACAGGTTCAAATTCCAGAAGGGATGGTCTTTAAATTACTTGTCGCCATGTGTTATCATAGACTGTATAGGACGTGGAACGCAAATATTATTTCTATATACTCGTATTACGTTATGTACTCATATGTTCGCAGTGAACATGCTTAGTTCATTAATGTGCCACCGATAGCTAATAAGAGATTACAGTCATATTTAGCATCGCTTAATTTGTTTACACAATAATGCATTCCGCGCAATTAGTGTTGCTCACCATATTGTTTCTATTGTACTAATATTATTGACTAAATTGTTTTGTGTTTTGATTTTGATTTATTCACGAAGCTATGGCACAGTTATGATTTGATCCGTTGGAGCATTTGATTTTGAAAATTATTTTATTAATAATTTGGCGGCTAATTGATCCGTCATAAAAAGAAGGGAAGTGGAGAAAACCACACTTAAATTTGTATGGATAATTTTTTGAAATTGTATAATCGAAACTTACCAACGTTTTTTACCATTGTATCCTTTAATGAATTGTATCATTACTCAAAATCATCATTTAAAAATCAAAACCAAAAAAAACCTCGTCGCTTACTAAATAGGCGCACTTGTATCAATATCGTACAGATAAAAATGGAATTCGAATTACAATATATAATTAAGTCCTTGCTGCTGTATCGAGTTTCCTTTTAAGTTCACGTTTGCGATTGTGACTTTAATAGTCTGGCGTTATTGAACTTTCATGAAAGTGGCGACTGCGCCCGGAAGGCATACTAAATATATTTTATCTGTGGCCTTAGGTTGTAGATAAACCTGTTATAAATTACAATAAGAACAGATAATGTAAGCGACAAGTCTATTATTTGTCATTGTTTGTGATTTAAAATGACGTAACGTAATATTTTGTTCGTAAAAGTCTAGTAGTTTTCACATTACAGAAGATTATGATAAATCATTCCTCTATAAGTGTAGTAAAATAAACAAATAAAATGGTCTATTAACATATAACTTGATGTACATACGAAATTATACGATTATAAAACAGTTTTTCTTCTAAACTACATTCCTTAAAAGACTTTATTTATTTTGTGTTATGTTTTCTGTTTTACGGGATACTCTTTAAGAATTATCCCTACTTATTATAAATCTAGCAATATTTCCGAAGCATTGGAAAACGTTGTTATGTAAGCCGATTTCCGTTTTCGCAGAATCCGGAGACGAAATTTTTTTTTCCATGCAAATGTTATTGCAACTTTTCCAAGTCTGTTCAAAATATTGTGTTTTAAAACTTTGCAGTAACTTCTATTTTCGATATGACGTTGTTTTATATACTACTAGCTAATGCCTGCGGCTTCGTCCGCTTGGATATAGGTTTTTTTAAATATCCCGTGGGAACTATTTAGTTTTACGGGATAAAAAGTAACCTATGTCCTCCAGGATCTGTGCCAAATTTCGTCAAGATCGGTTCAGCGGTTAAAAAGGTAACAAACAGACAGAGGGACAGAGAGAGTTACTTTCGCATTAATAATATTAGTATGGATTTTTGTTTGGTATCATTCATACAATACACGGAAATCTTGTTATTGTATATAGCGTCCCTCGTGTTCTTAATTCCTTCTGAATTTATGCTTACCCTGCAGTAGAAACACGCATAAAGTTTCGAACAACATCCAAGGCGCAGGTCGGCGACAGCATATACTGGTGATTTTTATTGTTTATCATCCATACCAAATATATACCATAAACCAATGCAACGAAAAGAGATATTATGTCCTAACTATCTCCGCTTGATTTCTATTATTTATGATTCATGCGTTTGAACTTGAAAGGATGTACATATTGTAGACTGCGGAGCTTTTAGTGCTACGTTGAGTCAGAGTTTTCAAAGTTCGATAGGAGTGCATTTGTACGTTCGTTCATATCGGTCGGCGGCGGCAGGCGGCGCGGCGATGTTCTCTACTATTCTATTGTTTGTGTACAATACTAGGGTTGTCAGTTTGTGAATCAATCGGTCGAAGTGTTTGATTATTCTGCCGTGATAAAACGAAACTAGGCAAAATGTTTTCATAGTATAAATTTGAAATATTAAGTCTTCAAAATTGGATTAGTTCTGCTGAACATAGGCCTCCCTCATAGATTGCCACAAAAGTTTGTAGCTCTCATTTAAGGGGATTTTGCCATAGTTGCCACGTTCGGCAGGCGGGTTGGCAACCGTAGTTTATTTATAGAGATGTTCCACGTAGATGCTGCTGCCCATCTCCTGGTTTTCATTTTCCCTCTGTCGACTTTTACGACACCCACGGGATGAGATTGGGTGGTAGATTATCTTAAGCCACCACACGGATTACTTAATCTATTTAATTAAAAATTATAGAATACTAGCTGAAGAGTTTGAGTGGATGTAAGTTTTTTTAAAGTAGTGGGATTTTCCGAAATAACAAGTATCTAATGTCCGTCCCCAGGAAGCAAACTATATCACTGCCGAATTTCATCTAGATTGTATCAGAGGTTGAGTCGTGAAAATGTAAAACAAACAGACAGAGGAACAGAGAGAGTTACTTTCGCATTTATGATATTAAGTAAGTATGGATACTTAAATGATAAATCGAACCGAGTTTTTGGCAAAATTTTCAAATCATCCTGGCAAGTTAGTTACGAAATATGGGTAAGATATATGGCTTGTAAAATTAATCCTTTACAAAAGTAGTGTCACACACAGTGTGTTTTTTTAGGAAAAACCTGAAACAATATACGATTATATTTATAAATAACACATAGTCTAGGAAATTGTTATAGCACTTTGTAATCACAACTCGTACAATTACTACATTTTTACACCAAATTATAATTGTTTTTCTCGACACGATGTTACGTGTGAGCTGTAGCTGCATGAATCGTGTACTAGATGTTATTAAGCGGAAAATTACGAATAATTATCGTAGAGTCACATTTGACGACCCTACATTTCTCCGGCTGTCAGCGGCGGGCAGACGCGAGGCACACGGCGTTCGCGCCAGTGCGTTACACCGCTTCCGAGTTGCTGTACACTAACTTCGAACGGCGATCAAATTAAAAAAAAATCGTCTTTTAAATTCGGTTCAACGCACACGCGACTTTTGTCCTAAAAGTTAATGTGGAGTGTTAAAGAAATGGTGTTTGACAATGTGTAATTGAATCGTGTTAGTTTTGTTGTGCTTGTAATAAGAAATCAGCTGTTTATTGCACGCGGTCATCAGTCAACGTAAGGTTTAAAAGTCGATCTGTTGTAAGGCGATGTCTTTGTAATGATTTAATATGGCAGTGATAGAACGCGGCGAACAGCGGTTTCAGTATGCAAAAATACATATATTTTAATTAGTAATATAATAAATTTTTATAAAAAGGATATATTACATTTTTCTTAAGAATCGAAAAATTTATTTAAACCAAACAAGTATCGTATACAATACTTTTATGTACCAATTTTTTAAAACGGACTAAAAGTAAAAAATTTGTACAGTACAGACCGACAGACAAGAAAGCATGTTAATTATGAATTTTCATCCAGTTCTAAGCTATGTTTAAAATTTCAAGTCTCTTGCTCCTCGGGAGTTACCTTTATATCAATTACTAAATTTGACCCGAACAGACATACCTGAAAGCGAGTTAATAAAATCGTCGTGAAATGGACAGACACTCTGATATTACTTGTTTGTATTAATAAAGTAGAGCATTTATTTAATAAACAGTATTCTGATTTTGTTTGGTGCTTAAAACGAACATTTTCTAGTTTTCCATTCGCTCCTTTTACAATATTGTCCGCTCGGTTGCCGCAGCTGATCGATCGGCATCTGCGTGACGGATCGCGGATTTGATTCTCGCATGGAATATTTATTTCTATGGTCTACAGATACTTGTTCCAACTCTCGATGTTTGTGGGTTATATGTTTGTAAAACACATCCACGATACAAGAGAAATCCTAGTGTGAAACAATGTTTTTTTTAAATAATGAAGAAAATGTCTTGGAAGGGTTTTCGAATGTTCCTGAAGAAGTATATACATACAGGAAAGAAAAATAGTGTAGATACTCTTATATTTACTGAGATTTCATAATCCTAAAATTGTAGAAACATTCTTTTCTTTGAAATCTTTTTCATTTGCAATAAGCTATAATTAATTATAGAACATCCGGTAACAGCACAAAACGCATATGCAGCGTAGGCGTCGCCGAGGCCACGTTCACACCTAAGTATTTTAATTGCTAACACAGAATTGACTTTATTCAATTAGAGATAACGGGCAGTACCGGCGACTCTATTGTTCTCAGCTCTTTCTTATTTAAGTTTTTCGTAAGCAAGAAATATTTGCGGAATTAAGTTTCTAATTAACAATAAGACGATGTCACTACAATACACTGAAAGCGTTTCAAACACATGTTTGAAAAAGTACGTGTGATTTATTCCTTAGATAAAAATTGCTTTGTACATATATTTAAATGTACACAAATAGCATGTATGTATATTTTTAAAATAAACTCTTTGATTTAAAAAAAGGTTCTAATTGGAAATTTATTTGTAAATTAACAATTGATGATCGTTTATATATTTTAAAATCAAAATATTTCAATGGCTTATTATTAGTTGATCCGGGCCTGGATCGTCAGCTTCGTTCCAGCCTACCACTAGTCCACTGCTGAACATAGGCCTCCTCCATAAGTTGCCACAAAAGTTAGTAGCTCTCTCTTTGGGGGAGTTTACCATAGTTGCCACGCTTGTCAGGCGGGTTGGCAACCGCAGTTTATTTATTCAGGTGTTCCAGGAAGATGCTGCTGTCCATCTCCTGCGTTTTATTTTCCCTCTGACGACTTTTACGACACTCCCGGGATAAGATGGGATGGAGGATTCTCTTAAGCCACCACCACACGGGAGCCGTTCTGGGCCTGGGTGTTTGTGGAAGAATTGTCTGTTATACGCACCCACGACACAGTAGAAATCTTAGTGTGGGGAAACGTTTTTATTAAAAAAAGGCAAAAACAAAGTAAGCTCGACCCAATACTGCTACTAATATTATTGTGTCGAGCTTACGGGATACTACAATATAATATAAAAATTCCGTTAGCGCTAGAGGATGCTAACTGTATTGTCTATAACTGATTTCATAGTTTAGTTATGCAATGCACAGAACTTTCGTGGACACCGAGTATTGCATAAATATTATGTCGTGATCCGATCGCTTTTCGTGCCAAATTCCATCAAAGTATAGCGTATGAATCGCTCTTCTAAATACCGTTTTGGTCACTTCCTAAAATTATCGTTGCAGTGGACCGACTCCGGTATTCGGTCGAATGGTGTTTAAGTTGATGATTATATCAATTTAGTTTTTCTTAGATGTGACTGCGATTCGAAGTAAATAATCAAGATTCAGTAGGAAAAGATGTTCATCCGGTTGTTTAGCCTATCTTTGCTGTATATTTAAAAACGGTATTGGCTGTCATTAAGATGCCAGCGAATCGTCCTTCCGACTCCCGCGTTTAAATTTGTTTCGTCCTACGCAGATGAAACTAATATTAGTGGAATAACTCAATTCTTCTGTTTTATTTTTATTTAATAAACGATGTTCCACACTAGGATTTCTCTTGTATCTACGTGAATTGCGATGCGTTTTACAGACATAAATTGCACATACCCAAAGAAACCAATAGCTTAGTCAACCGACCCATCAAAAAATCAAAGAGACCTATGTATTGTATGAAAAGACATCTAGACAATGTCTTTTTAGTGATTGAACATAAATTTCTGTCACTAAGAGTGGTATTATTTTGCATCACATTTTCGTATATATTATCTGTGACGTGAATGGTTCTGTTATATTTCATTTGCAGACAACAGTCTTCGCATGTCATCAGTCCGCCACGACGATATCGCAAATACGAGTACGTAGCTCAGGGTCTGAGCCATCTCTTTTGATTCCATAGTACGCGAGTGACCTGGGGGTCTACTGTGTAACTCAGGTTCGTTTCGTGATCGGTTTTCATTTGAACCCATTAACCAATGAATAAGCTTCATACGCCGAAATGAAACCGAGCACAAAATAGACCTCCGGGTTCGGTCCTCGGTGTCGGCATCACTAAAATTGTTAATTACATTTCAAGAGCTGATTTAATGTGGTTAAATTTATCATAAAATCTGCATTTCTAAGGAATACAAATATTTAGACGATTTGTGAAGTACGCTGAACCACACTGAAACAGCAGTATGGCGGATTCTTCAAGGCACCTAACCTGTCTCAGAAAAGAGAGGAGGCCGGTGCTCAGCAGCAGGATAATTATTGGCTGTTTAATTTTTTATTACATTATTTACATTATAAATATTTACAAATTCAATGGCTATTTCTCAAATATTAATAAACATTTAGGTAAAATTAATAAAGTCTCATTGTTTATTTATACAAAAAAGGAAATAATTTATTTTTTACACTGGTCGAATGAAATCCTCTAACAATTTTAAATTGTCCCATAATATAACACAATAAGGTATTCTGGGTTAGTTTAATCTCCGGTGCAATGCACTGGGACTAAAGCCGGATTTCCCCTCAATTAGTAGAACATGTTTATTTTTAGTCTGTTTGGAATATTTAGCGTCTCATATGCGGACTTCAGCAAGTGATTGGATCACTCATAATGAGTGATCTAAATATTTGTACAGATATAATTTTATATTTATGTTGATTCATCGATAGATGTTCTTAGTTAGATTGAGATTTTATCGTCCCATAAAGTCTAATGCGAAATATTACAAAGTAGTAGCTTAGTTAAAAAAAAACAATGAAGCGTAAGCAATAGGTATAACATTAAAATATAAAGAAGAAATTAGTTACACAATTTTGTCATTTTTAATATATTTTTTAATTAAAATACTTTTTTAAAGGTAAACATGCATTTTGAAGTAGAAATAATATTTGATAAAAAAATATTGTATTTCCCATCAAAGGTTTTTTTAACATACTTTTTTTAACTATATTATAACATTTGAACATTGCGCTAAAATAATCGTTTTTTGATTGTTAACATATTCTACTTCCGTTATTAAAAAAAGCTGTTTGACATGTAAAATTGTACGATTATTAGTATCGAAAATTAGTCATTGGATAGGCACTATTTTGTCTTGGTATTTTCGTAGCGGTGATCGCTTGCGCCTGTAATATTTATGATAACGAATCTAAAAATCGCCAGATGGAACCTGTCAAACCGCCGACCAAGAGAAACTGCACGTCTCATAGCGAAAGTTGTGCGGCTCCGACGTATCAGTGCATTATGGAAATTGTGCCAGTTTTCCAATCGATTACGTAAATCAAAAAAAATACATTAATGTTTTTGTTCGTGTGAACATGGAGGAGATTACTGTGAATAAATCGCAATTCACTGTTCTATTTATGAGTTTTAGTTTGTTTTGTAAATTGTAAAATGTCGGAGTTTTACAGTCAAGCAGACGCTTTATTATATAAAATCGATCATATTTTCATTTTTAAATATATAGTAACCAACTATAGCATATTCGTACCTTCTTATAATGGCGACAATTATAATATTCACATATTATTTTTTTGTTAAAGAAAATTAATAATTAAATAAGTACTACGTTATTTACTAATGACAACGGCGTAAATTCGAGTAGTTGCAAAATGTAATAAAAAAGTTTCAATTTGAGAGTAAACAAATTAGAGTAAAATTGTTGCATGAACATTTTTGTATAATGATAACTATTTGCGAACGCGACATTTCGAAATGCTACTTATGAATGAGATAGTTTAATCTCGTTTCTTACTACTCGTGCATGTTTTAGATTGTGGCATGCGTTGCATGACCAGATTATATGCAAAGTTATGTACAAGTTGGTATATTATAAGCATACTAACAAGGGGAACCCTAAGATTTGAATTTCCCTGGGGTCCCTGAGATTTGCAATACGAAGGTATTTCCGCTTATTAATATATGTAATAAATGAATATATTTATTTTACTCTGAAGGGCGTGCTTATTTTAAAATAAATATATGTGATTTGCTATACATATATAAAAAATATTAGAATCGCTGGTTCGGTTCGGTCGATTCACATATGTATCAACTACAACAACTGCCTTGGGTAAAACGCGGATTATGAGATAAATCCTATGGTCCCAGATTTTTATAGGAAAGAGTGACGAGACGAGCAAAACGTTCACCTGATGGTAAGTGCAACGTCTGCTTATAACAAATGTTGTGTCACAATGTGTTGTGTGTGTGTGTGTAGCACCACACTGCGTCTCTCATCCTGAGACATCAGTTCTTAAGTCTCATATGCTCAGTTATTACATAATCTATCAGACTGAAACACAGTCATGTTTGCTCACTCCTGCTTCATGGCAGAATAAATAGCCCTGTGGTGGTACTTATCTGGACCGATTCCTGCATAAGAATCCTACCACCGGTAGAAAATGTTTATAGTTTTTTAATATTTAATATTTTTTTTATTTTTATTTAATGGTATAAATCGTCACTTACCAACCATTAGAAATTTTATTGCAGGTAAAGATTTGAGTTATATTTTTCTGTTTCTTTCATAAAATGTAACCAATAACATAGTATTAACTAATGAAAGCTTCTTGATACCGCCAAAGAAACATACTTAGTCTACACATGGGTGGTCTTTTTGCGCCGGTTAATCTTGCCGTCAAATTGCGTTAGTTCTATGATTTTGTAGCTAACTTTGCCATTAAACTGACCGTAAAAGATAATTGCTTAGTTATAAAATATGTATATCAAAATGTGTTCAAGAGTCGAGTATTTCTATTTAATGAACATTATTTTTATTTAATAAATGTTGATACAGTGATCGCTTGAGTTTGTACCTCAAATACAAATATGTTATTTTCGTTTTGTATCGATTTCGTAGACTGCGTTGTTACTACTGTAGTCACATATACAATATAACGTAACTCGCCCCGAGGTGCGATCTGTATTGTGTACGCTTCAGTTACAAGCCTAAGCGTAAGCGTATCGCGGTTTGTAATATAAAGGGACGCAATATTAGTAAGCATAATAATAAAAGAAGCTCCCGAATACGTTCTGCCGAACACGTACACGCTTCAAAATAGCCGCCAAAAATTTCTACTTACGATGTTTTGTACATGTGGTGCGTGGTGGTGCGTTTTATAAAACTCTGCAATAATTAATCGGGGAGGTTGATGACTGAATGGCAGAGTAATGCTAATACATCGAGAGAGTCTAGGTACCAAAGGGGTGAATTTCCGTAGCGCGCGTCAAATTCATTAGGCAATCGGTATGATCCGGTATGCATGGGGGCGACCTATGCTCACCCTATTTTGCAACGACAAAATACAAGGAGATGCATTCAGATCGTTTGAATGCGTAGGTTAGACAGTGCATCTCGCTTTGTAACTACCTAAAGTTTAGGTCCTAAACTGTCGATGACTATGGGGTTAATAGACTTTTTCTAACACTTTCATGGCGATTTTTTTTAATGTTTACCCGTAGAAATAAAAGTTGTTCATAATAGATCACATTGATTGAAGTGGTATTAGTTATGCAAAACCTGAACAGCCGCTGATTTTATTTTATAAAATGAAGTGTTATTTTCCTTATGGCTTTAAAACAAAGAAATCTATATTCAATACTACAATTTGCAAATGAATTATTTAAATAAAATACCTTTTACACTAAATAATATAATTAATTTTACAGGTTATTTTCGAATCTTTAAACAAGAAGCGAATTTTTCTGATGAACATGTACTGGAAACTGGAAACTGTACTACATGTACAGATATATTGTTTAGAATATTATGAATTTATTATCGTATTTTATCGTTATTAGGTGTTAACGAAAAAGTTTTGAGCTGATAAAACTAAAGGGGTAATTGAATCAAACCTACACGAAGGTTATCTAGATGTCTCTCATAATTGAAATTCATTATTTAGTAACGACGATAATTATATTAGCATGATTTATCATAAAGATTCGCGACTTGCAGTGAATTGTAATAATGAAACAAGCGAATGAGATAACGATGCCAAGGTCGAGCTGAACGTTAAAAGTCGTTTACTATTTCTAATCGACACAAGCTTCCTTATGCGGTATCGATTATCGAATGCATATGTGCGACTTGTTCGACTCTTCATTTACCACATCAAAAAAACCTTAATGTTTTTGATGTCATGTCATTCATGGTTTTAATTCGTAACGACGCCAATATTTGTCATCATGATCATCTCTAATTCACACAGAATTTAAATCACACAGATAACATTTAAAAAAAACGATGCCCAATAGGATTTCTTTTGTATCATGAGTACGTTTTACACTTGCACAGACATAAATTTCACATGCACAACACAACCATACCCGAAAAGCAAAAATTTGTGTTTTTGCACAAATATTGGCTCCGGTTGATATTTGAACCCAGGACCAACGGCGTAGAAGTCAGATACTCTACTAGGTCACGCGGCCACTAAATAATTGAAAAAAGTGTCATAGTTGTCACGGTTGGCAGAGACGTGTACGAATTCTTCGTTGCCAATAATAAGGTGCTACGAGCATTGTAACAATTTCCGTCTCTTTGACAGTCTATTGGTCATGCTTTTTTATAGAATACGGTGAAGTTATGCGGAGTACGCAGTCACTAATCCACTAGCTTATATCTTGAGGAAACAACAATCCCCTGAGATTAAACAAAATATGTTGCCGTAGAGTAGAGTAAGTCCCCGAGATCGACTATCGGAACACGTAAATATCCAAGCATTTAATCAATGTTTATTAAGTATTATCATTGAAAAAACAAGGAATGCACTTCTTATCAGTGTATGCTTAAGTTGTGCATACTTTTAAACATATACCAATCGTGTTACATAACTATCATATAGAGCACCAGAACAATGGGAGGAGTGGTTGATATTATTTTTAATAAATTTCATGTACACTCATTTTCATTTGTTTATTAATACATATTTTTGTATGTGCTTGTGGCGCATAATACTCCACCATCCTTTCTCGTCGCAAGGGCAGCGTTAAAGTCGACGCAGGGAAATATTAGAAAAAAAGGAATATATTTGAAAAATCATGTCATTTCCGGTATATGTAGAATAGTCGATAGGTATCCAACAAAGTAGAATAGCACCTATCTCTCTCTAGACTCTCGTGATTAAGGTATTGTACGGACAGCCTTTATTTGTGCAGAATAACACCATAATGTAAAATGCTATCGTTGTACTGCTCGTGGGAACGAAATGGGAAGTAACAATTTTTTGACTCGTACGATATCTCCACCCGTCACGTCATGTTTCCCGCGGGGGTGAAAAGTCTTCTACTAGGCTCGTAGTATAACAAACTCAAACAAGACAAACAGCACGTAAAAAGCGCGAGGCGAATTGAACTGCGATTGCCAAACCGCCTGCAGCCTGGCGCATTGGTGGAAAACCCTCCCTTCTTTGAAGAAGCCCATTCCCAGCAGTGTTTAATTATGGAAAGTCGATTGCACTCAGGGTGCAAACCATCCATCATGACATGTCGTGGTAAAAGGAAGATATTTTATTTATGGACCAAAGTGACGAGACGTTACGCCGTACGTAACGACGAGCAACGTATGCTCATAACAAATGTTGGGTCACACTGAACATTTCTGTAACAGCTGAGACATCAGTTCTTAAATCTCATGTGCCTAGTAATATTACACTAGCTGACAGTGTCCTTCAAACCCACAGTAATGTTTGCACACTACTACTTCACGGCAACTTTACTGGCCCTGCGGTGGTGCCTACATAGACGGATTCATGTATAGGAATCCTACCACCAAGTACCAGCAGTCTATCGATGGGGTGATAATAATCATGACGCTGACGCCTGTGTTTATACGAATTCAAAGTTAGACATTTCACTCTATAAAGCTGGAAAGTATTGTTTTCCCTTATTAATATATATTCAAAAGTGTTTACTAAAGTTGGTTTGCCATAATTTTGCACATACAACATCTTATGTATAAACAAATGTCTGCCACATGTGTATTAGCGCAGTAATATAACATAAACATTCTCTCTCGTCACACAAGCGGACAGCACGTGTTTAGCAAACTGATGTATTATGAGCCGCAACACAACAAGGATATTAACAGATATTATTATTTGATGAAGCGAACGGATCGAGACGATCGTTTTATAACGACGTACTCTCTAGATACCTACTCCTACCCGACCTAATGTTTCATTATTAAATTTATTTAATGTGACTAACTTGGATATCAGGAAATATCATAATGACATCGATTATTTATATGATGAGTTAATTGTTTGGTATTCGATATCAGGGTCTCGACTGAAAATATTAAAAAGACATAAATGTCCCACAACTTTAGAAGACATTTATGTGTCTCTAACCTAATATTATGGCGATTATATTTAAAGGAATCATTGTCAAATTCATATAATTTTAAATATACGTCCATTTCATTTCCAGTAGTGTTAATTTCAAAAATGTTCAATAAACATTTTTGAAATGAACACTAAACAAACTGTAAAAAAAACAACAAATGATTTTACTTCAAGTATTTTTTTATCGCCTGTATATTGAACTAGCTGTGCCCGCGGTTTTACCCGCCTAAGATAAGTCGTCCACATAATTGCGCCGCATGGCATGATACCACGCTGATCTGAGCGTTGACAGTTCAGCCCTTCTCGGTCATGTTCGGTTCACAGCGTGCAGCTTATATACATGAAGTCTTATACCCTAGAACCTTCCTCAATGCATGGGCTATCTAAAGCTTACATACTTTACAAATCGGATATTTTATTAATCGGTATTTCCGATAGGCAAAGTAGAATACCACCTACCTCTTTCCTAACGAGTTGTCGAAGGAGGCGATTAAGGTATTGTACGGACAGCGTTTATTCGTGCAGAATAACACCATAATATGCAATACTATCACAATACTGCTCGTGGGAACGCAATGGAGAGTAAGAATTTTTTACTCGTACCAAAATGGCGGCGACGTGGTTCGCCACCCGTCACATATCGTTTCCCACGAGGGCGAAAAGTGGGCTACGTGTATGGCCTCTGCCTACCGCTTATATGGTAAAAAGACATGTCTGTATATATTTCCTGAGATTAGCCCATTCAAACATACAAACTCTCCATCTTTATTACTGTAGGTATGATTTAGAAAAAGTAAAGGCATTACACTAAATTGTAAGAATGGTATTTTTCGTGGCAGAACCACGATACCACTGGTTACGTGCATTACATTAACGGCACGACTGCGTTAAGGACACGCTCTTAACACAATACAAGCGTAAAATTGCAGCATAATGCCACTGTTTCTGGTGAGAGGAGAGAGCCGGAAAGCAAAATTAATGGCAAAGAGGTATTAGATCATAATCCACGGGATGAGTTCTATGCCTCATCAAGAATTGATCTTGGTGTCTATAGGTCACCGTGATCGCATATCGTTACGCGGTAACATTTATAACATTTTAGAAACAAAGTTTAATTTTTTTCTGTGGTATCTCGTTTTTTGTCAGCTGCCTTAGCGTGACTTACATATTTAAATATTTCATCTTCCTCTCCTTAAGCTTGTTAATAGTTCACTGTTGGACAAAGATCTCTCGCAAGAATTTTATCCACGGACGGTTTGCAAAAGTGATTGGAGTACAAGACAAATCACACCTTAGGCTCTGCAGCCCGTCACCGGTTTGTGTTTTTCGAGATGGCTGTTCCGCCACCTGTCGGAAACCATATTTTATAGGCATTCCCTTAGTCGGCGTTCACCATACCCACGTGATAAAAAAGGGTGGTACATTTCTTTCGACGCACACTGTTAAAGTAAGGTAGCTTATAGTTCAGGAATTTTTATTAAATCAAGGACGAGTGACGCTTAAATGAGTTATTTGATTCTTTAGACGTGTCTTATTTCATTTAAATATCCAATATCTAACACGTAATTATAATGTGTTTAAGGTCAAGAGATTTTTTTGATTGTTTTATTTTGAATGTTTTATTTTGAATTTAAGTTACCATTCGGCCTTGTCCGGTTTATATTTCTGTATTGTATCACTTTTTATAATATATTGTTTTACGTAGTGTGGTAGTCTTTTCACACGTGTTTATGGATTTAATTTAATACATGTTGCTCTGATACCCCTTTAAAACCTTTATTTTGATGATATAAGGCGTAAAATAGAACGCAGATAAATATTAAATTCTTCTTCAAAAATATCCCGTAGGTTTAAGATTTAAAGTAAAAAGTTTTATTCAGACTCTATAGCAGAAGTTGAAATAGGGTCAATTAATAGCCTAGCTTTACGATTAAAATACCTTATCATTTGGAGTTACAAAAATATCTATCTTTCTAAAAAATACTTCTTATAACATGCAATGGTGTAACATTTTTAAGAAACATAACTTTTCTAGTTTCTATAATTTTGACTTAAAAATAAGTCGATCATGTAAGTGAACACGTCAAATAGTTCCACACGTCCGGTGTCCGATTTCGCTCGCAATGTATGCTCAAACGGCCATATTTATAGTTTATAGCACGCAGCGCCATTAAACGCTTGGTAATGGTGTAAACAATGGAAGTTGGCAATGGGCCACCTGTTCACGACTAGTTCGTCGCCCGCCCTTGCCCGCCGATGAGCAATGAGACTAATATAGAGGACTGTCAAATTGTTGATGGATTACATTTTCAATCATTTTTATATGAGACTGGCTTCTATCCATTTTCGGAATGTAGCTCAACATACGTTGTCTGTTTTGATCAATTTAATACATGAATATTTCTATTTTCTTTATTGTATTGATTTCTAAAATTTGTTCAAATTATTCAGTTGTGACTTTTATATGCAGCTATTAATGATAACCCAGTCTCATAAGTTTGCCAGTAACTATGTTTTTTAATCATAATCATTCACATCAAGTCACTGCTGAGCATAGGCCATTCATTAATCTAGCAAAGTGTACCATAAAGCCTCGACTCAAATTTCGTCACAAGCGACGGACCTGAGTTCGATCGAAAATATTTAGAGGAAATGTGTATGTTTAAGGATACTTCGAGGAAATCTAAAGTCCGCCAATCCGCTTTCTAGTAGTCTAGCAGACTGCAAAACCGGCTGCAAAATCCTCTCAAAAACGAAAAACAGCCTATGTGCAACATTGGGACATTTAAGATACATACAGACACGCCTTTTCTTCATATAAGGTAGGCAGAGGCCACTCACGTAGCTCACTTTTTGCCCCTGCAGGAAACGAGACGTGGCGGGTGGCGAACCACGTCGCCGCCATTTTGATGCGAGTCAAAAAATTATTTTGCTGTTATTTTAGGTAAACTATAACTATAAACAACATGTGAATACTGTGAAAATAAATACAGCTTTTACTGGGGCACCGATAAATTTGCAAGTAGTAATTTTAAAACGTTTGTTTTGCTTTATATACATAATTACTGAAATTAAAGGATAGGCAGTAGTAATACAGTCATCGCGTGGGCAGGATGGGCACAACGCCTTCTTCAACCCGGATGAGTAATGCGCTTGCGTTTACCTACCTTTATGCGTCAAGATGTATTATGTTCGTATTTATATTTATCTAGAATGATATTAATATTCGTTGCTAAAGTTAAATTAGAAAATGGCCTGTCCGCATGCTCCGATTGGAACCGACATAGATTTGTCGCGATATCGCCCGGTCCACTAAAAATATTAAAGTATTTCTATTTTTAGCAGAAGTTATTACAGTTAACTACCATATTCCAACATAGCTCTTATATCACCTAATTATGACAAATATAATATATATTTATTTCACTTATGTGTGTATATAAATTAATATTTTTCTAGTCTTTTATTTGAAAAGAAATGTCAATGCTTTTGGGCTTATAATCAAAAATTATTAAATGCTGAGGGGTTTAATTACTTTCAGACATAGACCAAAATTTGCATTTATTGATTGAGTAAATATGTAGTTACCATACCGCGGGTAGGGGATTCGATTCCGGCACGAAACGAGTATTGTGTTTGTGCATTTACTCGTATGTATTTTATGTCCATAAAACGTACCCATGATATTGCATAATTCCTAGTGTGGGGCAATGTTTTTGAATCTACAAAAAATATCGAATGTTTTTTCAGAATATTATGTAATTAAAACACTGTATATATGTATAGAAAATACAATATACATATTTATATACATAATTATAAGCAACATGGCTTATTGTATAAAATCAACCAGGAGGTCTATTGTGTAACTCTGGTAGGTTTCGGAATCGGTTTTTTTTTTGGCGTTTGAACCTCCTTCATTGGTCAATGGAATCAAATAAAATCTATCCCGAAACCTACCAGAGTTACACAATAGACCTCCAGGTTTATGAGAGTGACTCTACTCACGACTTCGTTCGCGTGAACGTTATAAAAAAACTCATTGAAGCATAAACATAGACAACCTTACCTGGACAATCTCAGATAGTCTAAAATTCATAAGTAACCGTAGCCTTTTCCAAAGTCAAAGTGTAAATTTCTTTATACAATTTACATACATACATACATAACATCACGACTGTATCCCATAAGGGGTTGTCAGAGACTGGGCACTCACTGCAAAAGTAGATGACTGCCACAATCCTCGTTTCAACAAAACAATATAATGCACTTGGTGTGATAGGTGGTGAGCCCATCGCCACCATGCTCTATTGGGTGCACAGTGCAGTTTTATTTCTTACTCGCCTTTTACGAGATCCATTGGATGAGATGGAGTGGTAGTATTCTTTTAACGAGCCGCCACCACACGGCATATACAATTTAGGCTTGTTTAAAGCTCTTATGAACGTCAAAATCTACACCGGTTCAAAAAATGACCTCAGAGAAGAACCAGCAAGAAACTCTGGGGCCTTTTTTTAATGCCATATTACATGTCATTTATAAATTACATTTTTTTATATAAAATTTATAATAAACATCATAGCTTGCTGTCTTGGTCAAGGTTTTTTATAGTCAGGGGTTCTGAGCGCTCTGCTAACTTTAAATTCGGCGAAGCTGTGAAAGCCTTCGGCTTCGGCGAGCTATCAGTGACCAGTAGTCATAAAAAATAAAGTCAGGGGTTCTACTGCTATACCACAGATGGCGTTCTTTTAAACATTATTGAAAAAAAATCATAAGTACGGAATGGGTAAAACAAACACGAGTAAACATAGTCTAAGTTAGTTTAGTTAGTTAGTTAGTTTAATTACTATGGAAATTATCTATAACCTGTTAACTGTGTAAAATGCATGTCCATTACAAACATAGTTAATAGAATCAAGCGTTACTTTGCGGAAATTCATTATAATGAAGGAAAGGAAGTTATTTTGTTTTTGCATGCGGATCTTAACAAATTAGCATCCTTTTGTTCATCAATTACAAACAGACAAAAGGGTACTATTTTATATGTTATATCCTTGTTGTCTGTCTTGCTATCATGATGCGAGTACCTTTTACTTTTTTGCTAGGCATTATTATTAATTATCAGTGCATTTTGTTAGTTCGCCTTATCTTTTTCATAAACGAAGAATAACAATTTCTATATTTAAAGTTCTGACGAGTAGCATACCTGACTTTTACACCGCGGGTCCTGGGTTCGAATTCCAGTCGGAGCCAATTTTTGCGCAAAACACAAATTATTGGTTTTTGGGACTGGTGTTATGCATGTGAAAAATATGTCTGTAAAACGCAACCACGATACAGGAGAAAACCTACAGTGGGGTATCGTTTTTTTTTTAAAGTGATGCAAACCACTTATCTTTTAAAAACAGCAAGAACGACTTAATGCGAACGTCGGACTTGCAAATCGTAAAGTTGGAGAGAGCCACATTAATTTTTCAAAGCAATTCTCATTGTCTTAAGACACTAATGTAGCTTTGAAACAAAGCACCTCTTGGAAACTCAAAGGTGAGAAGGAGAAGGCAACAGTTTAACGTTGCTCCTTCTCCCTACTAGTAACAAATGTAGTATTAGGACAATAACTACCTACTAAAATTTTCTTGAAAATGTCACTAAATGTTGCTCGATGGCATGCAATAATTAGTAACTTGTTGTCTATTTAAGCAATTACTTAACAATGTTCCTATATTTTTCACGAATTAATAACAATAAACAATAACTTTGTTTTTACTATTATTTGGTTTTATTTTATTATGAATTTCATCCATATGGGACTGTCACAGAGGTCAGATCAAAGGGTTTAATTGTCAACACATTCTGTAAAGTTTCGAGAGTTTCCTACCAGAGATAGTACAACGAGCAACCGAGTCACAACTGATGGTACAAGGAAGGTTGATTTTATGAGACATTTTACCTTATTTTAATAAGCGTTGATGATGACATGTTTATATGAACTTCATATGTGAGCACCGCGACGCTCCGTAATAATCAGTCCTCATTATTTCCAAAATCAATATTCGTGCAACACAAATCACTGTACTAACTGACGACCGCATGTGGGTTACATCGGGCGCACGTAGATTAGGACGGGTGAGTACCGTTTGCGCATACAATTGTAATACTATAATATTTATTGCGCAGTCGATATTCCAATTGAATTCGGAAGTACTCGTCGTGGATGAAAATCGGCCAAAAGACTTCATCTATCCACTATTCGAAATGCGAAAACACCTTCCCTCTCGATCGATGAGTGCCTCTGCATTTGCACTAATATTTCACTTCAAAATATATATTTTTTTGACATTGTCTTTGTAGTCATATTCTCACAACATCACATGTAAAACCATTGTGCCAGTTATTTTTCCGTTCAACTGAAATACTGTTTTGGATCGATTTGAATGGCACTTAAGCCAGTGTATGTAAATACAGGAGTTATTTAAAAAACAGCCAATGCTAGTAATTCCTTTAATAAACAGATACAGACTTTAAATTACAGATGTATGCTAGTAATTCCAACATTACACGACGTGTACCATTGAATCACCTAATAATGTATGTATGCAATTGTATTCTACGGCAGTGCCCATGTTTGTCTTGAAACAACTGGACTTGGCGCATCAGGTACTCATTCCTCTGTGTTGGGTCTAACAATGGCAACGCTTAGGGCTATCTTGTCGTTATATACGATTCACTACTGAGAGATCTAAATGCAACAATAGATGACGGCCCCTAATGAGCATATGAGTGAATCTTTGAGACTTAAAGCCATAATAATAATCACAAGTCTTAGCGACAGTAAGTAGCACTGGGTTATTGTTAAAAAGGCTTAATTCGAAGCGTCTTTTTATGTAAGATCTTTATAAGAAAATAGCTTTAAGACTTTAAATATTAATTATTTTATTTATAGCAGAATACTTAGGTTACATATATGACTTCAGTTAAATCAGGATGTAATAAGTAATAAAAATATCAACAATTTTTATAACATTATTTTTATGGAAGAGAGTTACGAGATGAGCAAATCGTTCACCTGATGGTAAGTGTAACGTATGCCCATAACAAATGATGTATCACACTACAGCTTGAAGACAGAATAACTAGCACTGCGGTTGTATCTACCTAAACGGATTTCTACATATACAACCTACCATCGGTACGTAACATCATTTCTGCTTATCACTAGTCCACTGCTGAACAAAGGTCTCAACACAGATTGCCACAAAAATTTGTAGCTCTCATTTTGGGGTATTTGGCCGTAACATCCCCAGGATTTGCACAACTCAAACAGAATCTACCGCGTATCTTCATCCAAACCTTTTAATTCTTCATTAATTATAATACGAATATGAACCATATGAATGATTAACTATATAGTATTTTTAGTATATTCCTCGTATGCACAAAAACCTCCTAACTCAGCGTCTACTCAGCTTAAATATCCTATAACTGCCGTTCTCGTGTTTACACTATTACGAAAGAAACAACGTTGTTTCACGATTATAAATACCGTCATAATAAATAACTTGTAACTGGAAACTATTTCAACTTTTGCGTACATCGTGTTTTTTTTATTAACATTTATGCTATAAACTATGTAGTACCTTAACACGTATTGGTTTAAGTATAAGAGGTGCAATTTTAAGCGCTAATTTACCACGTGTTTGGCGGTGAAGGAAAACATCGTTAACAACTTCCATGTCTTAGAAATATAAATATGTCGACGACATTTGAAGTTGGCCACTCCGTACTGGAGCTGCATGGCAACAGGAAAGAGCAACCTTTCTTAACAATGGCTGGGCGACCTAGTTACTAGCGTACCTATCTTCTACGTTACATGTACGAGGGTTCAAATCCAAGCCGGAGCTATTATTTTTGTAAACAAACTAATTGTTGATTTTCATGTCTGGTTTTGTTGTGCATTTGAAATTTGTCTATCAAACGCTGGAAAAAATCCTAGTCATCGTTTTTTTTAAAAAAAAAGGAATAGTCTACTTCTGGACATAGTTCTCTCTTATGAGTCCCCACGCTGTAATTACCATTTAACTAAATTTAGCGGAATTTCGATCCCAGTAGCATACCTCGCACCTTAGACGCCGCTGCCTGGTGTCGCTCTGAATATATTTTCGGCCTGAAATTTTTCGAATTATGAAGTTTTCCAGGCAGTTTCTTAGTCGACCCCCGTCGATTATCATCCAATCACTCATACCCTCGGTATGAGTGATTGGATGATAATCCGCCACTACATTATTTTGTGTTAACCTTTATATTTCATCGTTTATAAAAAGAAAAACATTTATACAATGATATTATTTTTTTGTTTGATTTTTAATTTTCACAAATAAATTGTATGTATGTTATGTGACTGAATTGAACATTATAACATCATATACATACAAAATTACATTAAAGTGAAACTCATCAAGCATGACTGATTTCTTCGTCATATTTCGCAAGTGATTCAATATAATCACTTTGAGAATGCCTAGTAAATGAATAAAACACACTCGCTGTTCTCATCATTGTTCTCATTCATAACAACTCGCTTCCAAAGCCAAAGAGTCACACATATTGTTTGATCAATCTTGAAACTAAAATTATTTCTTTCTGCTGACTTTTGTCATTATATTATTAAGAAAAATGTACGTCAAAAGCTACACGAACAATAACAATGTAATAATTTCCTGCAGGTGATTTTATCTCATATTATAATTATAATAAGTAATAAAAATTCGTTGTTGGCGACTGTCCAGGGTCTTTTTCGCTTTTGTGATTACTCAATACATTTTTAAAGAAATTTTTAATCAGCTCAATTATTTTGCTTTGGAAAGGTTAAATTGTTATAAGTTCTTGTATAACTTACTTTAAAAACAATATGTACTGAACCACTCGCATTGTGTCTGATAACAATGTGGGGTTACATTTTATTTTCGCTACATATCTGCGAATTTTACGAAAAATATAAAAAAGTATATTACTTTTAGAAACAAGAAATTGTGCTACTTTTGAGTTTGTTTTTAATTTATTTAGACAAATAAAAATAATTAAATCCGTCACTCTGACACTGGTGCTTGAAGAGCGACTCCGGAAAGGAAAAGGAAGCCGAATTCAAGCAGCCGTATGTCACGCAATACAGTCGTGGCCTTTTTAAAAAGATCAAGTACTGTCTGTGGAGCAAGCAACACAAACACAAAACGTAACCACTTGTTTCGAGGCGGTACCCGCGACTGACAGCACTGCGACGTCCGCTTAGATCAGGGGTGCTCAAACGTTTATTATAATGTATTATATATTATATACATAAATGTAATATCTGTGCCACGATACACCCTACCAAGACGACAATCCTGTATCACACATACTTGTAGCCTCTCAGAGTCGATCGATCGTAGTATAACTATATTGAGGTACATCGCCAGCAGTTCAAGTTTCAGCCCCCTTGGCTTAGATTATTGTTGAGGCGTGCGTCTGTGTGAGTGCGTTCATTTCTAACGATTGTACGTAGTTTTCTTACTGCTTTATACTGTGATTCCTATGATTCTTCGGCCGCCAAACTATCTCGCAGTGCACTGCTGATACCCAATCATTTTTACGGTCAGTTGATTTTTTTAAATTCTAACCTAAAGTACGAGCATTATGAACTACCATACGACCTATGGTACCCATTCGATAATTTGTATTTGTTATTATTAACGCCTTAAAATGTTTAAATCACACTAACCTTGTAATTAACAAGCCAATGATATATTTTCCAAGTGTTACAGTCGGTTATATTGGCCCTGATTTCGATGCACTGAACAATGGGTTTGTTTTTGGGCTGACATTGTTATGTGATGCGAAGGTATGATTGAAATCTATTAAAATTTCACAAATATTTAAATAAAAAAAAATTATTACTCGTCGATTAATAAAATTTTACTGGTGATAGGATTCCTATGCGGGAATCCGCTTATAGGTAGGTTCTACTGCAGGGCCAGTTATTCTGCCGTGAAGCATGCGTGCAAACATTACTGTGTTTCGGCCTCAAGGGCACTGAAACCTAGTGTAATTATTGGGCATATGGGACTTAAGAACTAACGTCTCAGGGTGATGAGCGCAGTGTGGTGCCACTCAGAAACGTTTTGGGTGACACAGCATTTGTTAAGGGCAGATATTGCACTTACCATCATGTGAACGATTTACTCGTCTCGTCACTTTCTTCAATCATTTTTTTTTCAAACGCATGCAACGCATTTCAACTCGTAAACTACCACCATGGTGCTTTTATGAGAGAATAGAAGAAATTTCCTTAGTAATTATAATTCTATTTCTTGATATATTCACATAAGTTATTGATCGTATCAAGAAAAAAAAACATAATTTACAATCGCATCATAATTACAAGAATTGTGTCATAGCGTGTTTAACGCACGGTTAATTAATGCTTGAAATATGCCTTAGAAAATTGTAAATCATACATTCACAAAGCCGAAACAAAGTCTACATCTGTTTATTGTTACTGAGTTGTTCCTTTTAGGTCCTTCTACGTTATTAATTACAATTTACGTGAAGCGCATCATCATATCTAATTTTAGTTTTTAATAGGATATTCGATATTTCATCGTCAAAAAAGACTTGAAAAATATACGCTTACATAAGGAGTACGCAAGTCATCACTAAAATTGTTTATTGCAATTTTATGTGCTGGCCGACCACGCGCTCTGCGGCGATGGAAAAATCGTAAGGAAATTCTGTCTGTGGAATAATAATATTTCATGGTTTTTTCCCAGCTCCAAAACCCGCCTTATAATGAAAGGAGGACTGTGTCCAGCTATGGGACATTAATTGCCAATTACTTAAAGTTAAGTTATATAAAATACTGAAATGTTATTTATTTAACTCCTTTGTCTGTGTCAAATAATTATCGCATTAGAAATTACATTAAGTAAGTATATTTATTCTTTGAACCATATGTGAATTGAAAAATTGTTCATCCGGTAGTGATGCAAAGGGCGGTGCCCCTATTGTTGTTATTGCGTATCGTTAAATCTTCTGAAACCGCTATTCGTTGCTCTATCAATTGTCGGTTCTTACTCACCAATCGCAAACGTTATTCTATAGTTCATAAGATTAGCTTCGCAACAAACAACATTGAATGCTACTTATTTGATTTAGTGCAAATCTAATGTGTGCGTGAAGTGTAAATTAAATGCAATGTAAATGAGTCTCCTGAGACAAAAGAGGACACGATTCAAGATGTGGAAAGCCATTATAAACAGAAAGAGAAAATATAGCGATATTCTTCCATGCGATCGAGAATCTTATGCTGCCCTAGCGGCGATGGAAGGAGGCAGCGCAGCGACTTTACCGCCATCTCTCGACGCGCTTCGAGCTTGTAAGTATTGTTTCTACTCGACGATAGATGCCAGTAGGAAATTTATAAAATAAGTTATGTAGATAAAATATCACCTACAATAATTTAAAAGAAACACTATAGCTTATTAAATATTTGATAGTTAATTACGACATAAAGGGTTTAAATACTTATTGTAATTTTTATGTAAACGGCACATTCTACTCAACAGATGGCACTGTCCATAAGATTTTATTTGACTTTGCCGTACAATATTATACATATAGGGTTCTATTTTTTTATACAATTAGCTAATTATTATTAAACTTGGGAAGTTTTTTGCCAATCTCTATACTTCGCGCTCACCGTGAATATATGAAATAACTTTAAAAGTAAGTATTATGTAAATACAGTATTTCTACTTTGTTAGGTTGGTAAATTATAGAGTACACCAATATGAAATAAAGTAAAGTTCTCTACGTGTTATTCATCATCATCATTTCAGCCTGTCACTAGTGCATTGTTGAACATAGGCCTCCCCCATAGATTGCCACAAAACTCGGTTATAAGCAGCCTGCATCCGCCGATTTCCCGCAAAACCGTGCAAGCCGTTGCTTCATCTAGTTGGGGTCGCCTTACACTGCGTTTGCCAGTTCGAGGTTGACATTCTAGAACCTTTCTTCTCCCAAGTGTTATTATTCCTAGTTTATGTACAATAGATACCATAATAATGATTATTTATGTTTTCCTCTTGCAGATTTTTCTTATGCTAAATTACAGAGAATGGCTAATATCTCTTGGACGTGTATTATAAAGAAAAATATGAATCATACCATTGTGTTTGTTATTCCGAGCGCGACGAAAGTCTCCGCCTTCTAAATAAGGTTAATCTGCATGACATTTTTGCCGAGCTTACCTTCGTGACCGCGGCACAATGCTGTAGTACAATGGACTTAAAGGCGGGCCCAGCAATCTCAAGGAATCGTGATTTTGTACTCGGCCTAGACGAATCTTTTGTTTAAATTTACTGTTGTCATTCTTTGCTGGAATCTCATAGTAATTATAGTAAGTAGTAAATTATTATAAGGATAATCATCACAACCGGAAAATCTAGTTTTCGCTTGTTTTTGCTTGTACCGGTGAAAATTAATTATTTTTGTTTGCGTATTGCAAACCAAAATAATTAATTTTCAATAATTGTTTTAGTTTATTTACACATTTTTTAACAAATTCATTCTTCTTTTTTTTTAAATATAAAATGTTTTAAGTCTTAGGCTACCTGGTAACTGCCGTTATGGTTGCCACTATTTAAAATATATTAAATAACTAACACGAACACTCTAACACTTGTAAGCTCTCTCAAAACAATGCTTATTGTTTAATTTAAAAGCGCGAAAGAACGTCACGTGACTGTTCACTGAAGTAACTAACTAAATTTGTAACTAAATTTGTAGAACTAAAAAATATTGTGCTTTACCATAAAATAAACCTAACGTCTTAAACATTTTATTCTGCACCACAGATATAGAAATGTAGAGAACATAATACAGATAATCAATATTTTACTTCATTTGATTTTTTATACATTATAGTTTAATGTTTATCATTTTTTAAAATAGTCATACTATTCTTTTTTTGTGCATGTCAATATGGTAAAATGCTGGAAAATGTCGGCAAGAGGGCGGAATAACCATCTCAATAATAGAGGGCGGAATAATCAAATATGGTTTGATGCTGCGATCACCAAACAGCAGTCCAAGCGCTAGGTTACGGAAATTATTGTGTCTATCGGCCTATTTATCTAAGGTCTAGCGAAAACAGAGGAACCGTGTGGAAGACAAAGAAATCTACTTTTACTTAGTAAAATGACAAAAAAAGTATTGTGACCATCTCAAAAATGCCAGGCCTACATTTTTCAGACCGGTGACGGGCAGCAGCGTCAAAGGTTCGAAGTATCTGGTTCTGCGATCGCCAATCTGCCTACGCAGTGTTCGTTTAACTTAACCATAGGTTGAAATCGAGCATAGAACACTATGGAAACCACTACACCTTTAATGATACCTTTTGCGATATTGCAATTAAATAAAGAGATAAGATAATTTGCAATTAAATAAAGAAAAAGACAGAAGATAAATATCATCCTGCTTTAGAGGTGGATGGATCTGACATTTTTACAACGATACAACACCCCATAAATCGACTTAAATACAATTTTTACAAAGGGGAATATATCAAAATTAAGATTGAACTAGAACGAATCGATTGGTTATCAGTATTTAGGGATAAAACAACAGAGGAAATGGTCGACATTTTTTACACTACACTACATGACATAATTAAACGTCTTGTGCCCAAGACTAAGTTCACAGGCAATCGTCAATATCCTGTTTGGTTTACTAAGGCTCTTATCTCCATAATAAAAGAAAAAAGCTCAGTGCATAGTAAATGGAAAAAAAATAAAAATCCTCGAGATTATGACGAATTTCGACTTCTTAGAGAACGACAAAAACGCGTACAGGAGGAATGTTATAAGCGCTATTTAAAACTTATGCAAGACAATATAATAAAAGCCCCTAAACACTTTTGGACGTACGTTAAGTCTGAACGCCATATCCAATATGGCTACCCGAAAATTTTACATTTAGGAAAGGAAGTATATAAGGACGAATTAGAACAGTGCGAGGGATTTAATAATTTTTTTAGTAGCGTTTTCATTAAACCCATGTCTTCATATCCTGATGAAATCTGCATAACAAAGTCAACACATGACAGTTATATAACTTCAATTACAGTTACAGAAAAAGAAGTTCTCAAACTTTTAAATAATTTAGATATAGCTAAAGGACCAGGTAGTGATAGCATACCTCCAGTTTTTCTTCGAACATGTGCTGCACAATTAGTAAAGCCTATAACTATACTTTTTAATAAATCTTTAACTGAAGGCGTTTTTCCTCCTCAGTGGAAAATTGCGCATGTTGTCCCTATACATAAAAAGGTACTAAAACTAAAATTGATAATTATCGTCCTATTTCGATTTTGAACACATTAAGCAAGCTCATTTAAATGAAACTAATTTTACGGATTTTATCGCGTTTAATATTTTACTATTTATAACCCGACGTTTCGGGCGCTTAGCTCCCATGGTCACGGGGGGACTGAGGTGACAGTTGTCCCAATGTCATAGTTACCCCGGAGTACCTTCAGCTTTTAATTATTATTTTTAGTCCGATCTACGCAGAAAGAGCTTACTGTGTCTTGAAGCCTTGCAGTGGTATGCTTGGTTTTTGATTTAATTTTATTAATAATAGGATCCCAAGCCGGTGGTAATACCCAACCATCTTCCCTATTGAAATTAGGATGTTTTTTAATTTCAATAGCCTCGCGAATCATCCTTGGTAGGAATCGGTGTTCTTTTGCAAGGATTTGTGGTCTATCAAATCTGATGTAATGGTTGGGATGATCCAGAACATGGTCACAGACTGCAGACTTCCTAGAACGACGATGCTTCACGTCAGCTATGTGTTCTTTTACGCGGGTTTTTATCGATCTTCTTGTTTGGCCTATGTAAGAGAGACCACATTCACAATCCAGCTTGTATACTCCTGCGTCTTGTAGAGGGATGTTACACTTGACAGATGGTAAAAACTGACTTATCTTCTTCGGCGGCTTGAAGTATGTTTTTATGGAAGCCCGCTTCAAGATATAGCCAATCTTGTCCGTGACTCCTCTGACATAAGGTAGAATAGCAGGTACACGCTCGACTGTGGCCGGTTTCACTCGGTCACTGCGACGTAGGCGCGGAACCCGAAGCTTGTTGTCGTGCAAAACTTGCTTGACATGCTGAAGCTCGGCGGCCAGGTGTTTCCTGTCACAGATTCCTCGTGCTCTCTGAAACAAGGATTTACCCACGGTAGCTAACTGTGATGGATGGTGGTGAGATTCACCATTTAAATATCTGTTAGTATGGGTCTTTTTCCTATACACAGTGTGACTCAAGGTGTTATTAGGATTCCGAATTAGTAAAACATCTAGAAAAGCTAAAGAGTTATTTGCCTCTAACTCCATTGTAAATTGAATTTTAGAGTTTAGGGAGTTAAGGTGGTCTAGAAATGCAGTTACTTTATCTGATGGTAAAATTGTGAAAGTATCATCTACATACCGCTTGTAGAATCTTGGATTTCTGGAGAAGTACGGAGGGCTCTCTCCTCAAAGTCTTCCATGAAGATGTCGGCGACAATGGGAGATACTGGGGAGCCCACGAGGAGGAGGTAACTATGACATTGGGACAACTGTCACCTCAGTCCCCCCGTGACCATGGGAGCTGTAAAGCGCCCGAAACGTCGGGTTATAAATAGTAAAATATTAAACGCGATAAAATCCGTAAAATTAGTTTCATTTAAATGAGTAGTGTTCGCGTAAATATAAGAAATCATTACATTAAGCAAGCTGTTAGAAAAGCTCGTATATGTCGCGCTGTACAGTTTTATTGCACAGTCAATTCCTAATAATCAACATGGTTTTATGAAGAACCGATCCACCGTATCGAATCTTGCTGTATTTACTGAAGATGTGTTTAATTTTATAGATAATGGTGGTCAGACGGATGTGGTATACACCGACTTCGAAAAAAGCTTTCGACCGTGTGGACCATTTCATATTGCTACAAAAACATAAGACACTGGGCATACAAGGAGACTTATACCGCTGGGTCAAGTCATATATTTCAAACAGAGCTCAAGCAGTGACCATAGGGGGAAATAGATCAGACTACATAGTAACAACATCCGGAGTTCCTCAAGGATCTCGTTTGGGTCCACTTTTCTACATTGCATATGTTTTTGATATATCCTACTGTATTAATTATTCCAAGTTTTTGATGTTTGCTGACGATAAAAAAATATATATAAAAGTTAATAAAATCGATGACTGTTATCTACTTCAACGTGATTTGTATAATTTAGCTAAATACTATGAGCGGAACAGAATAAAGGTCAATGTGGAAAAGTGCACGCAGATGAGCTTTACGAGAAAAATCAATCCTATACGTTTTAATTACACAATAAATGACGTCTCCATAAAAAAGTCTGACCTTGTTCGAGACCTCGGAGTGCTTTTAGACTCAAAACTATCAATGGCGGATCACATCCAACATATAACAAATAAATCACATAAAATGTTAGGTTTTGTATTAAGAACTTGTAAAACCTTTAAAAATGTGCACTGTGTTAGAACATTGTACTTTGCCTATGTAAGAAGTATTTTAGAATATGCTTGCTGTATTTGGACACCACAATACGCAAAGTATATAGATAGTATAGAATCAATTCAAAAGAAATTTATTAAACATCTTAAATTCATAACATATAATAACATCGACATTTATGAAGACTGTTGTCGTGACTTACGTATTGAACAATTGAAGGACCGCCGTGAATTGCATGACATGATGTTCTTACACGCCATCCTTGCTGGTCGCCTTGACTCGCCTGAATTATTAAGCTCAATTTCCTTAAATGTACCCTCTAAACGCACTCGTCACACGTGTTCGCGTCTCTTTCATGTACCTCTAGAACACACTCGATATGCTTCGAACTCGGCACTGGTACGGATACCTAGTATATATAATAATAAATTCTCGTTTATCGATCCTTTCATATTATCCACCCATCAATATAAGAAAGCTGTCAAAGAGACAATCGCAAAAAATAAATCTAAACTTCATTGCCCAAATGCACACTCAATAGCTAACAAACGCACGCACACGCACGCACACACACACACACACACACACACGCACGCACACACACACACACACACACACACACACACACACACACACACACACACACACACACACACACACACACACACAAAAGAAATGTTATTATACAGTTATGTATTGCTCATATCAATAGTTTTTAAAGTTAAATTTGTAGGAATCCATAATTGGCTTTGGTTTTTTATATTTATATGTTACTGAACTTTAATATTTTGTAATAATCTGTCGTATTCCTTTAATAAATAAATAAAAAAATTAAAAATAAAGAGTAAATTCTTCTTAGGGCCAGAAATAAAGGTTAAAATTAAGTTGTATTTATTTTACTTACAATATATTTATTATAGTATAAGTAGAGCCAGTTCGTGCATGTGTTCGAAGGTAAATAACTTAAAAAAAAACTATAGCTATAATTATATTTTACGACAATAGGTTACTAAGTCGACATTGATAAGTCTGTCACGTTACAACTTTCAAGAGTGAATTGTTAATTATTTTCTCGTATAACGTCTGTTGTATAGCTAATCTATAGTATTCAAACAATACGTCTCCCACGACATGGTTTCCATGACTTTACGTAAATTCGCTAATTATTGTGCGTTCACTCATTACGATGTACGATGTATGTACACAATGAGCGCAATAGAAAACTCATGAAAATTATTACGCCTTTTATTTTGACTGTTTTGACCTGAGCTAGCACGGCTCTATTATAGTAATGAAAATTATTTTAAGATGTATAATTTTGAGATATAAATGAAATTAAGGGTTTTTTTTAAATATTACTTTAAATGTTACGTATAGGGAAAATAGACGTCCATATTAAATTCATTATATGTTTATATTTTGGGGCGATTTTGCCATAGTTGCCATACGGTTGGCAACCGCAGTTTTTTTATTCAGATGTTTCAGGAAGATGCTGATGCACATCTCCTGGTTTTTATTTGCCCTCTGTCGACTTTTACGACACCTACGTGTGGTGGTAGATTCGCTTAACCCGACACCACACGGCAAATCCTCGAAAATGAGAGCTACAAACTTTTGTGACAATCTATAGGGGAAGCCTATGTTCAGTATTGGAATAGTGATAGGCTGAAATGATGATGATGTTTATGTTCATTTTACTCACGGTCGAAAAAGTTAGATATACTGGTTAAAAATCATTATACTGGTAGGATATCTATACAGAAATCCGTCTAGGTAAGAACCACCGCAGGATATGAAGTCTGCAAACATTCTGTATGAACGGCAATGAGAGCTAGTATAATTACTGGGCATATGAGATTTAAGAACATGAGTTTCAAGGTGACGAGCACAGTGTTATGCCACACACAAAAGTGTTGAGTTACACAGATTTTTTTATCGGCAGACGTACTTGCCATCAGGTGAACGATTTTGCTTGTTCCGTCAGTTTCTTCTATAAAATAACTTAGTGACTGGAAACGAGGCATTCTATCAGTATCCATTCCCTCAGCGGTGACAACGTATCTACGGCTTAATTTCTCATTGAGGCATGAGCTGAGTTCTAAACTTACAATCAGGTTGGCGGTGCGCTACGTTTTTTTACTCGTACCTTGACTTGAATAAAAGATGCTCCTTTTTTAATGTTATTTTTTAATGTTCCTTCTCTCTCTCATTCTCTGTTCTCCTTTTTTAATGTGTAGTTATTTACAGAACTGTATTCCACTATAACTTTCTAAGACATTTTGTGCATAAACTTGAGAACAAACCCCAAAGCTTGTGATGACTCTAAGGCCTGACGTGAACCTAAAGTATTGTACGCAAACATTGTTATTTGTACACGTAAAACAAATGTTACCGCGTCTTTGAATGCTTTACGGGTGTGACCCACTTGCGATGCGGCCGTCGGCCTCGCACACATACATTAACACCATGTCTACGTAGGGACTTTGGCCATGCGTAAAGCACATAGTAGCTGTAAGTCTCTGAGAGATAAAAAAATATTTATGTCAATATCAAATTAATCGTCTGTAATATTGATATTGTTATGTGATAATCATACTCGTAATTATAACATAATATCAATCACAATAGTTATGTGTTTATAATATCGTTATCCACCCTAAAATTGATAAATAATTAGTTATCAGACACTTTAAAGTTATTATATTTTAAATACAATTGACTGCATATATTTCATGGTATACTTAATATGGTTATTTTGTTGGTATTTCCTTTTGTTAACTTTGAGCGACATCTTGTGATGATTTACGTATTCTCTGACATTGCCGCGCGACCTACGAATTATATTGTTAACATGTGTGTCTGTACCAAAGATAAAAGACAATCTAATCTAATGAAAATATATTTTGACTTTTTACTATAACAGTTTTTGCTACTTGGAATGTACAGATGTTAGAATGTTTTATAAGTACCAACTAACCAAAATAGTTTAAAGGTGTGTTAACTTGTGCTGGGTTGAACATTTACATAAAAAATAACGAGTGTTAGATACCGATGACAACACGTTGTAATTTAATAGAGGCGTCTCGGGATTATATTACGAAAGCAATATACAATAAATATTCTACACAAACTTCTTTTTATGGAGAAACTTAAGATTTTAATGTAGAAACTTATTTTATTAGACAGTACTCTGATGCTGTGGCTGAGAGATTGGCTTCTGCGCAACGGGTTGCACAAAAAATAAATTATATTCCCTACAAATAGAGTAGAAAATGTTAAGTAAAGTTTTAAAAAAGTATACACACGAAATAAAACCTGATAGTACTTGGTAAGGAGGAGATCGGCATCGGATCGGGCATCCATCAAGACGTAACATAATAAACTTTGTCTATTTGACACCGATACGAGTATATGTGACTTGGCGATCATTCGCATCGACGAACCGGGTTTATAGTAATTGGTAACAAATAAGTTATTGGTATTAGGGTGTAACTAACGCGAATGTCCCGTTTCGTTGCCATTGCATCTGAACTTTCCTCCGACTTAGGGCAATAATACTTAGGGCAGACTACTTCTGGTTATAATCGATAGATGTCGCTGTGTTTGACCACGAGGACGTAATCTTGATTTTTAAAAGTTTTAAACTATATCGTATTTACCATGAAAACAGTTTCTGATATATGATCGACCTAGCATACAAAATTTAAAAGTAAATTATTAGTAATTTTAGACTTTTTCAACTTGCTTCGTTGAAGGTATCTCGTAAGAACTATTTTATTGCTTTGTTTTAATACCAGCTTACCAAATTTTCTTTTTGTGCACCATTCCATGAAATTCATGATCCATGCTCGTTGGGCGATATGAACAAGCAGCAAATCCTGGTCTTTGTTTCAATTTGTAGCAATTCAATGCAATCCGTATTCTTAGAATCTTTATATCGTGCATTTGGCCTTGTTAGTTACGACTGGCTACCGACAAATGACGTCTAACGCTTTCAATAAAAGCTAACCATTTAATACGAGTATATACATAATCTTTACTGAAACCCAACTTTTTATGGTTACCCGTCGTAAGTATCATAGAATATACAAAGATTCTAGTGATATTGCTTAAAGACAAATACTGAAGTAATAGAAGAAGACAGTTTCAGCTCTAATATTTTTTTAATAATTATTATTCCAGTAAAGACAAAAATCACTTGTTCAACATGGTACATTAAAAAAATTTACGTCCAATACGGAGTCGGAGTGAAAGTCTCGCTTGTGGCCTATTTTATTGAATACAAGAATTTGACTTTTTGTAAGTATTGTATTAAAAACAACGATTAAAGTAAAAAAATCTAAAAAATCTGCATACCCAGAAAGTCTTTTATTTTGAAGTAAAATAATCCGAAATAAAGCAGCGGGTCTCATGATGGCTTGTGTTTTGCAGTGAGATGAGTTACGGTGAATTAATTAAATATTATATTTCTTGAGAATTCTAACTAAAGCCCAATTATCAATTTAGTTTTCTTAATTGGGTCGTTAATCAATAGCCTAAAAGTTTTGTTACTCCTTAGAGTTTAGCAGGAAACCGTTTGTTGTACAATTGCGTTCAATGCCACAAATGTACATTACTACTTTTTCTTCTAACCAGCTCTTGATATCCCGAAAGAAGGGCCGTGTGATATTGTACCCATTTTGCCATAAACGCGTAATAAGCCCAGAGAAACTGGCCCCGATGGATGTAGAGAGAGCTCGGACATTTCACAAAAAACTGGTTGTGTTCGGAAGGCGATCATTACAAAATTCTTCAGTTTTTATTCTGTGTACTCTTGGAAGTAATTTTTCAAGTTCTTTGCACTTGTTAGTTTTTCTACGGACCTGGAATTGTTATTTGCATTTTAAGCATTTACTGTGAAGGTCGGAAATTCGCTTTTATGTTTATAAAATGATGACAGTATTGACCTCAGTAATTTTATTTTTTAACGTTGTTTTGTAACTAGTTATTACTACTTGTACAACTTTTTACATTACATTTTCTTAAATTTACTTTAGAGTATAATATGCTATTTGTGTTACTTTGTCAATTTTTGTTTTTACTAAATGGGATCCAGTAACGTTTTTAGCTATTCTGATGCTGTCGAGACTGCCTTATTTAGTTATTTAGTACAATGGGAATTCCAAGTACACTGGAGACTAGTTGCTACTAGTGATACCCGGAATCCTTATCCGGAAGACAGTATTTATGTATACAATCGAGCATTGCCAAAGGAATGAAAACAAATATTGTATTCATTATGTGAACGAAATTGAAAATGATTCACCGAGGTGCTCATTAACGAGTGATTCATTGTATTATGGAGGTCGATACATCGTGGCCGCCTCCGACTGCGGCTTACCGTCCACTCAATTTACATCAAGAGATCAGACCATACTCGTGCCACAGATTACATACACCTACATACTTCGATACATACTATCGTATAATAAAAATTGATATAGTATTATATAGACATAATGTGAAAACATCTTACTATTCTTTGTTTACATGGTTTTCTGAGTACGCTTTGATAAGCTCTCCAATTAGTTATTTATGTAGTGGGACGAAATCCTGGGAATCTTTTTGATTATTCTAAATCTAACTCGGGTAAGGGTGACAAACCAGCAATAGTCCACCGGATGGTAAGTGGTCACTGCCGCACATAAACGTCTCTACATCATTTCTCTATCAATCATTTTGATGCGATGTCACTCATGTGGCCTCTTAATGACCCTTGCTGGTATTAGAATTTAAGGTCTACGATAGCCTTTAAAAAGTACATAACGGAAGATGACTTTTTGCACGGGACTTTTACTTCAGCTTTGTTTTTCTTTTTAAGGTTTTTCTGGTTGTAGTCGTTTTAATGATTTCTCTTTAAAAATTCGTTCAACAAGTTCTTATGACATTTTATTGGTTTGAATATACCACGAAAATAAATGCAAAGTATTTAATTAATTACTTCTTTGTTACAGGTAAGTTTTGTGCTGTTTTTCTATTGTTTGGAGGAAAATAAGTAAGTACGATACCATGAAAATTAAATAACTGCTTACGTTAGTTCCGCTCTCCTAAACAAAAGCTTGATTTACGCGGCGTCTTAGCGGAAAAGATTAAAACCGATTAAAGTTAATTTTATGCATATGATACATATTAGTCACATTTTTCCGCTTTTTGCTCTGTGCCTTTGGTGTTGCTTTGCATTTCACGTAGTGAAACAAAATTGAAATATACTTTATGGTCTTGTAAATGATAATTATAGCGCTATATAATTGGAATTTTAGACAACTTAAATTTCCCACTTGTTTATTGTCTGAATATTGGGTATACTTGGGACTTCACATAATCTTGACTTTTAAATTTAATTCAGATTATTTCTAAGAAGCTCTTCCAATTCCAAATCAATAAAGACTAATTAATAATGCTCCTTTAAATAAATAAAGACTTATAAACAAAAGCTAGGACAGATTGTCCGTCAAGGTAGGTCCAACGTCGACCAAGAGGTCAATCGACGAATCCAACTCGGCTGGGCAGCGTTCAGGAAACTGCGTCACATCTTCTCGTCGAGTATACCTCAATATCTCAAAACCAAAGTTTACAACCAGTGCGTGTTGCCAGTGATGACATACGGAACAGAGACGTAGTTCTTCACTGCGGGCCGCATGGGGACGCTCAGAATCCCTCAGCGAGACATGGAAAGGGCTATGCTCGGAGTTTCTCTGCTTGATAAAATCCGTAATGATGATATCCGCAGGAGAACTAAAGTAACCGACATAGTCCTAAGGATTAGCAAGCTGAAGTGGCAATGGGCCGGCCATATAGCTCGTAGAACCGATAACCGTTGGGGAAGAAAGGTTCTCGAGTAGTAACCTCGAGTTGTGCACGGTTTTGCGGGAATTCGATGGATGCAAGTGGCTCGAGACCGTCTTTTGTGGCAATCTATGGGGGAGGCCTATGTTCAACAGTGGACTAAGATAGGCTGAAATGATGGTGATGATGATGAAACAGAAGCTTTGTTACATGCAATATAATATATAACATCTAACTTTATTCCCTGCAACCTTAATAACTTGCAAGCAAAATAATTGATTGCTGCTGAAAGATTCCGCTCGACAAGTTTTCGTACAGTCGACAGTATCAATTAATACTTGAATTTCCAAAATTGGGATATCGTATGTTGTCGATGTGTGGCGGCCGGATGTTGGCGTTAACGCGGATGCTGTGAATACTCGCACCGTTGCATCCATGCATCCGCTAGCAGGGTTGTCAACATCTAATTAAATACATAAGTAAGTATTGATTAAAATGATAAACGGGCAAGGCTAATAATTAGGTTGCCAAAATACACTTAAACAGAAGCCTTTTATTAATAAGCGAAAGCTGTTAAAAATACATTATTTATTATATTTTGAAAAGGAATTAATTACGTTATGCCGAATTTCGATTTTTTTTCGAAATTTAGTAATCAATATTTTGTGTATGAATAACAATGTTTGTGTAAAATTTACACTTAAAAACTACTATTTAAATTCATAAGCAATGCAACCCTTACCCAATGCATTCGTGGCGCGTTAACATTGTGTTTGTTTACAAAGTTATTTTGAATTCGACGCTTTCGACGTTCCGAGAACGCTCTGGTCTCGACTGACGATCCACACGCCAATAGTTGTGCTATCAATTAGTAAACCTTTGTTGTATTTCCATTGATGGAACTTTGATCGTTCTAAGGGAATAAATAACTAAACGAGAAGGTTAGGTGGAGTGAGCGCCTTCGTGTGTGTGCTTATATGTATTTCACCGCGACTGCGTAGCCTAGTGATTAGAGAACCTGCCGTCTACGCCGCAGGTCCTAGGCTGGAATCCCAGCCGAAGCGGTTAACGATCGGTTAATCAAAGCCTCTGATGGAGTATAAACGTGCTAGATGACACGGACGTCTCAGCACTCCCTGACCACGATACTGTCAGTGACGATCCAGACTACACTGTACACACAGTTAATAGCTATAGTATAACACGCACCACGACTCGCGACCGCCGTAAAGAGCGGAGCGCAGCAGTCGACAATCACACCGCGTACACACGATACACCCGTGTTCTATGGCGGTTCTCACCGCTCAGAGTTACCGACATACAAGTCAACAGTCCGAATGGAGGCCCGCAGCCTCCCTCGGACGGTCATTAGACGACTTAAAGTCATTTGAGATATTCGAAATCGCGCAAGCACGCAGCGAACGCGACACAGTCCGAATTTCGAGGTTTTTGTGGGAGTTTATTTAAGTATTTATGTTTGGGTCAAACCAAACCTGGCACGCGGGCCTCTGGCACGTGAGCACAGTGTCCGATGAAGCTGTAAAAGCCAAAAAGGCTTACAGCAATTACATCACCGAAATTATGGGATGGAGTATCATCAGATGCTGACTATTGTCAAAAAATAACGTTTTGCGATTGTCTATATCATGTTATGAAATGAAAATCCGTTAAACGTCATTTCTTTACAATTTACTACCGTTTCGCAATTAATAAAAAACTCCGTAGGTATCCCCTTTTTTTGTAAATCCTTTTTTCATCTTAGTCAAAAATACATTAAAAACAAACTTACAAGGAATAGTCTCAAAGAAACCCAAAACACGCTACATGTTAAATATTTTAGACACTATTCAATTAATGAATATATAAGTATATTGTAAACTCGAGCAAACCATCCTCCACCAACAGCACCTATTCACAAGTATATCGCATGTGGCAGCCATCGGTAGGTTAGTAGGGTAGCAGGTTAGCGACCGAAAGCAGCCAGGATGACATAAACATTACATATTAAAAATATTATTACTACAATTTTTTTGAATATATTAATAGTATATTTTACATTATATAAATATTATCTGTTAATAATTACCTAATAATTAATTGTTAATTTTACTGCTGGAAGGATTCCTATGCAGGAATCCGTCTAGGTAGGTACCACCCCAGGGCCAGTTATTCTGCCGTGAAGCATTAGTGTAGTGTAGTGTAGTAATGATTGCACATTACTGTGTTTCGATTTGAAGGGCACTGTGAGCTAGCGTAATCACTGGGCATTTGAGACTTAAGAATCTCTATATCCTTGAAATATTTGAAATATAAGATATATTTGAAATGTAAAAATATAGATCATTGAAAAATGTATCAAATACTGTTTTTTAACCAGGGACCGTTAAACTCTTTAGAATTGGCCCGTTGTTAAAAGATTCGTGCCAAAAATATTATCCCCGCGTACAACGGCATTGCAGATGTGCTATTTCACGCGCAAGAACTGGAGCAAAAGCCGCTTTCAGACACGCGATGTTGGATTCTGTACAATGTGAATTGTGGTTAGTATTATGAGTTGCAGAGATTCAATTTTAAGTCATCTACATAGAGAGAGCATACGAACTTTATTTATTTTTAGTTTTAAGTTGAGATTTTAAGAAATTATTGTTAATAGTTCGCTCGCATATTTTGGGTATAATATTGTATATTTTGCGATATAATAAATGCACTAACTCGTTATAAAAGAATACGAAGCTTAACACAAATTAACTTGAGCAAGAAGAAATAGCTTGGGACACAGTGATACAGTGAATACTTGAGTAAGTTTGAGGTCATCTTCGTGAAAAGTAGTAACAGATTTTCAAAAATAATATTTTGGTACCAAGAGTAATTTAAAAGGTATAAAATAATTAATTCATTAATTTGAAGTAATATATATGTCAATTTAACCCACTCAAATATAATTCATGTTTTGAAACGTAATTTTTTCTACATTTTTTTTACAAATATTCCTTTTGAATGTACGAGGGGTGATCCAAAAGTAATGATAATCAGTTATTTCTAGTGCACACAAAAATACAAAAAAATTTCAGTCACTTACTCAGTTAACCACTAGTTCAGGGAAAAAAAATCATATAAATAGGCCACGATTCCCGGGAGCTACATTCATTTGAATACGGACTGTCAAGGAGTGAACATCAAAATGGAAAAACACGAAATCAGAGCTGTCATTAAATACCTCTGCTTGAAAAAAATGTCTACCAAAGACATACACAGCGACTTGGTGGAAACATTAGGGGACTCTTCTCCTCCATATTCCACAGTTGCACGCTGGGCTAAGGAGTTTAAGTTGGGAAGAACATCGACGGAAGACGAACACCGCGAAGGACGCCCATCGACGTCCCTCACTGAAGAAAATGTGAAAAAAGTTGAAGAAGTTGTATTGGAAGATCGAAGAGTGACTATCAGGCATGTAGCTGAGGTCACAGGGATCTCATATGGCAGCATTCAAAGAATCCTTGCGAACGAATTGCATATGAGAAAGGTCTCCGCGCGTTGGGTACCGAAAATGTTAAACGACGAGCAAAAGAAGAAACGAGTCGACATGTCAAGAGCAAATCTCGAAAAGTTCCAGGCAGACAAGGATAATTTTTTGTCACGTTTTGTGACCATGGACGAGACCTGGATCCACCATTTTGATCCTGAAACAAAACAACAATCGATGACATGGAAACGATCCGATGAACCGACGCCGAAGAAATTCAAAGTGTCAAGCTCAGCAGGGAAGGTTATGGCGTCTGTTTTTTGGGACGCTGAAGGAATAATCATGGTGGACTACTTGGAAAAGGGGGCCACTATTACAGGCTCCTACTATGCAGAACAAATAAGAAGATTGCGGGAGGCTATTAAGGAGAAAAGGCGAGGCAAACTGCGGGCTGGAGTGCTGTTCCATCAAGACAACGCACCGGTTCACAAAGCTGCAATTGCCATGGCTGCCATTCAGGAAGCGGGCTTTGAGCTGGTGGAACACCCCCCCTATTCACCAGATCTAGCCCCCAGCGACTTCTATCTCTTTCCACGACTCAAGGAACACCTCCGAGGCAAGAAATTTGACGATGATAGCGAAGTGATGGCCGCGGTTGAGGACTTTTTTGAGAGTCAAGATAAAGATTTTTTTTCTAAGGGAATTTTAGGATTAGAAAAGAGATGGACTAAATGTATAGACTTGCTAGGAGACTATGTTGAGAAATAAATTTATTTATTTATTTTATTCATTGTGTTTATTATTGATTATCATTACTTTTGGATCACCCCTCGTATTTAATAGTAATAAAGTTGCGTGTTTACGTAACCAAGAGCTTGTTTGCTTATCTCACGGCCAAGGATCTTTACGTGTACGCCAGTGGTATCTGATATCAACAATATTGCATCTTATCTGTTCTACACGTGCGTCCCAGCAACTTACACATCCATGACTCATAGGGCCAACGTGGAGTCATTTCAAGATATAAAGTATTGTAATGACTACCTAGGGGGCGGAGACCTGGTGTCCTGAAATACAGGCGCAAAGCCTAGTTTAGGCACCAGTCTCTCACAGTATTCGAATGTCTAATACTTTTATAAAATGTTCATAGTTATTAGTATATTGTGGGAAGAAATAAATAAATTATTATTATTATTATTATTATATTATTATTATTTCGATTCTATCTTTTGTACTCTCAATGGATCCGACTTAGCTATTTCGCTGTTTATATGTTAATTATAGCTATTGTTTATCCGATTCTTCCGGCATTCGTAGCGATAAATCTTCACGTAGATTAAACAGCCTTTCTACATCTCCCTTTGCATTATTTCGGTTAACGTAGACTTGTATTCATTCCTGCACAAATGTATGTTTTAGGGTTATTTATTGCATGAGAAGCCGTTCTCTCGACGACTTACGTATTAAATAGATTTCTTAGAAGAGTTAAATTTGAATATTTAATTAATTCTGAAGCAATTAGTCCATTGCATAAACGATGATTACTTAGGTCAATATGATCCCAGTGGGTGTTATGACTGTGTGTATGATCCAATTGTAGGTCGCCCTGTTACGGATAAAATGGACGCCATTTTTAAAGTGAAAAAAGTGAAGCAAGATCGGCATATCAGTAGTTACGACATAGCTGAAGAACTGGGAATTGACCAAAATATGTAATATTTGGGTGTCACACGACCTCACTGAAAGAACCCTAATGAACCGTGTACTCATTTGCGATTATTTATTGACACGTAATGAAATAGAACCGTTTTTGAAGAGATTAATAACTGGTGATGAAAAGCAGAAACTTTTTCCCCAAACTAATATAACATTGATATATTAGGACAGGCGTATGTTCAGAAATTAAATGATGATGATGATGATGATTAACGTATTGTCAATATCATATTCATAGGACAAAATACTTCGCTTATGCGTATGGCTAAGCTATGGCTTGATGTCCTAGGCAATGGTATAAACATACAAGTTCTGTTTGTCCTGCAGAAAAAAAAATGTTTTCATTCTTAACAACGTAAAGGAAACTGAAAGCTATAAGCCGTATTTAAAAAAATCCTGGCAATATAGTTTATTGCCGCTTCCTGAATTAGAATAAACATTGAATGACAGAGCTTTCTGTACAACAATGGAATTAAAAGGCGTTAAAGGTTCCCAAGTGGAAACACCAACGTTGCGTGCTCTTAAAACAGCGCCGTTCATGCAAACGTTGCTTTAAAAAAGTGTTTGTGCTTTTTAATGATGTTATTAAGAAATAAACACGAAACCACGACGAGCTAGCATTAATAATAGTTTACAAGTTTTACTTTCGTATCACTATCTAAATGCTCAATTATTGCACAAACGTTATCAATCCCGATAGTGTTGAAGTAAACACAGCTTTTTCCTATCAATGTGAACACTTTGGTACGTTTCTAGTAAAACTTAGTAACTTAATTTTTTGTGCTCTATTTTTTTATTTTTAATAGAATTGAAATTAATTGAATTGAATTGACATACTGTGACTGGTAGTTTATCGGAGTTATACCTTAGGACTTCTTACGCAACTTTTTTACGTTGAAATTAGTTATACGCTACGTATATTTTTTTTAGCTAATTACATAATTACATTGTGATTAAATACAACTTTATATCCATAAAAGTGAATGAAAAACATTATGTTGCTATTAATAATATGAACAATACATGTTTTCGTCCTCTTAAAACCATAAGACATGAGGAGTTAAGTCCCACATGCCCAGTAACTTTACTAGCTACAGAACTTTTCAAAACAGAACACAATGATGCTTGCACTACTCTTGCTTAACAGTCCTTCCACCTAAATTAATTCTTAAATCAAAAAACATGTACATATTTTTCAGTCATTACCTCTGGGTTTGTTCTGCTTTGAATTTTCGAAATAATATTGAGTATATCAATCGCAAGTTGTAGTGTTTTCTTCCAAGTTTGCATTGCAACCGTACACGTCAACGTTCGTATCGGTCCTGGTACGTTTTGTAAACAGTTACAAAAAAAGAAAACGAGCGTTATCACGTTATCGCACGCTCGTGTGGCCTCGTTTCATGACTCCAGCTGTCTATGTTAATTTACTCAAGGGTGATTCGCCGTGTATGTTTAACATGGTCTTAATTTACTATCCCTAAATGCCAGCACGAAATATAATTTTACATAAACGTTGTATAAATGCATCTTCTACGATGTGTAGTTGTTTATGCTTTGTAAATATTACACAATTATATAAAAAATAAGTTAACTATATATAAAAAAAAAAGGGATTTACTTGTAACCTAAAAGCTTTTTCACATGTGACGTAATGTAACCAAAGTCAGTCTCAAGTGCATCCAAAAAGGATGGAGTTTGCAAACCAGGAAATGTTTTGTTCAATTGTTTTTTTATTAAGAAATCACAGTAAATTAAATTAAATTATTTAGAAGACTAGTAAAAAAATATTTTATCAGTAGTAGATATTAAACACTTTGTTTAAAGTACAGTTAAGAAGAAATTATGTCAGATTTTTTTTAATGACGATAAACACTTTTAACAGTTGACGATATCAAAGCTTATCGTGTGCCCCGTTTTTTTCTACGAAAACGGTCTGCAAGGCACAGTGTTGGGCTGGTGGGTGCACCGGCCGAGTTGTGTGAGTGGACGCGGTTTGTAATTTGTAAACAGTTGCCAGTTGCTACCGGCCCGCGTGGCACTTCGCGCGCGTCGTATGTCGCTCCTTTGTAGGTTGCAACAAAACCGTTTTGCTCTAACAGTTAGTACCTACAATACGCAGGAACTCTGCTCGTACGAGTATCACGCGCCGCAAACACCATTGTGTATTTTTTTGGAATTGTTGCGTTCTTTTGTCGAAGTGCTACACGTTGTGGTTGTGCTCAGTGACCATCACGGTTTCTGTTTACATTGACTCATTGTAAACGTCAATTTTGTGTGTTCCATGGTGATTTGATCGTTATTTTCAAGTGAATAATCAGGTTGCTTATGAAAATGAATCTTTCAAATTGTTATAATTAATTAAAAAAAAATTGTCTTCGCTGACTATAAATATTACGCATTAATTCCCTACCGCCACTCTCATTCTGCTTGTTAGAGAACAATTCAGAAATCAAATGTACGTATAAATGGGTAAATAAATATTTTAACATAATACAAAACGTAAGTACCTACTACCTACGTCCTCATAATGTAGCATTGTAGGTGCAGTTATTCGTAAGGTGTATAAACGCCTATGTCAACGTCAGGTTAGATTACGGTCGTGGCAGTGGCCTCTTAACTCATTGTCCTGTAATAATCAATTGATCATCCAGTGTATTGATTAGCTTCATTGCCCTTAACACCATACGTCTCGTTGAATCCGCTCAGTAAGAGAGGCCTAAATATAGCCGTCTTGTGTGTGCTCAGTTCATCCTTAAGCGTTGACATTCGCATACTCGCAAAGTTTCACTGTTTGGATGTTTAAGAATGATCGTGATTTTCAAACGTAGTTTAGCTTTTAAAATTTGTTCCTTTGATTTATCGCCATCTTTAGTTTCGTCTTTTTTCTCATTTTTTGTCTACCATCCACAAAATTGTCTATGTTAATAATCGTAATACAGTGTTATATTGTATCCACGATAACGGTATGCTTTAACATAATTTTCAATACTACATAATAGATAATGTTGTTACACACTAGTATGCGCCTTTGAAAGGCATGCCCGTCGCCTGAATTTGTTTCACAGGCAATAATTATACTTAAACATTTACATTACATATGTCATGCTATATTTTTTTTGCAACCACTCTGTATGCGTTTATATTATTAACTGACTTCACAAATGGAGGCGATCCTATGTTCTTCTGTATTTTTTTAATATATTTTCCCGGATATTTTCGTCAATTGACTTATTTAAAAAAATCTTTTTTTGTGTTGAAAGGTATTCGCTAAGTCAAGTCTCATTATATTTAATATATTTGATTGTCAATGTAGTGTCTTATGTAAAAAACAGCCAATTACACAATATAAAATTAAGTGATCAGTAAATAAACCTCTAATCACCTTTAGTATCTTGAACATTTCTTTATCAAAACAGATACTAGAAAACAAAATAGTCGTCTAATATCATATATCAACTGTAAAACGATAATCGGTGTACAAAAATTAGCATTGAACGCATCTGCCGCACCGGGTGGCGTAAAATCACTCATGCACATGCCTCAGCGCAACATCTTGTAGGCGCGGGCCCGCATCCCGCTACCTGCTCCAGTGTATTGTTACCCTAGTACCCTCTACAACCCATAACAATGAAGGCCCTGCTTACTCTGTTTTGTTCTACGAATTAACAAAAAAACTTTTTATTTTGTTTTCGAGTACTGCACTTGAATTGAGGAATGTTAAGCTAGTCGGTCTCGTAAAACAAGAGTGTAATTTGGAGTCCTTTTTTATTAGGTTATTTACGGAATAATAGCATTATTGGGTTTAATAGGTAATCAAAGTGATTAAAGAAATAAACAGTTGAGATAATAATAAGGGTATTCTTTCACATTGGCAATTAGCATTTAAAGTCATTGGAATAACAAGTATCTATCTATACGTGCGTTTTAATCAGGAGATAATATTTTTTAATATACATATCTGTGGGCGGAATATAATTCTTTACGTCCTACCAATACATACTGAACGAATAAAAAAATCGGATAAACGATACGTTCCATAGCGATTAAACATCTAAGAATATTTCTTAATTGTTATTCTATTCACATGTTTCGCCCATACCACGCGTCACTCGCGGAATGTGAAAAGAATTTGGTATGGGCTGTTTCACAGGCGTGACATTTCAGAAACCTTTCGTTTAGCCAAACAGATTTGTGTTTCTTGTAAATATTTGTTTCTTTTGTCAGTCGGTAATAAAAAGTTGCTTCAAAGGTGAGACATAAAAAAGGCAATGCCCGTGCGTTGTAACGGCGTTATTTCTGCAAGCGTTGTCGTGTGAGTGTAAAGTTTTCGTCTTGCTCTGTACTGGAACTTAGGCGAGTAAACACACTGTTCGAGTTTCTGAGAGCCTTTAATAGATTAGATTAGTTATCTGAAGTCGTACGAACTCCTCTTGGAGATATAACGGTCCGTGAGAAAAGCCGAATCATTTAATAACTTTTGAGAATCAATGAACAGAACGTGTAATGAAAAAGTATTAATCGCTTCTATGAAAATGTCATAATTTTGCTTTGTTTAATCAAAATGAAATCGCTATTATATGCCAACTATTTCGTAGATGCCATTTGACTGGTGTCTTGGTTATTTTTTAATAACCATATTAGCATAAGATTACGTAAAAGTAGACTTAGGGACATGCCGGAAAAACTCGTGGTCTCCGCCAAATGGCGACATAGACATCAAAATATGCCAGATCTAAAATATGGATCACTGACCAACCAAGCATGTCGATAATGGCAAATCTTTCAAAACTGCGTGAGGCCGATGGCTATCTATCGGAAGCTGATGGTTATTTTTTAATTTGTTGTTCATAAGCACTGCAATCGTATATGCTGTTGTTGTTCATAAGCACTGCAATCGTATATGCTGTTGTTGTTCATAAGCACTGCAATCGTATATTTTTTTTTTTTTATTGGTTAAAGTGATGAAACGAGCAAAACGTTCACCTGATGGTAAGTGCAACGCCTGCCTATAACAAATGCAATATTACCCAGGAAATTTCTGTGTAACACCACACTGTGCCCATCACCCTGAGACATAAGGTCTTAAGTCTCATATGCCCAGTGATTACACTAGCTCACAGTGCCCTTCAAACCGAAACACAGTAATGTTTGCACACTACTGCTTCACGGCAGAATAACTGGCCCTGGGGTGGTACCTACCTAGACGGATTCCTACATAGGAATCCTACCACCAGTAAAATACCAGTATATGCTGTTGTTGTTCATAAGCACTGCAATCATATATGCTGTTGTTGATCATAACACTGTGATGCTGATTGCCGAGTATGTCCAAATATTAATTTATTGACCTTAAGGCACATTATGCGAAATTGGACGCTAAAACGTCGAAGTTCCACAGCTAGAGTGTAGAATTCATCAAACGCAATTTTATAAAATAACAGTGATATACAACTCAGTGCCGTTGGAACAGTCCATGAACAGTTATAATAGCCTCAAGCTGTTTATTTTTTAAACGTTGTTATATTGTACGTATCTTCGTAAATTGTGTCACTAAATGCGACTCAATGATAAAGCACAAAGATTTGCAAAGTTTCGCTAACAAAAGATTAGATATAGCATTTGTTATGGCAGACGTTGTACTATCAGGCAAACGATTTGCTCGTCTCATCACTGTCTTCCATAAATCGTTCGTTTCTAACATGTTGCTACTAATACTGTTATTAAGTAACTACACTCACTTTAATAATTACACTACTTATATCTATACACTATTCATATATACTTACTTTATATCCAGGTACATTTACATTTTGTACCAAACATTTTGATGACGCAAAGAGATTACTGCTATAACTATTAAGAAATATGTTTTTGAATTTCTTAACAATTTTATTTCCGATCTTAAATTTCGTAGAAATCTAAACTTTTTTCATTCAATTCTTGGCATGGAAATGGCATAAATGACCGAAAACATTTCGTCAATAAACTTTTTGGGACAATCAAACCCACATCATAGATTTTTACAAAACACGGTCCTGAGCCCTCTGCATCCATCGACATTTGCCGGTACGAGGTTGTCACTTAAAAACCTGTCCACTGTAGCCCATATACTGAGGCTTAAACAAGGGCTTTTCTTGGCATCGAAAACCAGACCCACGGATCTTCCCTAGGTCTGTTTGTCGATGCGTTACACAATGATATGATTATTTTTATATATTATTTAACATTTTGAATTGGAAGTGCATCATTTTAATAATTGCTTCTGGCTGAACCAATAATAAGAGTTTCTCATATAGAACTCTAATTAGTTTTTTTAAATCTGAGATTTCTCCGGTATCGTTAATGCGTGTTACAGACATATATTTCACATACACAACCACACCCGAAAAGCAACATTTTGTGTTTTTGCACAAATGTTGGCCCCGGCTGGGATTCGAACCAAGGACCCGCGGCGAAGAATACAGATGCTCTAACCACTTATCCACGCGGTCGTAAACTACAGTTACAACCTACTGCTAGTTTATTTTCCAAAATATTTGCTAAAGTAGTTCAACTGTACTGAACTAAAAGCGGTACTTTTTGTCAAGCTATCTTTCAGCCAAGGTCATGATGAGTCCATAATCGGAAGCAGTCAACTGCGCAAGATAAATCAGGGTACATAAACGTGTGTCTTATATATACACACGTACATAGTATAAACGTCTGTTTCGCCAAACCTGTTGCATATCTGCGGTAGGTTGCCTTCCTTGCCGAGGTATCGTTCACTCAATCGATGGTGTAAAATTATTTGGAGAAATCTTTTACTATGAACATGAACAAAAGATGGGAAGTAAGAGATACTTCTATCTTCAAATATTTTGAAGTTTTTTTTTTTGGTTAATAATAAACCATAATTTTCGAGTTGCACTGGAGAAAAATATGATAGAAACAATCTTCAAACAAAATTTTTCTTACGTACAATTGAAAGCGAATAAACTAGTAATTTAAAATGATAAGCATCTTAGATAGTTTTTCTGTGTATCTCTTCTTACTTTTTGAATAACAGTAGGCGTAATAATGCTTTAGTAAAATGCAAACTACTTTTTAATTAATGGTTGACGACTCATTAAAGTTGGCCGAATACAGTAACACGAGTTTATAGACGCGTGAAAATTGAATGTTGGAAGAAAAGGAAACTCGCCTTTTACGTAATTTCGCGAGCTTTCACTTCTCTCCGTGATGCGAAGCAGACAAGTTTAAAGCTCAATGTTATGGCTTCACACAAACGTGCGTACGTATAGCATATTGTTCATCATTTAAATTTGTAGCTCTGCGTAGGTTCTATCTTTTGCTCTGCCTCACTCTTTAATTGTACGAAAGTTAACGAGAATTTTCTGTTCTTCCGTCACCATATTTTATCCTGGGCGGTTCGAAATTTATGGTGTTAATCTAAAGATGTCGCATCAGTTCGGCCAGGAGCAATTATTGTCTCGCGGTTGGTGTTTAACTGTAAATAAATAAATAATCAGTCTCATTCGTACACAAATTACAGATATCAGAAACAGCCTCTTTGCTAACTTTGAATTAATTAGTTCAGGGTACGAGCGTAATTTATTCAGTCTTTAGGAGCGATTTGCAGTTATGACTTACAGTGCTATCCTTATATACGTCCTACATCCATAATTATCGTTTATGGTTGCAAATCATCTCTCCTCACGGGCCGTTAAAAGTACAACCAGAATCAATAAGCACTGTTCGATGTAAATAAATATAATCGCTTCGATATCATTATTGAATTAAACAAAGTCAATGTATATCACTTGGGAAACAATGGTGTGTTTCCCTAGTACTATTAATTCTGTTCAATGTATTGTTATTACCCTATTTAATTACTTAATATACATGTTGATTGAAATAGGTACGGTCTTATAAATCGTTTCAATTATTGTTAACGAAATTCTAAAAAAAAGAATGATGGGGTTAATGATGCAGTCCCCTGACTAATAATAATAATATACTTTGCCGTGAAGTAGTAGTGTGCAAACATTATTGTGTTTCGGTTTAAAGGGCACTGAGTGCTAGCGTAATCACTGGGCATATGAGACTTAAGAACTAATGTCTCAGGGTGACAGGTGCAGTGTGGTGTCACACAGAAATGTTCTGCGTGACACAGCATTTGTTGTGGGCAAGCGTTGCGCTTACCATCAGGTGAACGTTTTGCTCGTTTCGTCACATTATCGAAAAAAAAAAAATAGCACATTTTCCAGTCGGCAATCAAATTTTGTCATATACTATAGTGCTCTTTGTATTGACGCAAACAGAGAGGCAGACTTTGCCTGCCCATTATCGATGTATAGCTTATACATACTGTATGATCGGACCATACGCAATGTCATAGACACGGGACTATTTTAAATAATGGCTCCGGCTGGGAGTCGGACCCAAGGATCCATAACGGTACTTTGACGTCTACGCAGAAATCCGCCTAGGTAGGTACGTACGCCTTGCCAGTTATTTTGACGTCAAGCAGTTGTGTGCAAAAACCATTGTTTCACTTTGAATGGCACTGAAGCAAGTATAATTACAGGCCATACGAAACTTAAGAACTGATGTCTCATGGGGATGAGGACAGTGATATGTTGCACCGTCACTATTATAGGACAGGCGTTGCACCTACCATTAGGTGAACAGCTTGCTCGTTAAAAATAAGTAAAATAATTACTGGTGGTAGGGCTTCCTATGCAGGAACCCGTCTAGGTAGGTACCACCGCACCACTGTGCTTCGGTATGAAGGGCACTGAGAGCTAGTGTAACTGGGCCTATGGGACTTAAGAACGTATGTCTCAGGGTGACAGGTACACTGTGGTGCCACACAGAAATGTTGTGGGTGACATAGCATTTGTTATGGGCAAACGTTGCACTTACCAATAGGTGAACGTTTTGCTCGTTTCGTCACTACATCCAAATCAAAAAAAAAGTATAAGGAAGGAAAAATATACATAAATAAAGGAGGTACACGCAAATTTTATGACAACAAAGTAATTAAAAATATATTCCACGTTTAAAATACATTGAAACTATATGTAAAACGAATCGTTGTTGTTGTTCGAAGAAAAATTAAGTTTATTATTTTTATTTTATTATAATTTGGATTCCTTCGACTTATGTATTATTCTAATAAGTAAAACTATATGTGTTTTATGTCTATCTAAATAGATATAACTCAAAAATTTCAAATGAATGCCCCGATTGTAGATGTTATCATGGGACTAAATAGTTAATAAACAAGTCTACACAAATAAAGTTTCGAGCATAGTTTGAAAATAATATAGCTAACGGTAAGTAGGTAGCAAATATATTGAATCGGGAACGATGGGAAGTTGCGGCTGGTCTCCGCTGGCATTCTTCCAATTTATCGCATGCAGCGAACTCAACTAACGTACCAGTCTTAAATTTATTATATTGATATAATTTAAACTGTAGACACGCCTCACTCACATGTCAATAGGTCAAACTATAGGCTTTACAAAACTATGAAGAATATTAACGGAAAATCTCGCCTAGTAATGACGGCGTCAGAGCATATACCACTCAATTCCATTTGTGGATGTCTTAAAAGTCTTATAAAGGAAATTCTTCATAAGCTTCCTTCAGGTTTCCATCAGGCGAAATAACGATCTCAAATGTAAGACCTAAATTATCCAGACCGGTGACGGGTACTATGTAAGCTGCAAGGTGTGAGGTCGCCAATTCGCCTTTCACGCTTTATGATTGAAGTATATAAAGATATTTGCGAGTAACGAATATAGAGGTAACTCTTTCGTGAAACCCTCTTTCCCTTCCCTTCCCTTCCTGATTCCGTTATCCTCGTAGCTTTAGAAGACCGCATTGTCAAGTACGGACTGAGCAGCTACATGCGATCATTCAAATAACACTTCAATAATATAATTTACATATAAATACATAAAAAAAATTAAACGTTATCTTAAAAAAATCGTTTAATAAAAATAGTGTTTGGAAATATTCGTAAACTGTATTTGATATAACTTAAAAATATCAAATACTTTTAAAAATATGTATTTCAAAAAATACTAGAGAATATACAAATGTAACCCGAGAAGGATGGTAGATTTCTCTATTATTAACATTTTATTATTAAGAGTACCTATCAGTAAGATTTCATTTTTCTTTACTTTGAAATTAAAAATGTAACATCTATTATCTTATCATAAAATCATTTAGTTTAGAAGTCAACTAATGTCAACTACACACTACTTTGACAATATGGTCTACCGGTCGATTGTCGGACGGGTTGAGAGTGAAATATACCCACTGATCTATAAATAATAATCAATTACAGTATACTCTAACTGCCGTCACCTATCTCAATAAGTAAATATACAATGGACATTGTAAAATAATAATGATATTGTGTATATATAAGCAATAACTACTTAGAATAATGTTACCAGTAGATGGCCCCATATGCTTTTATATATAGTAGATTCGGTTTTTTCGATCCTTTAAAAAAAATGTGAAAAACTCGTAGTAGATACAATCGCTGGCCTGCACCCTCTTTGTTCTTATCGTCCAATATCTCACAGCGGATGCGGAAACTGCCGAATCTGAAATTAAAAGATAAAGCATGCGATAAACGTCAGATTAAGGTGCGGGTTGCACTGTTCTGTATTAGAGCAATATATTATTTCGCTGTGAGATATTTTGAACTGTGAATGAATATATGCTGTATTTTACTACAGGGTTCATAATAGAAATCAAAAGTTGTATTTATATTTTCGAATGAAAAAAGAAAGTATTGTGATATAGTTTACTATAAAAATCTTCGTCCATACACGTCGTCAGATGTTGTTACAAAGTAATGTGGGTGCGAATATTTTAGTATTCCTTACTGCAATGATGGAAAAGTGGAGTCAAATTGACATTGATATATAATACGTATTTCTTCAATTTGTTATTAACTTATCATAAATTTTGATAATTTTATTATAATCCAAATTCCATTTTCGTTTCAATATTTATTTAAAACGATTTATTTTACATTTTATTAACAAAGCTTCTGAATGTTTTTGTTTATGCCGTTGTATTTTGCGCACTTTCGACGTAAAGATAAGCATGATCTCATTTCTGTCTTATGTGTGTCATCGTGTAGGCTGCTAATGCGGTGGTAATGTGCAGCACCGTTGTATATAGTGAGCGTGCTTAATCTCTCCGAGCGACCCGTTGCAGATACCTAGGACTCTTGGTGTAAACTTTTCGGTGTAAATAGAGTACTTAATAATTTCACTATATATTTTCATCTTGAAGACTTAAAATTTGCTAAATTGATATATTTCTAAATATAATAATAACAGTCGACACTGTTTGTTTTTCTCTTGGTGGATGTTCTATTGCTTATTTTATATTTATCACCAACATCCGAAATACAATGGTGATATCCTTAAAAATACGAGTAAGATTTTATTCAGTACTTTTATATATTACATCATTAGTATGTTACATCTTCCGCGTAACTCTAAAAATTAATTAACACTAAGGTTTACACACCTCTGTATATAAGAACGGGGAAATTTCATAATTACGCTTTTTTACGTCTTTCATTTCTCTTCTGCACAGTTTTGGAAACCGTCGAGTAACTTGAAATTTAACATACATCAATTCTATTGAGTATTTTTAAGTTTTGGTGACAGGACTGAGGACGGTACTTTTCATACTGCTTGCTAAAGTTGTATGTTGAAAAAGTATTTTCTGTCAACCAACCGTATATCCACCCCCCTGGAGTCCTATCTATATATGTATATTGTTTCTCAAAGGAGTATTTTTGTCCGTATGAAATATCTCCTTTAAAACTTTGTCGAAATTAATGTTTGATACGTCATTTTCGAGATTATTTTTCCCTCTGATAACGAAAATAAGTACATGTCTTAAAATTAGAGTTTTCGTCAGAAACTGATTAAAAACATTGAAGTAATTAATTAAATTGTAGAAAAGCGCCATCTGTTGACAATTTGTTTAACTAATCTGCACGGTAGCAGTCGGTTGGAGTTGTTTACATTCTTTAAAGAAGGTAGATGCCGCTATCTGTACATGATCACGCTACTGTGCGAAGTATACGCACGGGTTAGCTAGTATTAATATATAGTTTATCTATGGGAGGGGCTTTGTTAAGAAATGCGGTAATATGGTGATGACGACAATGAAACCCTTAATCTGTTCCCTTTATAGTAATAAACTCTAAACCGGTGTTTAATGAGAAGGAGAACGTTACACATTGTGAAAAAAAATACCGCCATGTCGTAGTTTAAACTTGGTCACTTTTAGTGGTATGAATATGCTTTTCGAGGGTCAAGATTTTCTTTTTGGGTTCTAACAGTCCTGAAGAAATAGATTGTGAGTGTCATTTTAATTAATTGGTTATGTTCGTGTAAGTATATTTACTTTTCTCGTAGAGCTGTCTAAGAGATGTCAGTTTCACTGTCTGTTGTAAAAGAGTCAGAAGCATGCAGTTATTTAGCTGGTGCACGCACGCCGCCTCGCGTGCCATTGGCACACATCTGCTTAACGAAAGTTTATTATTTATTCTTCTTTCTTTAACACTTATCGTTTGTATAGTCCATTTTTCACTGTTTCCGTATATTATATTCGTTATCGTAAACAATGTCGGTTGACCTAGATTTCTAAATACTTAAAAATATTCTTTGTTTTCATTGCTTCTAATTGCATGTCGTCTTATTTATTTCAATAATAAGTGTATTTTGATAAGATTTAAAGCGTGATATATTTGCCATGTTGTTAATCAAAAATAATTTAATTTTGTAAGCACATTTAACAGACGATGCGATGAAATTGTCTTTGCTAGCCATTGCTTCATTTACGTTGTACATACTACTGTATATATGTGCTAATAGATCTTTTTCATTCAGTGAAGATATCTCGTGACAATTTAAGTTATTTTTATGCCGCACCAGGGCGTCTCGCGGGAGATTCAGGAGTCATTCAGATTCAGTTTGGGCATACGTCGGTTTGAAAATCTTTGTCCTCACCGTTTGTCGTCTTTCAGCAGACCGAATTTAAAAGCTATCTTCAGTTTTAAATGGCATATGATTAAATTACTACATCGTTGCAAAATAAATGTTATCAATGTCAATAAATCCCGCGTTGGTTTTGTTGGTTGTTGGGTGTAAATTAAGCTGAAGTATATTAACGATCTTACTGCTTCGTTTTTTACAAGATCAATTTATGAAACTGATACCTGATGTCGACTCCAATGTCGATATCGATATCAATCAACCGAAATCACTTTCGATTAGTTTCAAGTACGTTCTGGAAACATTTTTGTTTTAGTTTGAATTTAATTTTTAATTTGTCTTGAAAAATAACTGTAAGTAAAAGTAAATAAAAAACAGGAGCTAAACTTTGTACGGATGCTTGCTCCAAAATTTTATTTGAAAGTTTTTAATGTCGGTAAAGACAAATGAGTTATGTATTGTCAAATTAACGTGCTTTATCTATGATCCCAAAACTTCTGCCCATAAACAATGCTGAGTCACCAGAACATTTCTGTGTGGTACCAAACTACGGCCGTCCCCCTGAGGCGTCGGTTCTTAAATCTCATATGCTCAGTAATTACCTTAGGTCTCAGTGCCCTTTAGACCGTAACACTGTAATGTTTGCACACTATTGCTTCACGGCAGAATAACACACCCTGCGTTGGTACCTACCTAGACGGATTCCTGCATAGGAATCCTACTTCCAGCAAACTGTACTGTCCGTACTGGTAGGGAAATTTATTAACATATTATATAATCTTTCGAGATATTATGTATTTCTTATCACTTACTTTATCCATTCGTTAATTACAAAAACGTGTTTGCCAATCGCATTCCCGAGGTAACTACAACATTACAAAAAGCTAAAATTAATTTAATAGCACACTAACATTATGCACGTCGTGTAGAGCATATTCCCGTAGTTCGGCCTCTTTTGCGCAAGCGGTGTTGGCGTGCCAAGTTCAGCCGCCCACTGCCGCCCAGGCTTCTCCTACACACAAGTTATGCGGCTGTGTTAGCCAGGCGTAATTATCGCTGATCAATATTATGTTTTGCTATTTACTTGTAATTTTGTAGCAAACACTATTTTAATTAAAAAAATATGCAACCGATCGTTTGATTTGAGCAAAGTCATTAGGAGCGGATCCCACTGTTATTTAGAACTCCTTTCTCTATGGGCTGCAATAATGAAAAGACATATTTTTTTTACCACCTGATTACATTGAATATTTTATTTATGGCATTTAAACAACGAGTTTATTACTATAAAAAAATCTTCTTTGTTCAACAGGTGCATGATTCACCTGCTAGAAAGTTCTGTGTGAGCTCGAGCTTTAATTAGCTGGCTACATGTGCTAACAACTGCGCAAAGTTTTATTATGAATGCTACAGGTGATTATAAAGAAACAATCAATCAATATAAATATGTAATTGAAGAATATGTAGACACTGGTTATATGAATTTTAAGAACTGATGTCTCACGGTAACGGGTGCAGTGTGGTTACACATAAATGATCTGGATGACACAGCATTTGTTATGGGCAAACGTTGCACTTTCCATCAGGTTAATGTTTTCCATAAAAAAAACATAACGCGAAAATTAAATAAGTTAATAGTAGCCGCGGAATAAGCTAAAAAAATTAATAATTGTTATCTGTAATGTTCGTATTATTTTACACGTTCGTTGGTGTCATAAGAAAATCTGCTAACCCATCACATCCCATAAAAAGTGATGTAAAAATCGATTAAGGGGAAGCTAGAAAAAAAATGGCTTCCTGCATATAGCGGAATTACCATCTTAACTGTGCCAAGCTTAATTTATCTAGAACGGTGACGTAATAGCGACTGAGGTGATAAGTCTGGCCTTGTGATCGCCAATTCGACTACTTCAAATTGTTAGTTATTTTCTAAGGTATCTTGATTGTTTTGTCATTATTGCTATATGGAAACAGACGTCAAAAAACCAAAATACATAACGAAAACGTTTCGCACAAGATTCACGGCTCTATTTTTAGAATAGAGCAATAAAAATGTAAATTGTTTTGTGTAAATAAATATGTATACCGTAAGTGTATGAGTAAATGTATAAGTACTTACGGTCATATATCTGTGAATCGACACGAAATGTACCTACATTTGAGATAGCCGGTGTTACACCAAGGCCGTCTTCTACTAAACCACTGACATACCGCTATTATATCTTGTACTGAAACGTGTTTTATTTAATTGTTTCTCACGTCTTACGTTACGCGTTGCACGTTATAGAGTCGATTTATATGAGTCATGTCAATTTACGGTTACTACGAGCAGGTTCATATAAATATTCCCGGTTTTATTTAAAACTATGTAGATTATTGTAAAAAAGTTCGTGTATCTGTATGCGAAAGAAGCAATATGTCTGCAAAATAACGCTTGATTCTTTAAACAAATGTTTAAAAAAGCACTTTTTTAATAGTGCGCTTTTGACTTGCAACAGCTTTATTTTGTACAAGTATCGCATAAAAATCTTCGTCACGTTTATAAAAAGGACTAAAAGTATAAAGTTAGTTTTTAATCAATTGCAAAATTTGTACCCAACAGCCATATAAACAAACAGACAGACAAGAAAGCGAGTTAATAATTAATTGTTGTTCAGCTCTAAGCTCTATTTAAAGTTTTAAGTCGTTTGGTCCTCAGAAAGTTAGCTTCAAATGAATTACTAAATTTGACCCAAAGGCGAGTTAATAAAAACTTGGAAAAATTCTCTTGCGAAGTACTCTTTGAGGACAAGCGATCACAATATTTGTACTTGATTTTTACACAGATTGTAGATTGTATTTTAAGAAATGCTGATTCAAAAGGACTTTTATATTATATTGACTATTTTCAAGCCACAAGAAGACTCTTCATTATTCTAATGAAGATTCTTCTTTTGCCTTATCAGAATATACAAGAGTTAGTATATTCTGCAGCGTAAAATGACAATACTAATATTATAGTAAAGTTACCTAAAAAACTAGCGAGTAAGGGCCTACTGGCGGATGTACGTAGCAATGTTTTGCTCTGAAGACAGATTTCATTTGATTTCGTGTCGAGTTATTATATCAATACTAGCTTGATGATGTCGCTGTTTGGATCAAAATATTGTAAACCGCCAACGGTTTTAAAAATAGTACTTTTCTACGTTTATCTCAGTTTTTTATTAGTACGAGTATATTAAGTACACAAAATGTTGATCTATTTTTCCCATACGCAATAGACACCGCAGTATTATCACACAAAGGTACTCGTACATATACATATGTCACGACAGTATCCTTAAGCATGTGGTCGACATTCCAGCCTGTATCTGTTTTCTCGTCCTCGTCTAGCGGGCTTAAAATAATTACACAAGTGTTGTGGTGTGGCCACCCCAGGGAGTTCGTTGCGCCTACGCTTTCCTAGTTCGTCTACCTGATATTTTCTAAAATGGAGAGTAAAAGTGTTCAACCTCTTTTAACAGGTTTTCGAACGTCCGTATTGTGACCGACTGTTACGTCTGCAACTGACCATTATCACTTTCACTTTCTTAACATCGATTGTAAAATAATATTGCAGCAGAGTTTACTTGGAATCCGTTTTATTTTTCAAGTAATAGTGTTTATACTGTATTCTATCTTTGTATCAAAGATTTATTGTTAGGTCGGAAAAGTTATTCGCAAATGCAATCCGACGTGGCATACAATGAAAAATGTTATCGCAATTAACTATCTTTAGCGAACTTCACTAAAGCGTGTAGTAGACGTACCATCTACGCTAGCTATTGGAGCACGTTAGAATTTCAAACTGTTCGAATAGTAAATAAATAAACGGTTCAACATGGAAGGCGCAGGCGTGCGCGCACGCCTCTCGGCCTCTCGCGCTTTGCCGCTCACGCTCAGTGTGGGCATGTCTCTGAATGACGACAGTCACGCGGTTCATATCTCGTATATTGCGTGTACACGAAAGCGGAGACGAGTTAGTGTAATAGGGAATGCGGCTTAGAATCGTGATGAGTGTGCTCTTGTTTTGAAGACAATCCCAGTGCAGTGTTGTCTCCAGTGTGACTAACAGTTCGCGGTTTCTCATTCGGCGTTTGACGCGTAGGTTTATTTTGGAGTTGTTCTATTTCAACTCTTTGCTCTCGGTGTGAATAAACAGCATGTTTATTTATGCTGACAACACGCTGACTTTAATGGTCAAATATTTCGAATAAATATAGCATAGTTGTGAGAATTTTGTTTGGAACGATAACCACATGTTAACTAAAGTTTTAAAGATCCAGAAGGATGCAGGTTATATTCGAAATTGATTGTTATGGTGTGACTTTTAGAGCCTTACATATAATAATATTAAGATCGTTGTTTTTAAATAATTATAGTATTTTGTTGAACATAGCAATATACAAAGAATATGTTCGAACGGTCGCACAAGCGTGCAGTCGTAGCATAAAATTGCGACGTTTCGTAGAGTGAGTGACAAGATCTAGAGTTCCAGTTACTAGCAAATTCTATATTAATCTACGGGGTGACACTGACAGCGCATCTACATCTCGATGCTCTCTCGATTGTATGATGTGAAGGTTTATCAGCACGTGGATTGTCTGCTTGTATATCATAATTATTTATTGGAAACCATTCCAAATTTGGATACAGAATAATATGTTGTATTTTAGTAATAGAAATCTGTGAAAATCTGTCTTTACGAGACTGATTTTATAAGTTAACTGACAGTAGTAGTTTGGAATTATAAGGAGTTTATTGGTACAGTTCAAATGCCTATGCCTATAAATAAATACTTTTTTTCAATGATGTATTTTAAGTTCCGAAGGCACGGTAGTAGGTACTATAATGTTACTACTAACTGTTAAAACTACTAATATTTAAGAGAAACGTTATAATTATTTTCTTTGGCGCTTTTGATGACACTTCTCACTTATCACATATCACTTTCACTACACAATATAGGTAAATGGCGGAGTAGAAGTTAATTGTAAAACAGTTAATCAAAATAATGTTTTAGGACAGTTACAGAATGACAGAAAAAATTATAGATAGAGACGGTTTTACTTCTAAGCTTATAATACAACAAGTATATTTTTAATTTTGTTTCTAATTTACTGTGTCATTTTAATCTAATATAACCCGCGTGACTGTCGGTATTATATTGGATTAACAATACAAAAACATTTCAAGATAATATGAAAAACATTTTTATTGTATAATCGATTACACCAATGGAACAGAATCAAAGTAAATTTGAAGGAAATTGGAGTATGCACAAAATCTTAGAGTTGCTGCTATACTGTCGTTAAACTTGATACTAGTGCAGAAGCACATATAAAAACAATTTGTTTTATTTTTTAATTTAGTGGAACAAGTGACGTGTTTATATCAAGACGTCATAGTTAATCCCATTACTTTCAACTTTTAATTACAGGTTTTGGTCCGCGCAAATTTGGTTAAAAAAAAATTCTAGGTGTTTCAGTATTCGCATAAATAAAAAAAAAATGTTGTTCGAAGTATAGCTTCATTATTTCGAAATGTCCAACTCTGTGTTTATAAGACTATTCTCAAAATAGGCGATTACGCACGTTCCTAGCCGCTCTTCATGTCCCAATGGTCATATCCGTCGCAAATCGACTGTTTCCTCCGGGCGTCTTCGCCGAGCCTCACCATTATAAACATGATTTATACCTGCCACGTCATTAGTTAACTTGTCAGCGGCTGTCGCTGGCGGATGCGTTTATTTGCTCGACCAACCTATTTAAAAGCGTTGCTTTTTGATATCAAGCACAAAGAGTCGAGGCTTAGGCGGTTGTTGCCTTCTCGGCGACCTCTTTAGAATATCGCTGTCTTGTGCTTAACAAAAGGTTGCATGTGCTGCGACACAAAGAAGGGAAACCATACAAAATAGTTTTGTGTTTATAGCTTAGCTACTCTAATGGTAAGCTGTTTCAGTGATCACGCTGAAGGGCAAATAAAACATTCAATCTTCTTCAATCTCTTTCGGTTTTGTCATTTTACGTTTCATTCAACTATGATCATCATAGTGTTAAACTCTTGGCTTTTTTCATACTTCTGTATGCGTTATTCATATGTTTTACAGAACTGTTATTATTTTCACTCTTTAACAGAAATTCTTGAATAAGTTAAGATATAATAAAATGTCATAGTGATTCGGATTTTTTATACATTTTTGTATTATTTCCGATGTTAGCACTGTTCGAAACGTGACCATTGTGCTAAAATAATAACAGCAATCTATATCAACGACTAAAGTTGGCATCGCTATCAAGCCCCGACCATTGTTATCAAGATTTCAAGGCAAGGTCCTACATTACAAGTCCTTTAACATCTGCAGCTGTTATTTATAAAAATTTAGTATTTTCATACGTGATAGAGGCATGCTCTAGTCAATGGGTCATTCACGCCAGGGGACACAAGAGATACACTTATAGACAACTAGTTTTTAAACGCGGCATCGCTCCCGTGGTTCTAAAAAGGATTATTTAGTTTTTGTCAATAGAGTAGGAATTTTCTGTAAACTACAGAGTATTACATCAGGATGCATGTTGTATTTAAAGCGTTACGTTGAAATAAACCACCATATGCTTGTCTTATTATTATTAATAAGTATATATGTATTTACCAAATATAAACTATATAATAAATATATTAAACAGTACATTTATTTATGGTAATAATTAATAAATGTCACTACAAAAATTATGCTAACATTCGATTGAAAAGTATTTACAATTGTTTATCTATACCCTTTTTACCCGCAGCATCGCTCTCGTGGTAGTAAGAAAAAATAACGTTTTTTGTAATAGATCGCCAATATTGGGCAAGGTACAGCCCAGAGCATTATATTAGGATACTCCCGTTTGGTGCCAGTGTTTACAGATTGTATTAGATTAGACACACTCGAACATGCTACATATGACCATAGGAAAATCATGGTTTTTCCAGGTGCACTCCTGCTACCTGCAATGTTTGTCGTTGCGCTTTGTTAATAGTATAATATAAATATATATAAAAGTAGGGATAGGGATGAGACTTGTAATGCTGACATCACAAATACAACTTCATAAAGATGTACGTTTTTATAGGCTTTATTGTTATTGGATAAAGTGACGAGTCGAGCTAAACGTTCACCTGATGGTCAGTGCAACATCTGCCTGTGACAGATGCTGTGTGTCACCATACTGCGCCCGTCACTGAGATTTCAGTTCTTAAGTTTCATATGCTCAGTAATTACACTAGCTGTCCGTACCCTTCAGACCGGAAACACATTAATGATTGCACACTACTGCTTTACGGCAGAATAACTGACACTGCGATGAGACGGATTTATGCATAGGATTTTCATGGTGACGCTCAGTGGGTGCTACACAGAACTTTCCTATGCAAAAGTTTGGGTGTTGACGCACCTGTTATGAGTAGTCGTGGTATTTAATTAACGTCTTGCTTGTCACTTAATTTACCTTTATTAAAAAAGGAGGATTGTGTGCTTGTTTGTCATAGTTTCGTACAGCTGTAGATAGATATTAGTAACGTCCTAGGCCATGATGGTTTCGTAGCTGGCCCGTCTTCTTTCATAGTACACTGCACTGTGATTACTGCGAGTTTTCACCTGCTCTGTAATGATGTTCTTATGTTATGATCATTATAGATATTCATGATGAGAAAACCTTTAATTCCAAGAAGTTAGAGCTCAGATTCTAGTCGCTATTAAAATATATTCGCAATGGAAATACATATTTGAAATAAATAAAGTTAATATACTTTAATTTTAGAAAGGGTTTCTGTAAGAGTTGATTGAATGCCGACTTGCGTGATAAAAGTTCTTTTGCGACTCCGTCTTGGCACGCTACTCTTGATCCCAGTGGTCTGAGCCTTGGCGAGCTTATCTTGGGAAAATATCGGTGTCGTGTCGAAAGGCGCTGGACGGGTGCCAGCCTTCGTTCATGCTCCCATTATAAAAACCATGCGGGGTACTGCGTCAGAAATGTACGCCGGATCACGTACTAATTATGAATTATTTTACATGCACTTGGAATGCATTGACATTTATTAAAATTATGTATTCAACTTTGTCCCATGATGACTCGATCTGTACTACAGAATAGATGCGTGTTTTCAGTATTAGTTAAAACCATTAAAATACTAAATACCAACGACCAACGTAACATATATAAACATAAGCGTGTTAAGAGAGTTATCTTTAATCTTACCTTGAAAAGTTCAAAGTTATATCAGTCTGCAAGATTGACACTCAGAAAGACTTCTAATCCCTTACTGTGCGTATCGAAAATGACGTCACAAATCGTGGATCGAAGGCAATAAGAGAAACGAAGTCAATTAAGGAGTAAATCTAATTTGTTACTCTTACTTCCATCATTTTTACACGACTTTCTTTTATTAAATTTTTGAGGAGAGTGGTACAAATGAAAATTAATGAATCTTAGGTATGCTCACAAAAAGATCAAATAATTAGTATTCTTATAAATTTTTTAGAGCAAGTTATCGCCCAGATCTTCTGATATATGATAGTTGATCTCAGCTGACGTAAAAACTTCTTATGGACGACACACATAGTTAAGGCAACAAGAATTTAACAAATGAACACGATTGAAAGCCATCTCACTAAAGCACCGGAGATAAGAAGTATGGACATATTTGTCAATGTACCACACTAACCAGCCCAAGAGCTCCGGCCAATGAAACTGAATCTTAAAAGCTAACGTCTCGCTTGGCGAAACAGCTAAGCGATTAACTTGTTTCTCTCTTCTTTTCGCGAGTTTGATTCAATACACTGAACAAATATTTGTACTTGGTAATAGGATTCCTATGCAAGAATGCGTCTAGGTAGGTAACACCGCAGTGTCAGTTATTCTGCCGTCCAGCAATGTGCAAACATGTATAATATGTGTCACAAATACATTTAAATTCTTTAAAAAAAGTTAATTAATTACGATCGAATTTCGACCATTGGATGACCACTAGTTTTTTTAATTTCCCGAGAACATTTAGTTGTGGGTGATCGAGACAAGAATAATGATAGTGGTAGCTTATTACAATAAAATTAACTAGAACCAGCAGCATCCGTTACGGCCGATGAAACTCCTTGAGACGGCCTTCGGTTAAAGTTTTGCCTTGAACTCTTTAACAAATAATAGGTTGCGTTGCTTATGAACAGGTGTTAATTTTTAAGTGTTTTACTGTACTATATTTAGATAATTAAATAATAAATTGTCATGCCCAAAAAAAACTTGGTATAATGTACACGATGTGCAGTAGAATGTAAATTAAAATTAAAAGTCACATGTCGCAAGCTCTTTTCTTACCTTATATAAGATCCAGTCATATTTAACTTACTTACCAGTGAAAGTTATATAATAATGCGTAATACATAGACGTGTAGGATAAGGGCAGAGACAGACTGAGCCCACGTACACAAAGTATACTATGCTGCGCTCCAACATTGATGTGTACACTAATCCCACGTATGCAATATGGCATCAGATGCTGTAGTCATTTCTTATAAGGTGCACTAGTCACTAGTTATCGTGTACAACCGCTGTAGAACATGTTTCTGATTCTGAGAGTGCGTTTGAGAAAGATTTACTCTATTTGAAGACCTCGTGGCCTAGTGGTCAGAATTCCTGATTTCTACGCCGCGGGATCTGTGTTTGAATCACAGACGAAATCAACATTTGTGCAAAAACACAACAACGAGTTGTTTCGGGTTAGGTTGTGTTGTGTATTTGGAATGTATGTCTACGACTAAATGTATGTAAACGCACACATGACATAGGTGAATCCATCGTTAAAAAAATGTACGAGTAAATGCATAATGTTCGTCATGATATTCAATGCATTTAAAATTATAACCGACATCATCAATCGCCTTACCAAATCTATCACTTGTTAATCAGTCATTTTCAAAGCCTAAACAAATAATATAAGCACTATGTCGGGCAGCGTAGAACAGCACTTACCTTCTTTCCTCCAGAGGTGTCGTAAGAGGCGACTAAAGTACGGACAGCCTCTATTCGGACAGAATATTACCATAATATGCAATGCCATCACTATACTGCTCGTGAGAACGCAATGTGGAGTAAGAATTTTTTGACTCGTGCAAAAATAGCGCGACGCGGTTCACTGCCACCTGTCACGTCTCGTTTCCCGTGGGGGCGAAATGTGGGCTATGAGTGTGGTCTCTGCCTACCCCTTATATAACCCCCTTACTACCCCTGGGTAAAAGGCGTGACTGTGTGTGTGTGTGTGTTTGACTGACTCGCTGCAAACGTAAGTTCTAGAAAATCACTGGTCTATGGTATTACGCGTGTGACAGCGTACTGTCATCCCTTCCGCCTTCCCATGCCGATTCGGAGATCGCAGGTCTTAGCGTGAGACGCGAGTGACAGCGTTGCTATGATAGGTATATTTCATTAGTCATCTATTTTCATACAAATATAAGGGTCAAGATATCATAATGCGTTGCATAAATTGCATACGTGAGCCCGGTCTGTCTCTACCTTAATACGCCTTTTTTTTATCTTAAAATTCCATTCCATATTTAAAAAGTATTTTACTCTTAACAAGTATGTTTATTTTACACTGATTGCAAAAGTATTTAATAATTAATTTATTCTTTTATTAAATCTTATCAATGTGTAAAACACCCCACATACGAGTATATACAATGGAACCATTTTACATTAGCAAATAGCATTGTTCCCATCAAAAGGAGGTAATAATTTACGCTAGAAATCGATCTTATTTTTTTAAATGTTCAAGTTTTCCGTGTATTTTTGAAGTCTTTGTCCTACGTGAACTGTTGTTTACAAACAGTACAATGTGCAATCGGATGCAATATCTATTTACATAACCAGGTATACTCATGAAACATTCTGTTAGTAATTCCGCAATTTTCTTCTCGCAATTCCGTGTCGTCCGACTCCCACAGTGAACTTTCCATTGAGACAATGGTTCGTTTGTAATTTCACTTTTTTGCCTATGTGCGGAGATAATTAATTTTAAATGCGGATAACATCTTCCTTGATTCAAGTTTTAATGCAATCAAAGTTTTTATTGTACTTATTGTTTCTTATCGAAGAAAAGTATACTCTCTTATATTGATTCGAGAATATATTCTAGTAAATTGTAAATTTCCTACTACGCTCAGAGTTAGTAGTGCCATGATCGCATACTTTAGGTAACTAAACCGTTATCTTGAGTTACTCTTTAAGATTCATAAATTAATGGTAAAAGATTAACAGAGAATTACATTACATGGTCGTGTAATTTTTCTGATTTCTACGAAAGTATAAAGTAATGTTGAAATGTAACCGACAGTGCGAATATATTTAAATAAATCTTTTACTTGTTCTGTTCATGCATTAAACTCACGCGTGGATTCTCATTATAAAGCAGGAGGTGTTCTGAAATCTGAAATCAGTACACGTCAGTATGTAACTTTGCCTGTAATTTAGTAATTCTCAGTAATTAGTTGATCATTGATTCTTTATTAAATTACATCTTAAATGTATTTACCTCGCTCGAAAATGTTTCAAATTCTATTTATTAATTACGAACAGAGCTTGCGTCATTGGTTCCGAAGACTTTATTAATTGACGTGATTCCCGAACCTTTTAGATGATATTTTATTAGAAAAATATTATCTATAAGTTATTATAACTTGCTTACTATTCCAGTTAAAAACTGTCTTACTATACAGTGAGACAGATAATTTTTTATACCAGATTTATTCAATAAATTAAAAATTCGAAGATCATGCATATCTAAAAATATATAAAAGAATCATGCTTACTATTTACTATACTATATTAAAATGAAAATCCGTAAACTTAGTTTCATTTAAATGTGTAGTGTTCGCGTAAATATAAGAAATCATTATACTATATTATTTATTCAATGCAATGCAATTATTGATAAAATAAATTTATTTATAAAATATTGAATACAAATTGAATATGAATATGAATGTTTCATATCCAGTAATTAGAAAACATCATATACAAACAAACATTTCTAATTCAAATATGGAACTTTTGCCACTTTTTTATAAATAAAGTTTTGAAAATGAAGGTTGACAGCTCTAACGAGAGTAACGACCACTAGTCAGTAGTAGTAAAGTAATTGTAAAATCTTTCTTTGTTTTCTTATTAATACAAGATTCTGTAAACCGTTTTATATGCCGACCACATGGCTCAGCTCCTGGTCAACGTACCAGTCGGTTGTCTAGTGCGGCCTGGAACCATCAAAAAACAATATTTGTGAAACACGATTGTATTGTGATTGCACCAAGTCTGCATCTAACCGCATTGTTTTACATTATATACGGGAGGTGATGATGAGTTAGTGCCTCTGCGTTAACGCTTTTACTTACGGCACTGTAGTCTGATTGTTTATCAGAAGACGTCGTCGTAGTCGAAATTAGTCATAGATCATCATTATCATTATATTTTTGTTATTTTAAATACCAATTGCATAGGACGGTGACAGTGCACGGATTTGCGTAATACGAAATATCCAATTCTGATTGAATTTTACATTTAGACGTAGATCTATAAATATAACTTCGATACTTATGTTTGATCACAAGAAGCTTTGTCTAGATAATAATTCTTAACCAGTCTCATTTTCTGAAGAGGCCAGCCTCTAGCAGACATTCTATTACATACATCTTTAACAATTCTGTGTAATTTGCCTACCGCCGTTTAGATAAGATATAAAATTCTAGTTTCCTTGTTATTTAAATTTACTTACTTCACTAAGAGCGAAACTTGAGTTACAATGTAGCACGTTAAAAAAAACCCTTTATGCATGCTTATATGTCTCAGACGAGTGGCGTGTAGCTTAAACGAAGATGTATCCCTTTGTTCGTAAGCCATTCATTAGCCGAATGTCGAGCCAGTGTTCCTGACTCTTTTAAAGTGCGTTGAACCTTAGCGATTGTTTCCAGGCGGCTCCTTATGGATTTTATGGTACTGTCGCAACGTGTTTTACGAGTTGCAGTGTCGTGTTTTTGGGTCTTCTGTTGATATGTTACAATCGTACAACTAGTTTCCAAACAAAATGCCGTAGCATCTCCATTACAGTTACTTGAGGAATGATTTTCAATTATTACTCCGATTTTTTTAATAGTATTATAAGTAAAATAATATCGATTAGTGTAAATATCTCAACACCAAAACTTTAACCAATTTATGTACTCTTATTTGCAGATTATTTCCGATGATATTTCGAATACAAAAATTAATGAGATAAGTTGAGTTGAGATTAATGAGATAAGTCCATATCGATAAGTTTAGCTGAGATATACGATATACTACGAGACTACTATGATATTTGTGTCACTCGACACGTGATTCGACGCCGTAACCTTGCACGCTTGAATCGTGTTACGCTCGGATGTGGTGGGTGTGAAGAAAAAGTGCACAAAAAATTTTGTGGTTAAACTGTGCGAAGAAGTGCATATAAAAGTTTCGTGGATTAAATTGTGTGTGGTGTTCCAACTAGTGTTTTATTCCGGGAATGTGTGAGGATGAGCACGGAGCGACGCCTCTCTCGGAGTTTCCACTCGTGCCTCAAGGGCTCGTCGACCGAAGAGGCGGTCGATGAGGCGGAGAGCTGCTATCACTCGCTTGGCGGCCGGCACACGCTGAACAGACAGCCGCAAGTGTACGTGGAAGACCTATCTAACGTCACATTAGCGGACTTTGATACTTCACAGGATGATATTGAGGGTTCGTATCCTGTCTTGTTGTTTTCATGAGTCATATAATGCAATCATAAGCCTGTCGAATATGTCGCCTGGCTTCCGTTCCTGTATGAAATTTGATAATCTAACCAAACGTGACTCAGCCTTTTTTTTCAGTCTCTCCAAGTCCATTGTCTAGACATGGCATTGCGCTAACTACACCAGCATGCACTTTTTAAAAGTAGCATGTAAAAAATGGTCTGGTTGTTCGTGTGAGCGTAATGCAGAGATGTTGTTTCACATCACAGATATTTTGGATTTTCCGCCATCAGTCGCTAGAGCCATGTACAACTGAGCCTGACATTTGGAGAAAATACCTATATGAATAATTAATGACTGATACTTTCCCAACGTTTCTTCTTATCAGTAGTCATTTTTATTAATTCAATTTATTAATTCTTTATACATATCGTTTACAACCCTTGCCGGTACTTCATGGCTTTAAAAATCTACTTCAATGCCTATTTTTTTTAAAGTCTGTCTATCCGTTCAAGCGTTTTTGTGTAACAATCTTCTAAACATACAATCTTTGACACTATAGCATCAGTAAAAGGATTAGATTCGTTGGAGAATATTTTAGTATTTATTTAGATCTTTTTTGGTATTGACTTTACATTACACCGCAAACACTTGTTTTATAAACGGATCTAAACATGATTGTCTACGCTTGAAAAAAACTATAAATTCATTGAAATAAGGAAAATGTTATCGCAGTCATTTATGACACGGCCAGACGCGGGCTGGACTAACTGTCTGTGGTCCTATCACAACCGCTAAACATGCATAGCCTATAGCTGTAGAAATGCGTCCGTTAACGTAACGAGTAACTTTATCTATTGCTCGTAAGAACTGTTATATAACACGTGATTTACTTTTACGGGTCGCCCAGTGAAGCCATAGTTAAACAAAGAGTTAATGCATTTGTCTTATTCTTGGTCGACGTGATGATAGAAAATTTTATTTATAATTCCTTCAATGTTTATTAGCTCATGTATGTAATAATCTGCACTAGTTTTAAAAAGCGATTCAAGCAGGTAGTTGTAAGTACATATTTTGTGTATTTATCTTCCATCATTAATATTAAATTCTTATTAATACCCCCTCAAATATTTATATTTTTCACGTAAGTAATGCTTTCTTGATATTACTGAATACATGCTGAATATAATCCTCCGTTTTGGCACTTCCTCTATGATGGTGTACATAAAAGGATACAGCGACCTTTCCTCTCGCTTACTTTTCTCACCAGCGTGGCCTAGGGGTTAGAGTACCTGACTACTAAGCCGCTGATCCTCGGTTCGAATCCCAGCAGAAGTCAACGTTTGTGCAAAAACACAAATTTGGTCTGGTTTTGTTATGATTGTCCTTGTATCTCTCTGACACTGCATCCTAGACAACCTTTGATCTTATCGGATGAGCGTTATATCGAAAATGAGTAGATTGGGACGAGTGAATGGCCCTGTTTTTGCACTTATACTTTTGGTGCTATGATAACTTCCGACGGTATTGGGGTATTCTCGCCGTGGTCGAAAATCGACCAGGAGGACATTGTCACTTCTATCAAATCGCTTACTGTTGTCTTACTTAGTCGAGTCTTACAACACTTTCGTGTCGAAATGGAGGTATATTTACGTAATATAAATTTTTAGGGGAGATAGGTTTTTTCCCTAATGAGAGCAACAAACTTTTGTGACAATCTATGAGGGAGGCCATGTTATGCAGTGGACTGCAGCAGTGATAGGCTGAAATGATTAAGATGATGACTAAACGTTTACACCGCCACACTATTAGAGATATTTTTTATTGGATAAAGGGACGGAACGAGCGTATGCTGTGCCACTTAGAACATATCTGTGTAACGCCACACTGCGCTCGTCACCCTGAGACATCAGTTCTTAAGTATCATTGATTGCCCAGTGATTACGCTAGCTCTCAGTGCCCTTCAAACCGAAACACGTTATTGTAGGCGGATTCCTGCGTAGAAATCCTACCACCAGTATTCATTCAAACGAAAGATATGAAATTTCATATCTCCATCACAGTCATAATCAATGTACAAGGAAACTTGCTTTGAATCGCGTCTATTTCGTGATGTGATCTTGACATTGACGCAACAATTCGCAATTCTGCTAACACAGTGAGTCATGCACCGCCGGATACGTTACACCTCCGCTGATTTGGAATCTTTATATGAACAATTACAGCACACGTGTATGTAATTATTCTCGTCACGTTTAATTTTTTGAATCGCGAATTTTAAAGTTATGCTTTTCCTCTATTAATTTAATTATTTTAAAAGTAAACAAATATAGCCTTAACTTCGCAGCACGCGAACACTTGGGAGTTCGATACCTGGTACCTGCACGTTAACTAACCTAACCACCCAACTAATTAAACTACCCAATTTAACTTACTACATTACGCTGCTCGGCGGTGAATATAACCATCTTGAAACAACCCAAATGTCTGCATAATGTTGATACGAGGGTGGATTGAAAAGTACTCGGCCTAACCAAGAAAATAAACACATACTAAATCAGTTATATTTTTATTTTTCTACATAATCACCATCAAGTTCAATACACTTTTGCCACCTCCCCTTCCAAGCATTTAGACCGTTAAAAAAAATGATTCTTCCTTAGAGTCAAAATATGCGTCTACAGCTGCTTTGACCTCGTCGTTTGTCGAAAATCTTTGACCTCCCAAGTGCTTTTTTAGGTTAGGGAACAGAAAGAAGTCTGATGGTGCCAGATCAGGTGAATACGGCGGATGCGGTAACCGTTCAAAGCCACAGTTGTGAATTCCAGCCATTGACTGTACTGACGTGTGAACACGGGCGTTATCTTGATGAAACAGGACTTTTCTTCTGAGCATTCCTCGACGTTTTTCTTTTATTTCCTCTCGTAAACGACGTAGTAAGGTGCAGTAGTAATCAGAGTTTATAGTCTGACCCCTTTCAAGATAATCAATCATAATCACACCTTTCGAGTCCCAGAATACTGAAGCCATCACCTTATTTGCCGACAAAATCGACTTAGCCTTTTTAGGGGGTGGTGAACCAGGTCTTCTCCACTGTTTTGATTGTTGTTTTGTTTCCGGTGTACAGTAATGAACCCATGTTTCGTCCATAGTAACAAAACGATTCAAAAAATCATCTGCATCGGCTTCAAATAACTCCAAACAGTCGCGTGAACTAGTCAATCGCGTCCTTTTTTGTTCAACTGAAAGCAGTCGCGGAACCCACCTCGCAGACACCTTGTGGAATCCCAACTCGTTGACAATGATGTTTTGAGTTCGTTCATAAGAGATGCCTATAATCTCGGCTATCTCTCTAATTTTTAATCTGCGGTCTCCCATTATTAAATCAAGTACTTTTTTAATATTTTCGTCAGTAGTTGACGTCGAAGGCCTTCCAGAGCGGGGTTCATCTTTCACACTCTCTCTACCACGCTTAAATTCTGCTATCCATTTTTTGACGAATGAATATGACAGAGCGCAATCGCCTAATGTACTGACCATGTCATCATGGATGGCTTTTGATGATAGCCCCTTCTTATGGAGGTACTTAATGACGGCACGCTGCTCGATTTGCTCCATTCGCGGAAATTATGACCGATTACTTTGTTAATAAATTTATAAAATCACAACTAATTATCGCACACATTTCGAACTTCATACAATGAACTAGTCTGAACTGAACTAAATAATGTGGGTAGATTTGATTTTTAGAATTGAATGGATCTGTGTTAGGCCGAGTACTTTTCAATCCACCTAGTACTTGTCATTATTGTATGAGCTTTGTGCATATTTAAGATGCTTATTCTGCCATTACGGGACTTTTACCATACCCTAGCCGATAGGTGTCCGGCAGCGTAGAATAGCACCTAGCTCATTCCTACCAAGGTGTCGTAAGAGGCGATTAAGATACAGACAACCTTTAGAATAATACCATAATATGCAATCACTATACTGCTTGTGGGAATACAGTTGGGAGTAATAATTGTTTGACTCATACCAAAATGGCGGCGACGTGGTTCCCCACATGTCCAATTTCTCGCTTAGTTAGAAAAGTGGGCTACGGTCGTGGTCTCTTTCTACCCTTTTTTTTGGAAAAAGGCTTGACTGGGATCTGAACTTGATCTATATATATATTTTACCACACTCATGGGACAAGATAGGGTAATAGGTTCCCGCAGAAAAACAGAGAGACTGAGACTGAATTCTCTATACCCCGTGAAAGATAACACGTTTAAAGATTTGTTTATGTCTAAGTCACGTACGAAGATAAACGATTCGGTACGCAACGCACCTGTGTCGCGTGGTACGGCCTGCGCGGGCACAACCGCCGCTCGCATCCGCTTCCTGTGTTCCTGTCTCTTTCATATCAACCCTTTTCGGTTCCGCGCTGTGCTTCCGTTCCGCTTTGTAGTACCACGGCCACACAGACAATACCTTTGTTAATTTTTAATCAGTATTGGCACGTTTCTGCTTTCGTAATATCACTAGAATAGTTCCTTTTATTTCATTATAATCAGGCTTCTACAATAATGAGTTTGGAATTTGGACTCTACGTCTGGATAAAATTAACAAAGACTAGTGTTTTGCCCAAATATTTACTCAAAAATCTTAAACGCCTGCCATACCTGTGCCATGCGTCTGTATTTCCTGAGTCTTTGACTGCCCCGTCAAAGATACAAGAGGTCTGTTGTTTAACTGTGGTGGGTTTCGGGATTCGTTTAATTTTGGTTCAAACGCCAACCTAATTCATTGGTTAATCGAGTTACACAATAAACCTACAGGTACCGGTTATTTATCGGGTTCAATTAAAACTTTCAATGCAAACATTTTTATAGCCTACAGATTCAAGCCTGTATATGTAGAATTTATTTCTGTAAAACGCACACTAGACAACAGAGAAATCCTGGTGTGGGGTTTCGTTCTTTTTAATGAAATAGAAATAGATTTAATTACTATAAAATAAAATCTTGACTGTATAACATATTTCGAGTGTTGATGTTTTACACCGTGTGGTGGAGGCTGAAGAGAATCTACCACCCCACCTCTTCCCGTGGGTGTCATAAAAGTCGACAGGGGGAAAATAAAAAACAAAAGATAGGCAGCACCATCTTTCTGGATTATCTGAATAAATAAACTGCGCTTGCCAACCCGCCTGCCAAGCACGACAATTAGAGCAAAACCCCCCAAAATGAGAGCTACAAACTTTTGTGGCAATCTATGGGGGAGGCCTATGTCAAGAGTGGACTAGTGATAAGCTTAAATGATGAATGTTTAAGCAATTATATTTATAACACACGCAGCATTCTGGTCTCGAATATAATTATTAGCATCCGCTCTTAGTTCCACTAATGCTGATGGCGTCAATCGCAGTGGGATCTTTGGCATGCCACCTCGTTTGCGGGGTCTAGTTTTTGCTCTCGCAACCCATCATGGACGGAAAAGCATGATTAGCTTGAGTACATTACATTCTACTAAGCAACCCATTTCGAATAGTCAGTGAATACAATGGAGTATTTATCTTCAAAACAACTTTAAAGTTAAGAAAAGATATTTTTATTGTAGAAATAGAAATAGTCATAGAAATAGAAATAGTTTATTTGCTCAAAATCATACAAAAATACATAAATTGTTGCTGGGACTTCCTTTTAAGTAAATATATACTTGTGCCAGGATGCCCTTCTCTTCCATAACTAACAAATTTTATTTAACAAATAACGGTAATATTAACACTACGTTTTTAACTTCTAAATTATGTAATATTTAATATGTTCTTGATGTATATGCATATGTAAGTGTGTATGTGTGTGTATAGGTGTGTTTGTGTGTGTAGGTGAGTATATGTATGCATTTGTACGCCTGCGTATCTTCTTGTTTGTTTAACTTGTTTATTTAATTTAATTTGTATTTTTATTTTTCGTATCTCGTCACGTTGGCTTTGGTTTTTTACGGTTGTCATCGTATGCTCTAGTGAGCGGCGCGGAGTTTAATTATCAAGCATATTGTCACAATTAATACGTTCGTTTCACTCAACCGAGTTTGCTCAGACATCATGAGGTCATTGGTGAACTCATCAGAATTTGCTAATTATCTAAGTGGCATGTTCGACAGGTTCAATACTTTTATAACATCCTGAAAAACCTTCTAATATACACGTTATTATATAAGAGGGACGTAGTTCTGCGAAAGATTTTTTTTTTCTATAACTTGCTTAGCGACAGTAATTCAATACAACGACAAAGACGGTGTTTTGATTTGTCCCGTACATTGCACTCTTGGAATTCTATTTATAATGTCCATAGTTATTTCCGTCGTAGTTACGTCTCTTTACAATACTGATACATTTTGTTCATTCATCGAAGATTTTTTTCTAATGTTAATATTATTATTGAAAAAAGAGTAACAGTAAAGTATGCCAACGCGGTGATGAACCCGCCCCGCGTTTGCTAGCTTTATCGCATGTGAAATGTGTACTGTGCACAGGAAATGATAGCCCGCATGTAAATTCCTCACAGAAATTAGTTTAGAATTTGAATTTGCAGTTCCAACTTTTGACCGTATTGTTATGAAATCGTTAGGCTAAATGGTCATTAAAAAAAACTCATAAAATGAAATCGCCAGCATATTATGTTAACAATATAACATTTTTGGTTCATTAATTATATATATATATATATATATATATATATATGTACAAATTTCATAAGTAAAGTATTTAAAAACATTTTATACACAAAAAAACCCAAGATATTTTTAATTTTTCAAAATAACTTTATATACGATTCCTTAGTAATGCCATCTACAGGACATTTACTTTAAACTCCGTTCTCTGTAGTTAGTTCTTCCGCTCGACACTAGGTTGTGCTGTTAACTAAATGTAATGTTATAAAAATAGTTTTTTTTTAAAATAATTATTGAGATCTAGCGCAACTGTTTTATCTGGTAATATTTCATGAAAATTCTAAATTAAGTTTTGTTAATGAATTATGAAACCTCTAAAGTTTGAGGAGGTTCGAAAAAGAAAAATACTTATGTTCCTCTAAAAAAAGCTTAGTGATTGATAGTGATAGTGATTGCAAACATGCATTTTCACAACTTTCATACGAAGTTGTTGTTATAGCGCCTATTAATTGTTTGTGCTTTTTAACTTTGTGCGGCTTAAAAAGTATGAAGAATTCACCGTGGTGTAAGTTCAGAACAATACTGCCAAGAACCAGTTAACCGGGTTCATGACCGACGCGATCGCCTCTCGCATAACACAGGACCTTTGAATCGTGATTTATTTTATGCATTCATGTCTTGTGGGTGTCGACTGACCAAGTAAAGGAAGCATAGTACTAACACAGTTTTGATTTGTATTCAAAAATGGTTAAGTATATCTAGTATGTTATTGGAATTAGTACTTATGTGAAATAAAAATGTTTACCGATATTTATCTTTAATTATTTAATAAAATATTATTAATGTAACGAAACTTTTAACTAGTATTAATGAGATTTACAAAACATTTAGACGGTACTTGTACAAAAGGGTTTATAGGCACCTCAAATTTCGCCGTTATTCACAATTATTCGTCATTATTTGCTGGCTTTCGTTTAGAAGTTAAGGCTACTTCTAGGTCTGTGAATTACGAAATACGCTACGGTTTCAATAACAAACTAAAGAGTTAACAAGATAATGAAAAAGTGAGAGAGTTTGGCATTTTAAATATAACCGTATAGATAGATGTATTAATAATTATAAAAATCATTTTTAATACATTTTGGTTTATCATAATGTATACATAAGGTATGTTTTAAGCAAAGTCTACATTACCAATGAAATGTAATGAAACGGTTTGTTCAATAGAGATCAACTTATTTGTAAATGTGCAAAGAATCGTTATCGATTGCGAGATTTATCAAGTTCAATTCCCGAGTTTTGCGGGATTAAACAATAGACTAGACTGTGTTCTCTGTTTACCAACTTCACTTGGACTCACTTAATATTAATCCAGAACTTTCACAATTATTGCCATTAAACAAATATTTAGTTAGTCACCGGGTTGTCATTCAAAACTTGTGAAAATTTGACTATATAAACAAGACTATAAAAAGGGGTATTACTATATTAAAAAATACATGGATGATAAGAACCTCTGGGAATTAAATGATCGCTACCAAGCTTTTCCTACATATTTACTTACTGTGCTGTTGTTATTGTATATTATGCTTGTGCTTAAAATTATGGATAAAAAAAACTATACGCTGGGTTTCTTGCTGGTTCTTAACAGGACATAGTAATTTTTTTGCGAAAGAGTGTTATCCATACCTCATTCTAATATTATTGCGAAAGTAACTCTCTGTCCCTCTGACTGTTTGTTACCTTTTCACGGTTCAATTGCTAAACCGATCTTGACAAAATTTGGCACAGAGATAGCTTGGATGCTGCAGTCGTAAATATAAAACTTTTTATTCCGGAAAATCAAAGAGTTCTTACGGTATTTTAAAAGAAAACCTAAATCGATATTGAGTAAAATTATTCCAATGTATTATATTCTGTAATAATGATAATGTCACATAAATAACTTACTGTTATCAATATTAATGCATCTATTTTTGTAATTTTTTCACGCTTTAAACAAATAAGTGTTAGTTTGTCACGGGAATTTTTAACATGCACCTGGTCCAATGAATGGAATGTTTTAAAAGTGTATGGAATGGAGGGAAATTAGTATAGCTGGATTACAACAAGTGAAGGTTCGTAGCCCATAGTATATGCGACAATTATAATAAAATTAGCGTAAAATAACCATTTAAACATTTATATTTCAATTTAATTATAATGCTTTACAATTTAATAGAGAATGGAGAGTTACTCCAAAAAATTAAATTTTACAATAACATTAAACTAAAGAAAATTGCGATCGGTAAAAATGTTCAGTTATAAGTCGTACCTAAGTATTTTAAAACATAGAGATATGATTGAAGGGGATTTGATCGCATGAATAATACATATCCTTCATTTAATGAAGCTGTAATATTCAGCATGACAAAACTCAGTTTTCCCAATTCTCGTTTGTCAATTTTTTTTTACTTTGCTATTTCAATAATATTTACTAACCTTATAACAAACGCTTTATGGTTATTGCTTTAATCCCTCCACCTTGTTTCATTCATTTTCAACAACGGAGTTATTCAATATTGTACTCGTAATATAAAGTTAAACCTTCGTTTAGGAGTTAAAACGGTTCAGTATAGCACTGCATTTTCCGAAGAAGTCCGAAGCTTTGCGATGAAAGCCGAAGTTTTCAAACATGGCGGCGGGAGTTCGCCTCTCGCTTGTCAACAAAGTTACTCGACTTGACTTCGGCCGGTCCGGTGGCCGTGGCATACTCGCGCGATTTAAACTCACGCTCACTCATACATCCACTTCAGTATTTGTACGAGAATTGTATGTTATAAGAAATGTAAATGTGTTTTTTTTTGTGAAATTATGTGAAAGTGAATGGTGAACATCGTACAAAGTGCTAAAATATATACTTAAACTACTGTTGGAATAAAAGTTGGTTTAATAATTTTATACAAAAGTGTATTGACGGCATGTTGTTGTAAAGCTCACGGAATATACATATACTAGAATTATTTTTTACCTCAAATCAGAAATCGTTACAAATTTATTTTACTACTTCTAACATGTATACCAAGAATTTTATTTATTTCGTGACAACACAAAACATTTCGAACAGCGTGATGCCGGTTGAAAATTATTTTGTACTAGCGTGTTACACATACTACATCACGGTACATTTGCTTTGTCCATTGAAGTTATCAACAAACAATAAATATCTATTTCCAGATTGTTCAACTTGTCTAGCGAGATCTACTAGCGCGGCGTGGTGGTAGTAGCTTTGTACGACTACATAAAATTACTTTTAATGTTAAATGAAAAGAAACTTACGATTGTGTTCTAAAAAGCATATTCTTAACGCGTATTTAGTACCGCGATTATCTATATCTATATTAATAACAAAGCTTAAGAGTTTGTTTGTTTTTGTGTTTACCAGACGGATTTGAAAAATTATTTTTGCATTTGATAGCCCGTTCTTTAATGATTAGATTATATATATATATATATATATATATATATATATATATATATATATATATATATATATATATATATATATATATATATATTATATGATTATAGGATACTAGGCTTGATTTTAAATCAAGATACTTACCTTGCTTGTCCCTACAGCGATATCTCTTAAATTAAACGGCGGGTGAAACTGCGGCGCACAGCTAGTAAGTAATAAATGATTTGGCCTAGGCAACGCATCGCTAATTCAGTTAGGAAGCATCGTTGTTATCTACCGCTAAAATTTCATTCACTACATATTATCAAAGGACGTAGTATTTCCTTAAACAGAATGGAACGGTCGAACACTCCTTTTACCCACAACGGACCATAAACTGCTGCACGTGATGTTTTTAACTTGTTGCATAAAAAAGAAACCCTTACGATCCCGATTGTATTGTCGCATAAACAATAGTAAGCATGACTTTAAATTAGGTTTTTTTTAAACATATGTTACGTTACGTTTACTTAAAGTGATGACACAATAACCTATGATGGTTCATGTCTTATGTTTACTTTTTTTATTAAAAATATTAAATATATATTATTTGGCAAAGGATAGCTAAATTAAGCCCAGCTTGTGTGTATGTATGTGAACCGCACTGTCCTTGTAGCTCAATCATTTTGTCTACTGGAGCGAGATGCCGCATACATTCCTTGTCCACCCTTGTTCGTTAGGGAGGTCTATTTGAACGGCATCCGTTCCAAGAATGCGTAGGTGCCTTGCTTCAAAGTTTTGGAGTAAAGCTAGAATGTAGACAAAATAATATAACACGTTCTTAGTTTTAAAATGGAAAAACATCAGAGTTATTCATTATTTCCATATAAACAGTTGGGGGGTTAAACATATACAGGGACAGTTTCGGGGACCACCCCAAAGATATTAGTGACATTAAAATAATGGCAGCCATGTGGTTCGCCACCCGTCACGTCTCGTTTACCGCGAGGGCCAAAATTGGACTACGTGTCTGGTCTCTGCCTACCCCTTGTGTGGAAAGGGGCGGGACTGTATTGTATGTAAGAAAATATTTGTGCACACTATACTCGTACTTAAGTTATTCTAACGTAGTGTGTGACGGCTTTACTCTCCTTACACTATTTATTTCTGTTAGTCATACTCGTAAAAGAACCTATTCCTTTCTCAACTCCCGACAATGCAACTGCTATACCTCTGGTATTGTAAAATTTTCATGGGCGGTGGTAATCACTTACCACCAGACGAGCCACTTGCTCGTATGCCCCGCTTCTATAAAAATAACTAAAAAAATGTGGTGTTGTATTACATTTATCGTTATATTTGCTTTTTATATATTACATTGTAACCCAATTAGAAGATTCAGTGTCCAAAATAGAATAAGCTTTCACATACCTATTGGGTCATTACGTATTTACTTTTAATACTTTTTATGTATTATAGGATATGTAATAACAACAGACAAATTTTCTGTCAATAAATTTTACTCCTTAAATAGATACTTCTGTACATGTCTATCCTGAGTCTAGACTCTAGACAGAGCTTTTGAAGTAAAGCTCTATTTAGCTCGACAGATTGTGTTTAAATTCTTTAAACGGAGTCTGAATATATTTCGCTGTCGTTTTATAAATCTGTTTCTGCCAACTTCTAGTTCCGCATTTTAAATCTTCTTACCCAGCTTAAAGCTAATCTCTTTCGGAGAGCCTTGAAGGCGCTCGGATTTTAATCGGTTAAGCTTGAGTTCACTCAATTTAAACGGTTGCTTTTTTCGAGCTTTTGAGATCTTATAAATACGAAGAGCTAATATAATATACTTAAATATTGAAGTTGCATTGAGATTAAATATACTTTGTTATTTATTCTACTTTCCCTTATAAGGCGCTGAAGAATGCAGGTACGGTGCTGAGTTGTCTTTTAACATTTCTTCCGAAAAACTAAATTGAACACATGCTATGTGAATTAAATATTTTAATAAAAAGAGGTTAAAATGATTATTTATTATAAAGAAATAGTATGTTTGCTGCTTTGGCGGGTATAGTGACAAAGCAATCTTTAGGTGTAGAATGCACCCATGATACAGGAGAATTTTTTGTGAGAAGAATTTCTTTAACAAAAAAAGACTAATTACGGCTTCATATGGCTTAATATAACGAAAGAATACCTTTACGTAGGCGTCCTATTCCTGTTTAACTCTGCGCCCACACGTTACCACCAACTTTCTAACTTCAAGTCGTCGGTATCGTTCTGTTGTTAAAAAGTTTGATTTCACGTGAGTCAGACATTCGAGTTCCACCGAAGCCTGGCTCGCATTCCAGGGCTGTCCGACGCCTCGACGACAAACCGGACCTAGTTGCGACTCCATCGAACCCTTTAAAAAAATTCAAACTAACATCGCTACTTGCGTTCATGTCTATAGTAACGGGCATTTTCAATTGATGACAGTTTAATAATGTTTATTCACTCGTGTACGTCGGGTGTTCGGCGAAAACAAAAATAAAAAAACACTTACGATTTTTGTTTGAAAGTAAATGCACTTCTACTGCAAAATATTTTCTTTTTTTGGGTTCAATATACGGACAATATGAGGGCGGTGATAGTTTGTAATAGTAACATGCTTTTGAATCATGTAATTTCCTTTTTTTTATCAGCATCTTTATTTTATCATATACATTAATAATATTCGTAAAATGTAATTTATAATTTGACAAAATCGTTTCCTTAGCTGTCCTTCGTTCCTTCACATCATTTTGTTAGTGTTGTTTTTGGGGGAAGCACTCATTCCTATTTTTAATCAATATTTTTAGTTTTTAGTTGTAGTCTGTCAACCTTTTTCTGCTCTTTTCGATGTTCACAAAGCTTTCAAATCTCGCGGAGGGTTTCATGTCCCATTTCGCTTTGTGTGTAGTTTCCGGCCGCGGAGGGTCGTTGTTTTTTGTCCACCATCTGTCGCTTTGCAGGTGTCGCCTTACATATTAAGCAGGTGATTCGAATTCACTGTATCTTCCATACTTTTAATAAATAATAACAAACAATTTTGATTCTAATTAAATACCATATTGTCTGCGGTGTTACTTAAATAAAGCTGTAAGCGTGAAATACTGAAAGCTTTATACAAATTATAATATTTATGTAAGTTTATGAAGCCATTTTTTTAGTCTTTTTTTACTGTTATATTTAGTTTGTAAGGGCCGTAAATATGTAAGATAAAAAAACGCAAAATCAGGATTATATTGCAATCTTTCACCCACGCCGTTTTGTCGGCTGTAAAAGGCTACAACGGTTAGCTATTATTTATACTTACAGTATTTGTAAGGTACTGCACTTTGTCGTAAGAGTAAATAAAATCTAACAGAAATTAATAAAACGGAACCGTCTTCAATTATGATTTTGGAAGTTTTTGGTCGAAAAGTGGCCTACTTTTTTTTTTTTAGGACTTATGGTCACTGTTAGCCCGAAGGCTTTTACAGCTTCGCCGGATTGAAAGGTGGCATAGCGCTGAGGGCGCTTAGCCGAAACCTTTATTTATGGATGACTGGCGCAAGGGCCCCCGAGGGGGGACCTCGGCTTGGACCGTCATCCTGTTCGCGAGAGTAACAGACTCGAGGGTGCCCAAGGGGGCCGGCCTCGGCTCGGTCAGTTACTGCAATCGGGAGGGCAATATTACTACTACTATCATTACTAATACCATGATTATTATTACATAGGTTTACCACCAATTCGGAATGCGTTTCCGCTGGAGAAGAAATGGCGCAAGAAACTCCAGCGACGCTTCTGCTTATGACAGTAGTTCTAGGGGAGAACCGGCCTGAGATGCGGCGGTATCGCGGTGGGCGTATCAGACAAAGTTATGTCTGATACGCCCACGCCGACGGCGGGGGCGGTATGATGGTGATAATGTGTGTTTGTGTAGTGTTGAGTAGAGCGCTTGGGCCCTAGTGGTCGCGTCGTCAGGGTCCTCGAGGACGTGCCTCGGTGTCCTTTTTCCGCGGGTCGAGTTATGGTGTATCGCGAGGGGGTTGTATGTGGCGGCACTGACAACCAGTGGGTTGGGGTGCGTAGCCTACTTAATATCTTCTGTCTACTCCTTATTCGTGACTCTATGTATGTAATTTTAAAGTTACGAAAGATTCGCGAGCACAGCCTGTTATACACTAAAATCGTAAACAAACAGTGATATAAAATTGATTCATTTGTAGAAATCAAAAGTAGCAACTAGTACATTTGAGTGTGTTTATATTGAGTAATAACTGTTCCATTAAAGTTATTACTGGCGTCCGAATTAAAATTAATATAATGCACAAATGTGATGGTGGCAAACAACAATACATCACACAAACTATTAAACAGTTCGCTGTTTTAATATGCTGAGAGTTGACTGTCTGTTCCTTCATATGCCTTATCGTCGTGAAGACATCTGTTCAGTTTTCCTGTTTGTTACAAAATTAATTACATTCAATAGTATTATTACTAAATATATATAAAGAGAGATAATTTAAAGAGAACAAATTATATTTATAACACAACTGGGAGTTCTTCTTTTGCAGAATTCGACAAAGAATTTTATCATCGAATTTAAGCCTTATGTAGGCATACCGGTATACCATTAAAATTCGCCCGAAAAATATTTCCCTAAAGCATGAAACCCTAATGTTTAGTTACTCGTAAATCAATTTCTCATAGCTGCTTTCCCCTTATAAACGGTCTGCAAAGTCGACAAGGGTTTCAAAGTGATTTCTAAAATTTAAAGTGGTAAAACCAGCAAATTATTTACTGTTGGATCCTGGGTTCAAATCGTATATAAATCCATTATTTTATTTATGTACTGTGTCTGTTTCGTAGTCGCTGACTTTGCATCCATTCCTTCCTTTGATGTTATCGCTAATGCTCTGCACCTTATGTGGCAACGTGTTGACGCCGGAGTATTTCTAATTTTCGGCATTATAACAAAAAGAAACTCATGGAAATGATAACAGGACGATTTCGCCATGGTGTAAATCAGGATGGATTACGAAAAAAAAAGAAATCTGTGAGAATATTCTAATTTGCTCCTTAGGGATTGAAACCGTTTGAGAAACCTCTGTCAATCAATGCATCTAACAAGTAAATTATTGTCTATTGTCTCTATTTTACGCTTCATTAAACAGTACGCTTCGAAACGTGCTTTCGCAAAGGATGCGTTCCTTTACATGTGTAACGATGTGAACTCTGTAATATACTTACTTTTTTTCTTATACGTACTTTTCTTCTTTTGCATATTTTTATGTTCTACTTACGCAAATTTTTGAAAAGTGGTTTCGTATCGTTATACATATAGAGAAGAAATGTTATATGATAGAGGCATACGCAACTCAATATTGGCTTAGCACATTAATGAATCGTTTTGTGAAGGAAAGAATTGTGCTCACACACAATACAAATATAGTTAGTATAATACTGATGCGTTTATTTACTAGCATATAGCTGTTCCAGCTTAGTCCTAGCTACATTGCACCTAAATCCCCGACCCAAAAAACACAAATGGACCTATGTCATTCATATTAATAATGGATATATTTATTATCAGATAGATTAAGTTCATCACGCTTATTTTAATAAAAAAATAATATTACTTATATAATTATATTATTTGTTAAAATTCTATTTTATTACTCTGTTATCACAACAAAGGAATTGTCATTTTTATAAAACGACGATATGGACAAACATGTCTACCGGAACGGCCAATGTTGATGATGTTGCCGAGGGAACATTTGACAGGAAATCGGGTTATCACAATGTCAGCTAAATTAGCCTACGTTTCCTTTTAATGTTTACAAGTTAATTATTTGTCCAGCTCGACGGTCCGTTTGTAATTTAATTTAATTTAATTTTTTGCGAATCATATTTTAAATTTCGTTTTGTTGTTACGAGTATGATCAACCATCATTTTTTATTTCACTGAATTATGGAGGATTGTTGTTTCACTTCAGTTTCATACGTAAAGTATTTCGCTCTTCTTAGAATGACTCATCCGATTTCTCTTCTCGAACATCGTACCTTCGGCATACAATCGGTCCATTAATTTCGGTTTGAAATTTATACCGAGAAGGGATTAATATTTTACCAGAACTGAAGCTCGGAAGCCTATATTTTTTGTTATTTTTGTCAGCTACTCGTATTAACATAGCTAAGTTTTTACTCTATTTATTTTAATACTGGTAACTGGTAATTTAATTGGTAACTGGTAATATTAAGTAATGGTTGTCCCATACGAATGACCTATTAAATTAGTGGCCAAGGTAACATTTTGTAAATAAATACAAGATAAAAATTAGTAAGTATACCTATTAAGTCAATAATAGCCGCATCTTGCCTTGAGTGTAATTCGGTACTAATAATTGTTTAATACCATAATAATGCATCGGTAGAAAATTATAGCGTTTATTACGTTTTGTAAACAGATGTTAGTTTGTTATACTTAATTTATTTTTAGTAAAAACGAGACCCTTCTAATTTCGTTCTGTCCGTTTGTCCATATGTCACAGCTATTACTTGAAGACTATTGGGAGTATGTAGGTGAAATTTTGAACGAAGGTGTTTTTACTTACTTCCTTCAAAAAGGAACAGTTTCTCATTGTGAACCGATTTTAATGATTATTTTTTTATTAGAAAGTGGGTATCGGGTGGTCCCATGAAATTAGTTAAGTTCTGATGATAGGATCCATGAGCAAATCATGAAACTCTGTTTGCAGCTGCTGTGTTGGTCGGTTTTTTGATAAAATAGTTATTATGAACCGCTATACAATGGTGCTTCTATAGTCAAACAAATTCTGAAAATGTTTAAGGTGGTAGAAATTAGAAAACACTTTCAACGAAAATTGTTTTTAATAAGGATGTATCGTGTAGTTTTTGAGATATGGGATGTTTTCGGTTACACCCTATTTCCCACTAAGGAACCCTTCACTGTTCGTTGTTCGACACGCGCTTGGCTTTTATTTCGCTTGAGATCGCAGATGTGTCACGCATGTGACTTAATTAATTGTTAAGAACTAATAGAGCAAAACGGTATTTTAGTGGCGATAGTCTAAGCAGTTACTTAAAAAACAATAAGTAATTGTATTATATGTTTATAATAAATAAATTATTCAAATAGCACCAATCAATAAAACAAGATTACAGTTTTAGCGTTAACATTAAACTCTAATGACTCAGTCTGTGCTTATGAAATATCGTACGATTTCTGAACAATTGCTCATGCGCCCACAACTTGCCACATCTCGCTAAGCTTATGTTTGTTTCCTTTGATTGCTTTAATAAGCAGTGAGTATACCCGTCATAGTCTGATCGTGACCTTGCTGGTGAACGTATTGAAGCTATGTGGGCCTAACAGGAGCTGTGCCTCTTGTAATTGTATGACAATCTATATGTATATGTTATGTAATATTATATTGATTATATATTACAATTATAATAAGTCCTAATAGAACCTACATGTAACAATTATTTTCGTTGAAATCTGAAATTGCTTTTAAACTGACACAACTCAAAATTATTATTACGGGTAATAAAATGTTGACAGAGGGTAAATTCTTTCAGTTAACATCTGTTAATACATATTTCATGAACAAAAATAAGATTTAACAGATATTATGTAATGACATCACCATCAACATAATTAGCCTCTAAACAGTCCACTGCTGGACTAGCCTCTCCCTTTTCTAAAAGATATTTGCCGCGGTTAGTGACCAGAGTACCGGGTATCAGTTTGACTGTTATGAATCGAATATTTGAAACGGTTATCCCGCCGTATGTTCCTACAGCGAGACTAACAACATTTTTTGGCCTTTCTCTTAGTTTTTAACTTTATGACACCCGTGTGAGTGTGGTGGCGGCTCGTTAAAAGAATATTACCACTCCATCTCATCCAATGGATATCGTAAAAGGCGAGTAAGGAGTTAAACTGCACTGTGCACCCAACAGCGCATGGTGGCGATGGGCTCACCACCTATCACACCAAGTGCATTTTATTGTTTTGGTGAAACGAGGATTGTGGCAGTCATCTGTTTTTGCAGTGAGTGCCCAGTCTCTGACTACACCTTATGGGATACAGTCAGAATATAAAATACGTTAGTAAATGTAATTTAAATATAACCCCGTTTAAAAATTATGATACGTACAAGTGACCGTATACGAAACGCTATCCAGTTACCAATCTATCCAGGATTAGATGGCAAGCTTAAATATGACATTCGGAAATAAACACTATTACTTCATGGCAGTTTATTTGGGGTCAAAGAACTGTTCCATTTTAGCTTTACGGTGCTTTATATTTGAACTTTTTCGTGCAGATCAGAGGTTATCACGATCAAGTAATAAATTGTGATGTGATGACCAAAATAGTGCTTCAAAGAGTGCATTTTAGCGGCAGTCACGCTCTTGACCTCTTTCCTTTAATACGCCGCGGCTGCGATACGCTGCGGGTACGAAGGGCTTTTACAGCGACCCCTGTCGCCCCACATTTCCCGTATTGATGACACTATATATATATTTCTCAGTACAATTAATCTGAAAGCCTCGAAAGCCTGATGAGATCAGTTGAAAGCAACAAACCGGGCACAAACTATATAAGTTACTAATTTACCGATTAATAAAATACCAAAAATCTCATCGCTACACACAGCCCTTCACATTTCGTTTTTTTTTTTATTTTATTTAAATAAACGAACTAAATAGAAACGGTACAAGAGAAATCATCCGAAACTAATACGAAATTTTATGTTTTTATTATCTTCTTTTTCAAAGTTAACTATTCAACTTTAGGTTTTGTTAACGAAAACGTTCATTTTACTTTGTTTACCTGTACACGTCAACAAACCAAAACGAACGTGCTACAGGTGCGCAGTCAGTCTAGCATGGCCGACAAAATAATTGAATTATTTAGAGATACTAAAATTTAAATAATATGTAAGCATGACGGACACGGTCGCTAATACAAATATGAGTTACATTGTAAATAACTAGGCTGCGCAGGTCACTCGTGGCGCAAACTTCATCTTAACGGTAACCGGCGTGAGGTTTTTACTTCGTAAGCTATCGATCTACTTCAGTGTGACTTAAAGGTTTAAGCGACTACTGCGTGTAACGGAATATCATTAACTATACATAATATGTATAGCTTCGAATATACAATTTATTAATAATATTATTATTTTTTAGTAATTATTATTTATTACTTTAGACAGCGCTGAGCGTACATAATTTATGTGTCGTTCGAACTCCATTTGAAGCTAATTCTTGTGCATTATAATTATATTGAGAAAGGGCTCATGTAACACTGCTTCTTAGTTTCTTCTTCTATACCATCGAGGTCTGCAGTCTGCTTTAATAGCAGATGCTAGTAGCTACTAAAAGATCACTGCAGTTACATATCATTCATAAAAACACTAATGTTAAGAACGTATTTTCTACTTGACAAGTAATTTTATGAACTCTATGCACGGTAGTTCATGGTTTCAGTTCTCAAATACGTAGAAAATAATCTTCTGCGTAAAATCTTTATGATATACTCGACATTTTCGGTCTCTCTCTTGAAAGCATAAGTAAACATCTCCGGTTTGGACGTGGCATTAACAAATAATTTTCGCCTCACGAGTCTCACGTCTCATATTTAGGACGCAGTCGCATTATTAATCTCTCACTAGAAAAAATTGCTTCTTATACAATAAAACTATTTTCATTGTTATGCAAACAATGTTGTTGTTATGTCAAACTATAGCTAACGTATCATGGTAAATTGTAACACTTTTTGTGATTCAATATTTTAAATATGCCGTTAAGGTTATAAATCAAATAATTCATACGCTTGTAATAAGTTTGTACACAGGTGTATCCAAGAAAGAAGAATATGTAGCAGTCACCACGCTATAACGTAATTTTTTTATTGACACATCTTATGAAACATCGTTGTAAAATCTTCTCGAGATGCAATCCGTTAATAAACCAGTATTTAGCAGTAGTTAATGTTGTTCCTGACTCCCCGAGAAAGATAGTACATACGACATGACCGACTTCAGATCCCTCAAGATGTACTTCATAATAACTTTAAATTTTGTCTCTTTGGAACGGTATCTATAACAACGTCAACATTTTAAAATGCTCGGAATGCTTTTCGATAGCGGCTTTATTTAAAGTGTGAATTTCTCTCTCTTTATCTCGTGAATATTTGTTGATAAAAAGTTGTTATCGACTTCAGTAAGTTTAATCAATAAAAATAAATTGAATTATTAGTTACATTACCTTATTATTCAAATGACTTTAAAATAAAAATGCTACCGTCTTTTGTCATAATCAGTAAAAGGGCAAATAGTCGACAGTATAAAGTCGCGAGCACATCTTGATACAATTAAAAATAGAAATAGTTGATAAAAGAAGCTCTACTGATTGCTAGTTATATTTAATTACGAAAAGTGATTAATATTAAATAAAGTAATTTCTACTAATAATGTTAAATCAATTAAGCATGTTAAATGTTATAACTAAGTATAACACAACGCTTATATTTTTAAAATAATATTCGTCATGGTTTTTTGTGGCCAAGTCCATATATTTTACCGTAATAATCTAATTTTAGATTTAGACGATAAAGATTTACATATATTCATAAGTAATGTGGTCTACGTTTAAGATGCGTAATTCTATCGTTCTGACATTATGCAACTATGTTGCCGTAATTTATAGGTACTCGAAGCTTTGAATATTGAGTGTACGTTAATTATTCTTTAACTTATTTTTAGATGAATGTTGGCGTTGTAACTTACCAGTTTATTGATCGTTGGGGAAGGTGAAAATGATGTTCAATGATGAAACATGTTCAATATACATTTCTGAGAGTTCGGGGTGGCATTTTAACGTAAGTAGACAAACGAGCGAACAGCACCAGCTTCGGTACAGAATTAAAGATACGGGAGCGTTGCCACCTCTGAGCATTAATATGGAATCCTTTGTTACTACTGTCTATAGATCATTAGGCATTATTGCCTAATTGCCGCAAGTGTTTTGTAAAAGTCCTTTCGCGAACGAGCAGATCCATTTTACAGCCATTATGTATCTGTAGCGGGACTCTGCCACTTTACTCTTTGGAGTTATTTTATCATCACAATTATTAAAAATATTAGTCATTATATGCACGTATCACAGCAAACATAGGCCTTCCCTACTTATGAGAGGGACTTTGAATTTATTCCGTAACGCTGCTTCTCTTGGGTTAGGCGGACTTCACGTGCGATTGATTGGTATTAATGTCAAACGTTCTAGTTTCCTGACAATGTTTTCCTTCATCGTTGAGTATTAGTTATACATTACACAAGTGCAATACATAGTCGGTCCTAAGTACCACAATAGAAAAAAATGTTCGGTTAAAATTACCAACGCAAAATTACCATCTCTAAGCTTTTTTTTTAATGGATAAAGTGGCGAAATGAGCAAAACGTTCACCTGATAGTTAGTGCAATATATAAGATAGTCGGCCCAAAACAAATGCTGTGTCACCCAGAACTTTTCCGTGTGACACCACACGGCGCCAGTCACCCTGAGACATGAGTTATTTAGTCTCATATGTCCAGGGATTACGCTAGCTCTCAGTGCCCTTCAAACCGAAACACAGTAATGTTTGCACACCAATGCTTCACGGCAGAATAACTGGCCCTGGGGTGGTACCTACCTACTTGTAGTTACACGCTTCTCGCTGTATTACTTGGTAGAAATAACAATTAAAACCAAGAAATTGATTAAAACCAGAATCGTTTTATCGAAAGCGAATCCTAACGCCACAAAGTTTGTTGTTGGTCGAACGCCAGCTACAGTCCCGCTTTTCATTGCACTCGACGAGTACGTGACCAGAATTATTTTTCAAAGCGTAGAGGAAAACTTTTGCAACCCTGTTACGGTTTCAAGCCACGTCCGGCGCCACTCACCTCTCGGCTGTAATCTAAAGAGAATGCCTTTTGTGATAAGCGTAGATAAATACCCCGGCAAATTGTCGTCGTATAATTCTCTTGAAATTATCTGTGTGAGAAATTGAAATCATTATCATAATTACCTAGAGGTTATACAATATATTTTCAGTCTTAGTAGACTATAGTGTATGAAAATTACTCGTGGTAGGATTCCTATGCAGGAGTCCGTCTAGGTAGGTACCACCCCAGGGCCAGTTATTCTGCCGTGAAGCAGAAGTGTGCAAAGATTACTGTGTGGGCACTGTGAGCTAGCGTAATCACTGGGCATATGAGACTTAAGAACTTATGTCTCATGATATGGTGATGGACACAGTGTGGTGTCACAACGAATTTTTCTGTGTGACACAGCATTTGTTATGGGCAGTCGTTGCACTTACCATCAGGTGCACGTTTTGCTCGTTTCACCACTTCATATAATAAAATTAAAAAAAAAAATATTCTGTTGCGCGTGGTGGCGGAATTTAGAATGCATTACCTAATCTCGTTCTCATGAGTGTCGTAAATGTCGACTACGGAAAATGCCACAAAAATCATATCCACTGACAAATGACTGAAAACTCTCTTTGAAAATACCCAGACCAGCATAATTGCGAGGCCAGTTAAAGCGATCGGCAATTCAAGGCTTTTGGGCTGGTGATGATAATAACCATGACAAGTGATGAAACTTATTATTTAATTAAGCCAATTATTTAATATCATGGTCGTTATAATCAAAAGAACTTAATAAAAATCTTTCTAAAACGGGTAAATATACTGAATTAAATAAGGTTTTTGTTGGAAGAAGTAATCACGCTACTTGTTCTTAGTGTTTTTTTTTTCGTCGCGCATAGATTACAAAATGTATTCTTCGTAAGTTTATAATATCCAACAATGCTAAGATTAATGTAAGTGGTAAAGTGAGGAGGTGGGTTAAAAAAAATGTAACGTGTTGTAAAGTATTTATCATTCCATTCCGCAACCGGCGAGTAAATTGCTTTGATAATTCCTCTTTGGATAATTTGCGGGAACTGCGTGTGAAAAATATGTTCTCGCTGCCATGTTGAGTTGTTTTGTTCCTGTTTCTCGTGCTCATTATGCACACTTGTGCGTTTATTGTGTACGCTTGAATACACACACTCTCTTGTTCGGGGAGATGCGATGATTGAATGTAAAAATTCTAACATTATTATTTGAATACCTATGTTTATTTAATATATTCGTAAACAGTACAGTGCACGTGAACTCGAGTAAACATTATGTTCTTCCGCGAGTACTTTCAGGACTATGTCCTGTACTGATGTCAACTGCCGGTTGTTAACCATAAATTGGCGCCGTTAAACTTTATCAGTAGGACTTCAGTCCACTTCGTATTCTTTCTAACATAATTTATTTTTGTACTATGTTTCGTACCAAAAATATAATGCATGTTTACATATTTTGAAAATATATAATTAACGGATCATTACTTTCAATGAGCCGTGGTACCTCAGGGGCTAGGCGCTCGCTTTAAATTTCTTGTACGCGAGTGACCTGGGTTTGATTCCCGGTGCCGGGCACCACTGAAATTATGTTAATTGTAATTTTAAGTAGTGCTGATTTACCTCGTGTTCGGCGGAGAATGAAAACATCGTAAGGAAACCTGCATGTCAGAGAAATAAATAATATTTCAAATGCGTGAAGTCCGCCAACCCGCATAGGAGCAGCGTGGTGGACTCTTCCTGGCTCCAAAACCCTATCAGACATGAGAGTTGGCCTGTGCTCAGCAGTGGGACATTTATAGGCTGTTACTTTTTTACTTTTTTTTTACATATTTTCTATGGTAAATAGCAAAATATTTAAAAAATGATCAAGGTTCATAATGTTATATTATGTCTATGGTAGGAGCACTTTTTAGTAAAATGTTAAATAAACCTTAAATACAACAACCCTTGACTCAAAAAGATTTTAATATTATTGACATCGTCTTTATATAAACCATATGTAAGTCTAGTAAAATTTATTTATGTAAATTTATAAACCTAAAAAGGTTGGTTTTTGTCTTGTTTTTATTGTCAGTGTACTATAAAGCCATCATTTGACATTTATCCTGCGAACAGCGCCTTTGTGCAAAATGTTTATCGAGTTGAAGGACCTCGTTTAATGCCATACTTTCAAAGTAACAACACAATATCGATCGAAACTACCGACAAAAATTTCTATTCGTTCATGTTAGATTCTTATTCTTACCATCTGTTATTGAAGACACAGAAAAAGCATTTGAATTTCATCAAATCATAAACCTTCATTTTATACAAATAAAGCTACTATAGTATTTTGAATGTACCGAAGCCGATTAACGTGCATATTCGGTGAGTCGCCAATAGGGTAACCATAGTTGATTTGATCGAATTAAAAGTGGCTTTTAAAATTTAATTCTATGTTATAGTTCGTACATGTTATATTTTATGTACGCGAATACAGAATATGAAGTGCCGATTTTACCTAATGGAAACCTATAGTCCGATAAAAAAATATTTTAAGTTATAGACAAATACGTGTATTTTACTAATTTAAATATAGTTATATTATGTTACTTAACTATTTTATAACAATGAAATGTGCGAAAGTTATTAATGACACAGTAATGCGCAATTTAACACTAATTGTTATTGATTCTACAGTTAAATTCAATTTAAAACAGGGTTATTCAAACTGTGTTATTCCAGATTAATGTTGTCAGAATAACGAATGTAATCAATTGAATACAAAATGTTCTTTTTTCGAAAACCCAGAAGTATGAAACATAAAGTCATGTAAGATATCCAAAGTGCAAAACCCCGTTAGTGTTGTAATCAGGGTCAGTAGTAATAAATAATCTAAGGGTATCCTTTTGATTTAACAACATTATACTTTAATTCTTCTGTATCATGAGTTCCTTCCATGAGAGCGTTTTACAGACATACATTTTAAGTACACAACACTACCAGACCCGAAAACCTTTGTGTTTTTTGTGTGTATAAATGTTGGCTTCGACTGGTATTCGAACCCAGGACTCGTCGCTTTCAGGAAGTCGGGTTCTCTAACCACTGCGCCACGCGGTCGCTATACTGTTGTAGTTTTACAGTTTTCTTAGCACGGCGACGATGGAGATAACTTCCATGCTAAAATCTAAGGAGAAAACGTATATAAAGAGCGTAATGTTACGGGCTACTATGATGACGACGACGAATGCTTATAAAAAAGATATGTCCGAGAAATAGAACGATGGTAGCGAGCTTAGTAGATGAACTTGCGCAGGCGCTGCCTTGAATCACGATTGTAAGCTACGCGTTAGTCACGCCGGCCCCCAGTCGCCACTGCACCGGGGATCGCGTTTCCATTCCTCCCATTGCGATTTCTGCTCTGAAAATTTTAATTGTGACATTTTCTTTTGTAACGTGTCTTTGTAGTACGTTATGCAAAACATACGTACATATCAACGCTCTTATCCTAACCCTATCGATTGTATTATTGAGGATTGACGATTGACGATTGGAGGATTGACCAAGTTTGATAATGAAGTTTTGTTGCCATAACATATTAATTTCGACAGTAACTTAAGTTACAATACATGATTAGAGATTAATGAAAGAGTTTTACTTGTTGTAGGATTCCTATGCAGGAATCTGTCTTGGTGTGCACCATCAATGCACCACCCCAGGCCAATTATTCTGCCGCGAAGCAGTAGTGTGCAAACATTACTGTGTTCTTGTCTGAAGGGCATTGAAGAGCGAATGTAATTACTGGGCATATGAGACTTAAGAACTGATGTCTCTGGATGACGAGCACAGTGTAGTGCCACAATATTCTACTCACAGTGACACAGCATTTGTTATGGGTAGAGGTGCACTTACCACCAGGTGAACGTTTTGCTCGTCTCGCCACCGTATCCCATAAAAAAAAGTTTTTGTTATCGGTATAAAAATAATTATTTAGTATATGTTAACTAACTACTTAATCATATGCATAATACCGACCAACAAGAATTCGTTCCCAGTGCGCCACAATTTTATTTTATTGCAATTTTAACTGTTGATTCGTTACTTAAAGGGGAAAATGGTAACGCAACCGGCTAAGACAAAATAATTGTGGTATTAGTTTAAAAACCAAAAAAAAACACGCTTAAACAGCAATCAGCTTATGACCTAAGTTACTTGTTCATAGAGGTGAAATTATTGTATTATCATCGGTCCACACCCGTATGATTTCAAATTATTGGGATGTCTCTAGGGGGGTGAAAATTGAATAGAAAGATTGAATTATATTGTTAATTACATACATACATACTCAAATCCATACATAAATACACGTTTAAAAATGAATAAAAGCGAGTTAAAAAGATTTTGTAGATATGTGAAATTCCCCACTGCAGCTGTATTTCGGCTAGTTCCTAACTAAAAAATTCTCTTAAAAATTATAGACCAGTAAGATGCTGAACGTCTGTTACTTATCTGTTTATTAGATCACTCAAAGTTATTGTAGTGTGATTATCAAAACAAAACTGGTTCTCTTACGTCGTTTTTTATGTGTCTTTTAGCTTTGTTATCTAAAATAAGACATTTTAGAATGTGCTCCTATCTACTTCCGCGACAAAAAAATTACTTGCTCGAAGTGTATCCATCTAAATACCAAAGTCATGCGCGCAAGGTCGGACGGATTAGTAAATCAAAATTTTTGTCTAATTTGCTAGTGTAACTCTTTAATATTCTATGATAGAAATTGGATACAAACATGAGTACTTTTTTATTATGATAATGAATAAATCAAATATTAAATGAAAACATGGAACAATAATTCGTTGTGTGACTCCTATTATGGCATATGCGTATGTTTAAGATATATATCGTTTTTCGATTAAGTATCTGATTTAGGGAGTCGTTTATGAATATTTTAAAATGGAATTGTTTGTTGACAGTTAACTAGAAAGGTGGTTGGAAAACAATGTTATAATTGTGCATATAGTTATGAACGTACTTATAGTTTTTTTATTGATAAGAAAAAGTCTCAAAAGTAGACTGCTGACACCTTAACGGTCTTAAATGACTCCAGGTAGTTTGTTACCATTTCTTTAAAATAGATGTATAATTTTAAGTATCAACAAGTGTCATTGTTGTCAAAACACACGAAATATTGATAGATAAAAGTTTTTTTTATTTTTTTATTTATAAAGATATTGTATAAAGTGACGAAACGAGCAAAACGTTCACCTAATGGTAAGTGCACCGTCCGCCCACAAAACATCCTGTGTCACCCAGAATATTTCTGTGTCACACCACACTGCGTCCGTCACCCTGAGACATCAGTTCTTAAGTCTCAAATGCCCAGTGATAACGCTAGCTCACAGTGCCCTTCAAACGGAAACATAGTAATGCTTCCACACTACTGCTTCACGGCAGAATAACTGGCTCTGGGGTGGTTCCTACCTAGACGGATTCCTGCATAGGAATCCTACCACCAGTATAAAAGTAAATTACGTTGTTACTTTAATTTTCCATAATTAAGTTTTATAAAGCAGGCATATGATATCTGAAAAGTACAATGTAACGTATAGAAAGAAATACTAATATATTTAGATTTTTTTTCGGCATTTATATACAAAAAACTCTACATAGTAGCCACTTAAAAGAGAGCGCACAATGCGCTCAATATTTAATTCAAATTTTATTGCGTCAATTAGCAACAAATTTTAAAACTAAGTGGAACTTAAAAAAAAGAATCTACTTTATGTCGTCGGTATAAGATTAAATTTGTGTTTATTTAATCGGAATTTGTGATCTTTGTCTTTATTTTTATGCTTTGCGATTAAAATATCGAGGACCCTTTTTAAAGTGATTTTTCTATGAAACTGTGTATCTTGGGTTTTTTTATATCAATGGTTTTCTGGTTTGATTGAGGTACTCAGTATACAGGAGAAAACCTTACGTAGGACATCGTTTAAACAAATATGCTACTGCATTACCGTTACATCTTTTTATTATAACGTCTTAATAATTATTCAATAATTTTAGTTAAAAGTTAAAACACGATGCGTTAGAACAAGGTCCGATATTAAAATGCTATTATTTACCATCTTACGGCAGAATGTTATTGAAGTTTATTATAGCATGTAAAAACTATAAACCACCTAGTTATTGAACTACAATGTAAACATACTTATAGCAATAAAATGTAAAAACATTTTAATACGTAAGGTTTCGTATCTAGTAGTTGTTACGTAGATAATACAAAAAAAACTAGCGCTATCTGACGAAACATCTCGTACCTCATGTTCAAAACCGGATCAAGTGAACACACGAGTACTCGGTGGGTTAGTCTCGTTCCGCAAGCTTTGTCCGTCCGTTCCGCTGCGCGGCTTATTATAACATAAGATCTTATTCCTCTTCGCCTTCGTGTCGTGATATCCGGTGTTTTATACTGCCTGTTTGAACACGACCTAAAAAACTAAAAAGTCCTTTAAATGGTGTATGTGATAAATAAACCGCATTTGAGCGTTCATTATGAAAACCATTTGATTGACACAGGAATGCTTACCTTCCGTGAAATATTTTTAATTTCAGATCTGCCAATATTTTATTTCTGTTTATTTTATAATTTTTATACTATTGTGTTATGATATCTACATATAAAAGCGATGTACCACTTACTCATCACAGTATCTCCGAAACTACAAGACTATTATTTGACTTGCAATTTAGTATACATATTCCTTTCCCGATGTAGACACCCGCTAAAAACAGATTTTACAAACATTTACTCCTAAATGGATAAACGGGCTGCCATTGATTTTCTTTATACAAACTTTAACATTATAACAACTTTCGTACAAAGCGGGGCTGCGTCTAGTGCTAGTATTGTTTATATACAGCTACTGTTACAAGTACAGAGTTTTTGTGGTACTGTGTAAAACTAGTTAAATACACACTACTACCCCCTCGTATCTTAAAGATAAATTTCAGTACCTTTCTTTAACCAATGATAGGGTACTTCGTTCCTCATCTATACTTAAGATTACATTACAACACTCAACCGATTTCTTTCAAAGTCAAAGTCAAAATGTCTTTATTCAGTTTAGGCTTGTATAAAGCTCTTATGAATGTCAAAATCTACACCGGTTCAAAAAATAAGACCTCGGAGAAGAACCGGGAAAAAACTCTGAGGTCTTTCTTTTTTTCAATACCATATCACATGTCATTTATAAGTTACATAAAAATTACTCATAAATTTAGTAGCCAGGAGGTTTGCAAGTGCAGAGTAAGAGTTAGATGTTATATAAACGAACGCGTGGCCTAGTGGTAAGAATACCTGACTTCTACGCCGTGGGTCCTGGGTTCGAATACCAGCTGGAATCTACGTTTTTTTTTGCAAAAAAACAGAAATCGTTGGTTTTCGGTTCTGGTTGTGTCGTGCCTGTGAAATATGTGTCTGTAAAACGCAACTCACGTTATAACAGAAATGCTAGAGTGGGGTGCTATTTTTGATAAAAAAGATATCACTTTTATTCCACTACTTACGTTATACTTGGCGGCAATATTTTAACCGACCTCGGTCGCGATTTTCTAATGAACTGCTAGTAATTAACCCACAGGTTTGTTAATTTAATTAAGATCGCGTAGTCGTTATTTTGTGTGATAAGCCATCGACAAGAAACGTGGCGTTTGTCGCAGCGTATTAGTTTTCATACAAAACTAAGGCGTTTGTTTGTGTCTGCTCTAATGCTAACACTCGTGTGAAGGTTCTTTATGAATTGTGGCCTATACTATTTGTCGACCAACTGGTGTGCCTTTAAATATATTCGCACGCAACCGACCGCTCCCCGTGCAACACATGTGCGAATACTGTTAATTATCATGTAGCTTTGATGTATTCTTAGATTATTGTTACTTACTGTAACTCGTGTCAAAAATATTATCGGCCACTTTCACAACTCTATATTATTCCTATGAGTAAACTAATTATTTGGCCTCTTTTCAACGATTCTCGAATACACGATTGGTTATTGTTCGAGCATAATCTTATCGGGCCTTTGATAAAGCAAAATTGTACTTGTTTCACTGCGATCAATACACCTTTCTAGCGTTCCCATGATTAAGCACAGCGTCATTTAAACAGTACAAATCACGTTTTACGGTTCAATCATTAAAGTAAAAAATAAACTTAGAGCAACTGGCGTTACAGTCACGGTAAATTGATTACAGTGAATATTACGATATATGTTCATTGAGTTGTTCATGATGCTTTAAAAGTGATTTATGAGATTATTGTAATGGTTTCGTATTAGTTTTCTAGCTGGATTTTTTTTTTAAAATATATTGTTATCCATGAGCTTATACATCAACTTTAATTATTTACAGAAAGTGGTTAGACGCCTTTAATTAGTGTTTTGTATATGTGAATCAATGTGTTATACCAATAGAGATAAGTAAGTGTGCAACATCAATAAATGGACAAGCTTGAAATGAAGGACCTTTATCCAGGAAACACTTTAAAGTGAAACAAATTCCTGTGACGATGCGGCGAGACGACTACGCGGTGGGCAAGAGGCCATAAAGTGGCGTACATCCGCCGTTGTGATGGCCACGATGTCGAGCGCCCTGACCCCTAACGCCTCGGCCACCGACGATGAACAGGTGCGGCGCCGCTCTGTCTTCTACGTGCCATTGTTTGAAAGCTTTCGACAACTATTTACCTCTGACACCCGAGGAAAAGGAAGCTTTAATATGTGGGCAAAATATAGATGAAGTTCCTATAAAACCAAAAAGAAGGGACGTGTCGACGAGATTACAGTTATCATCACGTGGTGATTCCTCAATGACGGAAAGTGAAGGTGAAGTAAACACATTTAGCCCTCAGCGACGACTCCGCCGACCTCTATCGTCCACAATAGGTTCAAATGAAGCATTGGCTAGAATTGGTCAAAGAGATCTTACTAGTCCCAGACTCAGAGCCGAAAATAGTCCTTCAAGATATTCGAAGCCGAGATTACGAAGCACAACTTCGTGTGAACCTCACTATGATAGGATATTCTCTCCCTTAGGAGTATCAGTTTCTACGCACAAATTAAATAACTCGGCTTCCAGTATCGGCAATAAGTTAACCTCGAAGAGTCCAATACGTAATTCTAATTTATCTTTAATACCCGACTCTCCAAAGATGCTCTCACCTAACAAAGAAAAATCAAAAACGTTGCCACAGAATCTTAACACTCCGTCTCCTATAAGAGGAAGCAGCAGTTCAACTTCAATATTTAAAACGCCCAGAATAACTGTTACGCCGGACAGTCCAAATAAGAGCCCGGGCAAAATATCTGGACTAAATTTCATTCGGCGATCCCGAAGCACGAAGCTTTCTAGAAGTAACTCATTGTTGCGCAGCATAACTGCAAGACATATCGAAGAAGGTTTAGATGATAACGTGGCGGTGGTAACAAATCTTACAGAGGATTATGATAAGTTTGTGGACGATAATGGCGGAGATACTGAAGTTATTGGAGCATTGATAAAGAAGAACGAAGCTGAAGTCGCAAATAGTCCATTAAGCATTCGGCGGGGATATCTGGATGTTGACGACGAAGTAGCTGTTCATTCGGGTAAGGAATTGAGAACGACGTTAGATATATAATCGTATTTCTATTTCATAATTGTCCTACGTAGCAACGTCCATATGCAGCAACGTAATACTGCATCGTAAAACGACTTCCCACTACATGGAGCGATGACTTGTCTAAGTTTCCAGTAAGTTGATGGATGCAGGTGGCTCAGGGCTAAGCTATTTTAGCAATCTATGTGGGAGGCTTATATTTAACAGTGGACTTGTGATATATAGAGTAGAGATGATGATAATGTCTACGGTAAGAATATGCTAATACATATTCGATTTTTGTTATTGTCTGACTTTGAATATGGTTATAGAGATATCTTGATTGTATGTTCAAGTCTAGAAAATAATATAAAAACCATTCAAATTTGTCGATAACTGCGTATTGTTCTTTTTTTAAATATTATTAAGAATACTGTTGGCTCGGTTGGCGCAGGAATCCGTCTAGGTAGGTACCACCCCAGGGCCAGTTATTCTGCCGTGAAGTAGTAGTGTGCAAAAATTACTGTGTTTCTGTTTGAAGGGCACTGGTAGAGCTAGCGTAATCACTGAGCATATGAGACTGAAGAACTGATGGCTCAGGGTGATGGGCGCACTGTGGTGTCACACAGAAATGTTCTGCGTGACACAGCATTTGTTATGGGCAGACGTTGCCCTTACCGTCAGGTGAACGTTTAGCTCGTTTCGTCACTTTATCAAATTAAAAAAAGGCTAATGTGTCGTTTGGTTTCTGCGGTATGAGTCGAAGGTTTCCAGGTAAAATAAATTTTTGTTTGGCTTTCACATAGTTTTTCCGGGTTTGTGCATTTGAAATTTATTACCATTAAACACAACCCATGATACAGGAAAACTCCTAGTGTAGGGCATCAATTGTTTTTTGAAGTAAAGAAATACTTTCGCGACCGCCATTCAAATATTTTCGGCATCTCCTAGTATAAGCTTTTAAGCTAAATAAAATATTGAAACTAATGTTAAATAGTAGCGAGTAAGGAATAAAACTGCATGGTGAACCCAATAGCGCATGGTGGCGATGGGCTCACCACCTTTCACACAAAGTGCATTGTAATGTTTTGGTGAAACGTGGATTGTGGCAGTCACCTGCTTTTGCAGTGAGTGCCCAGTCTCTGTCTACCCCTTATAGGATACAGTCGTGATCTTATGTATGTAAGTATGTATTTTAAATAGCATTGCTATTATTCTTTTTTTTATACGAAACCATGCTATAGTTAATTATAAAGTAGTTTCATTTTAAAGTCTCGGTATATTAAGAAAGTGATATTACGGAAGAGGAAATGTTGCTATTCATGCTTTAAGAGGAGAGACTGAGTGCTTTTCTCTTACAACAGACTGACTAAGGCAAATGACTCGACGGATTCTTGGGTCGTTGTTTTCGGACTAATAATTTTAGCAGACAATACTTGTTAATTATACGATAAACGGCATAAATTTTACTAAATATCCCTAACATACAGAATGTCAGGCCTAGAACATATCATAATGAATTCGGAACTCTTTTGGTACTTACATTATACGTTTTTTTATGGAAAGCAGTGACGAGACGAGGGAGTTGTTTACGTGATGGTATATGGATCTGCTGATTCATATTATTCATCACAGGTTATGGTTAGATGTCAAATTGTGGTGAGCTATATGTGGTCGCCGTTGTTGATAGCGGCTGTTCGTAGGATTCTTATGCGAGAAACCGTCTTAATAGGCATCTCCGCAGTGCCAGGTATTCAGCCGTGAAGCAGTAGTGTATCAACTGTGTTTCGATATCTTTACAGACTGTTATTTATTTACATGCTGCTGTCTTTTTAGGACATACGAGACTTGAGAATATGTATATATATATTTATTTATTTTACTCTGCGAAGTAAGTCGCTATGACCGTTACTTTCATATGTATTCAGAACGCGACTTCTTCGCTCCGTTGCTTCACTTTACTAATACAGACATAATTAGTTCAATTAACGGACTTTAATTTTATTATATAAGATTTTTATTTAAGCCAGAGTTTGCATGAATATTGACTGTTTCTTTGTGTTTGTCACTGCATTCAATAGGAAATATATAGAAAAACCAATATTGTATTTTTTCACAAATGTTGGCTACGGCTGGGATTCGAACTCAGGATCCGTGGCGTAGGATTATGTACTACTAGGTCACACTCGGTCGTAATTAATTCTATAATATTAATTTTAAAACTTTCATCTTTCTGTCAATATTCAAAATATTTTTACCGCATAAACAACGAGAAACTTACTGATTGTGCCGTTCCTATCTCGCCTTGTTGCACGCACTTCCTTGTGGGCGTTTATCGACGTAAGTGTTATCAGTGTAATGTAAGGCATTCAACGAATGCTGTTTATACATTCCCTCAATGTGTTTTGTTTTTTTTTCTTCTATATAATAATAATAATTTATTTGTCTAAAATCAGGTTTACTAAAAGTCTCGTTTTAGACAAAAGGGTTTAGGATTCAGCTTGGTCACACACATGGTGTACACTGCTGATATTCTATCCCAGCTCGAAATTTAAAACAGAACAATAACACATTTTTTAAAACATAGATAAAAAAAATATAGAGAACTTAGATACTAAAACTGAAACTTTAAACATTGTACGTACAAGCTATATATATTTATACACACATTTTTATATATGTATACATTATTAATTATGGACAGACGGACCTAGGGTTTGCTGTATGTGCCAGCTTCAATCAAGTATAGAATTTTAGAATCATCACTGACACATGAATGTTTACTATGGTTTTATTTAAACAGAGTTAAACAAAATGGCATTTTATATTAACGTTGCAATTTTCTCATATTTTCGTTTCTGGGTTTGGGAAACAAATGTTTATTTGTAGGAAATTGTTAAATAATTGTTTAAATATTACAATTAAAAATACTACGTTAATTTTGAATAGTAGGTTAACATAATGCGATCATAATCACTTGCACCCACATACTCGTACGTACAAAGGTGTACATTTAATGTTATGAAGTAATTTACCTACTTTAAAAAAATATTACATTGTGCGATTACACTTATGTAAGTATTGTGTAGGTCTCTAACATAGTCAAATTGTAATTAAATGCCCTGTCCAAAAAATTTGCGACCAGCAAATAAATCATGTATTAAAATGAAAATTGATATTTGCTCACTAATTTTCTTTGAAATTTTTAAGTTCACTGTAAATTCCTCGGAGACTTCCTGCATCGCGCAGCAAGCTTGCCGTAATTGCTTTGCTGTAATGACTCACTTTTACTGGGCAGTATAGAAGTTTATTAGTTTTAAGTCATTCACCTTAACAGGGGTGCAACCGTCTCTAGCGACTTCAAAGCACTATCTATTAGCGACATTGTTTAACGTTGTGGGCGTGCCTTTTTTACAAAATATAATGCACCCATTGTTATGTCCGGCGAGTGTTTAAGCTAAGCTACAGGTATAGGTTATAAATTCAAAAGATCATCAAATTAAAACTAATGTTGCACAAATAAACGACAAATCGATGTATATAAAATCAACATAGCTTACGCCTTTTTCCCATATGGGGTAGGCCACAGGTAGACCACACCTGTAGCCAAGTTTTCGCCTAAGCGGGAAATGAGATGTGACGTGTGGCGAACCACATCGATACGAGCGAATTGTGGTACGAGTCAAGACATTCTTAAACCCCATTGCGTTTCTTCGAGCAGTATAGTGACAGACTGCATATTATGGTAATATTCTACCCCTTATGGGATACAGTCGTGATCTAATGTGTGTATGTATTCTGCACGAATAAAGGCTGTTCGTAAAATACCTTAGTCATCTCTTACACCATGCGGTAGGAAATTGGACGGTGCTAGAAACGACGGAGTAGGAACTCTGCCGGACACCTTAAATCTAAAATTAATTGTGTTTTTCCTAGTTTTTGAAGAGCACCACCCAAGCGGTAGCATGTATATAATCTAAATTAAACAGCATAGCCCAACACCGCAGCCTTGTGTGCATTCAGTGTCGTAATGATTTTTTGCAAAGTTACACGTGTGTTAACTATCTCAAATAAAACACTTTATTTACAGTATTAACTGGTGGTAGAATTCCTATGCAGGAGTGTGCTAACATTACTGTATTCGGTTTAAAGGGCACTGATAGCTTGTGTAATTACTGGGCATATAAGACTTAAGAACGGATGCCTCAGGGTGACGAGGGCAGTGCGGTGCTTCACAGAAGTGTTCTGGGTGACACGGCATTTGTTGTTGCACTTACCATCAGGTGAACGATTTGCACGTATCGTCAGTATCTTCTAATAAAAGAAGTATACCGTCCATTATGTAGACAACAAGTGCTTTCTTTTCGAACCACTATTACTTAATTACATAGACTATTATGTTTATTCAAATATAAAATGTTTAACGACTACTACTTATCTACTCGAAAAGGATTAATTAACGCTAATGTATCGTTTGATGACTAAGTTAACGGACGTAAATCGTCAGCGATGTTCAGTAGCAGCACCAGATGTGAACGCGACAACGCGTTGAATGATATGAACTATGTTTGTGTTAGGTCGGGTGTAGTCATTAGTCAAAATACACGACAATGTAGACATCCCATAACGATAGCAATGACCGTTGGGTTCAAAAGAACATCTGTTGCGTTCGCACGTTGCTCCATAGAAATGTAGTGTAATACGTAATGTTATGTAACTTTAATTTGATTGACGTTTATGTATACAGTGGTAGATGCTTCAACTGATTAAATTAAAAAAGACTCTCTCTTTCTGAATATGCGTATGTAGTAATATTTAAAAAAATCTGTAATAATAGCCGTTAGTAATAATGTATCTTTCTGTGACAGAAAATGTTAACGTCGTCATTTCTCGTGTACGTCGTAATTGTGAGAATTGTGCTATTTGATGAGGTTTTTTTTGCCGCTTTGATTTCTTTTGCATTTCAAAGAGTATTACAAAAAACATTTTTTTAAGTATGGAATTTACAAATGATGGTTTCCTTTTTTTATGAATACATGAATAGATGTTAAATCTTTTGTGAGTGTGTCATTATAATATAATAATACCAATTTACAAATTCTGTAGTGATAATAATCTGACGTGTGTCTGTAAAAAATTACTCAGGTAGTCAATTACTATATTTCGTGTCAAATTCAATCACAATGTTTAAACGTATTCGTTATTATGATAGCCATGAAAAATACTGATCGGTATCTATGCTAATAATGTCGGTGAATGGTAATATAATTCCGTTAGAATTACCCATGGTTACCAAGGCGATGTGAATTGGTAACAAAATAAGAACCACCTTACAATTCTAATGCCACACAAATGCCTGATAATTTTTTACATTTTTTTCCACAGAATTTAATATAAATTATAAACGAAGGGACTAAAATTTAAGTTTGAAATGTAATACAATAATAAATAAATAATTTCATACATTTTTTTATCCTAATCTACAGATTCAGATGCATATGATAGCAATGTTCCAGACACGTACCCGGTTCAACCGGCTACCATATGAAGCGTAAATTATGCAAGAAGTACAAAATATTATATAGTCCAACGACTCAAGTGTTTTATTGCTTTATTTATAAATTGCTGTAATTGTGCATTTTGCTTGCGTGGCCTTGTGGAAATCATATAAATCAAGAATTATTTGCTTTTACGATGAAATAATGACAATATAGGTCCCAGGCCTTTTATTATCAATGCAAATTGTGTGGTTATAGGCTATACGAATACCATATTTATTTACATATTTTGTTGATGGACCATCAATAACATGCAATAAAAATTATGGTTTTTAACACAAGTACAAATTTCGTTTAAAGATAGTCACAGCATGCAGTAAATTAAAACAAGAAATAAAAACTAGTGAGAGGGATAATATAACACCCAGTAAAAGCTGTTAACAAAAATTAGCGAAATCTTAATCATAGCAATGTAAAGATTAGAAATTACAGTTGTAAACATTAATGCCATGGCTCAATTTTTAGACGTTCGAATGTTTGTTTGACGAATGTTTATATCTTTTCTAGAGTTCTGTATCAGAACGTTAACATTGATCATACACAATGTTGGATAATGTGTTTTCGATAAATTATCAAGCAAATGGAAATGAATTATAATTATAATTAATTTAGACGACTCGTTACGTTATTGAAGATGTAGTGAAAAAGATAGAGAAATGCATGCTTAGATGGTTTGGACACGTAGAGAGGATGAATGAAAGGAGATTGACGAAACAGATTTATGAGGCAAGTGTGAATGGAAAAGCCGGTAAGGGTCGACCTAGGCGTACGTATCACAATCAGATCGGTGAACTTTTGAGGAAAGGTCACGTTAAAAATACCCGCAACCGACGAGCGTGTGTCAAAACGCTAATGAAAGTAGAAGAAGCTAAAGATGTGTGTCAGGATCGTAACAAGTGGAAAGATGTGGTCTCTGCCTACCCCTATGGGAAAGAGGCGTGACTGTATGTATGTATGTATGTATGTTACGTTATTGAGTATACGCCGTAAATTATTCCTATCAGACTTTAAATTGTGTAACTAACTCTGAGAGCTTCTCCCGTAGACCTGACGCCCTCTCATTACAGTTTATATAACTTTTGCTATAACCTTAATTGTAATAAGTAGTACGCTGTTTGATTTTTTAAGCCATTTATAATGTGATATGCGTTGTATATTATCAGACTAAATAAAATGAAAGAAAGCCTCATGGTAGCTTAGGGGCTGTGCCCCCGACGTTTCTTTTCACATAATTTTATTACAATGGAGCAACGCTGCAGTGTGTCGCCGCGGCCGGAAAAGTATCTTGTTCTTACAGAATACCCGTCTACTCTGTCTAGCACCACTATATGACATATATGGGGGATTTGGGAAATTATCGACACTGATGAATTCCGTCAAAGTCCACATAGTAAAGTAAAAGCTACAGCCTATTAACGTCCTACTGCTGAGCACAGGCCTCCTCTCATTTCTGAAAGGGTTTTGGAGCCGGAAAAAGTCGGCCACGCTGCTCAAGTGTGGGTTGGCGGATTTTACACGTCCTCGAAATATTTTTATTTTCAGGATGCTTCCATTCACCGTTTAACACGTTGTAAATTAACACTTTAAGTCGCGTACTATGAAATTTAAGGCCGGCGTCCGGCCCCTGAGCTACCACGGCTCCTGATGCTATTTTCTGACTGACGACCTCGACGACAATTTACGAATACGTCGGAAGTTATCAACTCTAGATATTTTAGTGTCCAACCTGCCTGCAACAGATGTTATTCTCTTGACAGGCAGGCTACGATGGAGTGTTACAGATAATGACAACGATTTGTGTTTTTGCTATTGTCTACGGCTGGGATTCGAACGTGGGGCCCACGACATATGAAGGTGATAACCTAAGGGTACGTAGGAGCGTTATCACACCTACGTTAATTAAATCACTTAGCTTGCGTAGCTATTGTTGGGAATGAATACAACTATCCGTCCTAGAGGAGTGTGTGATGACACTTTCGTCGTTGTTTGAAGGACTTGCCGATCCGATCCTTTTGTGTACTGCATACAATTTATGGGATTTGTATGGGAATATATTGTTTAAGAATTTATAGCATTCGTTAGTAGTTTCCGTGGGAAATTTTTATCTGTCATGTTTGATAAAACCGTTAGTGTAATATGTAATCCTAGTCTTTGATAATTACGTTATCGTGTATACATAAAGAGAAAGTTGTTAATAATATTTGATAATTCTGATTCAAAAGATTGTGATTTAGTATCTATATTTCAATTATTGCGGTATTTAGTAAATATTATAGAATTACTTAAAAACGCATGTTCATGCAAAAGTGCAATAATAACCCATTTTAATGCGAAAGTAACTATCTCTGTCTCTCTGTTTGTTTGTTACCATTTCATGGCTAAAGCGTTAAACCGATCTTGGTCTTATTCGGCACAGAGATAGCTTGCATCCTAGAGACGGACATAGGATACTTTTTATGTCGGATAATCAAAGAGTTTCCACGGTTTTTTTTAAAAAAAACCTCATGGTTCACTCACCAAAAACCACGCGGACTTAGTCGCGAGCGTCAGTTGGTAAACAATAAAGCGAAAATCACTTGACTCACTAGTAATTCTAGTCATTAAATTAAGTACATTTCTAATAACATTCTACGTAAAAAGTTCAACTCGTATTTGTTGATTCAGCATTTTCCAGGAAACTTTAAATGCAACGTTAAAACATTGAAACATCAATCATTGACGTAAACTATTGGCCTAAAAACTTATGACATGTTCATAGGACTTGCCTTAAGTAAGAATTAAGTTATATATACTTATTTGCATTTTATTAAGTCACAGTGTATTAAAAAAGTGAATCTATTTACAAAACTTTCAAGGCTTTAATCCTTGTTGATTGTATTTCTTGCCGTATGCGTAATGGTCACGGGCAACGTGCGCGCAACTTCCGCCGGAAACCACGCTAAACACACGGCGCTGTATCGACATGTTACAGAATCTTTCCTTTGATGGCAGTAATAAGAGATTTAACTTTGTATGTTGATGTACGAGTAAAATATCCCGTTCGAAATAATGGTATTTATATACATACAAATAATCACGCCTTTTTACCATATAAAAAGGTGGAGCATAGGCCACACAAGTAGCACTCATTTGGCACCCGTGGGAAACGAGACGTGACGGGTGGCGAACCACGTCGCCGCCATTTTGGTAGGAGTTGGAAATGTTACTCATTGCGCTCCCACGAGCAGTATAGTGACTACTACTACAAAAGTAAATAGTTCAAGATTTATTAAAATATACTATACCCGGCTTTGCACGGATGTAATTTACTAATTATGAAAATGAGAAGCATTGCATATAATGGTGTTAATCTATACGAATAAAGGCTGTCCGTACAATACCTTAGTCGCCTATTTCGTCACCGCGGTAAGAGCGAGCTATGGAAAGAGCTTCGCTCCGAGTTTCTCTACGACCTGCCCGGTTTTGCAGGAAGTCGATGGTTGCAAGTGGCTAGGGTCGTGTTATGTGGCAATGTATGGGGAAGACCTATGTGAATATGAACAACACAGTGGACTGTGATAGACTGAAATTATGATGATGATGGCAGGAAAAAAGTAGATGCTGTTCTACTCTGCCAAGCTACTCGGTTAGTTAAGTATGAAAAATGTTTAAAACTGGCAATTAAAGAGATTTGCCGGATTTTAACCGGAATAAAAATCGACTTTAAAACATTTCATTAGACAACCTCGTTTATGACGACTAACAAATCATATCTAGAGAATAACGCCTCCAGCCATGTTCTTTCTCGAAGTGGTAACGATGTAGATGTATGCATATATGATTTTTTTAATCGCTCGGCTTACTTGTTAGAGCACTTGACTACGACGCCGCGGATCCTGTAGTTACGTAGTAATGGTAGATGGGTGAGTGCCCCGTGCTGCGTAAACTTGGTGGACTATAATATCCGTAGTAATAATATAGTAGTTGTACCCGTGTTCGAAAAAAGACCAGGAGAACATCATGCATATATGAAATAAAACATCCAGTAAAACAGTCTCATTCGTACATCATTTTCCTTAAATACCCCATTGGCATATAAACAATGTTCCCCACGCGTAATTTTTGCCGAGAATAGGTATTATTGGTAACCGCATGATTGTACTGATCATTTTAACAAGTCAGCTTAAATCAGTATATACTGAGTAGTCCAAAGCAATGGTAGTAATGCGAGTGTTCTTTAATAAATTGTTCTGTTTAGGTAATTTGATTCGAGTCGTATGATATTGAATGGATACTAATAATGTTTTTAAAGTACGAGTATCTTGCTGATATATCAGCTCCTTGTGAAGAATTGACGTGATGAACTGTCGTTACACTAATCTGAGCAGTAAAGATTTGTTTCAGTTTTTTCTGCAGATAGATGTGTGTGTGCGTTCGGAAGTGTCTTGGAGTTAGTTTTTCTCATTTGTCTGGTTCTTTAAATAACCTAGTTGGGTTCGGGAAGCAAAAGAAATATGAGAAATTGTACGCTTCCTCTCCTGTTTTTCTCTAATTTTTTGAAATAAATGGTTATTTTTAGGTTTTAGTTCTCTCTAATATTATTAAATATTTGCCATATGAAATAAATTGTTCTTGAAATAATCTAGCAATTAATCAATTCAAATATTCAATCTTGGCAATGAATAATTTGTAACTATACTCGCAAAGTGTTTGAAGCTCCATTGATTGCATTCGTCGTGTTGAGTAATTTAATTATTTTCAAGCCGATGCAAATGACCACCGAAACAAATGAATGATTAAATAGAATTTAACAATTAAAACGTTCTTTGGTATTGTGTAAAAATAAAACAAATCAAAGTGTTAAGAGAAGCTGGAAGCTCTTTCGGTTTTCTAATCTGTATTATAGTGTACCCTGTTTATAATCTTTAAATTAAGAGAATGATGCCTAATTTATGTTTTCTTCTTTTTTTTTGTAAAGATACTTCGTACGAGAAAGCATGTCGCCGCGGTTCCGCGCCGAGTACGCCGGTACCGGGAGCGCAGGCCCAGCACAGTCCATCACGGCTCGCTTCATTCTTCTTCTCAAAGCGCTCGTTCAGGAGCAATCCACTCAAGAGGACCAAGTCCGCTACAAAGTTGGAGAGGGAACGAGCACTGGCTTCGGTACCCAGCCATCCCCCTACACACGCCTTACGGACCTCAAGGTAAAAAGCACTTCCGTGTACTCTTTAAAGCTCTTAATAGAAATATAACACCATAACATTTTCAATCAGTTATTTCCAAAACTATAAAAAAATATTAGTATTTGCCTCTTATTATGTAATACATTACCTTACATAATAAGAGCCAAAAATATCTTAAGTAAAAAAAATCTTATAACCTAAATTATAAGTACCCGAATGATTTGGGTTCCCCGGATTGGCTATGCCCGGTATCAACACAACTAAAATTGTTAATCGTAATTTTGATTGCTAATTTACCATGTCTTCGGTGTTGACAGAACACTTCTTGGACACGAGAGACAGGTTGTGTGAAGTATGCCTGCCCACATCGGAATAGCGTAATGGTTTTTGACTTCCAAAGTCTGCCTGCTTTCAGCACTGTACTTAAAAGGCATGTGTAGATTTCTGTTCTGCATATGTCAGTCTAATAATTCTACAATGTACGAGTATAATAAATAGTTGTTTTTAATACCTAGTTGGTTAGTAAGTGCAAATACAGAAACCATAAACAACCAGTAAATCGAAATAGTAAATTGACTGCATTTAAGTAAGTTTATTTTAAAAGACCCCAAATTGGGTGGAAAATTTATAAGAGGTCTTCTATTAAAAGGCCTATTATTTATGCTTACTGGCCATATACATGATTAAACTCAGCCATGTTTTTAAATTACGCATCTATCAGAAGAACTGACGAAAATTGCATCAAAGTAGGGAGACGCTTATACTCTCTTGCTTTAATATACTCTTACCGCGTGCAATATAATGTATAAGCGGTGTTAACTGTCATATTGCATTGAATCTAAAAAAAAGCATCTTTGTGTGAATAGTAAGTTACACTACTTAATTAATACTTGCTTTTGTTTCGTGACTGAAAGAAATTGTTACAGCCCAGGTGTTGTAACTCTGTGTAGGAGTGTCACCGTCCGGCACACCGCCTCACCTCCCTTGTTTACTGAACCCTCATTAGTTAAGTGTATTCCAGCACTCCCGACACGAAATAACATAATTGTGACGCATTTATTACCTATAAAACTAATTAGTCCAGGCGCGAAAGAGATGGCGTACGCTGAATGACTAAATTTAAGTCGATTTTATTTAAATTGGGTAGAGGAGTAGCGTTTTTATTTTCGTTAAATTATGAATAAAAGGTTTGTAATTCAATTTGTATTATAGTACGATAAAGATTTCAAAGTTAAATAAAATACCTAATATTTTGGCTAATTATGTATATTAAGGAGAGGCCATTAATTTATTTCACTCGTTGAGTTATCAAAATATTTGTTTACATAGCTAAATGGACGCCTGTTATAATATGATGGTTATCTCTTTGCATTTATGATTATATAGAAGCCATTAATAATAGTCCTAGAATAGAGCTTTAAACTTACTTAGGAAAAATGGCTTCAAATATTAAGTTAGTTAAACGAATTGTCATAAAATAGTTATCCAAAGGCGTTAGTTTGATAAATATTCATAGTATATTTGTGAACATATAACTTAATTAATTATTACATATTTTTCAGATCTCATGAAAGTCTCCTATCAGCACATTCGCCCGCCGTATCTACAATGGATTTAGGACCACCTAATCAAGTATGTCGTAACATACAATTTTTTTATTTCTGTTATAATCTAATACATTTTAGAATTAATATAGTCAGGTACATTCGCGATGTCATATAATTTTAGCAACATGAATTATTTAAAACACTAGAATATTATAAACGAATATAATCACGATTACTAATATAGTATCTAGATTTTTACAATAGCAAAAGTATTTTTCTATTGTTAATTTTACGTCATCAGCCTGTTAATAGTTCACTGCTGATCATAGACATCTCCATAGAAAAGAAGATTTGCCGTAATTGTCACGGTTGGCAGGCGGATTGGCTATCGCAATACCCGACACCCTGCATCTCGGATCATGTTGACCGTCACCGGTCTGCGTATTTTCAGTATGACATTTTTCGAATAGTTATTACGCCGATTTAGACTTTCGGGCCATTTCCTTTCGTCAACTCATGACAAAGAGACACGACTCACACGGCATGAGATGTGGCGGTAGATTTATTTATTTTATTAGATATAGTGATGAAACGAGCAAAACATCCACCTGGTGGTAAGTGTAACGTCTGCCCATAACAAATTGTGTGTCACCCAGAAAATTTCTGTGTGACACCACACTGCATTGCCCTAAAACATTAGTTCTTATGTTTCATAGCGGATGCAGATGCCAACTAGATTTTCAAGTATGATAACCTTGACAACTACCCTTCTTGAATAATGATTTCTTTTATTTGCGCGAATACTATACATTTACTCTTCTTGAACTTAATCCACGACACAGACATAGTTTAGCCACAGTATAAAGCAGTATAGAAACTAGGCCCGTTTGTTGAGTTAAATACCTACTGTCCATTGTAGTCACTCTTTATTTATTTTAAAAATGAAAAGTTATTTTTAATTATTAATTAAAACTTTTACTTATCTTCTATCATGATCAAATAATCTAAAGAATGAACTAGTTTACAAATAAAATGAGGTAAAACATCAACATTTTAAAAGCTTTATTCTTCGTTATTATAATTTGACTTATTTTTAATTGCATATCAAAAAACTTGTCACCCATTAATGTATACTTATTAATTAAATAATTTTAATTGTCCGCTGGTTATAGGTTATATGACATTAAATTGAATATGGTGCCCTCTAGAGGACATAAAGTCATGAAATAATGAAATAAAAAAATTGAAGCCGTGTTGGTTATCAAATGAAAGGGGTTAATTAGCTTATTTCCAAAATGTGTGTATTTTTGCTGTTGATAACACAGATAGACGCAAAACATAACCACTTGTCTCGAGGCGGCACCCACGACTGACATAACTGCGACGTCCGCTTAGATTATTGTTGAGGCGAACGTCTGTTTGAGTGCGTTCGTTTCGAACGTTTTACGTAGTTTCCTTACTGCTTTATATTTATACTGTGCAACTTTATTTATCTACAAATTACGTAAAAGCAGTTTGGTAATGGAGTAAGAAATTCCGTGTCATCCTGTTGATTTATTCTGTGGTTGAGCCGTAAACTATAATGAGCTGATGTTATAAAAATGATTTTAATTGCATTTTATCGCTAATTACGTTCGCTGTTTGTTATTAGCGCGATTGAAAATTTTGTATTAACTTACCCTGATAACAAATTAATAGCAACGCACCCGCAATTGCGGATGTTCATGGTTGGTGGTGATTACTTGCCATCAGGTAAGCCGCTCGGTCGTTTGCTTCCTCGTCTTTAAAAAAAACTTGCAACAGATCATGATTTCTACATACACTCAAACATCACTCATCCAGTAACTAAAAAAAATTCTTCCTAATTACTTGATGGTGAACGTAGCTCTTTCTCGCCTAATACTCATCTACATCGTGTGTCGTAGTAATATACCTTTTTAACATTAAAATAAATTCGATTTTAAAAGCGTCTCAAATTGTAAACAGCGCCAGGAATTGTAATTTGAACCGCATCCGTGAATACTAATGTGAGTGCGTACTGCTACAGGTAGAAATCCGAGCCTTGCATTCGTCAGTACTAGGCCGACCACACTGCTTCGCGCTGAGCGCGGAGAACAGAGCACCGCGATACTTCGCCTGCGCCTCAAGAAAAGAACGCGACCGATGGATATACAGGTGAGTTTATGTCGCTCTGGTAACCTTCTTCAACAGTAACTATTTTTTGTTGATTTTAAATTATGTATTCTATACACTTCTCTGCCTTTAATGGGATACTTTTTGGGAACAGATGACAGACCTGAAAGACATTTATTATAAATTAATTTATGATTGTTATTTAAATTCAATTACAATATCTTTAGAATGATAAATGCGAAAGTCTCTCTGAGTCTTAGTCTCTCTGTCTGATTGTTATCTTTTCACGTCTCAACCGCTTAACCGATCTTGACGAATTGGCACAGAGATAGTTTGCACTTTGGAGACGGACATAGGATACTTTTTATTCCAGAATAGCAAAGAGTTCCCGCGGTATTTAAAAAAAACATTAACTACGCGGGTTTAGTCGCGGGCATCAGCTAGTATTATATATATATAACAATATATGAAACCTCCATTACGACTTAAAGTTGTGTATAAATATTTCAGCTAAATGATTTGATACGCAGTCAAACACTGTATAGAAATGTGTGGAGCCAGCCTTAACTCATGCATGTTCGAATCACAATATTTTAATGTGTATTTTTTGCACAGCCTCAGGCAAGCAGCGAGACCGGATGAAATGCGTACGCGGCGATGTGAACGCACTGTTAAGCTGTGGTTGCTAGAGGCAAAAGCCATCCCGCCCAAAAAAAGATACTACTGCGAAATACTACTGGACGATACGCTTTACGCAAGGTATTTATTTTCTTTTTCAACGAACATACGTATCTTAATGAAGACAGAGATCGAAAGTTAGATAATTTTTTGCTATGAAATGCGATCTGCAAAACGGTTTATTGTATTTTGTATGCATAACGGCCTTATACGTGAATGTATATGGCTAAAATAATAGAAGGTGAAACAATTTCTCCATTACTTGAGTATGTGAAATCTCAAAGTTTCTTATATTTAATTGATATTTGGCCATTTCACATGAATGCAAATTATGTTTTTGTAACGTCATTAATAAGTTATTAGAATTATAACAAAACTTTGTATTGTATAATGTTGGTCCGATACGCTTCGCTTACCATGTCACGGTCCGATGTTGTGCGTTGGAGGACTTTACGTTTAACCGTTACGAAATTTACTTTATCTTTAAACTATTAGTAAATGACCAAATATTTTAAAATGGTGACATTTATTCCGGACTTATATTTATAACCAGCATTATTAGTCGACATTATTTAATTTAAAGCTATCTTATTTAAAGCTTCTATATTTACACAGAAGGATTACTTTCCATAACTCCAATACAAATACTTACATGCACCCAAGCCGTTTCCTATATAAGGGGTAGACAGAGACCACTCGCGTAGTACACTTTTCGCCCTCGTTGGAAACGAGACGTGACGGGTGGCGATGGTGGCGAACCATGTCACCGCCACTTTGGTACGAGTCAAAAATTCTCACTACCCATTGCGTTCTCACGAGCAGTATAGTGACAGTTTTGCATATTATGGCTTTATTCTGCACGAATAAAGGCTGTCCGTGCTATACCATAGTCGCCTTTTACGACACCTTGGTAGGAAAGAGGTAAAGTAGAATAGCACCTACCGCCAACCCTTTATATGGGAAAAAGGCGTGACTGTATGTATGTATGTAAATACTTTAACATCTGCATCACTGCAGGCTATTATAAGCCTATGTATAAAGTACTCCTTTCCCAAAAGGCCGGCACGCACCTGCAATTCCTCTAGTATTCTAGATGTTCATGGGCGACGGAGATCACTTGCCATCAGGTGAGCCGTTTGCCTCTTTGCCCCCTCTTCAATAAATAATTTTTGACATTTTTGTAACCTCTGTGTGTCTATTTTCTCTGTCTTTTACGTACGTACGATGATATTAAACATGTAGTTTGTTTGCTAGGTGGTATGATATGTGGTAGGTCTAGTCTAGCCTGTTATTCAGAAACAGTAGTGTGCAAATATTGCTGTTTCGGTCTGAGGGGCACTTGAGATATAGTGTAGTTATGGACATATGAGACTTTAGAAATAATGTCTTAGGAGACGGGCGCACTGTTGTGCCACACATAAATGTTCTGGGTGACACAGCACTTGTTATGGTCATATTCTATTAATAAATGAAAATAGGTCGTCGGCGAAGCTGAAGACAGAGCTGTGCTTCTGGGGCGAGGTGTACGAGTTCGGCGCGCTGCCGCCCGTACGCAACATTCACGTCAACGTTTACCGCGAGCCCGAGCGACGGGCGCGCAAGAGAGACAAACACGCTCTAGTTGGTGAGTGGTTTATGTTTTGCGTTTGATTAGCCATTTTATTTTACTGTTCCTGTTTTTGCCCGACTAGGGTGGAGTCGTAGGAGAATTTCATGTCTGATTGATGAAATATTAGCGATTTGGAGAATATTCTGCGTGCCTAAGGCAAAATAAAGGTCATCTTAAATTTTTAATAAATGTTTGTGTTTTTACTCACAGATGCGTTTTTTGGTTGTGTTGTTGCCTCCACACATAATGTACTTGCGTATCGCGCCAATTCTCACGCTTACCTTAAACCGTCTTTGACTAGTAACAGAAAAGTATGAAAGAAACGAAGTACTTTAGGATAACGAGCATGTGTGTTTAAATATTCTTTTTATACATATTTTATGTTTTAAATCATATGATAATTGCTATGTACTTGCCTCGATGACATACATATTCGTCCTTTGTCTCATTGTTTCCCGTTTAATAACAAATACTGATTCTGTTATCATTTGAATAAGTAAGGTATTTAAAAATGACAGTTATTTTTTAGTTGTACCATAGCTATCGTGTGTTAGCTTTGCTTATTTAATTGTTATAAGAATTTGATACATTTTTGTGTAGTAACTGATAATTGTTTTAATTATGGCTACAGTCAGGTCGGATTGGCGATTTTAGTTTCATCCGCCTCGCATTTTGGACGCCCGTCACCGTTCTGTTTATTTTCGGTCTGGCATTTTAAATAGTTATTCCAACAACGTAATAAACGCTGAGGTTCTTCAGTCCCATAGTCGACTCTTACGATCCCCGCGAGTGGTAGATTTTCTTTGCCATCTTCAGTCTTCTTCATCGGGATTCTGTTCTGCATATACATGAATTCTAAAACGTCAATAAAGCCACCTGTGTAGCTGTTGTTAATAATGATCTATGTGTTTAATGTGATTCGGCTGTGTTAAGTAAAATAAAATGAACAATTAACTCTCCCAACTAAAAGTTACCTATGCAAGGTATATTACAGTGAAGTAACCGTAATTATTAGTGCATAAATGTTGTCACTCGCTCATGTTCACTCTCCTACTCGATGTAACGCTTATGCGATAAGGTCGGTTGTGTTAGAAGCCATCAAAGAAACGACGCAATCACACTATAACCAGATCTGAAAACCAATATAATGTATCTTGCTCAAAGAATGAATAAGAAATCCACCGGAGAACCTGGGTCTCCGACATATTTCTGTGTATGCAAACCGTAGTGGCAATGGGTTGCCCACATCTATCATAGGTGACCACCGCTGGAGTTATACCCTTGGCAAGATGTTGCAATGATCTGCGCGACAGCTGGCTGCAACTGTATGCATGAAGCAGAAGATCGGATTTTAGTATATAAAGTAGCCTACAGAAGATCGGCTTTTAGTATATACATCAGTCTATAAATAAATGTTCCACTGCAGAGCATATCTTCTCATATCTAAGAGGGTTTTTGAGCCAGTAAGGGTCCGACACGCTGGTCCAATGCGGGTTGGAGTACTTCACATGTCTTCGAAACAATTTTATTTTCCAAACATGCAGCTGAGCAGTAAATCAGCACTTAAAATTGCAAAACAATTCTAGTGATCGAACTGAGCTCACCCCATGACATTTTGACAAGGGTCGGAACTATGTCTAAATAGGTACCACCCCAGGACGAGTTATTCTGCCGTGAAGCAGTAGTGTGCAAACATTACTGTCTTTCGGTCTAAAGGCAACTGAGAGCTAGTGTAATCAGTGGGTATATGAGATCTAGGAACCGATGTCTCCGGGTGACGGGCGCAGTGTGGTCACACAGAAATGTTCTGGGTGTCACAGCATTTGTAATGGGCAGACGTTACACTTACTACGAGGTAAACGTTTTGCTCGTTTCGTCACTTTATGATGATATTCTCTTGGCCGATTTCGACCACGGCGAACTTTCGAATATTGTCGAGAGCTGTCATCTGCGCAGAAAATATAATAGAAAATACAAACACAGAGGCACTCACTCGTCCCAACCTACCTGCGCCCGATGTAAGGCTGATGCGATAAGATCGGATGCAGTGTCAGAAACAGAGGGACAATCACAACACAACTAGAGCCGAAAACCAACAATATGTGTTTTTAGAATAATTTTTGACTCCGGCTGGGATTCGAACCCAGGGCCCGCGGTTTAGAAGACAGGTACTTTCACCACTATGCCACGCGGACGACATACGTCGTTTATACAATAAAAAAAATATAATGAATTTCCGTAGGCACGGTCCGCATCCCGGTGGACGACGTGTCGTCCCGCTACCTGAACGAGCGCTGGTACCCGCTGTGCGAGGACAAGCCGCAGTCGCCGGCGCGCGGCGTGGCTCCGGCGCCGGCGCTGCGTATCAAGTGCCGCTACCAGTGCGTGGACGTGCTGCCACTCGACTGCTACGCGCGCTTCCTCGACTACCTCCGGCGGAACTACCGCCGCCTGTGCGAGTACCTCGAGCCAGTCATCGGTGAGCTTCAACCATATTCACTAGACGTTGCAAAACAGTGCCAAGTTCTGGATAAGCGATATGTTTCGTTTGGAACACCGTGTCCGAGTGACTTAATTTTAATGACTCAAACTCAAACAACGAACGGCCCGCATTTGGTTAATAGAACACGAATATTAGCCTCATTGACTGCCAGTGTCAATGTAAAATATCTTAATGTACAAAATACTAGTCATTTAATATAAGACTTCAGTTTGTAAGAATAACGAAAGTTACTCATTGACTTTTACTGCAAATTTGCTGGTCTTAAAGATAAAAATGAAAACCGTGATTATGGTTTTTATTGTATTTTTCAACCACTGCACACTTTCACGGCCACCTGCTGCATAATACATTGTTAATATTTAGCAATTAAACTCGAAGTATACACTGAATTTATAAAATACAATACAAAGAATTACAATAACTTTTAAAGTTGGCGTTTTGACGCCAACTTTAAAAGTTCTGTATCTGACATGCGTTTCACTCGATGGTAAGAAATTATTGTGGCCCTTAACCCTTCATCTCTGTTAAGATTTAGATGCATTGTCCAAAGGATTTATCATTAACAGTCTTCGGCTGGATGAAGTCGCTTCTAACAGGCAGGTTGATTATTGCAGTACCATACTGTATAGTACAGTGCATGCTTTATACGGCACTATAATATATCCCGTGCAGTTACTTGTTTTGATAGCAATCCGATTAAAAGAGTATATAGTGCGTGCTTTTTGCGGCACCATAATCCAGTGCGGTTGGAATGTTTTGTTAGCAATCACAAGGTTTACTACACTACGAGTATTATAAATAGCTTGTGCAGTTGACATGTTTTGTTTGCAATCGGATCATGAAAGTGCAGTGCGCGTTCATCACGGCACTATTATATTTTGTGCAGTTGACATGTTTTGGTAGCAACCACGAGAGTATAGTGCGCGCTAATTACGGCACTGTAGTATAATCCAGCGCGGTTCCCATGTTCTGGTAGCGTTCGGAAGGAATGTGTGAGCATCGGTGAGGTTGTTCCAGGCGTGAAGGCCAAGGAGGACATCGGGTGCGCGCTGGTGTTGTGCATGGCGGGCGCGGGGCTGGCGCCGCGCTACCTGGCCGACGTGGTGGCGCTCGACGTGCGGCGCACCGGCGACCACTCGCTCACCTTCCGCGGGAACTCGCTCGCCACCAAGAGCATGGAGGCCTACCTCAAGCTCGTCGGCGATCAGTACCTCCAGGTACGTCGGCAAATAGTTTTCTTTTGAAAGGAGAAACGGACGAGACGAGCAAAACATTCACCTGATGATAAGTGCAACGTCCGCTCATGACAAATGCCGTGTCAGTAATCTTAGCGCACTACTGCTTCACAGCAGAATTACCTTCTTACGACCAGTAAAATTGTCGAAGATACTGGCGTCACTTTGTTATTACAACGTTGCACTTAAATTCGACCTTAACTTCTTACACTCATCGTGCTCAAAAAAGTTCTAAGTGTTTTACGCTAACATTGTAATTGTTATACTAAGTGCTAATTTGACACGGGCTCAAAGGCGAAGAAAACATCGTGAGATTATTTACATTTTTTTAAATTAATCTAATAATATGCGATATCAGCATCTCAAAAATTAAAGGAATCCTTTGCCCAGCAGTGACCATTGCTTTTGGGCGCTACATGGTACATTAATACGTTCGCTAATACTTATAAAAACTTTCCCGAACGAATAAAGATATCACTAGATAGTGATTACTAATATTTTCGTGGATACTACAGATAATAAAAATAGATTTATGGATTTTTTATTTTATATTCCTATAACATCAGGACTTTAACATCTCAGTCCCTAATGAGCACGGTTCTTTAAAACACTTGTAGCGTAAACTAACTAGAATAACGCGGTGACCCAAAGTGAGACTCTTTGTGATGTGCTTTATTTGATTCATCGCGTAACATTTCACGCGTTACGTTATCGTCATTCACAAAATTAATCCGTAACTCTAGCTGTATTATGTATAATGCCCGGTTTACATTGTTCAAGTTTTTAGCGTTAATATTATATACTATACATTAGTGGCGAACGCCTGGACAGTGGCTGTTTATACTACAACCAGTCAAGTAGCATTTCGTCGTCGAGATTGTGGAGCAATGTCGCGTATGAAGCGAAAAAAAAACGATACTTGTTATTCCATAGACATTCGTGGGTTATATTCGTTTACAAATTTTACTGTAGTTTCCACAGATTCCACACATATTTATGTCTATTTTAAAACCTGTCCGTGTAAAAAATATAAGCGGCTTTGCGGATGAGCAAGCGTCCTTCGTAGACTTATTTACTTAATTTGGAGTCTATTTATTTATTAAAGAAAGCCAACCGAAGTTACAATAAAGCGTGCAAGAAAATATGATATATAAATACTAGATTAATTGTACATCTAATTACAGGTTATCACATCGTGCACAATTATTATTCGCTTACATCAACTGCGTATGCATACAGACTGTAACAAATTTAAATCATAATTAAAAGAAAGAAAAAGTTTATAATAATTACGTGCCATAATTCATTGTGAAAGAAATAATAAACAATAATAACAATTAAAGTGATAATACAATACAAAACTAGATAGTACATTAAAAATGAGTCAGTCGAAGAGAATCCAGCATATACTGCATTATTTTGGTTTTAAAAATCTGTAAATTGTCGTTTGTGATCCAACTCCTTGACTCTCGATGATCTGATCTCGAAACCAATGGAAAGGCAGCTTGCAAGCCAGGTTGCTTCGCCACTGTCCGATCTGTTTACCCCACGGTCCTTACCAACTTCGCTCAAAACTTGACCTATGTAAGCCGGACATAAGAGATGGATATTTCGAGAAGAGTGTCGGACCAAAGAGCGGGCGTTATATACGAGCGGGTGTGTTTACAGGAGACTCTGGGCGAGGCGGTGTGCTGGGCGGCGGGGCCGGGCGCGGAGTGCGAGGTGGACCCGCTGCGCGCGGGCGGCGGCGCAGCGCTTCGCCGCCAGCAGGCCGCGCTGCGCGACGCCGTGGCCCGCGCCTGGCGCGCCATCGCCGCCTCCGCGCCGGAGTTCCCGCCCCCGCTGCGCGACTGCTTCGCAACTTTCCGCGAGAGGTGAATGACCCACGCGCCACTGCGATATAGGGTTGCCCGGACTTAGAGACGATGTACACTTGACGATCGTGTTGCCTATTGGTTAGAGTATCTGACTATTACGCCGCGGGTCCTGGGTTCGATTTGACCGATGATAAAATTTTGGTTTTCGGGTCTGGTTGTGTTGTGATTGTCCTTGTGTCTCTGACATTGCATCCTAACTCGCTTCCGTCATCCTTTTTTTCATGGGGATATGTCTAACGCCGCATACTAGCCTTTGCGAGGGCATGACGGGTTATATCGGACTTGTATCGACTAAACTCCCATGGTGTTCTTCGTTCGCCACATGTTGGCAGGGTCACGGTGCCGCTGAAGCACGCAGCACACATCCGCTACCCCATCGGCATCGGTTACAATTTCTTTATACAATTTAGATTTCTATACAACTCTTATGAATGTAAAAATCTAGACTGGTTCAAAAAATAAAACTTTCTCATAAAAGAACCTTTTTATTTTCAACGTTATGTATAAAATACATTATTTACTTACTATGTCACTATTTGGTAGCCAGGGAGTTTGTAAGTGCAGAGTAACATTTATTTCCACACATCCTTGTCCTCTATGTAATGATCTATTTTATAATACGTCTTCGGCACCCCTTTCCCCTGATGGAAAATATTCATCCCACTCTCCTTCCTAGCAAGGAGCACGGGACACGCCTTCCTACATGGCCCTCCTCCCTGTGCGCAACAAGCCAACAAACATAAATGGACGGAGGCCACAGAGCCAGGAAAACCACCACTCGGAAGCACCACCTTACCGGCATTTCGGCCGCGCAGAGTACCACCGCGTGTCCTAGTGGTTAGCGTACTTGACTACCACGCCACGGGTACTGGGTTCGAAACCCCGCCGGAGCCTACATTTGTGCTAAAATGTTTGTGTGTTAAATTTGTCTGTAAAACGCTCTCACGCGATACATGAGAAACCGTAATTTTGGGAGCATCGTTTTAAAAAAATCTGAATTACATAAAACTCCATTTTATAATTCCAGATTGGCGTCCATGGGGCGAGAAGACATTTCCGACAATCTAATCAGCGCGTCCATTTTCCTTCGGTTTCTTTGTCCAGCCATACTCTCTCCGAGTCTTTTTGGAATAACTCACGGTATGCTTAGAAAGTTTAATAAAGTATAAAATACTTAGTACAAATCTCTCTCTCTATATATATATATATATTACGTAATATGTGAAGAGAAAATTTTGTACCCCTTTTTAAGCAAATTGCGCGCACGAAGGATTGTGAGATTTGGCACAATAAAAGTTTGTATGGAGAAGAAGCGGAAAAGTTGTCGACACTAGTGTATACTATAACTACACAATACAAATATACATATATAATACACTGAAATAGTGTGTAAAGAGTCTTGACGAAGACATCGATACAACTACAGATGAACGATCTCAAAATAATATTGAAATGCACCTTATTCAGAACGTAACCACAGTTGCACCTTTGATGTATATGAGGTAACTGTAACAAGATGTACTCGTGCAAAATGGCAAGGCAAAGCGGATATCTTTTGTAAACTAAGTATATAAATAAAGGCTTAAAATTTTTGCGAATCTTATATAGAGCATGAGGGTATTAAAATGGTGTTGTCATCACAAACTTGACTTAGCCTAGCCGTTAGAGTACCCGACTTCTACGCTGCAGGTCTTGGATCCAAATTCCAGCCGGAACAAACATTTCTGCAAACACAAAAGCTCCTAAAATTTATTCCGCCACGTGTCGAAAGTTCCAGAAATTTTCCATGCATTTCTCTTAGACTACTCTTACGACAGTTTTTTACACCCCTACTAAACGTTTAATATATTTTATATATTCTAGAAGTACCCTAACGAGCGAGCGGCGCGCAATCTCACACTGGTGGCGAAGACACTGCAAACGTTGGCCAACTTCACGCGCTTCCAGGGCAAGGAGGCCTTCATGGAGTTCCTCAACGATTTTCTCGAGCAAGAGGCTCCCAACATGAAGGCATTCCTCAGAGCTATATCTGTAAGTTTGTTGAGAACACTTAAATGTAATTTAATTTGTAAAACTTAAGTGCTCCTTTTTTTTCTTAAATATTATGTGATTTATTTCTCAAAATTCACAAAATTTTTTTCGCAAATAGAAAAATCTGTAATTTATATATTTATTAATATAATGTCTTGTTATAATGTCTCGTAATGAATTTCGTCGTTGAAACCTCTTTAAGATATTTCATAATAATCATTAATCCTTCACAGACACGCCCTCAAGAGCAGTTGCAGCCTCAACAGCAGGACGGCAACAAACGAGACTCCGCGGCGTCGCAGGGCTCCGGCGCGGGCTCGGAAGGCTCGCGGGGCGAAGGTTCCGCCACAGTGGAGCCCGACCCAGAATGGGCGCCGCATGTTGACCTTGGCAAGCAGCTGGCAACACTGCATGGACTGCTCGTGGACAGTATCCCGAAATTGCCAGCTGCGCGGATACAGGTAATATACAAATTTTGTATTTGTATATACATATTTATTTCTATACAAATTCTTTAATAAGTATCGTGATGGAATCCTTGTCTGCTGCTTTAGTTTTCACTTTGTTGCAGACGGTGTTTTCCCCATATTCATGACTTCTTAAATACTGTACGAAATCCATTTCAATTTCAGATACATTCATCTAATGCAGCATGTGTGTGTGTATTTGTGTGTGTTTCTGCAAATGTGTTTGATATCTATATTGTAAATTTATTAAGTACGCCCAAATCAAAAAGTCAAAACGAACGATTTGTGTTTTTTGTACAAATGTTGGCATTGCCTTGAATTCGAACCCAGGGCCAGCTGCGTACAAGTCAGGTGCTTTGACCATCAGGGCACACATTCGTCAAACTTTATTTTACTTTTCCACTTTATTAGCCACAGTGTAAAGTGTAATGACAAAATGGAGAAGAATGTACAAAAATAATGTAGAATAAATTTTAACTACTTCTTTTCTAATTTTAGCTACTTCTTTTCTATTTTTAGCAACTTCTTTTCTATTTTTAGCTATATATTTTCGCTTTAGCACAAATAACTTATTGGCTTTTTACCTAAAGATAAAGGAAGCGATACGATAATTGCACCGTCGTTCAACGTCGGCCACTCATTTTGAAAAGAACTTTCAAATATAATACAGTTTTTTTGAAATCTTCATCATCTTCTTTTTTTGTACTTTCAGGAACTTGAACCACTGTCGGATATTCTCGACGAACTTAGCAAGAGGTTAGTGAGTAACGACAATGGACCAATGGCGCCGATATCTGATAACATATTTAGGTAAGACGATTGTACCAAAAAATGCACTATCATCTAAGGTAAGAAGTTTTCTTAAGAATATTTCTAATCTCTTCTATCTTATATTTTTAGATTTAACGACCCCACGTGCAACACACCAACGAAACAAAACAACGTAGAGTCTCCAACAAATGGGCAAATCAGTAGTAATTTTGCCCACAGTTCGCCAATCATGAACAAAAATGGCGTTCAATTCAATATCAGTCCGTCTAAGTCAAACGCCGAAGAGTCGAAGTACAAAGGGTCATTAGCCGCAGTGTCCAAGTCGCCCAGTTTCAACTTACGATCAGCTACCTTACCCAGGAACGGCTATGGCTCGAACCTAAATAACCAAAACGTGAACCCTGACAGATACAGTTCACAGTACAACAACCAAGAACACTGCGTCAACCTGAAAGTCGTGCAGATTGGTTTCAACTCGGACCAGTATCATAAAGGCGTCAGCAACGGCTTGAATGAGAGCTTAGAGAGACGGTTCCAAGAGAGGTACAAACCAAATAATTACAATCAGCAACCAACGCACTTTCACAACACTAATTACAACACCGAACGATCTCCTAGCAGTGACAGCATAAACCACAACTACTGTGCGAATGACATGAAAAACATAATGAAGGAAACGGCGACATTGGAAGAATTGTCAGATTTGTTGAAATACGCTGACGATTCAGATATAGTTGACGATAAGATTAATAATAAGAAGAACGTGTCTCAAACCAAATCAAACAACAACAACAACAACAACAACAATAACAACATAGTGAATGGAAACAAAATCAATTCCTACACAAACAACGGTTCAAACGTCTCGATCAGTGGCTTATCGAACGTGGCGAGCTCCGGTTACCAAAGCATCGCCACTTACAGTCAAAGTTCCAGCCCTATCGAAAATTCAACCCATCACCATCAGCCGTACGAAAACGGCGGGCAACCAATGACCCGATACTCACAGCTAAACTACCAAAAACAAAGAGAGAAACAGTATTACGATAGCAAGAATGACAAGTTCTATCCAAAGAGCCCAGTGCAACAGAAAATCGAATATGACATACAGAAATACGGCATACAGAATTTCACTACGGCTGACAACGTGCAAACAAACTCAAACGTCAACTCCAAGATAGCGCCGCTAGTGTTCACTAATCCTGTTTACAACATGGAAGACAATCGACAGACGCAGGACAAGAACACAAACAATGAGAACAGAAACTCTAAACGATGTCCTTGTGGCTCATCCAGTTCATCGATTGATGAGGAGGGCTTGAGCACGGACAACGTGGAAACAAACTCGGAGGAGGGTTCTACCAACTTCAACGACGATGGTAGGAACTATGACAAACATAACCGCAACAACACCCACCGAAAACTAACCAGAGATAATTGTAACTATGAAGACTTGTACCAGAGAAGTAATCATAGTCATTCCCCCAGGATAAGGGACGACGAGTCGTCTAGCAACTCGCCCAGTTTACGGAAGAGCAGCAAAACTCGAATGCCGAGAACGAATCCCATGCTCTCCTACTCCACCAATCAGAACCAGCTGAATTTGAAACACTTTGGTCAGAGAGGGGAGTCAATGTACGAAAGCAAGCCTCACCATATATCGACCGACTCCGGCTACCCGATGAGTCGATCGGACTCCAATGTCGAAGAAGTGAACAAGGAAATGTACAGGCTTCAGATATCGAGGAGTCAGAAGGCACTGTACAATATGGAAAGTTCGAAGAATTCCCCTGAGAAGTTTACGATCACCGAAAGCACCATACCTGAGACGAATTACCCTTTAGACAGGGCGTATTCGGGGACTAAGGTGTCAAGTAGTAGGCTAAATGAGGATTTAGAGAGGCATCAGGAGTATTATGGAATGAGGGAGAGGAGGGAATCTCCTAACCGAGTAGTGTTTGGGAGGGAATCGCAGTCGAGCGAGGCCAGCGAGCGGGTCATTGCCCGAGACATACGGACTGAACGCGAAATGCCCGGGAGGGATAAACTACAGAGGCGACTCAGCCTGGAGTCCGCCCGGGACCTCACCGACAGCTCGGACGAAGTGGACGAGACGCTCTACAGCACGACGGGCCGACGGCGCACCTCGAAGCATCATAGAACGATTGAACAGGTAATTGGTTTCCCTTTGTAATTTCTACCTCGGCGACATCTTCTAATAATTTTTTTTTTGGTTTAATTGACGAATCGAGGAAAACGTTCACCTGATGGTAAGTGCAACGTCTGCCCATAAAAAATGCTGTGTCACCCACCCTGAGACATCAGTTCTTAAGTCTCATATTCAATGATTACGCTTGTTGCCCTTCAAACCGAAACACAGTAATGTCTGCACACTACTGCTTCACGGCAGAATAACTGGCCTTGGGTAGCTATAACCCCAGGTACCAACCTACCTAGACGGATTCCTGAATATGAATCCTACCACCAGTAATGATGTGATGATGTTCTCCTAGCCGATTTCGACCACGGCGACAACTGCCGACTACTGTCGAGAGCCATCAACTGCGCAGGAGATATTATAGTGCCACAAGTGTACGCGCAAACACAGAGGCACTCACTCGCCCCAACCTACCCGCCCCCGATGTAACGCTGATGCGATAAGATCGGAGGTAGACTAGGATGCAGTGTCAGAAACACGCGGACAATCACAACACAACCAGACCCGAAAATCAACAATTTATGTTTTAGCACAAATGTTGGCTCCGGCTGGGATTCGAACCCAGGACCCGCGGCTTAGAAGTCAGGTACTCTGACCACTAGGCCACGCGGTCGTCACCGTCACGTCACCACCAGTAATATCACCTGCACAAACAAAGAAGCACTTTGTCGTGTTAATTCTGACTCCACAGTATTATACATAACTAAACTCCACACTAGTCTCTTAAAGCAACGCAAATAAATAAGAAATATTGTTAAATTTTAAATATTAAATAAAAGAAGTAGAAAAGAGAGATGTGTTGAGATCGTAGTAAGAGAAAAGATGTGGTCTCTGCCTACCCCAATGAGAAAGAGGCGTGACTGTATGTAAGTATGTTAATAGTTCACTGATGGACATAAGTCTCTCTCAAGAAGTCAACACACTTGACAAGGTGGATTTCCGATCATAGTAACATATACCTTGCATCTTAGATGCGTCATCAACCTGCGTATTTTTTCGATTCTTGATTTCAATTTCGACACTTGTAAGATTTTCCATTTCTATTAATCGACTTTTATAACACTCACGGGATTGCGTGTCTAGAAGTAAACTAAACACTTTTAACAAGATTTATGTCTTTACTATTGAATGGGTGGGTGATCATTTTAATCTTGTTTGCTTCAACGATCGTTAGCCTATATAAGAAGTCCAAGTGTATTTTGTACTAAAATATATTTTTATTACTTAAGTGGATCACAATTAGTAATACTTTATCTAAAATCAACTTCATTTGATTTTCAGTACGAGCGTGAAATCGAAAGGTTGAAGTGTTCCGTTGAATTGTTGCGAGGACGCTTAGGACCGGCTGAACCTGGACAAGATCATACGGATGCCAAAATGAAGGCGATTATATCCAGGTACTTAATTAGTTATGTATACTAGCCGTAGATTTTATTTGTGTAAAATTCTAATAAAAACAACCGTGACATGCTTATATTGATAATCTCTTTTAAGAAAAAACAAGAGGGAAAGGGAATAGCGCACCTATTGTCTACATACTTTTGGAATACAATGCCGATTCAAAAATATATGAAAAGTCTTCAGAAATTATCTTTCCAGCCTTTAAAACCTGACTCATTGCATCTCTTGTATGGTAAACAGTACTATTACATTTCCTGTGTAGCGGCGACAGTAGAGGATCGGCCACCTCTCCTCTCTTGGCCTAAAAAAAACGATAAGCTGGTAGTGGGGCAATTTGGAATAGGGCAACGGAAACAAAAGGGACCAACAGCTGGCCCACTTTATGGCGAAGGAGGGACTCTTTATGTTGAATTCCTTCTTTTAAAAGCAGCCCCACAGAAAGTTGACCTGGATTGGCCCGGACGGTTCCATCAAAAATGAGATCGACTTTATCACCCAGACTGAACGACAGCCGTTCAATGATGTCTCTGTGATCTCTAGGGTGAAAACCGGCAGTGATCACCGAATAATAAGAGGCATATTAACTTAAACATTAAGCATTAATTAAAGGAGAGGTTTCGTCTGGTGAAGTCCACGCTCCTTCCATCTCGTGTCCTTATCCAAAACCTCGAAAGCTTCGAGCTCGAATTGCAAAATCGTTTTCAGTGCCTGGATGATTGCATTACAGTAGATGATATGAACGAGAGGCTCGTGAACTGTCCATGCGGTGGGGGAAAAATTTTGCAAGACCCACCGCAAAAAAAAGATCCAGAATTGTCTTGAGCTCCAGCTAGTATTGAGGAAGCGATAGAGCGAAACCAAAGCTCCAAGGTCTTTGCCAGGGATCTGTCTGCCGGAAAGAGCCAACTGACTAAGTTGAGGACCAAATGCGGTGGCGTCATTTCCGCTGGACCAGAGATTTTGAGTGAGATCTAGAGATTTTATAGACAGATGTACACATCGTCGTTGGAGCCACACACTAGTGTGAGTAACGACCCAAGACCATATCTCGTCCGACAATATTCCGATATCCCGGACGTCAGTCTGAGCGAGATTAGTAAGGCTCTCAAACAGCTTAAAAATGGCAAAGCGCCGGTAGAGGATGGAATCACAGCAGAGCTTCTGAAAGCAGGGTGGAAAACCTTCACTAGTAGTCCTTCAGAAGCTCTATGATTCCGTCATCCGGGGTGGCGCTACTCCGTAAGCGTGGAGTAGAAGCGTGGTTGTCCTGTTCTTCAAGAACCCTTCTTGAAGAACTATAGACCAATATCGCTTCTGAGCAGCGTCTACGTGCTGTTTTCGAGAGTCATTACTAATCATACAAAAGACCGATGAGTATAATCTCCCGCTATGTCTGGTATATGTGGACTATGAGAAAGCCTGCGATTTTTCGAAATTTGGGCGGTGCTACAGTAGCTTCAGCGGTGCCGAATTGACTGTCGGTATGTGTTGCAGTGCCTGTATACCTATGCTACGAGTATGATGGCTATTCAAGTACAGAACTAGAGTATGAAACCGATCCAATTGCAGAAAGGTGTAAGACAGGGTGATTGTAATAACCCCGAAACTCTTCCCTGCTGCGTTGGAAGATGTCTTCAAGCTACTGGAGTGGAAAGAATACGGTATCAACATTAATAGCGAATACATCACTTACCTACTTTGTTGACGACATAGTCATAATGGCGGAATCGCTGGAGGACCTTAGCGCCATGCTCAATTTGTCGACGAATACGTATACCAAGAACAGTTTGTCCGACTAGGTATTAGAACCGATAACCGTTGGGAAAGAAAGGTTCTCGAGTGGCAACCTCGTACCGGCAAAAGCAGTGTAGGGGCGACCCCCCACCATATGGAACGACGACCTGCATGGTTTTGTGGGAAGTCGATGGTTGCAGGTGGCTCAGGGCCGTGTTTTGTGGCAATCTATGGGGGAGGCCTATGGTCAACAGTGGTTTATGGTAGGCTGAAATGATGGGGGACGCCGATGTTCAGGAGTGGATTAGTGACTGAATAGGCTAAAATGATTATAATGATGATATCCATTAGTGGACCATCATCATCACCATCATCTCCATAAATAATTACATCATAAAATTTTAATTTTTAGGTTAATTTGCGTGGAAGAGGAACTGAGGCGGGAGCAGCGCAAGATGGCGGCGGCGCTATCGCACAAGCAGCGCGTCATCGAAGCGCAGGAGCACCGCATCGCGGCGCTGGACGAGGCCAACACGCGGCTGCTGTCCGCGCTCGTGCACCTGCAGCAGCGCGCGCCGCACCCCGCGCCCGCGCCCGCACCCGCGCCCGCGCCCCCGCACTCGCACCACGAACTGCAGATATAACCTTTTCTCTATGCCATTTATAATCTGTACAAAGAAACAAAGTGGGAACAAAATGACGCTTCGACTTTTGCCGGCAACTCGAAAAGTGACAGTTGTGTTTTTAATACATTTCGTAATTTCAGTGTATTTGCACTCGAGTTTTGATGTTTAATATTGAAGGTTTATTACGCAGTAAGCTTTCATGCACAGTAATTGGAAAATTCAATTCAATACCATAATTGTGTTTTTCGTTTTGTCTCCGTCAGTTCAGCAAATGTTCAATAAAAGTCAACTATCATTTTACTGTCGATCGAAACGCAGTCTTTGTTATGATTGAATTACTACTCGACATTGGCAAAAAAGGCTGGATTCGATAGTTAATTACCAGGATCAAAAAAGAAGAAATGATCCTTCATGCGTTGACACTTCCCGCTCTTTTGATAACGCGCTATCATCCGTTTATTATGTTTATAATTTATGTTAATAACATTATTATTTTAAGCCATAATGGAGAATAAATAAATACTCTGTTGTTAAACTGTCAAATTCTACACGCAATTTCTTAAGGCTACAGAAGGAACCTTTATGGACTAATGAATTTTTATTAATTTAAAAGCTTTTTAATTTAATCGATCAATGTAAAGACATAAATATACAGTATGAAACTAAAATATAAATAATTTAACATTCACAGTTTTTTAATGAAGCTTGAATTTTATTTTCGATACCTTACTGTTATGTTGACTTTTAAAATGTTAAAGAATGCAACACGAGGCGGCCCGGAGGCTTATAAAATTTCATTTAAGGACTTCTATATTGCGTGTTTATTTATTCCCGTTTTTTCTCCGTGAATTTTAAAAATGTTTTCAGTTACCTAATTTAATTCTAATTAAATATTTTTGTCACACACTTATGCTTATGCGACTGTATATTTTTTTAGAGCATGTTTCGACATTCACCTAGCGCAATTATCACTACTGGTAATTACATTGATAATATTATCTTAAAATATATTCAAGCCTAATTTTTTTTTGACCGTATACGATTTAAATTAATATTATAACTTTTGTAACTAAATTGTTTAAATCTTTAATTATTTTTTCATAATGGGTTTTATTAATGAGTTGGTAGTTTTACAATACCGTTTCGTTAATGATAGCAGGCCGTTCTTATTCTTTGCATGTGTTTCTACCATCTAAATTACTTAACTGATTTTAAATTTAAATATTTTTTGATACGCAGTTTGTAAAATAAAGACATTTCTATGAAATATCTTTACGCATTTCAATGTATTTGCTATATATTATGTCTTTAGCCTTTTCATATTATTGTGTTAACATTATTTGAGTTAGACGAACGTTTTTTTCTAACATTTTTAATCTGGATCGCAAGTGTTTTAGCTTATTTTTGTATTTTGTTAAATGTTGTTCTTTAGTTTTAATTTGAGTAAATGTTTTAAATGACTTTAACTTTTCGTTAAAATATCAGTATTGTCTAAAATAGATCCGATTCGATGTCGACAACTTTTTTTTTCTGTAACAATGATACCAAAGACGATTGAATATCCTTTAGGGTAGTGTTGTAGTGCGTGGTACTTCACTACGATTGTAGCTCTAGTGTTGTATTTTAAATAAAATAAAATGTTATAGATTTTATATATAATATAAGACTTGTATCATATTAATATTAAGGTATGTTTATTTCTACTAGAATCGGTATACAAAAGAGAAAATATTTTTAATACCTTTGAGTATTATAGTGCGAACATTGTAGTAAATAATTATTGTAATAACAAAAATAAAATTCGAATTCACCTGTTTTGCATTTTGGAAATTCTCTTTGAACAAATAACTTTATTTAATGTTATCGAAATAATTATTTGACTTGCAAATAATACATAATCAACAACTTGTTGTTTACAGTGAAAAAATAATTTTAAGCCATAACTCTATGTAAATATACCTTGTTAGGTATATACTATTCTTATCACATTAAATTATGGATTATGTATCTCTGGTTTTTATTTGAATCCTAATATATTCAGATTCGATCGTGTCATAGAGACTTAGGAGAATTACCACCTTGGGAAATATCAGGAATACTATATGATCTCCGACTAAAAGCGGAATTACGATCTCAAATGTTATGTACGAAGAGTCTGGTTCTACGGTCACCCAATCGCCTGTCAAACGTAGCGATTACGGCAGAAACCACTGCCATGAACTTTGCACAGATTATACTTAGTAACTTTTGAACACATTAATATCTGTTCTCTGAAAAACTCATTCTTCCTTAGAAAAAAAGAAAGGAAAGCCTACTATAATTCGTTCAGTACTTTTATTGGCAATATAACTTTATAAAGCCTAAATTATAAACAATAAATTGTAAGAAACAGAAATTGTTTTTTTATTAATGAAATAAGTTGTTATGATATGTGCCTCCTACACGATAATTTTCAAAATAAGTTTCAATTGTTTCATCCAGACGTACAAAGATTTGTAATATTTTTCAACTTAATTTTGCAAAAAAGAAATTATTATATTTATTTGAAAAAGAAACAAAGAAAGATTTCGGTGCCGACAACACACATGTTACTCAATACGCTCGATGGTTCGTAAACAACTGTAACGCTTGTTTGTCAAATTTCTCTTACGCTCCGCTGTTTCTGTTACACTATACGGATGTAATAAGATCAAATCCTCTACTCTACCGTACAAATATGAATAAAATATCTCACGGAATTTCTTATCCGGAAATTGAGCTTGGCACATTGTGGGCCACAGCATATTATTGAACCTGGCAAAAGATTTAAATAAATCCAACTTGTATTTACGAGTATATTTTCGAAAGTTTTGGGTTAATTCATGTTTATGTACCCAGTTAGTATGTCCCGCGTACTTTGAGTCTTTGGCTGGGTAAATGTGACCGTAACCTTTTAGTGAAAGAGTCCAAAACTTTTGCCAGTCGTTAATGCTATTATGCAAAATGCGGGATCTCTCCCTGGGAGTGTAAGGGCCGTGTATTCGATGCCGCATCCACTCATTTAGTGCGGGCACGAGATGTATATCTGGTAACCTCGCTGCCACATTTTCACGCTTCATTGTTCGAAGGGCGCTTCTTAGATATTCTTCAGGCTTAATATTTCCGCCAAGGGATGTTACAGAGTATTTCTTAGTTTTCGATTTTGTCAGTTTTTCTTTTTTATTTTCGTTACTGTCGTCATTAATACGCAACATGCTGTCTGTATCCCATAACTTTTTAAATTCTTTTTGAATGTGCAGGTGTTTTTCATCCAAATCATAAATTGTTTGATAGTTGAAACGGAAGGGCGCGTTTCTGGTGGATCTTTCAAAGTAAGGTAACTCGTCAGGCATAAAGGTGCCTTCATTTCCATAGTCGTAGTAATGGTCGCAATAGCATTTGGTCTCTTCGAGGTATTCAAACACAGAGTCGCGCCATTTTGCGACACAATCGCAAGGGTCGGGTTTCGGCGGGGGCGGCTGACCTCGAAAGCCGCAATGTACGTTTATGCATTCGCCATTTACGTACGCGTAACCGCCGTGTATCATATAGCCATCAGGTGGTAAAATAGAAACATTCCCAAGAACGAAGACTGTTTTACCATTCACAGTATGGACACCTTGTATTAAATACTGTGAATTTTTCATGCCTGTTGTAGGTGGTACTGGTTTTTTACGCCTTAGTTTTTTAGCTACTGACGAACCTATCCCGTACGATCTCCTTCTGTCTTCGAGGATACTTATTTTAGAACTTTTTACTTTGCGATGGTAACTGGTATGAGCTATTGGTTTCATTGATAAATTATCGACCGATGTGTGAGCTTCTATTGACACGATACCAGCAATTTTGTCACAGTATGAGCGTGGCAGTCTTTTTTTAGGTGGTGGTGGCGGCGGAGGTAAAGGTGGCGCCTTACGGATAAGGGGCTCCTCTTCGTAAGGTTCATTGAACGTGTCCAAATTAGGTAAAGGGGCTGGCCGCCGAGGTCTTTGTTTTGGCGGCTGATACAAAACTGCAACCATCTCCTCTAGATACGGAGATTTTAATACAGATTTAACTCTCACTTCTGGCTTAGGATCTTTAGATTCTTCCGGTTCCATATGAAACTTTTCTTGTAATAAAATTATTAATTTTTTTAGACCTAAATATAGTATTGCTGTTAATAATAGTTTCGCGTTTAAATTGTAAACAGCGCGTTTACCTTCTATAGAGTGACCGAACATCAAACCAAATAAATTTGCAAGCATTAGCTTAGGGTCTTTGCGACCTGTATACACGCAATGCATCAGATCTTCTGTGTAAGGGCTAGGATGCAAACCTAATTGACGCATAACCTGTTTAGATTTCACAGGACGGCCTTCTAATACATCTTGGTAAATTGAAAATTCTAATGTGTCTAAGGCTCTTCTTTGTGGCTCACTGAGTTCATGATACCAGTTGGGGCCAATTGAATCAATAGTTCTTCTCATAAAGCGCTTGTGGCGTCTTTTCCGAACTTCTTTTAAATCTTCCATAAATATTTTTCTTTCCCTTGTTTTTCGCGTGTAGATAACTTCCAATCTGCGAGGAACCATATCGATGTAGTTATCATTAGAGTGGTCAGGTTTCTTGAACATGATTCGTAAAATAAAACAAAGTAAAATTAAAATAACAGCGATTTAAACTACAATTTTATTAACAAAGGCATTGTAGTGTCAATTTGAAGTTTTAATTTGACATTCAATATTTTTCATTCAATACGTGTAGTATTATTAAGAAAGAATATAATTAATAAAACCTTAAAAGCTTAACTGTGCAAAAATGTGATACACTTAATTAAATATTTAGTCTGTATCACTTAACGTAATTTTTTATCGTTTCTGTGCATTATTAAAAGAGCGCCATCTATTGCTGAGTGGAAAAATTAATTTTGTTTGATTTTTCTTAATATTATATTCATTCCGCGCCAGAATTTAATTTGTGGGATTTCAATTCTTTTACTTTTACTAACTTTAAAACGAAAACATCTATTTACGACATCTGACGACCGCGTGGTCTAGTGGTCAGAGTTCCTGACTTCTACACCACAGGTCCTGGGTCTAATCCCAGCCGGAGCCAAAAAAACCAATAAATAATAGTTTGAAAAAACTAAAAAATACGCTTTATATAGAAAACCAAACTAAAAAATAGAAGAGCTTTTTTAAAATAAAACATTTTCTTTCTTATTACACACTATTATTCATTTATATTTATTAGAATTTTTACACTATTCTTAATTCAAATTCATTAAAATTAATTTTCTATTTTTTAGGTTGGTTTTCTATATAAAGCGTTTTTTATATAGTTTTTTCAAACTATTATTTATTTTCTACTTTTTAGTTTGGTCTATTTATAAAAGCGTGTTTTTTTAATCTATTATTTATTTTGTTACAAACTAATTTAAGACGATGGCCTCATACATACATAATACATATTAGCGCCATCTATTGAGTAATTTAGTTGGATCTTCTATAAAACCGTGTTTTTTTAGTTTTTTTTAAACTATTATTTTTTTTTACTCGAATTATTACATTGTCATTATCTTTGACAGGTGTGCAAAATTTGAATTAAATCGGATCGTTCAAAGTAGAAGAAAATCGAGCCCTAAGGAGTCGGTTACAAACATACAAACATACAATTGAAGCTAATATAAAGCGTATAAAAAAGAACTGCTTATAGGTTTTTTGTATTTACTGTAAAAACAAAGGAAATTAGTGGTTTGCAACACAAACCGCTATAATCGTGTTAACACGCAGAAATCACGCATGAATTGGGTAAATAACGGGGTGGCGCGGTGTTAGCTCTTTGTAAGTCATATCGGGTCGGAGGCCGGCGTGACGATCAGCTGGCTAAAACTCGGTCGGTCGAAGACCCGACGAGGGTTAACGTCCCTGCTTTCATCACCCGAATAATTCCTCATTCATACGCACCGGCGAACACATCTTAATATTTCAGTTCCATACGTTGCCCCGGAAACCATCAATCAAGCGGAAAAACCAAGAACGATGTCGCGAAATGTAAAATCTATACGTACATCGATTGATGAATTTGGAGTAGATTGTTGCGGTTGGAGAAAAGCGTGTATGAATTTTTGAACTGAAACTTTTTTCTAAGTTATATGTTTTGTATTCTAAAAATAATTATTTTTTAATAAAAAATGTAGGACAAGAAATGAATGGTGGAATTACTATTTGTTTTTAAGAGCACATAAATGAGCAAAATGTGGTGTGATTTATATATGTACTATGTAATATCTTCTTTCATTTATTGTCATTTGTAATGACCAAACTTAAGCTGTTCAAGGCTTTTATAATAGTTAACTAAGATATTTAAATGCCTCCATTTTTTATCTGCTACTGCGTTTTGGTATTAATTAATTATTAATTCATCTCGTGGACGGCGGATGCGAGGTCTACCTAAACTACGTGGCCAGCAATCCAGAACCATCCTATGCCGTATGTACGGTGACAAACATGGTTTGCCCATTGTCTATGATATTTGTCTACCAATTTGCGATGCTGGTTACTTTCTATTTTTCAGTGAGGTGTACATGAGAAATATGTAATTTTATCCGTTAAAAAGATACTTTTCATCATATATAACAAAAATTGTTTAAAATTGTATTTGTATGTAAAGTAAAGTAACAGCCTATTAATGTCCAACTGCTCACAGGCCTCCTCGCATTCCTGAGGGGTTCTGGAGCCGGGAAGAGCCACGCTGTTCCAATGCGGGTTGGCGGACTTCACATGTCTTCGAAATATTATTATTCCCTAGACAAGCAGGTTTACCCACGATGTTTTCCTTCATCGCTAAGTACGTGGTAAATAAGCACTTTAATTTACAGAACAATTTTAGCTTTATCTTTACTTTTTTGGAACAACGATTTATTAAGAATATTATAATTTTACATTCAAATGTTTTTTTTTACATTATGCTGAAATTGTTATTCATTATAGCGGAGTCGTATGGGCCTTAATACAGTGCTGCCCTAAACTCTGTTACTTGACCTTGCTGTCATTGTACCCAGCGTGTCGTTGTACTTTACCGAAAAAAAATATATTTCTTTAATTAAACGGACGGCGCTTTATTCACCAAGTTATGACTTATAATATCGAACTCGCACTGACTCCTGTTCTTTTGAGTATGATGATGTTTATTTTAATTTATTTTTTGATGTTTTTTTTTAATAGTTTTGCATTAATGATTATGTCCTTTTTCTATATTTCACTGCAGAAAAGAACGGCTCCTGCAATTATTACTTGAGACTTAAGCGTATTCTGCCAAGCCCCCGTGACCATGGGTGCTTGGCAGTAAGCACTCGAAAGTAAAGTTAGGCAACAAGTAAAGTACTCGACACGTCGGTTTATAAATAGTTTAAAAATTAGACGCGATAAAATCCGTAAAAGTAGTTTTATTAAATGTGTAATATTTGCATAAATATAAGAAATCATCACAGTCAGACACTTCAATTTTATTTATTTGCAGGGCCGGATTTAGAGGTCTGGACAAAGAAGCGGAGGCCCCCTGGCCCCAAATTATTTTCCAAAAGAAATATTTTGTTTCAGTCGAGTTTTTCAATCCATAATTTATTGTGAAACTATGTAGGTTCTTTTAGTATTTAACAAACATATGTAAATATATAATCGGAAACAAGAATCATCTAAAATTAAATTTTAGCCTTAACGAACGGAACCTTCCGAGCTTTTTTCGCCGAAAAATCGTTAATGATTTCGCCGAAATCCAGTTCCCGAAGCAAGTCACTTTCAGGAGAGAAAGCTTTGATAGACGGTGTGTCCCATCGTCGTTCAAAGCCTATTATTTCTTATAATTTTCATTTTTGAAAATGAGCGCATTTTGATACCATCAAAACCAAATACAGTCTCAATGCATTTTCAAGGTTTGGGAATGTAGCTCTGAAATTGTTATCTTCGACAATTTGGTAGTAAAATAGTTCTGGAGATTGGTTTTTTCCATAGTCCTTTCTATATGAGTCGATCAAAGACACAAATTGAACCAACTCATTACCAAAACTGGGTTCTAAAACATCCTTATAAACTTTCACCGTTGCCTCTGCTGCAGCTTGCAAATTTTCAGCATCCATCTTTTCGATGTGATTAAGAAATCCAAATCTCGAACGTACAGCTTCTATTTGTATAGATAAGGTAAAGATGTAAAAGAAGAACTACGTATTTTCTCTTTTTTACAGATTGGTTGGTAGTGGTTTTACAGATTTTAGGCAGCAACTTAAAACATTACCGACATAGAAAGAAGCTTAGATTACTCTCTGTAAAGTGCAGGAAGGGACGAATGAAAGTCGAGTCAAAATTAATTCAATCGTCTCAGGGATTAACCGGGACAAACAAACAGACAGATTGTATAATGGACATATTTCAATATCATATATTTTGACCAAATGTCGATTGCATGCGATGCACTCTGCTCAATGACGCACAAAGCTCTGGCGACCGACTGATACCGGAAAATCTATTCGAATATGCTTTCTACAATCTGATAATAAGAACGTCACCAGTGTTAAGGTATTGGTGCTGCGCACACCACTTTACACACACACTTCAATATATATATACGAATTGAGATCATCCTAATTTTTCGAAGTCTGTTAAAAATAGGTTTACGTCCAGCAATGTACTATTTACAAGTGTTGATGATGAGAATAGCGGTAATAAATGCGTGTAAATTATTTAGATTTGTGATAAATAAAATCACCGTTTATAGGCAGTACATAAACAATCAAAATTCATTATCTAGAACAATTCATCAAAATAATACTTACGAAATACTCTACTAATAATTAGTGTAAGTTTAATATAAATATTAATTTGTTAGAGAGGATTTTTTTAGCAAAAGTACGTTGAACTTAACTTTCTTGCATTTCTATTGAAAGAGATATCTATCTCGGATCGACTATGTCTGGGCAGGGCCGAGCTGCGCACGAGGCGCTCACTTTCTTCGTGCCAGGAAGTATTCGTAGCCACTTTCACTCCATTCAAGATCACAGCCGCTCGTTCCGCCAACTGTTCTGCCAACTAACAATAACTCGACATTGTCGTTAGATCGCTCACTCAGCTCGCTTAATTTACTTTCCCAATTCTATTTAATTGGATCCAATATACTTATATATACGGTTGTCGTTTCTATTAATAAACAGGAATAGTATTTTACTGTTCTTACCTGTAAAAACGATAAAGGAAAGAATGTTAATTTGCTGAGATCCACATGCAACAAAATGCCTTTTTGCATGCGGATGTTAGCAAATTAACCTTCTTTGTATTAAATTAATTTAATGGGTTATGCAAAATAACCCCAGATTCTATTAACTATGTTAATAGCAGTTTTAATTACATTTAAATATGTTAACGATAAGCCGTGGTAGCTCAGGGGCCAGGCGCTCGCTTTAAATTTCATAGTAAGCGAGTGACCTGGGTTCGATTCCCGGTGCCGGCACCACTAAAATTTTTAATTGCAATTTTAAGTGCTGATTTACCACGTGCTCGGCGGTGAAGGAAAACATCGTGAGGAAACCTGCATGTTATGAATATTTCGAAGACATGTGAAGTCCGCCAACCCGCATTGGAGCAGCGTGGCGGATTCTTCCTAGCTCCAAAACCTTCTCAGAAATGAGAGGAGGCCTTTTCTTTTTTTTACTTTTTTATATTAACGATAATCTTCTTTAATACTATACAGTATTCTAAATAGTTATTTAATTACTATACAAGAACCCGTATTGCGATACCTACACCGCCGCAGTGCCGCAGTTATTCGAACGTCAAGCAGTAATGTGCAAATATTACTGAGATTCGGACGGAAGGGCATTTTTTATAGGAGAAAGTGACGAGATGAGCAAAACGTTCACTTGATGGTAAGCGCAACGACTGCCTATAACAAATGTTGTGTCACCCAGAACATTTCTGTATGGCAACACACTGCATCTATCCCCATAAGACATTTGTTCTTAAGTCTCATATGCCCAGTGATTACACTAGCTCTGAGTGCCCTTCAGACCGAAATAGAATAGTGTTTGTACATTACCGGTACACGGCAGAATAACTGGCCCTGCAGTGGTACCTCCATAGACGGATTCCTGTGGATGCTACCACCAGTAAAAAGTTAGTTAGCACTGTAAGTTTGTGTGATTACTGGGCATATGAGCCTTTAGAACTGATGCCTCGAGTGAGGAGCGCAGTGTATATACCTCACAAAAATGTTCTGGGTGACATACATTTGTTATGGTATACTATCTTACATAGAATTAAATCCATCTGTAATTAAGTGGTCACTATACTAAACCATAGACATAAAACATTTGTTATCTGTGAAGTATCAAGACTGTGCATTATGATCCCCGAGGACTGAGATGGAATGTTTCATTGCCAGTAATTGTCTCTGCGTTTCAATCACTTATCATACGAAATGCAATTTTGCAATTTCATGCTGGTACTCCTTACCCGGTCGAGCAGACCCGTTTACGTGCTAATGTCGGTCCTAGCGTGGCTTTACCACGTAAAAAAAGTTGTTAAAATGATGCTGAAATAATTTGTTTTGAGGCCTCGTTAGCCAGAGTATCCGACTTCTTTGCCTCGGGTCCTGGGTTTGAATTCCGGCCGGTACCAACATTTTGTACAAAAACAGCAAGTATTTGTAAAAAACACTCACGATACTAGAGAAATACTAGTGAGATAAATTGTTTTTTAATTGAAGAAAAAGATAAAAGACTATTAAATATTTTACAAATAACACAAACATAGAAAAACTTCTATGAAAGTTGATGTTGTTTGCATAAAAGCCGAGTTTTCTTGAAAACAGTTAAGTTTCACACAAGTCACACTTTTGAATTCAATGTCCTTTTAAATTACATTTACATCCATAATTCCACGATTTTTATGGCTTCCAATAACGGCGTTCTCACTGCCGTATAAATACATAACGTAAACAAACAGTAATCTAAGCAGTGCAAAATCAGGTTAACTTCAGGAATTGTTTTGTTAGAGCGATTTCAGGCACCATTTCCCCCGCGGGGTCACTGAACGCGCTCTTATCTCGTACGCATGTGAGTGTACACGTGTCGCTGCGCCTGCGCCTATTGTAGTGTTTCCAAACGGGTAGGCGCTCCTGGGACATTTTTATTAATGCATCTCTGCCCGGGATTTTGGTCACTTTGCCTTTAGAATTTTTGTAAATGAAAACCTTTGAATAATTACTCTTAATTAAATATTGAGTTAGTTCCAACATAAATTTAAAATCAATAGTTTCTGTAGTCTTTGAGATACATACATCCAGGTAGGCATACAGACAGAGAAGTTTCTTTTAAAATATTTATTTAAATTTACAAGAGCCAGTAGTAAAAAAAGTTAGAACCAGTACAATTTTGCTTATAAATCCTTTATTTCAGTTGTCATAAACAACTTATTGATGTATGTATAATATGGAATAGGTTATGGCTTACATAACCATGAAACGTAGTAACCAAAAGTTAAAGTATGTATAAAAACCAATGAAAGTCAGTATATTTGGACTATAGTTCTTCGTATGTTTCCTTTTCTTACGTTTACTGAACGATATAAATTAAGATAATGTCGATCGAAGGTCTGGGCCGATGAGTAATAACGGCAAAAAAAAATGCTTAATTATTTCCGACGATTTGAATTCGAACCCTGGATCGGCAGTGTTGTAGGTATGCTGGCCGCTCAGAAGAACCGTAGTGTAGAAAAGCAATTTTTGTATCATACGTCAAAAGAGTTGAAAATATGGTAACCCCAATCGTCTGTATGTGTATTACTCGCAAGCGCATATTATTATGCAACGCTTACGGGGCGGATAAGCCGCTCTATCAAAAAGCACATCAAACGTTTATTTATAGTGTAAAGGTTATTGTTTGAGTTTTTAAGGCCGAGCAGCTACTGATAATTAATGGGAGGTAGAAACGTTTTTTACGGTTTACTGAAAACCTGTCTTCGGGATGCTACTGATACATACTCATAAAAAATAGGGCTCGATATAATTACTATTAAAATACTTAGTAACGTTGTTACAATAAAAATAATAATTTGTTTAAATTCAAAGTACTCATAGACACCACGTTTGAAAGAGATTTAATTTTAAAATTTACAGCCAGTATGCGCAAAATATATGTACTTATACTATGTCTACGTTTAGTACATATATTATTCACAGTTTAAGAAATTTGTGATGTTTGTTCTTATGGAGAATTGTATGGTAATGATTTGATCTTCATTTTTATGTAACTCGCTACACTTTCCGTGTCTGATGTAACGACTTTGAGATACTATCGGAAAAAGTTTTCGATATAGTGTTAGAGGCACACAAACAGCCAAAAAACCAATAAAATGTCGAGATTAGAACCCAAGACTGACTTCACAGTAGACAGGTATCCTAAGCGATAGGCGACATATCATTTTATTGACAGTTTTAATAATTATGGGAGTCAGGTGGACAAGTAAATAGTCAATACAACAACCTGCATAAACCTTTTTTTGTGCAAAAGATTAAAAATGTTTCGTCAAATTGTTTTCATCGCAGACCATTTCTCTGAATAATAGAACATCATAAATCCTTAAAATAAAAAATATTGAGTTCGTCATTGGCACACCTCATACCTAATAAGAGTCAATGTTTACACTACTGAAATCTCGTATAGTGTCTGGTTACATAACAAGATGTCGCCGTGTTCGCAACCTCTGAAGCATCATCATCGTCAAAAATTTAAGTCAGAAAGTTTCCTTTAATAAAAAATTTAGTACCTTCAATAAAAGTAAAATATCAATCTTAATATGCTGTATTATGAAACCGTAATGGGTAACATCTAAATCTTCATCACATCTTCATCAGCCTTATAACAGTCTTCTGCTGGATAGGCTCCTATTATGAAGAGACGATTTGCCGTAATCACCATGTTTGGCAAGCGGACACACAGGACAAGTAAGTGCCCTTGTGTGTTTGCGTGTGCACTTGTGGCATTATAATATTTCCTGCACCTCTACTACTATCCGTACTACAACTACCACTGTCCACACTACCCGTGTCCAATGTGACGCTCATGCAACACACAGGGACACTCACTCGTCTCAACCTACACGGTAGGGACGAGTCAGTGCCCTTGTCGCCGTGGTCGAAAATCGGCCAGCAACATTATCAACATCCTTGACCATCTCCTCCCAACTATCACTCATATCATTTACTTCTCACTTAATTCTGGAATTTTTCCTTCACTGTGGCACAAGGCCCACGTTATTTCTTTACCCAAGAATCCAAATCTTTTTTAACTAATCACTACCGACCGATATCCATTCTTCCTCCTCTCCAAGGTACTCGAGGTCTATGTATATAAACAGTTTATCTATCTCAGTTTATCTATTGTAACAGACTATTAAGTCATTTGCAGTATACCTTCAGACCCGGTCACAGCACTGTTTCCGCATTTTTCAATGTCAATGGTGATGTTAGGGCGGGCGTAATGGATGCTAAAGTCACTGTGTTGGGTTTTTGGTAGACTATTCGAACGGCTTTAATAACACTAACCACGATATCCTACTGACTATCCTTTCCCAATTCTATTATCTCACCCGAAGCGACGAATTGGTTCTAAATTTATCTTCGAGGGCGACAGCAGTCGGTTTGCATTGATGAGTTTTCATCAACCTGGAACGCCATAAATGCTGGTATACCACCTAGAGGAACCTCTAGGTGGTATACTATCTCCTTTGTAGTTTTAAGTATTAATTAATCTCATTACCCGGAACCTTCAGTGTTCGTATAATATGCCGATGACTTGCAGTTGTACAAACAGGCGAGTGTCGATGATGTATCTTCAGCGGTGGACGTAATTAATCGAGACTTTGACTATACTAAGGGCTGGCCTGACAGATTTAACCTAACGGTTAATCCATCCAAGTGTCAGACCATAATAATTGGTATTTTAGTATTTTACTGGTGGTAGGATTCTTATGCAGGATTTCGTCTAGGTAGGTACCACCCCAGAGCCAGTTATTCTGCCGTGAAGCAGTACTGTGCAAACTTTACTGTGTTTCGGTTTGAAGGGCACTGAGAGCTAGCGTAATCACTGGGCATATGAGACTTAAGAACTGATGTCTCAGGGTGACGGGCGCAGTGTGGCGTCACACAGTAATTATGTGGGTGACACAGCATTTTTTATGGGCAGACGTTACACTTACCATCAGGTGAACTTTTGCTCGTTCCGTTACTTTAGTGAAATAAAAAAAGAAGGCATAGGATGATGAAGAGATTAGACACGGTAACATCACCTCCAGTCGTTTTTGATGGCACCGTTTTACAAACGTGTCCTACCGTTTAGTATCTAGGCTTACATATCGATGCCACTCTAAGCTGGCAAACTCAAGTGACGATTGTAAGCCAGAAAACTACCGGTACCCGGCGGGCCCTTTTCGCCTGAACTTTTTCCATCCAAGACCAAAAGCTATGCTAGTGCAAACTAATTAACGTTTTGGTCGTCTCGTCCTTATCCAATAAAATAACCACACGGGGTGCTGACACGTAATTTACCCGAATCCAATTCTTATATGATTACTTTAAAGATGCTATTGCAAAATATGTGGATTGCTGATTAGTACTTAAAGTCATAGACAGGCGCCACGTAAGTGACCTTATGAGGGTTGTGATTTTCGATTGTTAATTACGGAACCCTAAAAAAAGGGTGAGTTGTCATAAGCACTGCACACTTTAGATGTTCCTAAAAGTTACAAAGATTAATTGTTGGCGCTTCGTCTCTACCGAAATGAAGGAAATGTTACGTAGCGAACATGTTACAAGCTCGAGGTTTAGAAGACTACCTGACAAGTATTAAGTTACTATACGTCGTATTGGAAGAGTCCCAGTAAATTTCCCATATCTTGAAAGGTAGCACGTCTCAGTTCTTCAACTACGTAAATACGTAAAAGTAAAAACACGAAGACGAGGCAGCCCTTTGACAAATAGTCCTAGCAAAGGGAGGGGGGCGATGCCCAAATATTGGGTGAACAACCTCTTAATGCTTAATGGAGACATTTTATTTTTACCATACATCACGCCCACGGATACTCCGATTGGATTTAAAAGCTGAATGGGATAAGAATATGTTCTTTTATAATACCTGCCAGTTTAAAATTATTACGGAATATCCTTTCTCATTTGCTTAGGTTTAAAAAAATCGAATTTTTGTTAATTACCTATTCTTCTATTAACAAAGTAAAGAAATAACATCATTATTTAAATATTTAATCTGTCTTTGTATTTCTTTTTTATATCACAGACACGTTAAATATTCTGCCCTTTTTTATGGTATGAATCGTGTCTGCGACATTGCTAAGCCAGAATTCAGAATTCAAGTCAAGAAAAAGTTGATAAATTGCCATGAAACAAAGACTAAGTTATTTGCAGGCTTTCTATCTATAATTTGTACATCAGCAGCGTTGGTCAATTACAAGTTGGGCATTCACAATGCGTTAGGATAGATAGAGAAGACTGAGACTATTTTATTTTATTGTGTAAGATTCTCCTAAGAAACAGCTGTAAATTATCATGCAATAGACAATATCCTAGCTCATTTTACCACATACATCACATATTTTACCAAATTATTATTGTGCTCTGTATTTAGCTGTCATAAACCATCAACACATACATTTTATTTATAATCATTATACTTACAATAAAGTCACTAACGCAACTAATTTTATTTATTATGTCTTTTTCAACGAAATAATTTTCTTCCAACTACTCCTAATGACAAATTACAAATTAATTCTGAACTATCGCGGTACAATTCCGTCGCTACCGGTCGACGTACGAACAAAAATACCGAGCCATTATCATTATCAGTCTAATTATAGCGGAGTAAGGACCTCAGCTGCTCGAGTCAAGGGTACGTTCACTCATTCCCAAGTTCAAAGGTCACGAAGGTCACGGCTGAAACATTCGCGACTGAAACTGTTCGTATGAAGTTGGCATTTTATCCGCTAGTCTGTTATTTCTCTCTGACCTTGAAGCGAAACTCAATCGATTTGGTATGAACTCTTACATAACAACCAAAGTACATGGCTTGAAGACATCATGATTATTTCAACACATGTATCTTACCGTAAATGAAATGCAACATCTCACACAGACAATAATTGAAATCTCATAAGAGAAACGATGACCGTATCAGAGAGAAATGTTAAGTTTACATGACTTCGACTAAAATCGGTGACACAGTCTCAGCGGTACGGTAGATCTTCCCTACCTGAAAGTCTATGACAAAAACCACCGCTGGTGGATTGTAAAAAGATTGATGATAAACTTCGTTATATCCATACAAAGTTACATAAAACATTAAAGAAATGACAGTGATCTATGTTTTATATAAATTGCTACTATTCATATATCGTAAATTAGTGTACGTATCGTCCTTGCGATCACAATAGTATTCGTATGGACAATACTTTGTGTTGCTCTAAAATATCACTTCTTCACTCTTCTTTCTTTATCATAAAGGCAAACTATAAGACATTCAAGTAACCATTAAATTAAGCAACCACTTGTGCAAAATCTCATTAGGTTTTCGGGTCTGTGCGTGTAAAATTTATATCTTAATAACGCACTTGCGATAAAAGTGAATCGTTTAAAAAAATGAACATGTCCAAGGCAAGAGTGAGACTTTTTATCACCATTTAACATTAATAGAAATTATTCTAATAAATAAATAAAATTTATATTCTATTCATAATAAATAAATAAAAAATAATAATTTGTGAAGCCGAACATGGGGTTAAGTGGCACGTGTGGACTGCCGTAGGCAGATGCTGATAATACCGTTATTTACTAAAATTTTGAATATAAAGATAAGCAAGAAAGCAAAAAATACTGTAGAAGCTTCCACTCATCATTTATCGATTTTTGCCCCTTCGGAAAATTACTTTGGAGTTTTTATGTAAAACACAATAAAACGGAGAAATGTAAGAGTTAAAATAAAAATTTTGACACCATACATTTTAAGATAAGTAACTAGAACATAGTACTTAAGAACTAAAATACTTTAGTTTGTACTCATGAGTTTAATCCTTGCGATGAGAGTATAATTTCACAGTCGAATTTGAATGCGGCGTTTTCGTGCAACGTTTTGTTATTGTTAATAAATATTTATCGACAACTAATAATTCCTTATACAATGCGTAGTAATTTTACAGTGAGTAATGTTTTTGTTAATCATGTTTATTTATTTTTATTTTAATCAAATTTCTAATATGAATAAGTTTCACTTCTGTCACGTGTTCTGAGTTCAACGCGTTGTTTCTAAGATTTATATATATATATAAAAATATTAAAAAAAAAAAACAATTTAATCGATAAATCGTAAATAATGGTAAATAACTATTATTTAAAACCAGAACGACTACAATGCATAATGAGACTACAATGCACAGAATGTTATGTTTTTAAGACTTATGATATGTCGGCATCTAATACAGATTACATTTTCTCGGCTCCGTCTAGTAAATTAGGAGACCAACCTTATATTGTGTCTCGCCAGTTATTTAGTTCGTGTTTTTTATAAACCTTTATGAATTCCTGGTAACCTTATTCTTTATCACGTGTAAAAAAAAACAAATCTCACAACCCTAACCATATTTGCAGATGTGAAAGGTAAATCATCGAATGATATACAGTTGTGAATGGTAATTAATCTTATTCCGTTGTAAACTCAGCGCTCGTTGACGCTAGCTGCTATAATTATTCAGCATAAATATTTTCACGTCGGGCTCTAGTCACGTGACCGCTTATTTCGAACGCCTGAACCCGCATGATTATGTATCACTAAATCGTTACGTATCAACAATGATTTTCCGGTTTCCGCTATGACGCGGTGCGATTCTTTGCGTGAATGATCGTCCGTTTGTGAACGCTTTGCATGTGTGTGAGTGTGTGTGAGTCAGTGTGTGGAGGATCGCGTTACAGCTGAAACTCGGGGCGCCTGCCGAAAAGTGCGGTCGACGACCCGGTCAGGAGCGCGGCCGTATAGCGCGCCTCTACCGTCTCAGTACTATGTCTAACGAACACAGTTCAAGGTTTCGATGGTTTTGTGTTTTGTAGTATGTTAGAAAAACAGTGTAACATGAAAATACATAACTGCTAAAGATTTTAAGTAAACATAAAGGTATAAATAATTTAAAAAAATACTTAAGTTAAATTGTTACATTTAAGTACATACAAAAAGAATTTAGAAATATTAAAAAACAAATTCAAAAATCATATTTTTATAATTATCTATTTTAATTTTAGTTTATCATAAAGTTTATTTGGTGAGGAGCTTTTTGTACGAATTGAACTTATTTATACATACATAAGATCACGACTGTATCCCATAAGGGGTAGTCAGACACTGGGCACTCACTGCAAAAACAGATGACTGCCACAATCCACGTATCACCAAAACAATATAATGCACTTGATGTGATAGGTGGTGAGCCCATCGCCACCATGCGCTGTTGGGTGCACAGTGCAGTTTAATTCCTTACTCGCCTTTTACGAGATCCTTTGGATGAGATGGAGTGGTAGTATTCTTTTCACACTTATTCATAAAGTCTTTAATGAATGTTCTTAACGGCGTACCAAAATTTGAGAGGTACTATAAAATATAAGCTAATATCTTAAATGTAAATTATATCGAAAATGAAAACACGACTTTACAACAAAGCTCAGTAACAAAGTAAAACAAAATGAGTTGGTAATATTTCGACAAGTACCAAGAGCGCGCATTCGTCGTATGGTGCGCGGTGATATATTTGGTGACATTGAACCGAGTCCATTGCCAACGACCTCACTCCTCGGGGAAGCTCGGCGGTTTGCGTAATCGTTCCTGCGTACGGAACGCGACCCCGGCGTACGCACACTAATGCATGCGTGCAACAGGGCTGCCAGACTTTTAAGGCTAAGCCTTTGACTTGAAAGGCCGAAGCAGTTGCCGAAAACAGTTTAAGTGAAAAATATTAGTAGAAGAAAAACATTATAATTTAAAGTTTTTTACAGATATTCCATTAAAATACAGAACGCAGTTTATATACAATAAGTATATATATTTATATATAATAAGTAGTTATAGTTTTGTAAAAATCTATTTTTTGATAGTTTTGATGAATTGATAGATTTTTACAAGTGATATGATAGTAAAATTACCGCAAAATATATGGATGTACATTCATATAAAATTTTGTATTTTTGTTTGTTTATCTGCATGTACTATTTCATCTATGAAAATACATACCTAACTGGATCCAATTTGATCGTTCTTAACCTGAATTACCCGTAGATCTGCATTAAAATGCTGCGTCATAAAACCCTGGGTTTTTTCAAGCGATCGCTGCTGAAGAAGCAATTAATTTGGGTCCCGCTCAACGTAGGGAGCGCGTCGTACGCTCTTTTCATCTTAAGTAGTTATAAAACAATTGAACTTGTTGCCAAGTCTACCGTATTTTGTAGTCGTAAAGTAAGAAAGATAAATTTGAATGTGGTTATTCTTAAATTATATTTTCTAAATAGTCTTAATAAGTACCAAATAAAAAAAAACGCGTCTGATAACACTTTTTATGCAACCTATTATTGAGATAGAACTAAGTAGCAAAAATATATAGCAGTTTTACTGGTTGTAGGATTCCTATGCAGGAATCCGTCCAGGTAGGTACCACCGCAGGGCCAGTTATTCTACCGCGAAGCAGTAGTATACAAACATTAGTGTTTCGGTTTAAAGGGATTGCATCCTGGAGACGGACTTTTTAGTTCCAGAAAATCGAAATCCCCCAAAATAAGAGCTACTAATTTTTGGCAATCTACTCGGGAGGCCTTTGTTCTGCAGTGGACTAGTTATAGTGATGATAGTGCTGATGATAATGATAGAAAAGCATAAGCGAAATAAAGCGGTTTTATTATAGTTTACGTTACTTTGTATGGTATTTATATGTTATTACTGAAAACATGTTAAAAATTAAAATTATGTATCTTCAGAGCGTAAATTGTTGATAAAGACCTCTTAAAATTTAGGTATTAATTATACTCGTAGGTCTATCAGGAACGGTCATTTATCTCTTTGTCGAACCTTCTGAATTTGTCGAACGAGTCAAAATTTTTCTAACATTTCTGTTAGTTGATTTTACGACTATGATTGGGAAAAAATGGGGATCATCAAATCTAGACGGCGTTACGGTATCAACTGGTATTAATACATACTTTATACTCTATATATATATTACTTTTGAATTTGCATTATCGTTAAAATATTTTTGTTCTTGACGAAATTTTAGGCATACAGAGAAAATTTTTTGAAACTTTTATTCAATAAGAATGATATACAAATAAGTACAAATGATGAAAATATTTTATACTACACGATTATTTTTATTATAAATTGATAAAATTATAATTAAAATCATTACGTGCATATAGTAATATTCTCTATGTACCCATTCTAAACTTAAACAATAATATTATTTAAGCTTTTTACTTTGTGGATACATTTTTATTCTAGATACACTTTGATAGTAGTAAGTATCTTTAAAGTCAATGAACAAAACACATGATCGTATGCTCCAAACAACTATTATCAAAATCGGAGCGAATGAACTCTTTCGACAGGAAATTGAAATTGCAATGTAATTCTAATCATACATTTGTGAGTGTAATAACCTACCAATATATTGTAACAACGTGTAAGAATACAAAGAAGATAGTTCTCAAAGTAATTAAATAACTTATGAAGTTGTAATTTCATAGCTATTAATAGACTACTGCGAAATGCTGTATTTAGCAGAAGTCATGTTAATAATAATATATAGTTCTTTCAACACAAATTTTATTGTAAATTCAGTTATACATCCTCCAACGGCGACTGTCCTTAATTTTCCCGGAATTTAAATTAAATAGAGAGGCAGAATCAAAAGTACATGTACTTATGCCTTTTTTTAGGAAACTAAAAAAATAGACAAAATTTTGTCGCTTCCTATTTTCAATATTCACTTACTCGAACGTCATGTTTAAAAAAATATGCTTTCTTATTTTTAGGTCTTCATAACTTTCCTATCAATCTTTTGATATTTTTTCAAAGAAAGTCAAGGCTCTGCAGAGGGCACTGCGGCAACAACGGAGTGCACACGCCTAGACCGCAACCACTTTCACTGTCGCCACTACTGTCCACGGTCATCGAACGAACCGTTACCATTTATCGACAAACAGTTGCTCACTTTATCTAGTAACATTTCATACATAGTTAACTAGTTAACTACTCATTTAAATTAATTATCATATGTCTATGTATCTGTGACATAATGTACGTACTTTCATCCGCTCTATATGTGATCGACAAATACACATTGCCGTTCAATGTATTGTCTCTTCGTGCAAAAACACGGAAAGGTCAAAGACACATGCATCGTGTCTCGCCACACATCGAGAAGGAATCGAAGAGTGGTACAATAAAGAATGTATGGAACCTGTTGAAAGAGTGAGTCACTGAGAAAAGGAGCGAGCACGTGTGCGGTTACGTTGCGTGTGGAAAGCGGCAGGTCGTGTGAGGGTCCGAATCCCGGCGGAAGGGTCCCGGAGGAGTGAACCAGGCGGGGTGGCACGGCACTGTGCCGGTCAGTCACCGCTCTGCCGGCGCGCCGTGCGCTCGCTGTTGCGTCGTCTCACCGCTCCCATTGTTCTGAGTTACCGGCATCTTCCATGTTTATCTACCGGCCTAGTACGCTTAGCACGTCTATCGTATGAACCTATGACGTGATACCTGATCACAAGCTAGTATCCTATAGATTTTTCAGTGGATCTTGAACGTTTATGTGCAGTATAGTGGATAGTGATTTGCAAACGAGGATTTTCAGTTTAAAGGATCCTGTTGACGATGCTGTGGTAGACATCGGCTCGTGGATAAGTCCAGGTCAAAGCTGTGATTTTGATTCTATTTATAACTTGTGACGTGTAATTATTTCATTTTAAAGTTAAGAGACAAAAATAAATCGGCGTAATGAGCAAACTGCGTAGATTTTCTTAAAATAACAGCGAGAAACCTTCCTCCAAGAGCTTTTTGCGTTTCGCCATTTGAAGCCTAACACAATTCGTAAAAGCGTAAACAGAAGTTTTTCTTATTTTCTATACACTGAAATACTCGTATTTCATGAAAGTTCAGCGACTTGTACCTACTTTTTTAAAAAGCATAAAGAATTACATATTTCTTGTAATTTGGACGTTATCAAAACATTACATTTCTATAATGATAATTAGTTACTTTTTTAATATAGATTTTTTTTTAAATCAAAAGAATCGTCAATGAAGACAAAATTAAATAACTAATATATGTAAGACATATGTGTTTAATTAGCCATAAAACATTACCTAGTATTTTTTGGTTTATTATTATTGTGTGTTAAACGTAGACGATTATTACGTTTTTAATTTTCATATGCAAATGTCTAACAGAATAATGAAAGCTACGACACTAATTTTTGGTTGAAAATTATACTTAAAAAATAAACTTATAAATATTATTATTATAGTTGTGTAATATTTCTGCAGTGAGTTCTTTTCTTAATGAAATTATTCTTTTTAATTTTGATTTAATGATAAGTCTAAACTTTAAAATTTTAGACAAAACCAACAATTGTTAGCAAAATTCACTCCGTTATCAATGCCGTCAGTGGTATTATAAATAAACAAGGGATTAATGATTGTTAATAATCTCTAACTCAATCATAATTAATAAATACCTAAAGGTGGTCCAAAAAAGGAAATTCTTGTATAGGAAAACACTGCAAAAGATCTCTTCACGCCTGTTATTGCTTAAGAGGTGGATATAGTTCTCCAAGTTCCATACAATTAGTACCTGGACTCTTTATCTCGTAAAATTCTTATTTATAAACAGTTTTTTAATCTTTTTTTTTTCGTGTCTGTAACTATACAGACACGAAAAAAAAATCTACTAAGATCTAATAATAATCTACTAAGATTCAAAAGGTGCAATTACTAGTTCATCAAAATAAGTTTATCAGAAATATTTTATTAGGGATAATTTATCAAGCCTATATTAGACAATATATACCCTTATTCCACATGTCAAACACGAAAAATACAAACAATGAAAAGGTAAATCTTTAAAACATTTAATTAATGTTACATCATTTATTGTTATGTATCATCAAATAAAAAATTCGTTATGTGTGCTAAATTTAAAATTTTCATTACATTAATAATTTAAATAGCCTTATTAATGTAATTTGCTTTCTTGTAAAGAAGAATTGCACGGTTTTGTTTGATGATGAGCTTTAAGTAAGTTGCAAACGGTGTACGAGTAAACATATATTTGTACCAGATATTGTTGTTACTTTAGCTCAATAAGTTGTTTTTGGTAGGACTTATGTGATGATCATCGAAAACCAACGCAAATAATGGGCAATGGCAACCGAGAAATCCGGCCAAAGAGTTACTTAAAAATATCGTCAAATTATAAATTTCACATCAAAATGTCGCAACAAATCACACACAATGAAAGTTAATCGCTGTAATAAATCGTTTTAAATTTCATTTCTGTGAGGTTTGCATATTGACTTGTTATTGTGGCGGTTACAGCTATTTAAGTTGTGTTAAAAAAATCATGTTTTCATTTAAAGTGAGATTGTTTATCATATTGTAAATCTTTCTGTTAAAAGTTAGAGTGCACTCTCGCTTGTAAGATGGGCAGCAGCATCTTGCTGTAATATCTGAATAAATAAACTGCAGCTGCCAAGCCCCCTGTCAAGCGCAATCTACTATGGCAAAAACCCTTAAAAGAGAGCCACAATGTTTTGAGGCAATCTGCCAGGGAGGCCTATGTTCAGCAGTGGACTAGTGATAATCTGAAATGATGATGATAATACTCTTGCTTGCTAATTCGACTCTTAAATTATATTGAAAATATAATCACATTGTTATATTATAAATAGAATTGTTACCATAAAATCTTTTACAATCATTTAATAAAGTTACAATTTTTAAGGAATATGTTATATATATGCTATATGATATATATATATATATATATATATATATATATATATATATATATATATATATATATATATATATATATTATAAATGCTCAAACTATAATTTTAAATAAATTTAGTCAATAAAAAAATTTTTTTTTTCGTTTGGCTTCTTTTCGTGTTCACGTCGTTGGTCAAAGCGGATAGGCAGAGAACGGTAGGTCAAAGCTCTGTTAAAACTGATGCGAATGCCCCGTGGGATGTGGAATGCGACACAACCGCGACTTAGATACTTTAATAATATAATTTATTAATGAACTTTGAATAATTTAAGGAGGCACATTGCAGATCTAATATAAGTATTTTTTTTTTCAATTTAAAATAATTTAATGGACATTACTACTATAATAGATGTCACTAGTAAATGATAAACCTGCTGACAATTATATTTAACTAGGTGATGCCCGCGACTTCGTCCGCGTGGATATAGGTTTTTTAAATATCCCGTGGGAATTATTGGATTTTTCGGTTAAAAAAATATTCTGATGTTCAAGAAGCAAGCAATCTCTGTGCCATATTTCGTCAAGGTCGGTTTAGTGGTTGAGCCGTCAAAAGGTAATAAACAGACAGAGGGACACAGAGAGTTACTTTGGAATTTATAATATTAGTATGGATTTACTGGGGGTAAGATTCCTGTGAAGGAAACCGTCTAGGTAGGTACTATCTCACGTTACATTTGCCATCATGAAAAACGTTTTGCTCATCTCGTCACTCCTTCCATATTTTTTTTTATAATAAACTACTCAGTAGAGATGAAATTATATGTTGATCACTACATCTGATTTAAATGACTATTGGAATGCTGCATCTTATTTTATCCGAAACTAAAACATAATGCTCTTTTAATTTATTAGAAATAGAATTATCATGTGTGCTTATTTGCGAATGTTGTGTGTACTTATATAAGGGTCTTAGAAGACCAACTTTTGTTTAATTACTTTCTCGTGTCTTATATACAACCGCAATAATATGGAAAGTAAAACTTATAATTTAAATTGTCACAAACAATAAATTTTATTGATTTAAAAATGAATTTCGAAAATTCTTTACAGTTTTCACAATTGTTTAATTTGTTTTCTGAAAAAGATAAAACTGTACTGTTAATAAAAATCTATTTACTATGGACATTCGGTTAACTTAAATAAAATATAATAATTAAAAATATACCAGTACAATCCTCAACGAGGTTTGTTAATCTCTAGTCGAAAGAGCCATGCGATTATTTTCAAATTTTACACAATCGTGTGGTGTCACTAACTTTTTATTTCAGCTTCATGATTTTGAATATTATTACGAATTTTACTTATCCTGATGTCAAAATATTATTTACGTAAGAAAAATTGGCAGGCGGCACTTTTTTTTATTAGTTTATTAAATTTTAATGAGATCGTATTAAATGCGATATACTTATTGAATGCCATTTGTTTTTATTTTTTGAAGATCAAGTTATTATATTATATATTATATTTTTTTAAAAAACGAAGCCCCACATTAGGATTTTCTCCTGTATCGTGGGTGCGTTTTTACAAACATACATTTCACATGCACAACACGACCAGACCCGGAAAAGCAACAATTTGTGATTTTGCACAAATGTTGCCTCCGGCTGGGAATCGAACCCAGGACCGGTGGCGCAGAAGTCAGGTACGCTAACCACTACGCCACGCGGTCGACGTTATTCAACTGATGATAAGCGCTATGTCTGCCCATAACAGTTATAGGACCTGGCAACTTTGAACGGCAAAGTCCTAAGTGGCACTGCACAACACCTACTACTCATCATCATCATCACTTCAGCCTAACACTAGTACACTACTGAACATAGGCCTTCCATAGAGATTGGCACAAAAGTTTGTAGATCTCACTACTCACCACCATTGCGGTGATACCTGCCTACGCCGACCCCTACATAAGATTCCTGCCACCAAATAGAACTATTAAAGGAATTATGACAGTTAATTGTACTAAAAGTATTAAAATTAAAAAATATTTAACCTTTATTTTTGTGTTTTCCACAGCTACCGAATCGCCTTACCTTGTCTCGCTTTCTGTAGACATGAAGGAAAAAGGTTGAAAAGGATATAAGTGTGGACTGCAAATAAAAATGTAAGTTTTGTTAAATTATAATATACTCTCTCATATAACTAAATATTCATGAAAAATATATACTCATTTATTGTAAGCCTTTAGTTTAGTAATGAACGCCTTTACCTTTCATAATCCGCACGTAGGTACTACTAACTTTTGTCAGATTAAACAAATTCATGAACAAGCCCAGAATGATATTATTTTTAGGCTTGTGAATATCGTTATTTTAATGTTTCACTAACGAAAAGTAACAGCCTATAAATGCCCTACTGCTGATCACAGTCCTCCTCTCAATTTTGAGAGGAGGCCTCTGCGGTTTTAGAGCTGGGAAGAGTCCGCCACGCTGCTCCAATACGGGTTGGTATTAATTCCTGAGACAGGCAGGTTCACGATGTTTTCTTTCATCGCCGAGCATGTGACAAATCAGCTCTTAAAATTGCAGAACAATTTAAGAGGTGCTGGCACAGGGGTCAAACTCAGGTCACTCGCGCACTATGAAATTTAAGGCCTTAAACCGGCCTATTATTGTATTTACATAAAAAAAACTACCAACTTAATTTTAAAAGGACCTTAAACGTGGGGATAGTCTTAAATTTAATAATTTGACACAAAATTGTCATTCTACAAACTTCCTTCAATATATATCTATCATTAATGAATTTATTTTCCGGTTCGGTCATTTTCCTTTTTGGTTTAGGTGATGAGTGTATTGGCTTCCGCCCCCTCGATACTCGCAACGAACGCATTTGTACTGTGTCCATAGGCCGTTACCCCGGAACCAGATTGAACAACTTAAAAATAAGCGGGGCGTACTCATTGATGTCGCTGCTTACGTAGCCTTTAGATACACAAAATGTTTTGTACGTAAAAGCAGCAATGAGTACATTTTAAAATGATAACACAAATTTATCCATACTTGTATGTTCCGGAATGGACTGTTCACGGAATATTGATCGTCATATAAAATTATATGATAACCGCTATAAAACTCTTCATAATGTAAACACATGAAACGCCCTCCTTTTTTTAGCGACTTTTACTCGAATTTATTTAGTATTATAGGGATATTAAGACAGAAAATAATAATTTTTGAAGAGACTTCTTTGGGGGCAATGAGACTAAAATTTCAAGGTCGAATTTAAATGAAGCGTTTCTGTTATTCTTACTGAATATGTTTCGATAGTTAATAATTCCTTATACAATGCGCAGTTATTTTACAGTGAGTAATATTTTTGTTAATCATGTTTATTTATTTTAATTCAATCAATTATGCGCCCAACAAAATGGGTCTTTTGATGTTCCTTACATTCCTATTCCGATTAACAGGCACACAGTTCACCTGATGTTGTGTGGTCACTCTGACACTGTGGAGAACTATCGATTCGATGACGAATAAAATGCGTTATTATCCATTAGGATTAAGTTATTATACCTTACTGTCAGTAATGGGGTATCCGATTCTCGTAACTTACCATACAAACACAGAAGCGTTATTCTGCTATTTTATGCTGGCACATCGTGAGAACGTGATCGTTTCGCAGCTCAGCCGACTTATTTATATGTTACGGCGAGGCTCTTCCACTCATATAAAGAAGAAGCGCGCGACTACGTCCTAGTGGATTTAAGTTTTTTTTTTAAGAATACCGTAGGAACTCTTTGATTATCCGGAATAAAAAATGTCATTTGTCCGTCTCAACGATTCAAGCTACCTCTGTGCTAAATTTTGTGGAAACACGTTCAAAGGTTGAGCCGTGAAAAGGTAACAAACAGACAGAGGGACAGAGAGAGTTACTTTCGCATTTATGATATTAGTATGGATTAGATATTTAATTTATTATAACGAATTAAATATAATTAATTTATATATAGTAATTCTAGCATTCAGAGTACTTGACTTCTACGCCGCAATTCCTGGGCTCGAATCCCAGCCGGAGCCAAAATTTTGTGCAAAAAAATTGTTGGTTTTCGGTTCTGGCTGTGTTGTGCATATGAAATTTATCTACATCAAATCCTAACATGATGACTCTGACATAGGAGATAATTACGAGCCGACATTCGTCAACGGCTAAACAGAGGCCTCTCTTCTACATCTATATAAACGGTGTTCGAAATTCATTTTGAAAGAGCAGTTATTACAAATGCTTCTTTTAAGTAAATAGGTTTGAAATGTATGGAGCAATGTTATTACGCTGTAATATTTTTTTAAGCTACAGTGCGTAGCTTTAACTTAACAGTGAAAGTTTGTTAAGTTTTGTTCATTCATCCATAATTTCGTAGTAAAAGCGGAACCTTTATAATTTCATCCTGTACGTCTCTCCATATGTCATAGCCACTTCACTGGGAGACTATTGGTACTATATAGATAAAATTTTGAAGAAAGGCGATTTTAATGAATGGTGAAAAATTATGAATGGTGGAAAGACAAAAAAATAGTCAATCAATAAAGTGAAAAAATAAAACAGTACACATAACAGTGTGAGGTGTTGTTAGATAGGAATGATTAAGAAGTTTAAAAGTAGCTACTTTATTTAAGCCAATAATTGATGGGATATGCGCTTCTAAGGTCGTAAAAAGTGTGTCCCCTTCCCCTCTAACTTTCAATTATGCGGCGAAAAATTCCGAAAAAAAAATAAGGTGATAGAACCTTGAAAACACTCAGCGAAAATTAATTTGAATATTTGTGAAATTGCTAATTTAATTAAGATTGATATGTCGTGTATTTAATTTTGAGATATGGGATCAATGATATTACAATATATAGATACGTCATGTTCTCAGAAGACAACTAAGGAAAGCGTTCCGAATGCAGCGAACATATAATACACATTCATGATCACGCGCTGTGTATCACTCCCGTTGTAAACAGAGTTTGGTTATCTCTTTCCTTGCGATTGCGTAGTCATGGGGACGTTTGAAGAGGCGAGAATTCACTTCGAAACTGGTAACATGTACATACGTTACCGGCGTTCCGAAGTGACTCTTTTTTAATTTCATTGTATAGGATGTTTTCGGTAACACGCTATTCCCCACTACGAAACCCTTCACTGTGTGCGGTCCGATACGCAATTGGCCGAATTTTTTTTAAATTTCTGTAGTTGATTATTTTATCCATTAAAGGAATGGATGTTAATGGGAAAACACACTTGTTAACAATTCGCTTATTTAATTGAGTTTATATGGTACTTTCGTCTAATTATGTTTTTTTTTTTGTTTTTTCTTCTTCTTTATCGGCCTGTAAGTAGTCTACTATTGGATATAGCCTATAAGCTTCTCTCAAGTTAAGAGGATTTACCGCAATCACCGCGCTTGGCAATCGCAGCACGAGACTCTTAACTTAGACGATGCTTCTAGGACCCCCACTCTAAAGCCACCACAACACGGCTATATTTATATATTTCTGCACATGCAATTTGATGAAGTAAAATGTAAGTAGCTATAACTTGTGTGTTCTCGTTTTAGAATATTAGTCGAGCTGTAAACGTGCCGTAAACAAAATGATTCCGCGAAATGCATTTGGTTCTTGACACAGCGGGCACGCAACTATGATCTATTAGCGATAGTTTTAAGTAGTATAATCGCTTACACCGTATATGCCACCGTGTATTGTTGCGGGAATAATGCACTCGCGGCAGTAGTTTACAAGGTCTTTCACCCACATTATATAGGTCAGTTAGATTAGCGACGCTTCCCTAGTAGCCTGGTACTAACGCTTCGTGCTTCAAACATTTTTTCCCATTCGTTATAATGTGTAATGTATGCAAATTAATGGACAAAAATTGTGTAAAATGTATTGTGTCTGCGGCACTACAAACACATTTAATATATATATTAATATAATTAAGACAAACGTGAAAGAAAATTTCAAGTTTTTTTCATTTGGCAAAAATCCGTTTGTAGGAATCCGTCTAGGTAGGTACCACCCCAGGGCCAGTTATTCGCCCGTGAAGCAACATTGCCGTGAGCAAACATTACTGTGTTTCGGTTTGTAGGGCACTGAGAGCTAGCATAATCACTGGGCCTATGAGACTTAAGAACTAATGTCTCAGGGTGACGGGCGCAGTGTGGTGTCACACAGAAATGTTTTGGGTTTCGGGTCGATTTGCTCGCTTCGTAACTTTATCAAATAAAAAAATTAGTATTTTTCTGTTATTGGTTTATCTGTATTTATCGGTGACTTACCCAGACTGTAGGCGTTTTAGTGCACAAACCAGTCTTTTGTAGAATCAGAAACTGTAGTGTCTGTAAACAAACGATGTGTAAGCGGAATTACGTGAGTTCGAAACTTCTATTATATTTTAATCAAAATACAAATTACTAAATACATTTACTGACTGTCAAAATGAAAATTCGTAGGATAATTAGTATTGATTCGCATAGATTTATGCCTCGAGGGATGCCAGTTCATGTCTAATGCCTTATTATTCAGCCACTGCTAGGGTACAGACTACCTCACAATTTGAGAGTTTTGAAGCAGGGAAGAATACGCCACGCTTCTAAAGTGCGGTTGCGAGCTTCACATGTCGACGAAACGTTTTTTTTTATTTCGTCGACATCCGAATGCAGTGACATGCGCCATGATTCCGTTCACCTTACCTCAAAATTCGAATTAACAATTTTAGTAATAGAGGTTTGAATCCAGGTAATTTACCTTAACACACCTGAACGTTGGCTTCAAGTGAATGTTAGTAGTTATAGAAGAAAATTTAATCAGTGCTAACTTACTAAGCTTTCGCGACCTACTTTGAGAAATATGGCTAGTCCTATTCGTGTTATTATTACACAGCATTTAATTTACGGTTCTCATGTGCTGATTCTGGAGCAATAATTTTTCACTTCTAAACATACCTTATCAACAAGTTCCTTTATAAATCAAAACACCGCAAATATTTCTCATTATTTATATGTATATAACAACGTACCTTTTGTTTATTCGTCTTTTTGTGCAAGAAGTGCTCATTTTTTTTTGTGAGCCAAGAAGAGTTCGCCACGTTGCTCCAGTGCGAGCTGGCAGATTTCGCATGTCGTCGAAATATTTTTTATTTGTAGGAATTCCTCATGATATTTTGCTTAACGTCCAAGCTTAAGCCACGAAGATTTTTTATTATATTTTATATTTTTTTTCCAAAATGATGCTGTTCGAAATATCAGTTTTCAAAACATGTATGATCTAAAACATACCAGTGTGAAGTCGAACAAAGTAAATATAGTTTCTATATTTATATTGTCGAACAATATATATATTGTAAAAATTATAGTATTCGGTAGTCTCCAGACTGTGCCCTACTTTTACAGGAGGTCGCCGTCCGATCGTGAACTCTACACTCTGACCGATAGTTGCTACTGCCCACATTCACAATTTCCTCACTGGCTCACTGTTTCCCATTTGCAAATAATAAGAGGTGTTACATAAAAAAATATCATTTGGTTGACATTGTTTTTACATAATAGTTTTACGTGGGGTTAGTATTTTTAATTCTTCTGCTTACGATCTTTGGTTAACTTGTTCAAAGCCTTGATTATGTAGACAATATACAAATTTCAAGATGTATTTTCTTCTCTGTACCTATAACCTCTAAGAGAAAAATTCAAACATAAACACAAATAAATAAAATCATTTAAAAATTCTTAATTTTAGGCAGATTATAATATAAATACTATTATCATCGGGATAAAAATGCGACTGATTTCAATTTATCAGGACTTGTAAAGTCGCGAGAAGAAAGTTCTCACCTCTAAAGCTAAGTACATTTTTATACGTGAAAGTGGCCATACGAGCAAAATATTCACCTGATGGTAAGTCAGGCAACGTCTACCCACAACAAATGCTGCGTCACACAAAACATTCCTGTGGCACCACATAAAAAATAATTGGTTTTATAAATGTGTTAATTATATATAAATCTCCATTTAAATTCAAATTAATTTGCAAACGCGTGTTCAACTAAAATTATCATCTCGTAAACATCACTTAATTAATCATCGTTAACAAATATAGCTCACCTACCGTGAAAGTGTTAAAATCGTCGTCATAAAACTGTACATAACGCATCCGACGGACGGGTTGCCGTCCGTTGCGAACCGCACGGATTTACACCGTAGAGTCAACGCCCCTGAATGGTATATAGGTCAAACGAAGGCGCCCGCTCGTCTATATTGTGCCAGGCTCGACCGCGCAAATTCACCGACGACTTCATAGAAAACTCTTCTGAAATCTCGTTCCAAAAACAGGAATCAAGATTAAATTATTATTTCGACTTTTGCGGAAGGGTTTGAAATGTCCATGTAAATTAATCCGGTTATATCGATATAAATTATTTATAAACGTATCTACGGGAAGGGGTAGAACTATTCTTAGTACAATGAAAAATTAATAACGGCTAAGAAAGTGATATTTTTCAATTTTGAAATATTTTAAGGTAAGAAACATTTTATGAGCATATGTAATAAATAGACAAGCTGTGCGCGCGACTTTGTTCACGTGAAATCAAGAATTCATGAATATCCAGAAATGTTTGAGACGTTATTAAGATCAAATAATAACTAAGTTAGTACCAGGATTACTTACATAATCTGTGCATATGTTAAGTCAAAAGCTTTGACATAAAAATTAATACATTAGTTAAGAAAACTTAACTAATTTATTAATATTGATTACATTTTGGAAAGTGAGAATTTACGAGTATTTCGACTTATCGATGCTTGGGAAGAGTATCGTTATTTAAGTGCTTTGCAGCTGCCACGCATCACGAAGCAGTGCACACTTAACCTCATTTATTGGTTAACTGCATTATAGTGCTGCAAAGTTGCATAGACCGTTACGGAGAGTACATTGTAGGATGGGAGGTGTCTCTTCTTTTGGTTGTGTTATAGTGATGCATAGTGCCGGCTGCTGCGCACGGGCAAAAGGGAAAGTGTTCGGGGCTTCCTGCTCGCACGCGGAAGCGTTTCGATAGTACTCACACGTAACTGCATTTCGCGACGAGGCGTTCGCTCTGCCGTGCTTACAACACTGAACTTAGTTTGTATTCAATTTATTTAGATTGATCTATATTTTATGTTTTTCGTACTTGTTTACATTTTTTTAGCTTACTCTGTATTAACTTGCCTGAATTGGTCGTGAAATCTGGGTACAAATTTTATTTGCTTTTTCGCTTCGCCAAATCCTAGTCAATATTTGCACAAAATACAAATTATTGTTTCAACTTCAACTTTGCTACGTAATACGTAGCAAGTTGAAAACTTTTGGAATGAAAAAGAAGATGTCCGTGCTATGCTCTTCGCCATGAAATATGTTCTTAACACTTTCGCTGCCGGTCTCTTAAGGATATGTTGATAGTTTTTGCCTCGCCGCACAAACAAAGGCAAATAAAGTGGAGAATAATACTGACCCACAACTTTGCAACGCGTGACTGGCTACTGAGACAATTCTCCACACAACGCGCCTGTGCGTGAATGGCTCTTTAACATTGGCGCCTCATCACGCGCTGGTGTTAAGTCTCATATGCTCTGTAATTACACTAGTACCAGTGCTCAAAACACCGTCGTGTTTGCAGTTTGACAGCAGAATAGCTGCGGTGATAGCTACCTAGGCGGATTCCTGCCACCACTAAAAGTATCTTCGTCTTAACGATTAAAATACATATTTTTTAAAATATTGTCAGTCAGTCGTACTTCAGGGTGGTAGGATTCCTATGCAGTAATCTGTCTAAGTAGGTACCACGCAAGGCCATTCTGACGTAAAGCATTAAACATTACTGTGTTTCGGTTTGAAGGGCACTGAAAAGTAATTTAATCACTCGGTATATGAGACTTGGAAACTAATGTCTCAGGGTGATGGGCGCAGTGTGGCGTCACAGAGAAATGATCTAGGTGACACAGCATTTATCGTTGGCAGACGTTGCACTTACCGTCAGGTGAACGTTTTGCTTGTCTCGACACTTTCTCACATAAAAATGTGACGAGTGGTGAGAGGTGACTGGACAAGTAACTCGTTCACCTTATGGTAAGAGTCACGCCTGCATTCCTGCCGAATTATTAATTCCACCACTAAAAATATCTTCGTATTAACAATTGAAACACATAAATCTATGTTTCTAAAATTTTATGAGTCAGTCGTATTTGTATAAAGATTAACAAAGAGTATTTATAAGCAACTTTTCAAACTCATTTTTATGAATCTTCATACACGTCACCTTAAATTAGTGATACACTGACTGCGTCACAAATTGTCTCTTTCAAGTACTTAGTAAAAAAAAGTAAAGTTGCGACTCTCATCTCTCAAACTCGAATTTATTTCAGAATCATTTACGTGAAGTTGTGCGTTGTCTGGGAATTGCAAATAAAAGTTTAGGTTGTAGAAACGGAACCTTTATTAAGTTATGTGTTATTATCATTTTTTTAAATTTTACATACATTTTCCTTATCACCGCCCTGAATCATAATTTAATAGAAAATATATACAAAAAATTAAAATAAACTTTTTAATTACTTGTTAAGAAAGGCTGTTTACATAATTCTATAAAGCTACACCGAAATTATTTTATTTCTTATTACAGAATGAACTCTGCAGTGCAAAAATTTAATTAAATTCTCAAATTACAAATGTCTTTAGGGCTTGCTTTAAGGTTGAAAGAGATTGTAAATTAAAATAAATGCCAGAAGCCTATCGGTTAAGGGTTAGGTCTGTGACGCATACGAACAACTTCGCTCCTATCTTATGCCACTCCTTAGACATTCACACGAGATTAAACTAATAGGATAAAAGTATTAATTGTTTTTCCAGCTATATTCATATTTGTATTTATCAATTCTAAGATCACATTATAAACTTAAAGAAAGCTCTAGAAGCTCTGTGTGCATTGAACCAAATACTAATACTAACTAAAAATCTAACGAATTTTCTTCTCTTTTTCGTCAGCTTATTAATAGTCCACTGCTGAGTAGAGGTATCTGCCAAGAACGAAAGATTTGTGGTATTCTTTGTATTTTAGATCTGGCATTTTTCGAAGCTTTGGAGGCCATGAGATTATTATCTGATATGAGAAGATTATCCCGACTTTGTCCTTAGTGACTAAGACTAAGGCTTAGTCCACCATTACGACATCCAACCGACAAGATGGGGTAACAGATTTTCTTACGCTGCCGTCAATTTTTGCTTTCTCGGCAATCTCTGAATACGTTCTAACGTTACATAAGCTATTCACGAAATAAGTTTATTACTTCAAAGTATATAATTATTAAAAAATACTGACAAAATATTAATCTCAAAAAAAGTATGGCTCAAATAAAGTGAAAGTAGACTGTCTGTCTACCGTTTTCCGTCTCACAATCGAAGTGGTCGTCTGCGACGATCATCGATTCGCATCACGTTGGATCTGTCTTACAGACGTCAATAAACGCACTAATCACATCAAACACAAATAAATTATAAGTATAGATTAGTTATTTTCGTATATTTGAATTTTATTTACTTGGCCTGATGTATATTCTAATTTTACAAATCTTAAAAACAAAAATTCTGAATGTCTATACAACAGAATTTATTTAAAACCTAAAGAAAATGTTAACATAGGATATGGATAGTAACTCTGGAATCAATTTAGACGTCGTTTCATTGTAGACTGCCTGTCAGAACACGGCTTCTCCCGAAAAGGGAGGATTTTCCGTAATCTCTACGCATAGACGCTACCTATCACCGGTCTGTGTGTTTTTAATCTTTAATTTTTGAAAGGGTTATTCCGTCATCTATCCGATGTCCAGAATATTTTCCAGGCATTAAGGGAAATGCCAACTTTTTTAACACCCACGGGACATGAACGGGCGGCCACAGCTTGAAATAATTATAGTTAATATAAAGTAATTGTTTTAATTATGATTGTTGCAGAAGCGGTAGACATAAACATGGTTTACACATTTTGGTGAAAGTGAAATAATGTTGGAACAAAACAACGCTAAATTACTGATAACGCAGTGCAAATTGATGCATACGATCCCTCCGTATGTTTTAAATACTTGTATAAACATTTTGTTGCTCTCTTACACGACACCAACGCATTATACGCATCTATTGTGTGGTCTTATTACTGCCATTGTATTATAAAACAAGCGTCTACATTCGAATTTTACTAACCTCAAAATATTGCATCGCATTATGGTCAGTATAAATTATGAAGGTCGAACAACTGTCTGAAAGGGGAAACGAAACAACGAAAGTATTTTAAATAAATCCTTATTTATATCCCTTGTGAAAGTGAGCGTGAATGTTAAGCTGAAAGACACAGGCTATTTACAGTACGCCGGTGAACGTGAGGTCCCAGGCTCATGACCTACACGAGATTTACCAGGCTGTTTTGAAATTTCGACCCAATTTCAAACTTATCGACGGCGCTTTAAACCGAAGTTTTAAACCTCTTTAAGAGGGGCCCTTGGATCGTTGCGATCCCCCTTGTTAGTCGGGTATCAGCGAAGCAGCAGGCGGCGTCGCGACGCCGAGCGTTGAGTCATTGCCGTCAGCGATGTTGTGTCCCCTACTCGCGGGCCTCCCGCTGGCGAGTTTTCTGACAAAGCTGTAAAAGCCGCCGGGCTAACAGCGCACTACACATTAAAAAAAAAAGCGCGAATGTATAGCGATTACGGTTGTCTCGCCTACTAAGTACACACATAAATAAATTTATGAGTTTTAAATACTTTTTCCTGTTGTATATTCGCCTACTTCTCTGAGTATGTACGTCTGTTTGTCCGAAATTATCAATTTTTAAAACAAAAAAAATCTATTTATATAAAATTTGTATACATTATGGATAATAATTATGTGACACTCATTTCCGTCACCGGTCTAAAACATAGAATCTCTTATTACTAATGGCTGGAGACTCCTGTTTTTTTAAGTATATACCCGTAAATGCCTTTGCCAGCAAGATTCGCTCTTTCTTTCTCAAGTCAATAAATCTATATTTACTATTCACCATTTCATTTTAGTCTATCACTAGTCAACCGCTGAACATAGGCTTCCTCTACAGATAGCCACAAAGTTTGTAACTCGTATTTTGGGGGGATTTTGCCGTAGTTGCCACAAAGCAAAAAAAGCAGTTTATATAATCAGATGTACCAGGAAGATCTTCTGGCTTTAATTTTCCCTCTGTCGACGTTCAAGACATCCATGGGATGAGATGATGTAGGTTGCCTTAAGCCGCCACCATACGGTTTTACTATTAATCTACTCTTAACTAGTCTTTGTTTGGTTGTAATATATTGAATACCACTATACAACCTTCATTCTAAAATCCACGCACACAAAGTCGCATGCTCAGCTAGTTTTCTATAAGAGGCTTAAACTACTTAAAAAATTTTTTTACGCCGCTGACGTATCGTAAGTTTGTCGCGCGATTTTATGTCCATACCGATTGCAACCATGGCCATACTTTCCGATTATGAATAGAATTCTTTTTTGTATAGGATGAACTCATTTTTGAACAGTGGTGATTATTTTTGTTGAAATTTTGTACTCGTCGTCGAAGGAAAACGTCGTTAGGAATCCCACCCCATCTCATCCCGTGGGTTTCGTAACCTACCATATATTTAAAACCAGGAGATGGGCAGCAGCATCTTCCCGGAACATCTGAATAAATAAACATAAAAAACTGCGGTTGCCAACCTGTCTGCCAAGCGTGGCAACTATGGCAAATTCTCCACAGAAAGAGAGCTACATCTTTTGTCGCAATCTATGGGGGATGCCTATGTTCAGCAGTGGACTAGTGACAGGCTGAAATGATGATGATGATGATTTGCATCAATTATTTGGCATAGTTTTTGGTGAACGGTGAATAACATAATTAAATTAATAATATTTACACTTTATTCTCAAAAATAAAACGTCCAATCACGATTCCCAAAAATAAAAACGTATACAAACTGTTAATAAAAAATGTACTAAGTAAGAATGAAAAACTGTAAGTATTAAAAAAAACCCTAAAATCTTTACAGAATCGCCGAGTCATGTTTTCTTAAAATAATTTTTAATAAAATTCACACGAGCTTCTTGTAACCAATTATTAGTGTGATTCGATGATGAGCGTTTCCGCTCTGGTTGCATACGAAAGTAAAACCGGTAAAGATGCGCTTGCGGCTAATACTGTCCTTTGGGAATTAATGGCTTTATATAACCGTGAATTTATTTTATATAGTACAAGCGATCCGCCTTTACTTAGTTTAGCTTTAAATTTCATAGAACGCGAGTGACCTGGGTTCGATTCCCGGTTCCGGTACCACTAAAATTGTTAATCGCAATTTAGAGTGCTGATTTACCACGTGCTCGGCGGTGAAGGAATACATCGTGAGGAAACCGGCATGTCTGAGAAATAAAAAATATTTCGAAGACATAAGCAGTCCTTCAACCCGCATTGGAGCAGCGTGGCGGATTCTTCCTAGCTCCAAAACCCTCTCAATAATGAGAGGAGGCCTGTGCTCAGCAGTGGGACATTTATAGGTTCAAACTTTACTTTTTTTACCTTATCGAATTACTTTAACTGTTTAATTGTGGTAAATGTACGTTGAATTCTATGATTGTCGTTCATCGTCGTTGGTCGATGAACGACGATTAAACAATTAAAGGATACCATAATTAATGTATTATTTTTCGTGATTACCTTATACGTTTAGATTTTTTGCTTGACGAGACGAGGAAATCTATAAATACCTAAATAGATACATAAATAATAAATAATGTGTCACACAGATCATTTCTGTGTGACATCACAGTGCGCTCGTCATACCAAGACATTAGTACTTAGTCTAACATGCCCAGTAATTACATTACCTATGAGTGCCATTCAGACTGAAACCCAGTAATGTTTGCACATTACTGCTTGGCCTAAATGGACTCATGTATATGAATCTTACAGCAGCAGACAGACAGCAGTCAGATTATACATACATAGAGACACAAGTGCCAACCTCACCTGCCTGTGTTTTACTCTGCTAACCATCAAAACTCTCGCGCGGAGAAATGACTGATGAATGATGAATGATGCCTAACCCAAATTCGACTACTTACCGTATTATTAGTATTATTACCGTAATTTGAGTAAGGAATAAGCGCATAGTATTTAAATAAATTCATTTTAGCAAAATGAAGACCAAAATCGCTTGTGCATTAGCGCCCTAAAACTTTGCACAGTCTTACTCTTCCGCGTTTGTGTTGCACTTTCACCATGTCCGCTACACTTTAAATGTTGGCTGCAAAACCACTGCGCTAAAGAAATCTCTATAGCGTAACTAAACCTACATCGAAAAATTTTAAAGTACAAAAAGTGATTATGCGGGGAGGGGCCGCTTTACATAATTCTGCTAATATCGTGTCAGTTCAGGCTAGTTTGTCTTATAATTAGTATGGACCAAGTGACATAACGTCATACATGACCATATACGAGTATATATATATATGATACATATTATTCTATCAGGAATTTCATTTTTACCGGTGGTAAAGCTCTTATGCTTCCCGCATCATGTAGGCATCACCGCCGTGCCGTCAAGCAATATTGTACAAGCAAGTTACAAACCGGGCACTGTAACTTGTATAATGAGACTTAAGAAATTATATGTCAGGATGACAAAGCTCAGTGCGGTGACAGCTTTTCCCAATTTAAATTTCTATGTGAAATTCAACTGTTCTCCATGCAGGTTCTTCTCAGTTCTGAAACATTTCATCGAGTCAATAGTGAAAAAAAGAGTTTCTATAATAATCATGTATATATATGTTGATGATAACAAATGCTGTGTCATCCAAAACGTATCTGTGTGACACCACACTGCGCTCGTCACCTTGAGACATCAGTTGTTATATGCCCAGTAATTGCACTACATATAAGTCAGAGTTAACGATTGAACCTAACACTTACAGACTTTGAATTTTGCACCTTTTATCCGATATCAATCACATTATAAATAGCTTCTTCTCTACCTTATAGATAATATCACTTACACTTTTCAGTAACTGACTATGCACGACTTTATAAAAAACTTGCACTTCTATCTCATTATCTTTATAACAACTACAACCAGTAGTTAGGAGAAAGTCATCATCTTTACTTCGTCAAATAAATGCACTACGTATTACAAATGTTAATAGATTATACTCGTATATACATTTCTACGTTTAAAAATCTTAGGTTAGGACGCAGTTGGCCAAACTATTTTCATGCAACGTTATAATAAAAACTCTATTCCATTAACAATACATTGTAATTTGGTCTATTGTATTCACGTTCAGAAACTTCATTAATTCGGTAAACTTTCAATTTAGTTCAGAATACAATGTTAGAATTCAGTAATGTGCGAGGTTCATAAATGTAAAATAAAATCGTTCATTATTAATTACACATTTGAGCATTATAGTCACGCATAAGGAAATTACTTCTAAAAACCAAACTCTGTTAGACGAACTTAATAGTTGAATTGAGTATACGTTCAGTGGAGATAACTCAACATCTATTTATAATCCACGACTGGTAGAGTAACTATCAAGATTTTATTTTTAACTCAAACTGACTCAAACTGCTACATGAATAACCCGGAACGAGAAACGATGCCCCCTAATGTACGTATAATAGTATATATAGTGTGTGCGACATGTCCTGGAGTACGCAGTGGAGAATGTGACATCACGGGAGAGTCGGTAGTTGAGTTCAACGCCTCTCGCTCACTTGCCAGGTGCGTTAACCGACCAGTTTTCCCAGCCCTCTTTAAATTTTGTCGAGTGCCCAATTTCTGAAAGCGAGTCGCGTGAATCGACGGCTGGATCTTTTTTGAGCACCTTGCATTATTGTAATGAGCATAAGAGACCAGTGAAAAACGTTGAGAACTGTTCTTTATTTTCTTAATTTGCATGTAATGGGAACATAAGACGAATAAATAACATGGATTTAAGATTTACGTAAAAGTCTATTTAATAATAATTTAAAACAATTTTTCCGTGACTACCTCTACTCCATACAATGTTTTTAATAAATGTTGCATTATTTTCTTAGTATCAAGTAATTTCGATAAGTTTTGTTACATTCACTTCCAAAGTCCTTTTGTCTAATTACGTATTTTTGATAGATTTCTTCATTCAAAAAGTTCTTTTATTAATTTCTTTTCAACGTAATAACGTAAAAAAAGACCTGTAATGTTGAACATAATTCTAATCCAGACTATTCATGTTACCTGGAACCCAGAAAATATTTATAATAAAATGTAAATATTCAAAAAGAGTCGTCACTAAATTATTATTATCATTGCAGCGGTATTTCTTTTTCAATACTGGTAATTCCTTAAAATATCTATCATTTGTTACACATTACATTATTAAACAAACTGATTCTTTATTACTCGCGAGAGTTGATCTTTCATTTTAGTCATTGGATCGATTGGATGAAATTGGTTAACAAAAGGATTGGTTTCACTTAACAATGATTCCCGACTGTGTTACTATTCCATTCAATAAATCACGATAATTATACCCTGCCACACTTAACACAAAATCACTATTTATTTCTATAGAATATCGAATCTAAGATTAACGATAACAACGTATATAAAATAGTTTTTGATGAATATAATTCTCTTATTACTTCTAAGGAGCGTCATAACGACCCAATTCCTAATGTTAGTAGAAACAGCTACGATTTCCTAACATTTTTCTAAAAAAATCCTTTCTTGCTTGTTCTTCGCCAAGTCGACATCTGTAATTTCCCACCCTTCCTTCGTTTCGAACACGGAAGAAGTGAGTCTAACGCAACTTCTGCGATGATTCGACGCCACATCTTTTCTTAGATATCTCGCATCTTAGATTGGTGACAAGCAGCACAATCTAAGGTGAGAGGTGTCTGGTATGAAAAATTAAATAACAAAGTATAACCTTTTATTAGTAAAAGGTTTTACAGTTTCCCGAAAACCAACATGTGGTAGTACACCAGAAACATAATTATATAGTGTATAATTACATAGTATACGCTACGCTTAAATTTAATTTTAGAAATTATTGATTATTTAAACAATGGTCGTAAAAAGTATTGTATATCAGTTTCATTCATACAATATACCTCTAGTCCAAATTTAATTAAACTCCCTTCAGCCGTTTGAGTTTAATTGAACGACAAGCAAACAAAGGATAAGGATAGTATTAAAATTAGACTTCTAATGTCCAAAAAAACTGCCGCGTGATTATTTTTTCATACGAGTATGACATATATAATCCTCTTACAATTTTCTTTCGAAAACAGATGTAGATTTCAACCAGTAATTCTTCCTTCGATTCTCGTTCCTAACCATACGAAACGCAGCTACGAAAGCTGCTACATTACGCTAATTTGTTAGAATATTGTCCATATACGACCCAGCCGACTCATTTACGTGCCGCAGACAGCAGTATTTAACTGATACATATATCTCAACTAACTTGTCTCCAATCGTATAGCTTAGGCAGTGAGATACTGTTAGATTATGATGGGGGACTGCATTTGTATACGCGTTGACACTAACCGCTAACACTGATAATGTCCCATCAAGAGCGTCGTCATTGGCTGAGTGTAGGGTCAGGGAGTCGCCGATTTTGTCCACGGTAACAATTACGGAATACTTTTGTAAGTTGGCTTGGCATTAGGTAAACAAATCGGGTCTCTAGAAGGGGGGAGCTGTCCCTCCATGCTCCCCCTTGGCGACGCCCTTGTGTCCCATCACAGTTTACACCTCGGAAGTAAAAGTCAAAGTCATAATTTCTTTATACAATTTAGGCTTGTTTAAAGCTCATATGAATGTAAAAATCTACATAAGTTCGAAAAAATAAGACCTCAGACAAGAACCGGCGGGAAACACGGGTCGATTTTTATTGCTGTATTACGTAATGACATCCATACAAGTAAATTAAATTGAAGTGTCTGTCTGTGATTTCACAATAACGACTTCTTCTTAATCTCATATGATAATCTGCAGGATATAAAAACGCAAAAAAATTTTAAATTTTATGTGTTTGTCTGTTTGTCCGGGCTAATCTCCGATAAGGTTGAATCGATTTAGACGGGACTTTTGTTAACCGGAGCTGCTGTTGTCATCATCATGATTAATTATTTTTAATCTTTCTCGTAAGAGTAAACGATAACTTTCTTCTCGATCAGTACCTATTAATATTTAAAAAAAAACCATTAACGTCAATTAAATAGGACAATAAAACTCGATGAAGGTAAATACAGAATGAGTGTAAGTGGAGAAGCGCTAGAGCTATAACGTTTACCAACATTTTCATGAGTTTATATAAATATTTCGCAGCTTTACTTATCATTACGATTTAGTATCGAACAAAAATATCGCAGCCAATGACACGAGGAAGACACGCGGTGTAAAACATACAAAGCGTAATTTAGCGTTAATTGACTCTTATTACATACCTGCTCGTAAAGTCGTTGATGAGTTATGCGCTCCTGGTTGTTGCTCTCATAATAATCGCACTTTTCACGGTAATTTTAATTCCGTTATGTTTATTTTTTTATTTTTTAAGAAAGTCTGACTTAACCTTAATAATAAAATGTATGTCTTTGAACATAGGCCTTACCATAGATTGCCACAAAACACAGTCTTGAGCCTCCTGCATTAGTCATTATAGGCTGAAATGATGATGATGATGTCCTTGATATCATGCTACATAATGTATATACAGTTTTACAAGCAAGGAAGCGTAAGTTGAAGTCTCTCATTTGTATCTATTCTGGAGGGGCTTGATGACGCTGGGTTAGGGCTAGGTGACACCGGCTTAAATGAACTAAAGGTTGCTGAAAGGTAAGTTTCATTCTTATCGGACTTTATCCGAGCTAACTTCTGAAAACTACGAAACTCTGCACAGCTTAGCTGCTAAAATTTTCCAGAGTACGCAATATTTGTACTATATTTCAATATAGTACAAATATTGCGTACTCTTTCAATTCTGTGTTAACTATTAATAAATATTTTATTATAATCGAGTAGCAGGGGCTAGGCGCTCGCTTTAAATTTCATAGTACGCGAGTGACCTGGGTTCGATTCCCGGTGGTGGGATCACTAAAATTGTTAATATCAATTTTAAGTGCTGATTTGCGGCGAAGGAAAACATCGTGAGGAAACCTGCATGTCTGTGATATAAAAAATATTTCGAAGACATGTGCAGTCCGCCAACCTGGATTGGAGCAGCGTGGCGGATTCTTATTAGCTCCAAAACCCTCTCAGAAATGAGAGGAGGCCTGTGCTTAGCAATGGGATATTTTATAGGCTGAAACTTTAAGTAGTACATATGAACATAGTAATAATAATTAAGGAGTTTTTTTTAAGTATTAATTATATTGTTTAGTATAACGATATATTCAATTGAACTTTATGTTTGTGTGTTGTATCCAGAAATTATAACTAACAAAAAGGAGAATCAAACATTACTCGTAAATAGTGCGTAATGGTTAATTAGTTTGTCTACTAGATGTACACAGATAACGTATAATCCAACTGGCGCATCAATACGTTATTTATGCTACGATAGAAGTTGTATTATAAAGTACACGTAGTTCACTAGTCACTCTTATCTTTTTACATGGTACCAACGTAGTTCTCGTGTCTTACATCGCACCGATGTAGCCCGCAATAAACATTAGCCCGTAACGTGACGTCCTGGCGTTTATTGGACTCTATTCCGATTGTTGAGAAGGGGTGATCCAAAAGTAATGATAATCAGTTATTTCTAGTGCACACAAAAATACAAAAAAATTTCAGTCACTTACTCAGTTAACCACTAGTTCAGGGAAAAAAAATCATATAAATAGGCCACGATTCCCGGGAGCTACATTCATTTGAATACGGACTGTCAAGGAGTGAACATCAAAATGGAAAAACACGAAATCAGAGCTGTCATTAAATACCTCTGCTTGAAAAAAATGTCTACCAAAGACATACACAGCGACTTGGTGGAAACATTAGGGGACTCTTCTCCTCCATATTCCACAGTTGCACGCTGGGCTAAGGAGTTTAAGTTGGGAAGAACATCGACGGAAGACGAACACCGCGAAGGACGCCCATCGACGTCCCTCACTGAAGAAAATGTGAAAAAAGTTGAAGAAGTTGTATTGGAAGATCGAAGAGTGACTATCAGGCATGTAGCTGAGGTCACAGGGATCTCATATGGCAGCATTCAAAGAATCCTTGCGAACGAATTGCATATGAGAAAGGTCTCCGCGCGTTGGGTACCGAAAATGTTAAACGACGAGCAAAAGAAGAAACGAGTCGACATGTCAAGAGCAAATCTCGAAAAGTTCCAGGCAGACAAGGATAATTTTTTGTCACGTTTTGTGACCATGGACGAGACCTGGATCCACCATTTTGATCCTGAAACAAAACAACAATCGATGACATGGAAACGATCCGATGAACCGACGCCGAAGAAATTCAAAGTGTCAAGCTCAGCAGGGAAGGTTATGGCGTCTGTTTCTTGGGACGCTGAAGGAATAATCATGGTGGACTACTTGGAAAAGGGGGCCACTATTACAGGCTCCTACTATGCAGAACAAATAAGAAGATTGCGGGAGGCTATTAAGGAGAAAAGGCGAGGCAAACTGCGGGCTGGAGTGCTGTTCCATCAAGACAACGCACCGGTTCACAAAGCTGCAATTGCCATGGCTGCCATTCAGGAAGCGGGCTTTGAGCTGGTGGAACACCCCCCCTATTCACCAGATCTAGCCCCCAGCGACTTCTATCTCTTTCCACGACTCAAGGAACACCTCCGAGGCAAGAAATTTGACGATGATAGCGACGTGATGGCCGCGGTTGAGGACTTTTTTGAGAGTCAAGATAAAGATTTTTTTTCTAAGGGAATTTTAGGATTAGAAAAGAGATGGACTAAATGTATAGACTTGCTAGGAGACTATGTTGAGAAATAAATTTATTTATTTATTTTATTCATTGTGTTTATTATTGATTATCATTACTTTTGGATCACCCCTCGTAACAAGAATAGCTGAAAGCATACGCTTAGTCTCGTTCCTGCTAAATTGCAGTTGTAGTTTATAATTATTCTTTAATTAAATTAAAAGTATCTTATTACAGTCGTTCCTGGATATACTGTCCCCAGGATTTGCCATAATCACCGCGCTTGGCGGGCGGTTTGGCGATCGTAGTACCAGACACTTATCACCTTAGACGCTGTAGCCCATCATCAGTTTTGATAAATTAATAAATATTATAATAATTGTATGAATCCTCATCGTCATCATTTCAGCCCATCATAAGTCCACTGCCAAACATAGGCTTCCCCCATAGATTGCCACAAAACACGGTCCTGAGCCACCTGCATCTATCGAATTCCCGCAAAATCGTCTGCGTCGGTCGGTACGAGGTTGCTACTCAATAACTTTCTTATTTGTAAACTGTAAGTAAATGTACTTATAAACATAATTTCAACTCATTATATTCCACTGATGAACATGAGTCATCCCAGTAGAATATTGTCATAGAGCACGCTTAGCCGATTTGTCAGCAACCGAAGCACGGTAGTTTTAACAACTTAGGGTACTGCTACATATCCTCTGAGCCTTTGTTTCCCTTAGATCAATCCCTATAAGCCTTATCTGGGATTAGACATAGCAACTAGTCAACTTCCATATAACTTGGAACAATAACCATGGCTATATACTCCATACAACGAATAGATAGGATTTTGAAACCCACATACATAAGTACGAAATAGATAGACGCGTTCAAATATATTATTTTATTTATTAGATTTATATTAGAATTATACTGCACATAATTCTCCTGATCATTTCATATCATAAAAACAGCGTAACAGTAACTCTGCTGCGTTTCGTATGGTTACGCCATGTCTGGCAAACCATGATTAAATGGCTGATTTAATCATGGTTTCCGCATGCAGGTGGTGCACCCATTCGTCATTCTTAGACATGTAAAAAAAACAAATTCCAAGTCACTGCTATAGTTACGGCGTTTGCAATCGAGTTGGCAGCCGCAGTACAAACGTGTAACAAAGGGATACTGCTGAAAATTCCTTCTTTTGTTTGTTTTACGGGTCGTTTCTTTCGAAACAAAAGGGTGGGGGTCATATTAGCCAAGACATTTAAAATAGTTATACTATTTTAGGCAATAAAATGTTATTTTTTTTTATAAACCAATTCATTTCACAAACAGAATGGTTCGACCAATTTTCCTGTAGACAATAAGAAATATCAAATACAAACCAAAAAAATGCGACCACTTATAAATATATCAACATGCTATATGAAAACGGCAATTGATTTGAATAAAGGTAAGTGAGAAGCGGTAACGCAATGTCCGTTAGAAAGAGACGGTCGTGTTTCAGTCAGCCCCGTCTCGCGTTAAGGACGGTCGTTGGCCCCGCGGGCGGCCGCGAGTAAACTCCGAATATAATAGTGCCTATATTTATTGTCCGTCCGTAAGCACGGGACTCCCTAGAATTAATTCTATCGGTGTTTTGCCTTCCGCGATTAGTTCCGTAATTGATGCATTTATAACCGACTAAACAACTGCAGTTTTGGGACAATATTTTGTAGGTGTTATAGTGACCTCTGATCCGTTACAACGAACAATTATTGTTGCGTTATCCTTATTTATTTTACAGCGCCTGACAATAGTGCGCGCTTGTGTTTTATTTTATGCTACATAATTAACTTTTTTAATTTTATGAGCTATACGCGTAGTGTATTTTTACATTTTATAAGTGTTTCTTGTACTGTTGTGATAACGAAGAATGGCGAAAAAATACGTTACGCCAATTATAGTAAGTATTAACCAAAATAATAATAAGAGAAAAAAAATATTTGCTTAATATTTATGGCTGTTTTTATATAAACAAAGTAATTAATTCAAAAAGTATTGTAATACAAACTATGCAAAAAGAACCGGGTAAACAGATTAGTAATTCCGCGTAATTAAAAACGCAACAGACTGCGTCGTAACTACAATTTATAATATTCTGTTAATTGAAAGAAAATTGGTAAAAACACGACACTGTAGTTCGATGCCGTATTTTTTAGAATTTTCTTATATAATTCATAGAAGCGTGATAATAAGAAAAATTATGTAGTGTAGAAACGAAGACGTGAAGTTCAGCAGTTAGCATTTCTAGTATACCAACATACATTTACGTAGTTCCTAGAGCCTTGCAATAATATGGAATATTCATTTACGAAATATCAAACCACTTATGCCTTTATTTATATATTTTGTAGGACTCTCTTTGTTAAACACGTCCTTGCATACAATACCAACTCAGATCTGCATGATAACAGAAAAGGAGACAAGACGATGTATGCCCCAGGATATTGTCATGTCCTACGGAACTTACCTTCATTGTATCAGTATTACGTATTAATTAGTCTGTGGTTCGTCACCCCACTGGGTCTTTGAACCTGAATTGGAATTTGCTTATTAGGCAGGGATACGTCAGCATGACTTCATACTGAGTATGGGCCATATTTCACAGCATTGTTGTTAAAAAATAATATTATAAAATAACTGAAATTGAAATTAAATTTACTTTTAAGACAAATATAACAAATGTTACGTATTTTAACTACTATTTCCTTACTCATTGAAACTACTATTTCCGAAAATGAATTGAGTATCAGTATGATTTTAATGATGACTGCATGAGACGTATATTTAATAAATCAATAAAATTATTCGTTTCTCTGACTATAATTTTAAATATTTTATTATATATTTGAATTACAAAACGTGTCTTTTGATAGTTAAATAAACAAAGTATACTCAACTATATCTATCAGATCGCCTCGCAGCTTGCTTTTTAATCTAAAAACAAATTGAGCAATTTATATGGAAGAGATCGAGTTATTTTCTCATTAAAGAGTAAACATCGGTGTGATTGGTCGGTTATCTTTACATGTGCAACCGATATCAAAGGCGAACCCAGCTCGGAGTCATTGTCACGTAGCCACTGCCGACAGTGACGATTGTGCCGTTTCTGTTTACGTACCTTATCAATAACATTGTTATGATTGTGTCACAGGGCAAGCTAGACTACACCAGTTTTAGCATTTAATTTTATTAAGTCAATTCAATGTCACAATTACCTGCATTGTTTTATAATAGTGATCAGAGTCTTTTTAGTCGATCGCGTAGAGTCGTGTATCTTTGTTTTGTATTCCGAACCCAAAGCTCATATATTCGCAATTTATATATTGTTAATTTTCTAGTACCACCCGTACTATTATGGCGGTCCCGTATCATTGACACTATCTGATCAGTCCGCGTAAAAGGATTCCTCTGTGTTCCCTCTTTTACTTACACTACTATGTACTATGGTTTTCAATTATTAAAAAAGATAAGTTTGTTATGACTTTCATTTTAATTGCGCTTGCGTCATAAAAAAGTATACGGTGTAAAAAATAACCAAATCATATCAGAATGTAGGGTTTTAAGACCAACGTATAAAATTAAACAAAATCCACTTTTAAAATTATATCTATAAAATCTTAGACCATATTAAAATACATCTAGCTCTACATAATATTATAGCATATCTCTTAGTGTGACAAGATACCATCATTAGCGGGTTCAAGTTCGGACGGGCGACAATGAACTTGGCCGGCCCTGACTCATGCATGCCACAGCCATCCGAGTAACGTTACAAAACCATAAACACTGCATCTGTGCGAAAACACAATGCAACCTGACACTATATTTGTTTACTCTTGCTACGTGCTACAGACTAATGAAATTATCTGACGATATATGTTTTAGAAATAACATTCCATTTTAAATGTCGTACAATAAATTTACATACAAATATATTATCTCTTTAAACGCATGAATAAACGTTTTAAAAAATAAGATACTTTCTACTAATTTCTCTGCATTTTATAGTGAATTAAATTTTACTTTAGAATTTGTACATAATATCATTATCAACATCATCATCTCAGTCTATCACTAGTCTACTGCTTAAAATAGGCCTCTCCCACAGATTGCCACAAGAATTTGTAGCCCTCTTTTTTGGGGGATTTTGCCATAGTTGCCACGCTTAGCATGTTTTGTTATTTTACCACAAACTGTTAAAAATTCTATATTTCGAAAATGCATGGGATATGATAACATTTTCTTGCATACTACAACAACTTTCAATGTAATATTTATTTAAAACTACGCCATTCCATGTACAATCTCTAAGTGTTTCATAACGCGACAAACGGTATACCAGTTATAGGCGCACATAATTCAGTTTTGAAATAGACATAATTAGTTTACTGGTTTAATAACAATGTTGTAAAACCACAAATATAATAATTAATCTTACACTTAATACCACTCATGTTATTAATTATAATACATGGAATATTATGCTCAAAATCTAGACGAAAATAAATTATCAATAGTTAAATAATTCCCAAAATATACATTTAATAATATATTTCGCTTAAATCGTTATTTTCAATTCTAAAATATTAACATCTTGACGAAAATCGGTATAGTATCGTAACACAAGCTCTGGAATTCTCCTACGTGCAACGACGCATTCGCTCCAAATTGTTTTGAACGTTTAAGTACTTTTACATCGACACATTATTTGACTACTGCTCTGCGGGTCCTGGGTTCAGACGGAGTCAATATTGGTGCATAAACACAAATTTGTGGTTGCCGGGTTTGGTTGTGTTGTGGTTGCCCCCTTGTCTCTGACATTGCATCCTCGCCTACCTCCGATCTTATTAGTCTAATAGCGCAATCGCAGTTACATAGCTTCCGACAGTATTTGGAGGTTGTCACCGTGGTTGGAAGTTTGCCAAGAGAACTTAATATATTCATTTAGTATTCATAAGTACACTATAGAACTTAAACACATTGCTTATAAACTGCTAACCTAAAAACTGCAAATTCCATCGTAATATTAAAATAAAATCCCGATAAATCTGAGTTCTAAATTCCAAGCGAAACATGCACAGCTCGTTGTCTCCAAATGTAAATTCAAATGCATATCTATGCTATAACAGTACCAGTCCTTATTTATTTATCATTGGTTAAAAGACCAAGATAAAAAAATAACAAGAAAATACTACCAAAGTACGAGTACATCGTAAATAAACGATACAGACGTCCATAAATTCTCCAAAAATAAAAGTTTAATAAAAGTTTGATTTTTATTTTTGGACAGCTTTTGGATAAAGTTTAATATAACTGTACTGCTGACAATTCGGCGACAGATGTACAGACTAAACTGTCGTTTAAAATGGAAATTGTTTCCCTGAATTTAAATAGTGTTTTGATACCTGCTTCGAGTTATCCCGTACCAGTTGCTACGAGCCAATCTAGTGCAAATTGAAACGGTATTTGAGCATGCAACTACCGACACTGACAGTGACATTGGACGCTTGGTGACATCATTTATAGCATGATTTCATTTCACTCCGTCAAGGTCCCCGCTAAGTCGCACGTAACTGCAAATGCTTCTATTATTCTTACCTTTCGATCGAAATTAAAGATTACGATCTCAAAGTTTTTCAAAGCTTTGCCCACGAGCGCTACATTCTTTTTATTTAAATTATGGTAGGATTTCTATGCAGGAAGACGGATATGTACCACCGCAGTGCCAGTTATTCTGTCGTCAAGTAGTAGAGTGCAAACAAACCATGTTCGGTTTTAAAAACACTGATAGCTAGTGTAATAATGACACATGAGACTTAAGATTACGTGTGTAGTGTGGTGCCACACAGAAATGTTCTGGGACCGCATTTGTTACGGACAGACTTACCATCAGGTGAACGATTTTCTCATCTCATTACTTTCATCCACAGAAAAAATTAACAAAGTTGTTTCAAATACAGTCTTTATAGGGGTCTAGAAACTAAATAAAAGTAACCATCACTAAAGAGTGATTGTAACCTTATGAAATAAGTTGCGTATCTCACGGTGCTATCAATTTTTTTGACTTCATCCATAAAGAACTCGGTATTTAGAACGTTCATAAAGTGCATACACCATTTCAAACTCAAGTTCACTCGCCCGGCGTTATAAAAGCGTCTACGATTACACCTACGCTGTAGATAGTAGACTAAAAATAAAAATCTTAAAAGCGCTCATTATTAGAGTGTCGCTTATAAAACTTGGGAGTGCTGAAACGAAGTGATCCGAGCACCGCCGAAGATCCCCGAAGGTTGCCGAAGGGATGACAAGCGAGCGCTTTCCGTGGAACGCGGAAAACGTCGGCACATGTTGAAAATACGAATGGGCATTGACCCCGACCGCTTAGGCCGCCTGAAACCACAGCTGTTGCTGAATCTAGCGCGCCGCATCTCATGATGCGTTTATTTATGTTCTACCGCTCGTAGAGTATTTATCTACTAGGTTATTGATATGTACTTTTCCGTCTCGCTTGCTTTAAGATACTAAAAAGCTGATGATATCTAATAAATATTATGGAACAGAAGAAGTTTTATATATATTTTTTGTGATTATATATTTGTAGCTCGCGATTTCAAAGCCCCTGTGATTTGAAAACAGAAAACATTATTAAGTCGAAGAAGTTACATATTTGCGTAGCGCAATTTTATTAACTTAATCAAATTGATCTTAAACTTGACTTGATCTGAAATTAAAGTTCTAAGCTTAAGATCTCTATTGACCTTCCTGTTAAATATCATGTATTGTAAGTACTGAATATACTACGCTCTATGATTACCTAAATAAATAAATAAAAAATAAGCTAATCTATAATATATATTTACATAACTATAATGCAGAATCCCGTTAAGTGTCGACTGAATTATTTGAAAAGGAGAAACACTGTCTAAGGCGAATAAAATAAATATTTTTAGTTTTCAAAGTCAATATAAATTAGCATTTAACTTTTCTAATCTGACTGTAATATAGTAAATATTCGTAACCAATGTCTATACTACCATTCAATTATTATAAATTTAGTTTATTTGATTTTTAATGATTTGTACGGATGTTAACACAAATTTAATATTTTCATGACTATTTCTCAATGAGAAAATATTGCAACCGGATTATGTTCTAACAATTATTGTTTTTGTTTTAGACTGTTTTTTAAATGTTGTTTAAATTTTGCATAACACTAAAATTACTCCAGCGTCGTGGGCGCGTTTTACAGACAAAAAATAAATAAATTACATTACAAAGTTTATTCTCCATCGAAAATGTCCGAGTGCATTGTGCTAGATTTTGTAAAGCTTATAACTCGCGATCACTTTTATTGCGCAGTGAATATTGACATTATTTTCTGATATCTTATATATAATGACGACTTTAATGGCACAGTGGCTGAGCCATTGGCTTCGGCGGTATATGTCGCGGGTTGGATTCCCACACGGGACAATTAGAATTACCAACACATAAATTAGCAAGCACGCACTAGTGATTTTACAACACTAGTGAAATATTATTTTAAATTTATACTAGGCATCCAGATTGTCTTTGACTCACGCTCGTAGGCATCAGCTGAAAATCAGCCTACCTACCGTACCTTAACCGTAGCTTTATGATGAGCTGACTACCTTTTGGTCGTCGCATACACCAACATTGTTATTAATTAAATAATTAATTATTAATTAATCATTATTATTTAATATATCTATGTAAATTAGTTATTTTTTTTGTTCTCTTATAATTTTGTCGCTTGGTGTTTTTGAGCGATTAATAAAGATTCTTCTATTCTTCTTCTATTCTATTCTAATTATGGCCTAGAAATAGCAGTTCCGAGTCTAATATAAAAACATAAACATTTAACCAGTCTGCACTAACATCCAGCAATAACCAACGTTCGCATAAAATGCACATTCTACGGCCTCTTTCACCGGTTGCGGTATTGATCTAGATCGCGGAAGAGTTACGCAACTTAACCGCATAAGTGCCTTGCCTATCGTTACATATGTGAAACATGAAAGCAATCTTCACGGCAATAGTTTGACGACCGCATGGCCTAGTGGTACCTGACTTTTAAGCAGGTTCTGGGTTCGAATCGGAGGCAAGATTTGTGCAAAGACACAAATTATTAGTTTACGGGTCTGGTACTGTTGCGCATGTAAATTGTATGTCTGTGAAACGCGCCCACGTTGCAGGAGAAATCCTAGTGTGGAACAAAGTTTAAATGTAAATAGTCGTGGTCGGTGCGAATGTGTCTACTTCTTGGACCATATCACCACTTACCACCAGATGGGATCATTGTTAAACTTTAGCCTAATCACAATAAAAAAAAGTTGTCATCTCTATGTGTACGGATTGATTTTCGTACGGTACATATATTGGTTCTAACAGGTCAAGGTTTTAGTACACGTGCAATTTATGTTTTATGAGATATCCTAGTGTGTTTTTGTGGATGTGACGAGACGAGTAAGTCTTTCACCTGGTGGTAAGTGTCACGAATTCCCGTAACGGTGCGGTTTATCCAATTTCCCTCGTAAAAGAAATACTTCACTCGTCAACATGAGAAATCCGTTCTTATACGAGTATCTCATATGCCCTGTAATTAAACTAGCTTCTTTAACACAGGGTGGTTGCACACTACTGCTTAACGGCAGAATCATTGGCACTACAGTTGTATCTATTTAAGCGGATTGCTCTTAGAAATCCTACCACCAGTAGTGTTAGACTTCTTTTAACCTTTCCTCTTACAACATGAAATAATCTGAAGAGGTGGTATCTTGATCAAGATATGCAAACACAGTTTTTGAGTAAAACGTTGTTTTTTACCTTAAAGGAGAAATTACTGCATTTTTCCGCATTACCCTAATACACAAGATATATTTTACAAAATTTAAGATGTATTAAACTTGACGTGTGTTCAAACGAGGCGACAAACGCGCGTGGGCTCTTGACAAAACACATCTTGAGTGGTGGAAAAAGTAAAAGTTAATCTTCATTACCGCACAAACAAGTGCACTTGTGCCCGCGTTTGCGGATTTAGTGCGAAAATTTTGAATTGTCCCTAAATCATCTTAGGTCTACAATAAAATATGCATAGCAGTATATATTTTTTAAAGAAGAAAAAAAAGCGTATTCCTTTCTAAAAGGCCGGCAACGCACCCACGGTTCCTCTGGTATTGCGTTCATTGAGCGGCGTTGATCACTAAAGGCGAAGATTAACCGTGTGGTGGCGGCTAAGAGAATCTACCACCACATCTGATGCCGTGGGTGTCGTAAAAGTCGACAGAGAGAAAATTAAAACCAGAAGATGGGTGGCAGCATCTTCCCGGAGCATCTGAATTAATAAACTGCGGTAAACCAACCCGCCCGCCAAGCGTGGCAACTATGGCAAAATCTCCCAAAAATGAGAGCTACAAACTTTTGTCGCAATATATATCCCTCTGTCTGTTTGGTACCTTTTCACGGTTATTCTGCCGTCCGCTGAACCGATTTTGACAATATTTGGCACAGAGATTGCTTGCATCCTGGGGACGGAAAAAAATCCCGATTTTTTATCTCGGAAATTCAAATAGTTCCAACGGGATATTTAAAAAACTTATATCCACGTGGACGAAGTCACGGGCATCAGCTAGTTTTCTATAAAAAATAGAGCCATGGTACACGCTCGCCCTAAATTTCATAGTACGCAGCTGATCTGAGTTCTATCGCCGGTGCCAGCCTACAAAATTGTTATTTTAAGTGCTAATTTACCATATGCTCCTCGGTAGAGGAAAACATCGGGAGGAAAACCTGCATGTCAGGAATAAAAAATATTTTGAAGATACGTGAGGTCAGCCCACCCTTTGGAGCAGCGCGGCCGTCTCTTTCCGGCTAAGAACAAAACCAAACAAAAACCTCAAAACCTTCTCAGAAATGGAAGGCCTATGCTTGGCAGTGGGACATTTAAAGGTGTTACTTTACTATACTTTTATATAGTTTTTGAATTGAACCTGGACTGGTTCGGAAAAAAAATCATTAATAAAATAAATGTCAAAAATGTTGCTAAAATAGAATACATAACTTTTTCCCTAGCTTTTTGATAGAAGTCCAGTTTAGAAAACGAATAGCGGATAGTGCATGACAATAAAACATCATTTGACGACCGCGTGGCCTAGTGGTAGCTGACCTACGTACCTGACTTCTACGCCGCGGATTCTGGGTTCGATATTCAGCCGGAGCCAACATTTGTGCAAAACACAAATTGTCGGTTTTCGGATCTGGTTGTGTTGTGCATGTAAAAAGGATGTCTGTAAAACGCACTCACGATACCGGAGAACTCCTACTGTGGGACATAGGTTTGTTACATACATACATACATCCAAGCCTTTTTCCCATATAAGGGGTAGGCAGAGGCTACTCACGTATCCCCACTGTTCGTCCTCGCGGGAAACGAGACGTGACGGGTGGCGTACATCGTCTCCGCCATTTTGGTAAGAGGCAAAAAATTCTAACTCCACTCTGCGTTCCCACGAGCAGTATAGTGACATCATTGCGTGTCATGGTATTATTTTGCTCAAATAAAGACTGTCGCAAAACCTTAATCGCCTCTTACTCTTAGTGCGCCTCCTCGGTAGGAAAGAGGTCGGTATTCTACTCTGCCGGACATCTATCGGCTATCATTTTTTAAAAAAATAAAATTTACTTAGCGTTATACTTCTAATAAGAAAACCGTCCCCGAGCAATTCTTTCCGCCTAGATCGCCTATTTGACGTTGGCTATTGATTCCCAAAGTGGTCTATATCTCCCAGAGGTCGATAGCGATTTGGGAGTGCACGAGATCTAAATGAAAATGCACATTGAAGAAAATGACACAATACAGAACGGCAGAACGTTTACGGAAAACATGGTCCACATTCTATAGTTCCTACAACGTTTTTTACTGTCTTATAGAAACTGTAATCATCATCATCGTCATTTCAGCCTATCATAGTCCACTGTTGAACATAGGCCTCTTCCATAGAATGCCATAAAACACTGTTCTGAGCTACCTGCATCCATCAACTTCCCAGAAAAGCGTGCACGTCGTCGCCGGTACGACGTCACTCGAGAATCTTTCTTCCTCAACCGTTATCAGTTCTACGAGCTATATAGCCGGCCATTGCATAAGAGCATTGATATATATTTTCGGTGATGTAATTGCTGTTAGCCTTCTCGGCTTTTACAGCTTCACCGGATACTAAGAGCATTGAGCAATGCCACTTCAGCTTGTTAATCCTTAAGTCTATGTCGGTTACTCTAGTTCTGCTGCGGATATCATCGTTACGGATTTTATCTCGTACAGAAACATCGAGCATAGCTCTTTATATGGCTCGGTGAGCGACTCTACGCTGTAATAAAACCTGTAATTTTAATATGCAAAAGGCGGAAGTTTGCCATTTATTTACGGCTGAGTTAAGTTAGCAACATTAGTATCTTGCAGATAATGACATGAATTAATATACTATTTAGAAATGACATCATGGTAATTAGTGATAAAACTAATAAGTTTTTATGACAACCGCATGGCCTAGTGATCGGAGTGCCTGACTTATACGCCGCGGGTCTTGTATCCGAATCCCATCTGGAGCCAACGATTTGTACGAAAAAATATTGTTTGTTTTCGGATGTGATTGTGTTGTGATATTCCCAGTGTCATTAAATTACAGACGTAGATTTAACAAAAACGCACTACATGAGGCATATTTTACATCTATATTACTTATATAATATAATATATATTATATTATTATACACTCGGCGTCAAAAAAATCGCACATCCGAAAAAAATAATTTAAATACTATTTTAACACAACAGGCCAATGGCAATGTTGTGGTTTGAGGGTATCATTCGAAAGGTAATTTCATTAGCTTTCAGTAAGTTTTAATTGAATTTTACTTTTATAACGAGACGAAAGAGAAATTAAAGAAAAAGACAGGGTATGTACAAATTAATAATTTAAAAAAAAACTTAATAAATACAAAAAAGTTCTTAAAACCTAGTGTTACCCCCCCCCCCCCCCCCTTGCCATGATAACGGCTTCCATGCGATCTTTCATGGACCTTACAAGGAGAGTATTACACAATTATTAACAAACGACATGGCATGTAATAACGTAAAGTTAAATTATTTCGTAAAACAAAAGTGATAAAAACTTTAAATTAGACTAAAATGAAGAACTTATAAAATAAAACTCCAAAAAAATCCACTGCTCCACACTAAGACTCCTCCGGTATTGTGGATATGGTTTATACAAATAAATTCCATATGCACAAACACCCAGCACCGAAGCGACTACCATACGAGAATCGAACCCCGATCCTTAGCAGAAGCAATCACTTGGCCACTTGTTTCTTTTGCGTGTAAGGGGTTCATCCTATAATCAAGTGAGGTTGGAACGATCACGTGTATTTTACTTGCGACGAAAAAATTGTAATTTAATGTGTTACGTGTTAAATCTTTTTTACCATTATTGAACTGAATTGTGCGACCACGTAAAAACCCCAGCGCGCGAATAACCTAAATGTCACTACTAAATGTCAATAATAAAAATACACGTTGTGCTGAGGGGGAGGGGAGTAGCCTAAAACGTCAGGTGATTAAAAGATGGCCTTAAGGCGGATATTATACCATATTTCTCCAAATGTCAAACTTTCCTCCACTGGATGCACCCTGCTAGATGATAAATAAGTTTTTGGCGATTGATTGATGGCGGGAAATCCTTCGGAATTTACCGAAACAAAATCCCACTGACTAGTAATGGGAAGAAACATCACTAGTAATCCCTGCACTAAGTGGTGAGTATAAGCGATACTTCCATGAAATGCATGCTAGTTTTTGCTTGCACTTTCTAGTATAAGCTTACGTTCAGCAGTTGACAAAATAATGTTGGTGTGTAGTTGTGTTTCTATTCAGTTCTTGAAAAATCCAAAAGAAAGTGTTGTTACCGCAAATATATGGTAATGACCAGATTAGAGGACACAGTGCAATTTCTTTAACGCCTGTGCAAAAATAACAGTCAGAATTTTTTAACACATGTCGTATGACTTTTACAACGTGTCGTAAAACGATTCGCGGCTCCAACGACTGTCCTCGTAATGTTATCATAATTTACGCGTTAAACAATTACTTCGTCTTTACGAAAATACATATTCGGAGAATAATCATTCTACAGTCAGTTTTACGAAAATAATTTAATTTTAAAAACCTGCATACGCCTTTTCTAAGTTCTTACTCACGCAGACAGGGTTGCCAGAACCTTTTTTTATTAAAGTGACGAGACAAGCAAAACGTTCATCTAATGGTAAGTGCAACGTCTGCCCGTAACAGATGCTGTGTCACACAGATAATTTCTCTGTGGTACCACACTGCGTAGTCACTTTCTACGAAAAACTTGAACAGCATGTTAATGTAGGTGGGTGCCATCGCATTATCAGTTATTTTGCCGCGAAGCAGTGGTGTGCAAGTATTACTGTTTCGGTCTGACACTGACAGCTTTGTAATTGCTGGGCATATGGCACTTATTTGCCCAGTAATTACAACATGCAGCCGATAGGTGTCCGGCAGAGTAGAATAGCACCTATCTCTTTTCTACTGAGGGGTCGTAAGAGGCGACTAAGGTATTGTACGGACAGCCTTTATTCGTGCAGAATAACACCGTAATATGCAATGAAGGGCATGCATCATTCCTGCAACATCTGAATAAATAAACTGCGGTTGTCAACCCGCCTGCCAAGCGTGGCAACTGCCAAATGGCAAAATCTCCCCAAAATGAGAGCTATAAATTTTTGGCAATCTGTGGGGGAGGCATAACATAATTAAATATATAATATTTACACTTTATTCTCAAATATAAAACGTCCAATCTCGCTTCCCAAAAATATTAACGAATATAAACTATTAATAAAAAATGTACCAAGTAAGAATGAAAGACTGTAAGTACTAAAAAACCCTAAAATCTTTACAGAACCGCCGAGTCATATTTTCTTAAAATAATTTTAAAAAAAAATGCAATGAATAGTAAGATTTTTTTCTCGTACCAAAGTGGATGCGACGTAGTTCGCCACCCGTCACGTCTTGTTTCCCACGGGGGCGAAAAGTGGGCTACGTGAGTGGACTCTGCCAACCCCTTATATGGGAAAAGGGCGTGACTGTATATTTGTATGTATGTATATGACACTTAAGAAATGATGTATCAGGGTGACAATGTGGAGCCACGTAGAAATGTTTTTGGTGGTACTGCATTTGTAAGGATCAGGCGTTGCTATTGTGAACGATTTGCGTCATTATCTTTGCCACTTAATAAAATATTAAGGCGTCTACACAACCCACATATGGTGGTAAGTCAGATACCCAAAAGAAAGTGTTCCATCGATCTTTAACGAAGTATCAAGATGAACGTGCGTTGTCACTTAAGGATTATGATAAAATACCTGGTTGCCAGTAATTGGGTCCCTAGTTCTCGTCACTCGTCATATGAAACTTAGCAGCTTTTTGTATTACGTGGCGGTTCCCTGGTTGTGCCGACTCATTAACTTTCAACAGCAAGTAAAAAGCTGCGTTTTTGGCTCCACCGCGTACGTAAGATTCATGACTCAGCTAAATGATAGGCAGTATTATGACACATTTTTGCACGTATTATTAGTATACTGTTTCTTCCTTAAATCCATACTAATTACTGGTGGTAAGATTCCTATCCAGGAATCCGTCTAGGCTCTAGGCAGGCCCAGGGCTAGTTATTCTGCCGCAGAACAGTAGTGTGCAAACATTACTGTGTTTCTGTTCTATGGACACTAAGAGGCTCTAGGTAGGTACCACCCCACGGCCAGTTATTCTGCCGCAGAACAGTAGTACCGCAATACTGTGTTTCGGTTATAAGGACACTGAGAGCTAGTGTAATCAATTGGCATATAAGACTTAAGAACTGATGTCTCATGCCGACGGGCGCAGTGTGGTGTCACACAGAAATGTTCTGGGTGACGTAGTATTTATTATGGGCAGACGTTGCGCTTACCATAAAGTGAAAGTTGTGCTCGTTTCGTCGTGTTTTTCAATAAAAAAAAAATATATATACTCGTAACTGCGAAAGTCTCACTCTGTCCCTCTGTCTGTTTGATACCCTTTCACGGTTCAAACAATGAAACGAGCTTGACAAATTGGCACAGAAATGGGACCAGCTTGCATCCTCGAGACGGAACATAGGATACTTTTTATCCCGGAAAATCAAACAGTTACCACTATATAAACGCGGGTGAAGTCGCGGACATCGGCTAGTATTATATAAATACAACCGGCAACAGACAACCCTGTTCAGTCATGGTTAATTTCGGCAAGGTGCATGGAGTTTTCGTTGCGTCTCTGCCGGCGCCGGCACGAATTCCGGTGGACATGCCTTCGCGCCTAATTCACTTTGAATTTGGAATGACCGATGTCGTGCTTTGCTTACATAAGAGATTTTTGCTTTTGTACACATCGGTCACTTATTTTTACCCGTTCATTCATTAATTTATTGAAAGATCAAAGAAAAATCATGTGAAGAGTATTAAATAAATTATAATAAAAGTATAAAAAATAAATGCATTAAAGAGTTGAAATTTATGAAAATTTTATTTATTAAGTTTTGAATAATGTCAATGCTAATGATTGTTAAATATTAAATAAATTTTTCGGGATAAAAGTTTGTAAAAATATAATTTCCTTACCTAAAAATCAATTGTATGATGTAAGCTGATCATATGACATACATCATATGGCTCTTATTGATCTAGTTCGAATAAAAAAAAAACAATAGTATCCAATGCTAGAAGTTAACGGATAAGCAAATCCCATTCATAGTACCAAAAATAAGGCAGTGCGAAAAATCTATAATTAAAATTCGTGACTATTACGGGAACTCATACCGGATATCGGAAGCGTCATTGCCGAGTTCAATAAACCGGCTGAGTCAATGTCAGGCGCGCTGCGGCTCGGGTCCAAGATTCGACAGAAACAAGGGTGAGCCGCCGGTTCGGGGTAGCAGGGTGCAACTGTCGCAGGGTAACGACCGCGCCGGGGTCGACGTCCGCCGCCACGCGGCCGCGCGACTGAGTCGTCCGATTGATTGAAGCGGGACGGCGATACGCCTCCAAACCCTTACGATTTAACCACCCTTACATTTACCAGACAAAATGACACTTTATCTCCTTAAAAATAAGGTGGCATTCAGCTCGCTTCTTTATTGGTCAATAGGACTTTAGTCTAGTTTTTGGAGGTAGCTAACGCACACATATGACATAAGGGAAGTAGTAGTTTTGCTCAAAATATTGATTTTTCCGCGGGCCTCGCGGCCGTATGGCGTGTGTGTGTGTGCAGATACATGCGTATGTCGATGTTGCGTGTGTATCTATTTCGAGTAGAGCACGTGGTCGTAGTTGTTGCTTGTTGACATGCGTTTTTATTTTTATTGCGCCGGCCTGATCAAGCAATTACGTTACGTAATTGTTAGTTATAGATATATGCCTACAAGCATCTCTTCCTTAAGGTGTATTTTAATATTCTATACCATATCTACACTTTAATACATGTCTAATTATGTAAAAATTGCAACGATTTTCAGTAATTTGCTTCAACTTTGACTTCAGTAGAAGATGTTAGATAAAATAGTAGTTGAAAATTAAGGCAATGTTTGTTCGATATGTTCTCTAAAATTTTGTAGCGTGAAACCAAGTACAGCGTCGAAATACTGGTAACTGCGCACAAACACAGGGTCGGTTCAGGACTCACTCACACATGCTCACCACCTTACCCTTGATTTTGCCAGCTCAAGGTCTCTACCCTCCGACTGCACGCACTCTTACTCAAGTATTTCCGCATAAGTCTGTCCCACTCTAAACTGCGGACAATGCCGAAATTCACCGACCGGGGGCTGAGGTCGTCGACCGCGAGGACATACGTATTGGTAAATAAACATTGATGTAGGTATTACATAATGAACAGCCATCGAATGTTTTGATTTGAATCGGACTAATCTAGTAACGTTTTGACGTGGTTGACTGCTTGCTACGAGTTACTTACACTTAATAGAACGCTTACAGCGTTAAAAATGGATATTAGACTTATTATCTATCTAAGAGTTCATCAAATTAAAATAAAATAAAATTTAAAGAAAACATTAAAAATTAAATTCTAAGAATCAAATGTTCTTATATTTGCTATCCGCACAGAGCTTTGCTATACATAAACGTTATTTGTAGGTTAATTTATTAATATTTATCGTAAAAAATCTAAATAAAGTGTAACACTACACATTAAATTACAATAGTTGATTCACTCGCAATTCGCACTTTTTATTTTTTTAAATTACTTCCAACAGGAATATTGTGTGATATGCAATAAGCTATGGAATTCAGAGGAACAGCAAAGTGAAATTCTCATGATTTTTTTTTATATTCCGTCAATATTATTATCAGCTAGATATTTCTTGCTACAGAACCCTACGCAATAGATAATTCCGTCCACGCGGTAAAAATGTTCCCGCTACATTTATGTACTCGTATATCTATATACTGGTTGTAGCATATAAATGGCTTGTTAATGATACCAGGATCGAACTCCGGTCACTCGCGTAGTGACACTTACGTAAAGCTTCCGAGCTACCACGGTTTTTTCTACATAAGTTTCTAGTATATAAATATCCGAAAATATACAAGAGGTCATTCTAAAAATTAACAAACGGCCTGTTCCTATACAGATGTGAAAAGAAAAGAAAGCATGGCACTTACCATTCATTACTTCCTTCCTTAGTTTTATCAAAAACACGAGGTTCAATTTAAGAATTAAATAACAAGTTATACTCGTATAACGAATTAAATACTAACCTTAGACTTTTGTTAAATATGCACATACAAACACACGCTAATAAACGGGTGGGTTCGACGTTTATGCGTAGCGCTGCGATCTAAGTCAGATTATTGAAAATGTAAATATTTTTTTGTCATAGCACTATTAACAGATCGAAATATTGAACATGACTAGTCTGCGACTAAACGAAAGCCTACAACATACGTTTAGTGTAGATGTTGACCAAACATACAAAGAGCGAAACGGAACATGGCCATGTCACATTTCGGTTAACTAGGTAGCCAATTAGAAGTAGCGTAATCACTTCTTATATTCTAATTTTATTGCGTTTATTTTAACTATTTATTTACCGAATTTTCGTGCGCTTTGCAGCACCCATAGTCACGGGAGAGGTATCCGATGAAGCTGTAAAAGCCGAGAAGGCTAACAGCAATTACATCACCGAAAATATATATAGTCACGGGAGAACCAAAATAAAAGCAATAAAATCCATTAAATTTTGCTTTAACAGAAGCTGCGTGTTAATACACAACGTTTTAGTTCTCCATTTTAGGTTGTTTTAACAGACATGATAAGTCTGTTTCCCTATTTCAAAGTCTTTCTTAAATATTTCTTAAGTACTAGCTGTTGCCCGCAGTTTCACTTCTTTGTATACAGCACATATATTACATATATATTACTGCACGAGCACTTTAATACATGTACTGAGTACTGGAATTATCTCATTAACGTAAATTAAATAAATATTAATACGAGTAAATCGTTCATCTGATGGTAAGTGCAACGTCTGCCCGTTAACAATTACTGTGTCATTCAGAATATTACTGTGTGGTACAACACTGCGCTCGTTGCCTTCAGACTTTAGTTCTTAAGTTACATATGCCCACAGTAATTAATAGTATTATCCCCAAAGTGCATTTAACTCCTCTTGTACATAAAGAACAAATAGTTCATAGGTAATCAAGAATAACTAAAATTCATCGCTGTGCAAATGAAGTCGAGTGGCATAACGAACGACATCCCGGGGCTTTTGATTACGTGTCGGTAGTTATTGCCAGTGCAACGGGGTAGGGCGTGCCCGACCTACCCCCCACAACCTACGCCAACGCTGCAGCGATGCACCCTTACCATCTAGATATCTAGACGTCTAGATAGATGTCTGGCCAGTGCAATACACGGTCATGTCTCGCACACATTCGCACAACGACGTTCAGAAGTGTGAAACGGAACTTTGCGTATGTGTTGGTAAGGCGATATCTATCGGATGTTTTTATTCGTGAAAATCTACTCGGTTTTTTAGAAACTTGGTGTGATTGAACTGTACGTGCGTATTTACAAAAGACTCTATATCTCATTTACTCAACTTAGAAAAAGATTTTCTACTTTAATGATCTAATTAAATTATGTATTATAATATTATATTAAGAACGTTAGTATTAGAAAATAATTTCAAATTACGCTATGATTAAATGTACTTAGACATATTTTCCTTATACCAAATATAGAAGGTATATGTATGTCTGAGTATACTTAATGTTAGCATCTTATAAGAATACAATACAATTACAATATTTATTATAACTTGAAGAATATCTTCCTAAAATTAATACGTTCATAAATCTTAACATTGAATTCACTGCAAAACTAAGGTGCTACGCTACTATCAACATATATAAGAATGCACTTAGGCTGTGCGTCGCACGTACCTAAACGAAGAGACCTACCCCAACAAATCAGAGTGCTCATGCACTCACAGATCTAGACTTCAGTGTGTGCCTAGCGCCAGTGTTTGCACTAACGCACACCATCAACTGATATTTACGAGAATTTCTATTATTATGCTATTGGGGGTTGGGGAGGCAATTTCGCAATCCCGATATGCGCGGAAAGGTTATTTTGATCATATGATTTATTTCGTGTCTCATATGCATTGTAAAGTAATCTATTTCTACGTTGGTTCGGGTAGAGACTGATTTTAGTGTTTGCTATGTGATCTTACAATAATCGATTTATGGCACAACATTCTGTATTGATTCTAAATAGATGTCTAGACCAGTGGTAGGATTTCTATGCAGGAATCCGTCTAGGTAGGTACCCCAGTGCCAGTTATTGTGCCGTGAAGCGGTAGTGTGCAAACAATAATTTGTTTCGGTCATGGGGCGTATGAGACTTATGAACTGATGCCTGAGGGTGACGAGCGCAATGTGGCGTCACACAAACATATTCTGGGTGACACAGCATTTGTTATGGGCAAACGTTGCACTTACGAGTACCATCAGGTGAACGTTCAGATCGTTTCGTAACTTCCAATAAAAAAAAGACCGAAGCTGTAGCTCGTAAATGGGTTGGCTCCACACGCTCTCACAGAACACCAGCGTAAAATAATGCATTATGCTGCTACGACAAAAATATTTTTTTAATGGCGGTGGGACCCTATGCAGAATTCCGTCTTGTAGGTACAGCAATGTTCTGTGGATCACAGCCTATATATCACGTCTCGTCCCTTCCTTACATAAAAAAAATTAAAGTAGGATTAAAAATGATAAAAAAAAACAAACGAAGAATTGTGATGTTGTATACTTTTGATATTTATTACGTAGCACCTGTCGTGGGAATTTTTGCTAAATCGTTTAGTAATCGAGATGATGACGAATGTCCAAAATTGTTTAAAATAATTCTACTGTTTTAATTTTTTAAATCAGTTTAATATAATTTTGCTACGATAGCTTAGTATTTTTTCTAAAATACTTTTTTTACCTATATAATGACGAAAAAATAATATCAATACATCTGTAGATTAAATTGAATTAACCAACAATATACGTCTTTCTAGCAAATAGTACTAGCAAAATTGCTCAAAAACGAAAAATCGAATTGAAGTTTATAATTATATAATTTTTACATTTTATAATTTTTATTAATACATATAATTTTTTTATGTATAGTTTCACATTTTAAAACTACATTACTCATCACGATTAATTCCGAAAAATAATACATACCTTATTAGTAATCTATTAGAACTATAAATATTGTAAAATAGAGATAATTCAATATAACAAAAAAGTAAGAATAATAGCAAAAAGGTAAGAATAGTAACAAAATATGAAATAAAACGTAAATAATGGTTTAGTGAAACGACACACGACTCTTGTTTTTTTGTATTTTCCCAATATTTCTGTCGCCCCGAAAAATATTTTTATTGTAATCAATTTTTTTTTGAGTTTTCTGTGGTATTTACAGAAAAAAAAACAATTTTGTGTTTTCTAAAATGGAGTTACAAAACAGTGTTACTGGTTATCGATAAACTAGCGCAATCGCTACTATTTACAAAAACATAAACTATTAATTATTTTACGAAATCAGTAGATGTCATTATTTACGTTTATGCAAGGATTAAATGGACAAAGCAGATTACAAAAATACAATACCGCGCTTACAATAATTGACTGCAATAATGCAATCAATGTAAAACATGATCTGACTGAACGAGTATTTAAGAAATGGTATAAGCACAGGCAATTACATTATTATTATTATCAATAAAAAATTGTAAAAGAATTTATCATTATGTTTAATTGTACGTACTTAAACAGGTGAAGAAATATATGCTAAAAATAAAAAATGTATTCGATGTACTTGTGTAGGTAAAACATACATACATACATACATAAGATCACGACTGTATCCCATAAGGGGTAGTCAGAGACTGGGCACTCACTGCAAAAACTGATGACTGCCACAATCCACGTTTCACGAAAACAATATAATGCACTTGGTGTGATAGGTGGTGAGCCCATCGCCACCATGCGCTGTTGGGTGCACAGTGCAGTTTAATTCCTTACTCGCCTTTTACGAGATCCATTGGATGAGATGGAGTGGTAGTATTCTTTTAACGAGCCGCAAGCACACAGCTTAGGTGTAGGTAAAAATGACACAAAAATGTATTTTTATTTTATTAAATTCTATTTTTATTAGTGTTACGGCGAACATTACATCACCCGTCTTCTATATATAAAACTACCTGCGCCCCTCGGTTTCACCAGCGCTAATTAAGCACATCAAATGACTACGCCGTACGGCATGGTAACCTTCTGACCGGAGCATTCACAGTTCGGCTCCTCTCTGTAAGGATCGGTTCTTAGGTATTTTAAGAGTCTTAGCGTAATATTTTATTGCTTAGTCAGAACTTTCCCTAATAAATGAGCTATCTATTTCAGAAATAACTTTTGTAATCGGATCAATATATCGGCCGATAGGTGTCCGGCAGAGTAGAATAGACCCTACCCCTTTCCTACGGAGGTGTCGTAAGAAGCGACTAAGGTATTATACGGACAGCCATTATTCATGCAGATTAACACCATAATATGCAATGTTGTCTGGTTGTACACTTTACTCCTCGTGGGAAGGCAATGGAGAGTTAAAAGTTTTTTTTTTTTGAATCGTACCAAAATGGCGGCGACGTGGTTCGCCACCCGACACGTATCGTTTCCCGCGGGGGCGAATATTGGGCTACATGAGTAACCTAACCTACCCCTTCTATGTGAAAAAGGCGTGACTATTTGTATGTTATGGGGAATCATGCCCTCTAGCGGCGAGTGGCTACCACCTAGTTCACAGTTTTGTCGGCAGATGGCGACAGGAACTGGAACGAAAATTTGATGTTACAGTTTTTATACGTTTTTGTTAATGTTGCACATCACGCATTATGGTAAAGATAGTCCTTGTGATACCTTGCGTAGTCAAGGTTACGGCTAAAATATAAAATTATATAAAAACAAATGGTTTCATGAGCAACATATGATAGAAAAAAGTTTTTTTTAATTCAAAATGGCAAATTTTCAATGAAAATCTAAAGGGGTCCGTATTTCTAATTAATATCAATATCTGTACCTTTACTTTACCTTAGATGTGCATAATATTAGCTTTTTTCAAAAATTCCTATTTATTAAAATGCCGCTACCTAAAAAGTGTTATTTTCTGAGAAACACTTATAGGGTTAGGCTTAGGATTAGCTCGCAGAGGATGACGAATTGCTATCGGGCGGTTTGCCAGCCAGAAGTATGATTTTGGGACGACGGCCGCTATCTTTATAGACAATATAAACCCATTATTTACTTTATACATTTACGTCACTCAACTTTTAAGGCGTCTTTTAATTTCGTATGATTTTTTTATTATTTTGTAGACTTAAATGTCTAATTTAGCACTACATTATTGTTTACATTGACTTACTATATATTACACATAAACATTATTTTAAACATCTTTGCTAACATAATATGTATTGAACGCTTAAGCCTCATTTAATTTTTTTTTGTTAATACGTAACCCTTTTAATTTTGTTTTTAATAAATAATATTTTGTTTAATCATTGTTCTGCGAATGGGTTAATTACGCAATCTTACAAATAGAGTTAGAAGCCTGAGTCTGTGCCACGTATTTTCATAATTAATATCACTTTATTAAAAAAGGGTACAAATATTATTTTTTCTAGTGCCCGAGAAAATTAAATATTATTATTGTAGGTAATTTTTTTTCAGCCTATTACTAGTCCACTGCTGAACATAGGTCTCCCCCACAGATTGCTACAAATTTTTGTAGCTCTTATTTTGGGGGGATTTTGCCATTGTTGCCCTCGCTTGGCAGGCGATTTGGCAACCGCAGTTTATTCATTTAAGTGTTTCTTTCCTGGCTTTGTATTTAACTGAATCCAACCCAGTCTGTGATATCTCTAATTTAAAATGAACCACTTGTCATAGTTTTATAATTCCTTGTACGTGGTGCTTTCTTCAGTCAGAGCTTATCGCATTCCGGGGCAGCTAGCCGTGTGGCAACAAGACCTATCTATCAAGATAACCCAATTTCTATGGGAAACATTTATGAGGAACATGTAGCGCCCTAGAATTTTGAACAAGTGATAAAACAAACATTACTTAAAATGTCGAAATATATCGGTGTGCATTATAAAAATCGCGAACTAAATTCTTTAAGGCACGTTAAAATGTAGGTATATTATAGTAAAAATATTTTCCCGGAAACGTGTTCAGCATGTATACTTTTTATTGTTAATTTTATTGTTAAGTTCGTTATTTTAATATGAAATAGAAATATTAAAACATGCTTTTATCCAAGAACTTTAATCATTAAAAACCTTAAACATAATAAATAAGACCTTCGTTTTATAGATCTTAAGAGCTTCAGCTATTGACTACAGACTATTAAAAAAACTCATCTTGTAAAAATTATAATCGAAATATATCGGTGTGCATTATAAAAATCGCAAACTAAATTCTTTAAGGCACGTTATAATGTAGGTATATTATAGTAAACAGATTTCCCGGAAACGTGTTCAGCATGTATAGTTTTTATTGTTAATTTTATTGTTAATTTCGTTATTTTAATATGAAATAGAAATATTAAAACATGCTTTTATACAAGAACTTTAATCATTAAAAACCTTAAACATAATAAATAAGACTTCGTTTTATAGATCTTAACAGCTTCAGCTTTTGACTACAGACTATTAAAAAAACTCATCTTGTAAAAATTATAATCAGTTGTGTTATGTAAGTGTTAAATTTATTGACAGTTATTTAAATAAAAAAAATTGATGATGCAAACAATGATCTTTTTGGTGAATTAGCTTAGAAAATTAATTCATGTTCACAACAGCCTTGCTAAAAACGGAACTGAATTTCACAAACCGCGAAACTGAGAGTAACCCACTCTTTTGCCAGTGCAAGAGAAAAAAATGTTTTAATGCACATAAAATAATACGCAGTTACGATACGGGCAGGCATTTAGGGGGCTTAGCTATTGAGGGTACTCGAGTTCACATCGGGTTCTAGGACACATTGTCGCAATCTGCAAGTTCGACCAGCGTTTATCTTTATCAAGTGCGCATTAAACACTCACTCACCTAAATCCATCCGATAGTCTGTAACCTCCTTATATCGGTCTAGACGTCTGAAGAACTGAATGCATCGCTCGCCCCTCATTACGTATGTATCTCCACATTCACTATTTTCAAACGAAGCGAACGCACAACTGTTAGCAGTAATTCAACAAGGGAAAATATTTGCTGAAAAACAGGAAATTGAATGGATGGCTTCAAATCATTTCAGCCCATCACAAGTCTACTGCTGAATATGGGCCTACCTCCTTGTATTGGAGAAGACTAGATAACTGAAATGGATTTTAAAAAGTTCTTTTAAAAAGGCCTTTCACATTCTCTGTTCCCAAAGGAGGCGAGCGCACAATTATTACCAGATGTTAGGAGGTATTAGCAATGGTTTGAATTCATGTGCAGGAATCCGTCTAGGTAAGTACCACCTCAGGGCCAGTTATTCTCCCGTAAAGCAGTAGTGTGCAAACATTACTGAATTTCGATCTAGAGTGCACTGAGTGCTAGAGTAATCACTGGGCACATGAGACTTAAGAACTGCTGCCTCAGAGCGACGGGCGCAGTGTGGTGCCACACAGAAATGTTCTGAATAACACATTTGTTATGGGAGTAATAAAAACACTTTTACTGATTAACAGAAAATGGAACGGATAGCTTCATCATCAGCCTGATCATAGACCCCTAGATTGCCTCAGCACTTTAAAATTTTCAACCAGTCGTCTTGAATCCAAATTCAGTGTTGAGTTACCACCTGTAAATGTCCCACACCGTGACACAGGCCTCCTGCTATTCTGAAATAACGATGGAACCGGAAACATTCTGCCATGGTGCTCCATTGCGGAATGGTATATAAAATATATTATAAAAATATATATTTAAAAAAAAGGGTTTTCATAGCCGGGGATCCCGTCACGGTGCTTCAGTGCGGGGGTTCACATATTGTCTCGTATCGTATTTCTCAGATATGTAGGTTACCTCACCGTGTTTCCCTTTACCGCCGTTAAAAAGTTTATTTGCATTATTGCATACTACGATAGCACCTAGCCTCTGAGTTACCATGACGTAATTTTTAGTTTTGGTCTCCGGGATGTTATAATTCGAGGAAATTAATCCTTATTATTACTTAATTACTAACGATCGATTCTAGAGACCGCGAAATGCGGCGCACATGGATTTGTTTGCCAACTAGCACGACCGACTTGCGCGGCCGCAGCTGGTCTGCGATTACGATCAGTCGCGTGATTTTCGAAAAATATGAAAAGTCTTTATTCAGCTATGGTTAAATGGTGATTTGGTCAAATTTACAAAACCACTTACAAAATTATTCTTTGTACTTTTTGTACACCGATCGTTGACATTATATATTATATTTGAGACATCAACAATATTACAAGAATTGTAATCACTTGTAACTTAGTCCTGACGTGTAAAAAATTACTTTTTTTTAGTTTAAGAGTTTTGAATATCAAATAACCATTCAAGTCACTGGTACCACTTTAATAAATCAGTTTAGGTTATGGTACATCCGTAAGGTGGAGGTCGCGCGTAGTACTTCGCTATCGCGTCGCGTGTCTGTGATGAGTGTCAGATTACATGTTAAATATTAACATTTCATAATATCATTTTTAGCTTGCCCATGTCCTGCAAAGAATTGTATAAGGGCTAATTATGATAAGAATTACTAAACTTAACTTTTGTAATGCAGTTTGATTTAAATAGAACAAAAAATACTCACATATAAAAGGATAAAAAAGGAGTCTCATCTCAATTATCATATTCATATTTTTTATTAGGCTATTCCATAATTTTACACTAGTAAATATGTATTTCATTTGGCTAGTGTAAAGTTGAACAAGCAGTTCAAACTCATTTTATTAACATCAATAGCCAACCCTAGATCACATAATAGAAATAGAAAATGTATCCATGTGTGCTTGAATTGCACTTGTAGTGTTGTTATGTGTGCAATAAATACTTTGTCTATCCCTCTCTTTCGTTCTCGACATTTCACTGATAGCTATGGCCTTGTCTAGTCGCATCTAATGCTGGCGTTAGTGTGTTTAGACCGGAGCGCTTAATTTCCAGTTCACTAGCTCGATGTAAATAATTTACATAAAAGTATTATCAGAAATAGTATATACAATTTCAGAATTAGCTTAAAATTAAGTTATTAATAATTACGTTATGATTGTAATCAAATTGTTTATAACTTGAATATATAATTAAAAGATTTTTTTTACTTAAAAGATTGTATGTCACGTATGACATACTTCGACAACATCCCATCAATTTCAGCTCATAAAAATGTATTTGATAACTTACAAATAATTGTTTTTGAAATAAGTAAAAGAAATGATAAACAAATAAATGTATTTGATAACTGACAAATAATTGTTTTTGAAATAAGTAAAAGAAATGATAACCAAAGAAATTCTAAGGCATAGTTCCAAAAATGGCACATAACATAGAACCACTCAAATTAATTCATTTTTGTAGGTTATCTACACAGTTTTAAAGACAGAGCATACCACGTGTATAAACAGATGAACAACCCCAAAAGTAATTTTACAGTCCGTTATTATTAATTTTATACGGAAACAATAAAATCCACCATGGATCATTTACACTATTTTTTTTTCTTTCTTTCAGGTGAGTGTGATATGTTATTAGTGGAGTCAAGCAGTTTCATGAAAAGGTTCGTATAATGCATTGCTTTTAATACTTATATCAAACGATGAAATTTAGCACAATTACAACAAACAGTTTCAAAAATATCCATCAAAAGAAAAAGATATACGTTTTTTTTGTAAAAGCAATCTGCCACTGCATATACTCTGTAAATTAGCAAAAACTTATGGATTAACTAAGTTATTTCTTAATGTTTAATTATAATAATCGATTATCTTAAAACATGAGTGGGCCGTGTTGCATGAGAATCTACCACCCCATCTCAACCCGTAGGTGTCGTAAAAGTCGACAGAGGGAAAATAAAAACCAGGAGATGGGCAGCAGCATGTTCCTGGAACATCTAGATAAATAAACTGCGGTTGCCAACTCGCCTGCCAAACGTGGCAACTATGGCAAAATCTCCCCAAAATGAGAGCTACAAGCTTTTGTGGCGGTCTATGCTCAGCAGAGGAAGCTTATGTTCAGCAGTGGACTAGTGATAGGCTGAAATGATAATGATCTTGAAACATGATGAAAGACAGTGATAAATAATTAATGCTTGTTTCAATTTCACAAGGTATATTAATAAAAAAATATTTATATTATAAAATTTATATTCTTTACATTCAACCATTATTATAACTTGTTCTTAAATATTATTAAAAATTAAAACTTTTTTGTTCATTAGGTATTTTATACGTTTAGGTTCACAAATATTTTATACTACACCAGTTTTGTATATTTACATTCTACCTTGTTAAGAGACTGTTCTAATGGACTTGTACAAGTGCATTGGCAATTCAAACGCTCCTAATGTCCCTGTAGCGAGTGTTGACTGAGTCGGAGTGTTGACCGGTATGTAGGTTACGCCGCGCGAACCGGCGAGCGACTTCGCCCTCCGCGCTCCCCTCTCCGTCCGCGTACCACGCAACTACCTCTAAGTTCCATGCAGTTTTCAACTGGAAAATGCCAAATGCACTTTTCAGGAAAACCGACGATACAGATGCTCGACCGCAAAAAGAAAATTTAGGTTAATAGTGAGGGCCATGTCGTTTGACTTGCGAAAGACTTTCGTAACGATTATGCTTTCCTAGTACTTTACTTTATAGAAATGGACTTTGTGAGGCAATAAAAATGTGTTTAAATAAACTATTTGTAAGATGAAACAATTTAGATCAAATCAATAGCTTACGGTTCTAAAATTGTCTATGTTTGCAAATGTCAAAGTGCATTTAATATCAGACTTCGTAACTGCAGATATTTCAAAGTTTAAGGAGTTTGTTGCAGAATGGAGATGCTGTGACTATTCATCACAAGCTAGTCTATTAGTGTGACGTGGGTTAGGATTGTATTTTTATCAATCGGCACCCGTGGTCAGTAGGGCAAGTTCGCACGCTTCTTTATACTCGCAATAAAAATCGAACACGTTCGAGCCCGAGACCATGGCCTGCGTGCGAAATGCTGACGCCTCCTAATTTCGTTCAATATTTAAAGCAAATTGAACTTGGAAGAAACGAACTGTTTAGAATATACACTTGCATGCCGTTTAAATAGTCTCAAGTCGTTATGGCTTCCTGCAATTTTTCCGTGTTTTTAAATTAATCATTAATTTTTTGTTGTTCAATTCAGTTTTGTATAATATATATACTAGATCATTGCTTTATAAGTAAATGTTTTGATACGAATCGCCCAGGCATCGAGTTATCTCTAAGAGATATAACTTAAAACATTAGTGATAACGTTGTGACCATAATTTTAGGAGATCGTCAACCGGCCATGACTTCGTTTATAATATACGTTGACATAAAAATTCGAAGGCTTTCTGAGATAAGGTGACACAAAAATCAAAAAGTATTCGCGAACGAATCACTCGACGCACGCATGAACCAGCGAGCGTCCTAAATATTGTACCTTACCATAGATAGTTAGTGCAATATAATTGAAGTGCAGTTGTCAAGGTTTCGCGCATTATATAGAACACACTGACTCAAAATTACGAAGCGCCATGTCCTATCAAGTTGAGGCGTATGCTTGAGTGTCCCTGTACTGTACTATACTGAAATGCATTGGCTTCTTTTTATAATAAGCTTTAGAACTAATTCCATCACGTTGCTCCTGTGTAGCGAAGCACAGTACATTTATTTTATTAGTGCTTACGTATAAAAGTCATGAGATTAAGGGTGTATTGAATTCAAGTTTTCATTTAATTGACATTTTTTTTTATAAAACAAATCTTGTCGTTGTCTTTGTTGTCAATCTAAAATTAAAAATGCAAGTATGCAAACAGGATCTTAAGACTCTTGGGGTTTTTTTTAGTATAGAATATTTTTATTCAATTTAGATCATTTACATAATACTCATCTCTCACTCGTAATTTTTTAAGCTACACTGGTTCGCAAAGAAATGCCTCTGTCCTTGGAAGAACCAGAAGAAACCCAGCGGGATTTTTTTCAGTCATTTTAAAAATAATATACAATAACAATGTGAGCCGTGGTAGCTCAGGGGCTAGGCGCTCGCTTTAAATTTCATAGTACGCGAGTGACCTGGGTTCGATTCCCGGTGCCGGCACCACTAAAATTGTTAATTGCAATTTTAAGTGCTGATTTACCACGTGCTCGGCGGTGAAGGAAAACATCGTGAGGGAACCCGCATGTCTGAGGAATAAAAAATATTTCGAGACATTGTGAAGTCCGCCAACCCGCATTGGAGCAGGTGGCGGATTCTTCCTAGCTCCAAAACCCTCTCAGAAATGAGAGGAGGCCTGTGCTCAGTAGTGAGACATTTATAGGCTGAAACTTTACTTTTTAACTTTTATACAATAACAGCAGTGTTATAAAGATGTAGAAATAGCTTGGCAGCGATCACCTCATTCCCAGGGGTTATCATAATCCATGTATTCCTTAACATTATATTAACCCTTCTTAAAAAGTCTTTGTATAATAAATATTTTGAACTTTTTGATTCAAAGGCTTTCTGCACTTTCTGGGATTTAGTCGAGTAACTGACATTATAAATTTGTGCTTGTTCCTGGTATTTACCTTATGAACATCACTTTTTTTCATTAAGTGATTAATATTCCTATCTACATATATAACGCTTCCATATACATATTGAGAGGCCAGGGTTAAGATATTAATTTCTTTAAATTTATATCTAAGAGACACTAAAGCCAAGATTATAACTATCTTATGGCCCTCTTTTGTAAAACAAAAATCACATCTACGCCAGTCGCATTACCCCATAGCAAAATACCATAAGACATTATGCTGTGAAAATAACTAAAATAAACTAATCTAGCAGTTTCAACATGAGACAAGTTTCTAATTTTTTTCACAGCATAAGCTGCAGAGCTAAGTTTGCTTGCTAGTTTAGATATGGGGGCCCAGTTAAAGATTCGTCTCTAGAGTTATTCCAAGAAGTGGTATCCACAAGGCTCAACTCTTCTTCATTTACGAGTACATTTACATCATGACCATTTGGTACATTAACATGTGGTATTGTGATTTGGTATCTTATGCATTTAGTTTTATTGCCACTTAAAAGCAAATTGTTAACGTTAAACCAATGTACTAATTTTGGAATATAATTAATCACCTCGTCATATAATAAAAGTTGAGGTTTTTTTTGAAAATCAAAAAGTATCATCAGCAAATAATATTATATCATGGTTATCCCCTACTAGGTAAAGTAAGTCATTCATTTAAATAAGAAATAGTAATGGGCTGAGAATCGAACCCTGCGGGACACCTATAGATACTGCTGACCCGGAAGAACTCGCTACTATTGATAACTACTTTCTGCGTTATTTTGCTCAAATATGAAGTTAGAAGTTTAAGAGCAGAATTTCTTATACTGTAATGATGTAGTTTCCTGATCCGTGTTTCATGATGAACGCAACTGAAGGCCTTAGGAAAATCACAAAAAACCCCCAAGGCATCCTGCGAATTCTCCCAGGCATCGAATATATACTTACTTAGTTCAACACCGGCATCGGTTGTAGAACGACCCCTTTTTAAAACCAAATTGGTTTTTGTGAAACAATTTATTTAAATTAAAAGGTTTTAACATTTGATTAAGAATATTATTTTTTAAATTTTTACTTAATGTTGATAGTACGTAAATAGGTCTAAAGTTAGAGGGTCTAGTAGTGCACAGGGTATGTACTACTAGACTTAAATAAAGGTATGATACTATTTACATCAAATCAGGAAATACACCAAGTTCAGTACTAGAATTAAATATTATAGCTAATTGAGGTGCAATTTTATCTATAATAGACGTACCGACTTCAATAGATATGGGGTATGTCTGTTGAAGTCGGTAGATCTGCGGTTCTCTTAATAATAGAAATATAATATCGTTTTAATATAATAGAAAAAGATATCTTTTGTTCAAGAAGTTACATTGTGTTTGAGTGATATCTCAGCGGCAGTAGGAGAATAATTTTATGATTTGGTTGTCAAAATTGGAATTTCAGTAATTTTATTGCTTATGTGTAATGACTTGGCTGCGGAGCGTACTTTTTTAAATAATTGTATTGTGTGACTTTTTATGGTAAAGTTCATACAACCTTTGCCTACTTCTGTGGATTCCTACTGTCGCCCATTCATTAAAAGTCTTGAGACTGTTCAAGGAGAGAGTTTTAGAATTAAAAATGGTTTTAAATTCCTTGCTCTGAAGATTTAAGAAAACTTCCTATAAATAGTCAGTATTATTATTATTAAAAGGAAGTAGTGAAAGTTTTTAATCTACGTTACTTCTAAACTTCTCCAAGCGATACATATCCACAGGAACAAACACAATTTTTTATTGTTTGGTTTTTTGTGTAAGTATGGTAACGATACTAATTGCCCAGAATGGTCAGAACTTATTTTGTAAATTATGGATTGGTGCAAAGACTAAATCTAGTAATACGTGTTGGTTCTAAAAACAGGTTAACTAGATTAAATGATTTCATCAAAGAACAAAATCTAAATCTGATGGAAGAAGTTTCCAGGAGGTTGATATTAAAATCTCCGCATATGACAACGGGTTTGATCTGTTTATTAAATTTAATTAAAACTGCTTCCCTCATTTTCTCAAAATTGTCATATAAAGCACGTGGGGGTCTGTAAATGCTGACAACAATGAGGTGCTCAAGCTGGCTCAAGCAGCAAACAGGCCATTTCTACATTTCTCTCAACAGACGTTTCTTAAATCGCAATGATTTATTTAATAGTATTGAAGAGCCACCGCGTAAAGCTTTTCCTCTATTGAAGAAACTAACTAACTTACATAAATTAAACATTGAATTATAATCTTTTAACCAATGTTCAGTTATACACAAATATGAATATGATAGCTATTAAAAAACTATTCAATTTCTAATTCCTTGCCTAAAATGCCCTGTATATGTTGATGCACCAGGTGTATACAAGAACAAAATTTAGAAAAAACTAGCATTAACAAATTTAACAATTACAATACAACTACAATTTATCACATACGACTTTCTTAATTTACTAATGTCACAATAAAAGCTAGAGATTTCCTCTATTATCTCATTATTTCATTAAAATTATTTGGAACTGATTCCAAATTAAATGTCAAATAATTAGACTGCTCAATAAAAGCAGATGTCTGTGTAGCCAATTTCTTGGCTGTATTGAAGTGAACAAAAAGATAGCACATTAGGTACCAGTCTTAAACTATATTTGGATAGGTAATACCTATCATTTGTCAAAAACATTTTAAATTATTGATTTATCTCAATCAAATGAAATTTATCATTATTAGATTTACATGTATCATTAATTATTTTTATGTAATATATTATTCTATATTATATTTAATTCATATCTTATGCTATTTTCATGTGGCAGACCCTGTATATAAGGAAATGTAAACAAGATAACTTTGCTTACATTAAAATTGTTTCAATATTCATAATAGTGCGTTAATTGCTTTTTGTTAATATTGCCCCTTCTCTCTATTAGTAACACTAATACTAATAAAGTACTAATGAAGTATAAGGACAATAAGTACTTACTAAAATTTTCTTTATAATGTCACTAAATGATGCTCCAGGCATGCAATAATTAATAACTAGTTGTCCTTAAAGACAATTAAAATGAATACTTAAGGTCAATGATATAGGTTTACCAGGGCATAATATACGTACTCGTATCACATCGTAGGACACAATATCGTCGTTTTGTCCGAATTCGAGGGGACAATGTAGGTTGTTCAGACCATGTTTTGTGTCAGCTTATAGAGAAGACCTGTCAGCAGTGAGCTTGAGATATGTATAAGTAGAGATGACGATGCAGGAAAACTTAATTTAGCCCTTATTTATCAGTTGCGAAAATAAAAGTATAAAACAAGTAAACCTTCGATGGAGCCAGTCATTATCGTGTTTTATTTATTTCATCATCATCATATTTCAGCCTATCACTAGTCCACTGCGGAACATATGATCCCCCATAGATTCTGTTGGTGGTAGGATTCCTATGCAGGAATCCGTCTAGGTAGGTACCACCCCAGGGCCAGTTATTCTGCCGTGAAGCAGTAGTGTGCAAGCATTACTGTGTTTCGGTTTGAAGGGCACTGAGACCTTTTTTTTTTTACATGGGGAAATGCCTTACGCATACCCGCCTTCCAGCACGGCCCCCTTAGTGCGCGCAACGGACACCCCCGAGTCCGCCACGCGGAGGCCACGGGGCCAGGAGACTTGCACTCGAAAGCACCAGTCTTCCTGGCCCCGGCAGCGGATCTGGTCACCACATTTCGGCCGCGGAGGATAGGGAGAGAGGCAACGACACACCAACACTCCTCTCTCTCCGCGGCTCCACCACCGCCGCATCTACGGTGCGGCCCCGCCAAAGTCGCGGTGGACAGGGAGAGAGGCAACGCAACACCTACACTCCTCTTCCCCCGCGACTTCACCTCGGCTGCAAAGGGCAGGGTGAGCAGTGTCGACTCACTCCTCCCCCCAGCAGTCCACCATTACCGCATCGACGGTACGGCCCCGCCAGAGTCGCGGAGGATAGGGAGAGAGGCAACGATACACCTACACTCCTCTTCCTCCGCGACTCCACCTCGGCTGCGGAAGGCAGCGTACTGCTCCCCCCGCAGTCCTCCTATTCGCGTCCGGAGTGGGCTTGCGTAGCCCACTCGGAGCGACATCCTCGGGTCAGCCCGTCGCCACAGGCCGACCATGTGGGCTCCTCTTAGCTTCACCATGGGTGACCAAGCCACGGTTACTAAGCCCCCCCGCTACGACAAGGCGAGAACCCATTGGGGGGGAGGGCACTGAGACCTAGCGTAATCACTGGGCATTTGAGACTTAAGAATTGATCTCTCAGGGTGACGGGCGCAGTGTGGTGTCACACAGAAATATTCTGGGTGACACAGCATTTGTTGTGGGCAGACGTTGCACTTACCATCAGGTGAATGTTTTGCTCGTTTCGTCACTTGATACAATAAAAAAAAAGATTGACACAAAATTTTAAGCCACGCTTAGCAGGCAGTTTGGCGACTGCAGTTCATTTATTCAGATGTTTCAGGAAGATGATACTGGTCATCTTCTGGTCTCTGTCGATTTTTACGACACTCACAAGATGATATGAGGTGGTAGATTATTTAAAGCCGCCACGACACGACCATTATTTATTTATTCTTTGTTGGCCCTTACTATAAGTAATAAAAAAAAACGCGGACTTAATGCTAATAGCATTCTTTGCCTGTGAACCTTTTAGTTGAGCAATTTCCAGCCGTACAATAATCTCTTGTTAATTACTATAAATTAACGCTGCGAAGTGAAAACAAAGACTCGCTTTCGAAAGCGCAAGCGAATGTGGTTCGGCCGCGATGGATCCAGCTCAGGCCATAGATCATGTAGCAAGTCGAGAGCATTAATGAATGCGGATGTTGCGCAACTTGGATTATACGAGGCGACCTAGCGAGCGCCGAGCGCGGTTAACCACTCGATTTATTACGTTAACGATACATTGGCTAATATTTGAAATACGAGTTAACAGACGACCATACACCCTAGCGTAAATGGCTAATTGCAGTGGCAAGTAATACAGAACTGGCGGTGTTTACTAAAAACAAATTTTTCCAATTACAAAAAATGAACGCGGACCTGTCAGTATACGTGACTGAAGCAAAACTTTTTATATTTTTTAGATATTTAATAGAAATAACCTCAGTATATTAACTACTAGCAATCCGCCCCGGCTTCGCACGGGTAGATAGATATTAGAAAAATAAATTAGTACTTTATTTAGACAAATAGAACAACCACAATTCCTTACACTAACATTTTTTGTAGCGACTATTCTCATCGGCGGCTCTGCAGCTGGTCAGATAAGATTACGTTATTTTACCAAAAACATGTTTTATTTAAGGGAACATAAGCTATGAAATATAGCCAATATTTGATGTCGTGGTAGCAAAATAAAACGACCGCTCTCGACCGCTGCACAAACCGAGGCGCGCTCCTCGACGATGCCCAAGTTGCATGAAGCCGTGCGGCAGCGTTGTGTTCGAGAGACACCGCGGCCGCTTTTTTTTATGAACGTTTCAAAGTTTTAAATTAAAAATATATATATATATATATATATAAATTACAAACCAATATTCAATTGTTTTTAGTTTACAAAAAATAATATGAGTTGGTAAGTAAACAATAGATTTTAGTCTATTCGCGCGTAGCGCGGGCGATCGTAGGGCTGTTCGCTCATACCGCGGCATTTTTCTTAGTTTTACCATTTTTATACCCGTCGTAACTTATAAACGATAGGTCAGATTCGAAAGATTTAAAGAGGAATTTTCATGTACATAATCAACCTTGACTATGAAACTATTTTGTAGCTTAAAGATTAATATCATGATACGAACGTCATCATCTTCCGATTCTACCTGTGTTTGGATAGACTAATTTAAACAAAAAGCGGTTTTTGTGACTTAACTTAAAACAGTTAAACATATAGCCTCGCGGACTTTTTTGTGAGTAATGATGAGTACTATGTAAATGTACTACAATATTTTCTTTATCATAAATAGTTTTTGCAGCGCACGCGAAAAAATGATTGAATGAAATAATGATTTTATCAGTAAATTTTTGATACCTTGAGTTACTTCATAGCAATTTTCGTAGGGATCTCGGTTTTTTTTAATTAAATACAACTCATGTTAGTCGGTGATAATGTAGTTGTATATAGCTGAAAGAATTTTTAAAATCGGTTCAGTCGTTTTTGAGTTTAATTATTACAACCAAACATACAAAAAATAAAATCTTTCCTCTTTATAATATTAGTTTAGATAAGTAATGAATAAATATGAATTCCGAACAAAAACAAACCAAGCAACGTATGTTGTATAATTGTCTCTTTTCGTCTCTATGGCGCACTTTTTTTAGGTAAGTATATATAATAGGAAACGTTCAACATGGAAACATTACATATACAAACGTTGCACTCAAATTTGACCTTAAATCTTTACTCTCAATTGGGGCTGATAAGTTTCACTTCAAAAATATAAGTGAAATATTAAGATGAGAAAACTATATTCCATTTTCGGATTGATCCACACTTATCGCCCTTATAATGTAACTTATATTAGGTTGGATTGCTTTTTTCATTTTTTTTTATTGGATAGAGTGACGAAACGAGCAAAACGTTCACCTGATGTAAAGTGCAACTACTACCCATAACAAATGTTATGTCACCCAGAACATTTCTGTCCGACACCACACAGCGCCCGTCACCCTGAGACATGAGTTCTTAATTCTCTCATATGCCCAGTGATTACGGCTAGCTCACAGTGCCCTTCAAGCCGAAACACAGTAATGTTTGCACACTACTGCTTCACGGCAGAATAACTGGCCCTGGGGTGGTACCTACTTAGACGGATTCCTGCATAGGAATCCTATGTTTACAAATTTCTTTAAAAAATTTACATAGACAGCAGTAAATTGTACTGAAAATAAATAAACACGTCATTATAAGCCTTGGGTTGGGTCAAATATGGTACTGATCAATTGTCACTTTTTAACTAAGTGTCAAGTTTTAGTTAACTTTAGTTTATTGAACCTTTGGCCTATGACGGTTACATCGGTTCTTTCCTGGATATACTCGTTACGGATTTAAGGATCACAGCAACTGATTGAATATTTTTGAAGTTAATAGAATAAGGCCTTACCGCTACCTGAAATCGCCACTAGCAAAGTAAAGTAAAGTTTCAGCCTATAAATGTCCCACTGCTGAGCACAGGCCTCCTCTCATTTCTGAGAAAGTTTTAGAGCTAGGAAGAATCCGCCACGCTGCTCCAATGTCATGAATGCATCAAAAATATTTTTTATTTCTCAGACATGCAGGTTTTCTCACGATGTTTTCCTTCACCGCAGAGCGCGTGGTAAATCAGCACTTAAAATTGCAATTAACAATTTTAGTGGTGCTGGCACCGGAAATCGAACCCAGGTCACTTGCGTACTATGAAATTTAAAGCGAGCGCCACTAGACAATAATATAAATATAATGAACTACTAGGCAATGCATGCAAAACTCGGCGGCTGTCTGTTGTATAGTAAATATCACTTGTTAATGCCTCGTTTTGAGGTGAAACACGTGTTGTGTTCTCGACTTTAGTGGTACGTATTGTCTAGTGGTAGTGTTATAGTGGTTGAGGGTCTCTGGTGGAGTTTCCAATGGCGGTATTAGTTAGCTTATGCACGGTATTATGGGAGGACGAGTTCTGCTTTTCAAATACTTTTCAGAAACGCATGCAAATTAACTTTCTTTCCTTTAACAAATATTTTGACTTTAGATTTTGAGTTATACTGAATGATAAGACGTGACAAGTTGATATTCAACTCTTCCGTGTTTATCTTGAGATATGCCGTTGGAACACAGTTCTGTGGGCATTTATCATAATGCTAAAGTCCTCAAGCGACTCTGCTACAATGACTATGTCGTCTGCAATGTCGACTATGCCGGATGCTTTTCTTTCCAGGAAATGCCTTCCATTGCACAGGTGTAGAGTTTCGGAGGAATTACATAATCTTGTCTTACATCCTTTTAATTTATTTGGGAACTACATAATCTGACTCAGACTAACGTCCGGAATTCTCCTGGATAGTGCTAGATGCACTTTGATCATGGTTAGTTACTCATTTTTCACATCACGCATGGTTTTAACGCTAACATCTATAACTGTGTATAGAACATCTCTGTCTCACGCAGAATCTTCGATCCAGCGGTAATGATGGCGCTACTTTCGATTTTCATTCGATTATAAACTACGAAGGCAATTTGACATGACATTGCCATAAATTATAACTAGTAATTCTAGAACGATTTGATTCTTTCCAACATTATATGTAATTCATATACACGCGAATATACCTTAAATATAAAATAATGCAAGGCTAAATAACTCTTATATGTTCAATATAATCATTAAATTCGACACAACGCAATTCAATTCATATATAAACATTTCTGGTCGTGGGTTCATTACGGATTTTCAAAAATAAACGTTAGAGGCTGGTACGAGCATTGATTGTCACGTTCGCTGCAGAGAAACTCACGAAATAATTGGCAGGATTTAGTTCGTGCTCTGCAACATTAATTATGTACTGAAGTCATGGTACTCTCTGTGGCCTTTGATTCCACACATGTTTCGATTTACGATAACAAGTCTTGCATCCTGGATTTACTTTATTAATATACGTTATTTTAACTAGATATGTGTTAAAATAGTAAGGAGTAGTTTAAATAATAAGAAATTTACTTAATAACCTAACACTATTGACTTTGACAAATACGAACAAACACAACAACAGACAAACAATTGCGAAGGTAAAATAAGTACACACATAAACCTACATAATCTTTATGCGTGCGAACGTTCTACTATTTATAGCAAAGTAAAATAATGAATATAACTGCATCGCAACTCAGCGTTTTTTTTAAACAATTTAGAAATATTGTTAATACTGAATTTCAGTTATTTTTTTCATTATTTATTATAAATATTTGAATCTATTATTTGATTACTTAATTTTAGTTATGAAATAATCATTTTTAGGAAAAAATATGTAATTACTAAGACATCTTACAAAATTCATTTACCTAAAAAAAGTGTGCCAAATTAAAATAAGGACGAATATTATTTATAGTTTCTAGAGGAAAAGATTTATTGAAGACAAGACCTGATATTTAAATCCGTGTTAAGCGAGAATGTAGATCTTGAACCTTTGTTCTAAGAAGTATTTTTTACGCTGGCATCGTTACGCGTCCGGAGCGAAAACTTTGTTTGGTCTAAAATCTAAATGAAATTAAGTCTTATACAGTAACATAATTAGAAAGTTGCTTTTTTAATTATATTTTTCCTTCATAAACAACCTTCATAAAAAAATATAAAAAGTTCACTGCTTCATATAAGCCATAAACTGCCGCAACACAAGGCCCTGCGCCTTTTGCATCCATCCATTTCCCACAAAACCTTACAAGTTGTTGCTCCATCGAGTGGGGTCGCCCTGCATTGCGTTTACCGTGGTTGCCACTCAAGAACATTTTTTTTCCTCAACAGTTATCGGCTCTACGAGATATTTAGCCGGCCCAATGCCATTTTAGTTTGCTGGCCTCTAGGTCTATATTGGTTACTCTAGATATTGTTGTTACGGATTCTATCTCGCTGAGAAACACCAAGCATATCCTTTTCCAGCGGAGCGACATTGAGGCCTGCGTTTAAGGATCATATTAAGGTTTTACGCAATACTGACGCGTTACAAATTTTGGTTTTTAGAAATTGAGCTTCACTCAACTAAGAGATGTGCCGCAGTTTCCCGAACGCTACTCAACTGAGTTCGATTATTAGTTCGACTTATTAGTTGGACTAGGTTGTACGTAATATTTGACAACTTCGAGCGCAGTGTTCCAAAAAACGTCCGATATTGGTGTGACATGGATATTAGACATGATCTCCGCCTTGTCTTTGTTCATCTTAAGATCTACCCGTGTTTAGATATTTCAATCGAACATTTTCTTATAGTCCACATACTCCATATTCTCAGACTAATTCTCATACTTTGCATAAGTAGATAAGTGATGTAAAACGCGGCTCTGATTTCTAAATATATTTATCAGTTAAAAATATGAAATATATACAATATTGCATTTCATATCTTTTGCTTATTTTATATCAATTCCCTCTCCCGCTACCGCTTATGACGAGAAGCGCTCCCCGCGGTCGGCGGCCGGCCTAGTTTTGCGCTAGGAATAGGCGACGCCCCCGCCTCGCGCCCTGGCCAGCCAAGTACTCGCTCGTTAAAGGACGCATACGAGTGCGGTTCATGGTTATATACACAATCACTTACACGCCACTTACACTCGCGGACCCTTTGAATACGTCCCTTTGTCGACACGTTGCTACTCACACTGTGGTTTAGGCTTAAATGGAGCTAAATAGGAATATAATTAATTTTTTTATCCAAAGTTTGGATTGTAAATAATTTATTTACGTTACAATTAAAAGTTAAATTTGTTTTTCTAGAAATATCCTTCAACGAATTTTTTTTACAAAAATATTTTCTTTAATTTACGAGTAATTTATTACGTAATCATTAAATAATGTGTTTTAAGGGGTTTCCTTAGCGCTATATTTTTTTTATACATCTCATTAGGATTTTACCTGCATAGTCGTGCATTTTTCAGAAAAATTTCACATAAACAATGCAACATACCCGAAAACGAACAATTTGTGTTTTTACACAAATGTTGTTTCCCACTGGGATTCGATAGATTCCCGCAGCATATACTCGTAAGTCAGATACTCTGATCAATAGGCCACGCGTTCGCCAATATATAATATATTGGCGAAACATTTTAAAAACACAAAAATATTCTCAAAAACATAATTAGATATAATTTGGTTTAATACTGCTACATTTCGTATTTAAATAAAACCATTCTTAAAATTTGAAACTAAAATAGCGACCACTTCGGCCTCACTATATCATCCCGCGCCGCTTCAGGTTCGGTGCATGCGACGCAGCAGTCCTTCGATTACTCTCGCGAATGTGTGCGTCCTGTCGTCCTGTCACTAGTTATACTGTGCATGTATTCGCGTAGATGATAGATCTCTGTGCATGTATTCATGCACACATCCAAAACAGCCTAGGCAGTCATATCTGTTATGCTAAAAATATATGCAATTTTCTTTGTGTTGTGTGTATACTAATACTATTCGAGATTTGAATGTGTGTGTGTGGCTTAATATATCTTCAGTTATGTTCTCTAGAGGCCATCGTTCGAATGCACCAAAACATTAAAATTTTAAGAGTATTAAATTAGATACCCATTTGGAACTTTACACACAGATTTGTAGTTGTTGTTCAACCATTACACAATGTAAAAAACAATGGTTTCAACAAGTTACATAATTATCTACATATGGGATTTATATATACCTTTAGAATCAAGTTTTATAAAACACTGAATGCACATACACAAACCAAAAACTCATTTTTCATCAACCTGCAATGGAGAAATGATTTGACATGTCCTCTACGTACGAAAAAATCTTAAAGAAGACCCAAATAATAATTAAAAAATATATCGTAAGTATACAGTAGGCTTATTACATATACATAATATACATATATAATTTCAAAACCCAAATACTTCTCTATAATAGTAGATGCTTCAGGATTAAACAAAACATAATGCATAGCTGTTTGAATATTATAATACGAGTAGTACCTGAGCGACTGAGCTTTGCTTGGCATCTTTCGACTTTGTTTATATTTATTACTATCCAGTAATAGATATTTAGATACGTAATATGCAAAACTTCATCCAAAAGATTGAAGCCGTTTCCGAGAATCATAATATGTATATACAAGAATTACACTCTTTAAAGCATAAGATAACCAGAAAGATGACTAATCAAAAAGGACGCAAATCAGGGAGAGAGTTGTAAACAGATTTATTCCAAATTTTCCATGGGGTCTACGTGACCAGCACCGGCCCGAACTAACCTAGATTCCATCTCGAACCGAAATTACATCCGATCAATACATGGGGCGACCCGTAAAAAGTCATCTATAGGGGTAGATAGAGAATCTCTTACTCGTGTTGCGCGTGAACTTCGACCTGGGTTTTGGAGGTCATTAACATTTAGGCGGGCGAAGTAGGTCGGTGCGTTGGTTGCAGCGTTGCCATGACTACATCACCGCCATCTTTGAGCTGTCCGTAAACATGGCCACTTGTTTAGATAGCAGCTCGGAATGATTTATTTCGGTATTTACTCATGGTACACTTTCTCTAAGCCTCTATTTTCTCTTTGAAATTAGTTTGTCGACTTTCGGTTTTATCACAACATCAATTTGTCTCTTTTTTCGGATACATTATCAATATTTGTCACAGAAGGACAGGGCAGCATAAACAAACGATTAATTACACAGATAATTTTTAGCTAGCTTTTTTATCATTTGACTCAAAATTTTAAATTCATATCTAAATCACCTATATCTTCCTGAACAAAACTAATTGAAAAAGTGTGTTTGTAAGCAATTTTAAAGTCTCCTCGCAATATTATTTAAAAAGTCTATAGAAAATCAGATGCGAGATACGTCTAGAACTCCATTGCGCATGTTATTGCAAATATTAAAACAAATTCGGTATTATTTTATGTACATTTTTATTTCACCTAGAATTTACTTGTAATTTTGTAATTTTCTTGCCACTAACGCTTTACGTAAATTCCAGAAAACATGTATCCTTTATAGACTTTAACTATTTAAAAGAATGGGTTGTGGCTGATCTTTTTTGCACAGTCGCTGCTATTTTTCTATAGGATGAAGAGACGAGACGAGAAAAACGCTCACCTCATTTTACGTGCAACCTCTGCCCATAGCAAATGCTTTGTCACCCAGAACATTTCTGTGTGGCGGCCGTCACCCTAAGACATCAGTTCATGAGTCTCATATGCTCAGTGTTAATTATTACGTTTTGCTCGTCTCGTCATTTTCTCTTATAAAAAAAGCATATATTAATAAGCTTTATAGAAGTCTACAGTTACCCCAGTCGCTATTGCATACACGCTTACGTCACGATCCCGTTGGAAGGGACTTGAAATTAGGTCAAAATGGGGTCGAACCACTGTCTCTGCCATATTATATAACCCCTTCAAATGTATAGGTAGATCAGTTTATGGATTCAAATAAGTAAATCGTGCCTTTATTGATTTTATGAGGGTAAACCTTACATTATGTTATACTTAACTTCTTGTAAAATTGTTTGAATATTATTTATACAGGACAAGAAACCTTAGTTATTTTTGTATCCAAACATTTTAATTTTTCATTAGCAAATTTATGCGATTAACAACTCAAATGGAGCCGTGGCAGCTCAGGGGCCGGTGCGCGCCTTAAATGTAATAGTACGCAAGTGACCTGAGTACGTTCCCCGTCGTCGGATCTCCTAAAATTGTTGTGCAATTTAAAGTGACAATTTACCACGATCTCAGCGATGAAGGAAAATATCGTAAGAAAATGCTTGTCTGAGGAATACAAATCCATATTTCGAGGACATGTAAAGCGTGGCGTAAGCGTGGCGGACTCTTTTCTACCCTCGCAGAAATGAGAGGAGGCTGGGCTAGTGGGACATTTATATTACGCTGTTATAATATTAGTTCATTATTAGTAATTTATACTTACTCATTGATGTTATAAGGATGTATAACTTTATTTTTTGGAACCACAAAATGTTTAAAAACTATTAATAATGTTACCTGTTAACGGTGTATTAATTTTTGTATCAAATAGACACAAATGTGAAATTTAATTAATGAGTGTAACATTTCATTAAAATAAATTTAAAAAGATAATTTAATCAATTTCACTTGAAGCTTTAATCAATTAAAATTTACTATAATGATTTAAAATTATAACTTATACTTCTTTTTTTGGAAGTAAGTGACGAGTCGAGCAAATTGTTCACCTGATGGTAAGGCCAACGTTTTCCATAACAAATTCTGTATGGCCTAGAACATTTCTCGCGAACCACACTGCGCTCGTCACCCTGAGACATCAGTTCTTAAGTCTCATATGCCCAGGAATTACAGGTAGTCTCATATGCCTAGGTACGTTCCCTTCAAATCGAAAAAGTAATATTTGCACAAAACTTATTGGCGTTAGTATAAATGGTGCTTCGGTGATACCTACCTAGACGAATTCCTGCATAGGAATCATGCTCATGGATTAAGCAGTGCATGTTCTCTTATCTGTTTTTGCCTAACTTAAAAATAACGAAACACTTCGAAATCACACCTCAAAATAGATAATACATGCGAGAGAGACAAATTCTTAGGGCCCCTGACATTGGGCTCTGACCTCACTACGCCTTTTGGCAGTCACCTTGGCATTGCAACAGGGCCGTACACATGAGGGCTGTGTTCAAAATGTATACCAAGTAATTGCTACGTGGTCACATTTTGATGGCCTTTACCTTCGCATTAATTTAGGCTAGTATTTTTTTTTACTTTGAAATAAACGAATTTACGTGCATGGGTTGTATAAAAGATAAGTTACATAAAATAGTTTTTGAGATTGCTTTTCCGCCACCTGTCATTGGGTCGAGATTTTCCTGATATTTTCCACTGTCGCTTTTAACAACGAAGGAACTATATAGTGATGGATTCTAGTAAGTCGCTGCCGCATGGTAAAAAATTATCAACTACTATGTGCATTTTTCGATTTTTATCACATCCCACCCCACCGAATTCCCTCAAATTATCGTATGGGACAACCTGCTATACTTTCACCTTTAGCAACTTTAGTTTGTTGTTTACGAAGTGTTTTTTTTTTTCGGAAAAAGTTACCTGCGCCATACACAACTGTAAGGAAACGCAAGCGTTAATAGTACACACGTATTCTAATAATGTTTCGAATGACAATGTCTAATGAGACTAAGAACTGATATTTCAGGGTGACGAGCCATATTTGCCACGCTTGGCAGGCGGGTTGGCAACCGCAATTTAGTTATTCAGATGTTCGAGGAAGATGCTGCTGCCCATCTCCTCGTTTTTATTTTCCCTTTGTCGACTTTTACAACAACCACGGGATGAAATGTGGTGGTAGATTCGCAGTACCAGATAATCCCGATATTTTCCATTGTCGGTTTTTACAACGAAGGAACGATATAATGATGGATTCTATTAAGCCGCTGACGCATGGTAAAAAATTATCAATACTATATGCATTTTTCGATTTTTATCACATCCCACCGAATTCGCACAAATTGTCGTATGGGACAATTTGCTATTCTTTCACCTTTAGCAACTATAGTATGTTGTTTGTCTGTTCACGAAGTTTTTTTTTCGGAAAGAGTTACTTGTGCCATACACAACTGTAAGGAAACGCAAGCGTTAATAGTACACACATATTCTAATAATATTTCGAATGAAAATGTCTAATGAGACTAAGAACTGATATATCAGGGTGACGAGTGCAGTGTGGTGTTACTCAGAAATATTCAGGTTGACTCGGCATTTGTTACGGCAGACGTTGCATTTACTATCAGGTTCAGGCCCGGTATTTGCTCGTCTCTTCACTTCTACAATAAATAAATAATCAATTGGTAAACATTTTTTTTTTTATTTAATAAAGTGACGAGATGAGCAAAACGATCACCTGATGATAAGTGCAACGTCTGCCCATAACAGATGCTGTATTACTCAGAATATTTCTGTGTAGCACCACACTGCGCCCGTACCCTGACACATAAGTTCTTAAGTGTCATATGCCTAGTGATTACACTAGCTCTCAGTGCCCTTCAGACCGAAACATAGATGTTTGCACACTACAGCTTCACGGCAGAATAACTGGCGCTGCCAGTGCTAGTACCTATCTAGATGGATTCCTGCATAGGAATCCTACCACCATATTTGAAGTATAATGAAATATTTATTGGTTAAGAAGAAAACAAGGAACTAAGTATATTACTACACTTTTTCTTCATCATCATTTCAGCCTATTACTAGTCCACTACTGAACATAGACCTCCTTCATAGATTGCCACAAAAGTTTGTATGCCTCATTTTGGGGGATTTTTCTATATTTGCCACGCTTAGCAGGCGGGTTGCCAACCGCAGTTTATTTATTTAGATGATCCAGGAAGATGCTGCACATCTCCTCGTTTTTATTTTCCCTTTGTCGACTTTTACAACATCCACGGGATGAAATGTGGTGGTAGATTCTCTTAAGCCGCCACCCTTATTCTTATTATATACAAAAGGCACTATAATAAATTACACTACAACGGAGTCATCGACTCAACGCGAACGAAGTCATTACCGCCTATACTAATTCCAGTGCAAAACTTAAGTCTCCCTTATTGGTTACCACAAATCACAGCCCTGAGACATCTAATATTCATCGACTTCGCCAGGTCATCGCTCCAGTGTAGAGGCATCATAAGCAATTTTGTCATCATTATTATTTCATATTCAGCCCATCATAAGAAATTTACCGACACAGTATTATATAAGTAGTAAGGATTTCCTCACTACACTACGCTCGAATTTGTCGACGAGTACGTTTGACGCGACAAATCGACTGTCTGGCAGACACTCCAATTTCGACTGAGAGGTCAACTAACGAGTTTCCTTTTTCATTCCTAATTGTTGTCACGCAAAAACGCTATGAAGGTTAGTCTAGTGCTGCTGCGGATATTATCGTAACGGATTCTATTTCGCAGAGTAACACCGAGCACAGCCCTTTCCATAAATTGCTGAACGACTTTGAGCTTCTTCATGCAATTGACCTACAGTGATCATAGTCGGCACAGTACATGCAAGAATATTATACACAATTTGGGAAGATTCAACCTTTCGTCGATGTTTCTAGCAAGCCTTGGAGCTTCAAAGGCTGATAAGACGTACGGCATTTACTCATTTTCACCCTTTCGTATCCGCTGTAATGCTTATGCGATAAGATCCAAAAAAGAGCGCACCTAGACCCGAAAACCAATTATCTTTGTGTTATTTTATTGTCGATGGATCCAAACGTAGTACCCAAAAATAATGTGGTTTGGTACACCAACCTCTCAGCCATACGTCGCTAAAATAATGAGGAGTACTAGGGCGCATATTAGCGATCAGTAGCTTAATATAACATTAGCAAATCAAAACCGGGCACTGACAGCGAATGCATCGCGTATTTGTTGCGGAGGCGCTTGCGCGACGGCCCACTTCCGAGCTCGAGGTCACGGGTTCGTTCCCCGACTCGTATTGATCGAATCTACGAGGCCGGAAGTGAGACTCCGGTGCAGTGGACTTCGATAGTGCGGATAATACCTCCTCGGAACGGTAAATCTCGATGACATTTAATTTACATGAAGTGCGCATCGCATCTGTTCAAGACTCCTGACAATGAAACATAAGCTACGTAAGTTTAACTTCATGATAATGAAAAATATACATCTGATACAAACCTAAGATTAAAAATTTATTTAAACTGTCTCACATTTTAGATACCAACATTTCAAAATTAATAAATTCATTAAGAAAAACAAAATAAGTAACCGACATAGCCCTAAGGATTAGCAAGCTGAAGTGGCTAACCCGGCCAGAACTAACTAACTAGCTAACAGGGTCGTAGAACCAATAATCGTTGGGAAAGAAAGATTCTTGCTTGGTTACCTCATACCTAACCTGACGAATTGCACGAATTTATGGGAGTCGATGGATGCAGGTGGCTCAGGAACGTGTTTTGTGGCAATGAATAGAATGATGGGCTGAAATCATGAAGATGATTATGAAACAAAATTCGCGTTCGGTTTACAGCTTCGCTAGGTTTTCTCCGAAATAATATAAGAAGACATATTTAAATGTTGATTTTCAACTAACTGTCTGAAGATGTAATAATTATAATTTTATTATGCATTTGCAACAAAAAATATGTTGATTTCAAGGCTTTCAAATATCTTCAAAAATCACGAACATATTAGTAACTCTTAAAAAATAAGTACCAAACATATATACATATAGTATGCATAGTGCATGTATGATAGATAACCTTTCTTCAGTCTTTTTGCCAAACATTTGTGAAACAATCCGGTTCTGAAGTACTATTTAAAAGTCATTAATGCTGCGAGTTTAATTGCGATACTCTAGTTACACTTGACATTGACACAAAATTGTGCTAGACTAGAAGGAAAATCTATAGAGGTGCTCGACCAAGGTTCGAACACTATCATCGGTGATAACGTCCTAACAACAAGTCGTTGACTAGGTTGTGGTCAGTGTTAATCATTATTTATCTTATTGACAGGTCTAATACCTGTTTTGGAATTAAATATCCTAAGAATTGTATAGAACGCCTTTCGATAGAAAATAAAAGAAAGTTTTATTTCAACCCTGACAAAAATCTTTTTTTATTGTTACAAGTTTGTAGCGACATCTACGTCGCCACATGAGAAGCTCAAGAAATATTTCATACATTCCATAATAGCGCTATGAAAGTTTTCTGAGTTGCGAACTATATATACAATATCTAAATATAACTAGTCGGAGGAGACGTCCTCCCCAGATCAAACTACCCGATCTGGCGGGTAGCTACCCTTTTCATTGGCGATATCATCCGCCAAAAGTTTTTGTAACCACCAGCACCATCTCTTGAATACATCAGTACACACAAATTAATCGTTTACGAGATTCATGTTCTGTTCATAAATAGTATATAACTTTCCTGTAGCAATATTAATATCAATAGAATTTTATAATATTTTTCTTATGATGATGATGAATAGGTTACATACGACATATAGTCTCTACGGGCAAACAAACTTAGAGAACCCGATTCAATAAATAAAATGTCAATTAAACATCTCAAAATGAGAGGGGCAGACCTTCAACCGGATATTTATAGATTGCTAACTTTTTTACAGCTATATCTATATTTTAATACTTTTTTAAACGTAACACAGCGTACATCTGAGACAAATAACACATATTCGTACCAAAAAAAGTAAAGAACATTTTCTTTAAATAAAAAGAAAATATTAATTGGTAATTACAAAACAACATTACATACAAGGAATTTTTTTAGAAAGCTCCCAAAGAAAGAAATGAAACAAAACACCGTAAACACAACACTGAGCGTTATCGCAGGAGGGGTGTTATCGGCCCGTTATAAGTAGGCCTCGGAGGTGGGTCAATGGCGTTCGTTAACCCGCTGCAACCCGCACGTGCTGGCCTCGCCCGCCCCGGCTCGACGCCCCTACGCGAACTTTATGACGATCGTTACTGATCTATAAAAATACTTCATACACTGGTGTGCACTTTGTGATGTCCTATCTAGAAATTAATAGATCTTTGATATTAGCAATTTTTGCAGTTCTGTTGCTGTACATATAATGTAGACTGTACCTTGGACCATAGAAATGAATACATTGTAGTGTTACGCGATTTTTGATTTCGAAATTATATTTGCAGCAAATTCAAATGGAGATTGCGATTTGCATAATACAATTTAATAAAGCTTAGAACCACAATTTGCACTTACAGTAATTTCAAAATAGTATCACCAGGACCTATAACCCTTTGATGAAGCAACATATGTTTACTTATAGTTATGAGGAATTAAGATATCAAATTATAAGAAACTATACTTAGCTAAGATAATGGTCTTTATGGTTACTGTGGACGATATCACGGACTTTAATAATATTTGCAACATGATTTAAACAATTATGATTAGATTTGGCAAATAATTTCTTTACTATGATTGTGTAAAAAATTAGCGTCAGTTCTTTTTTATATTAAAGAATTGGACTTTCAGTTTCATTAGCATTTTTGTCTTTTAATTGATGTATTTCCGTCCTTATTGTTATACACAAAAATCATGATACCTTGTAAAGAATGCAGAATCATTGATGGTCGATCTGTCGTTGTGTGAACTAGTACCATCGATGTGTACATTTTAATAATCTCATAGTAATTTCCGAATTAATTATAAAATCAATTTCAAAATAATTAATAAATAAAATAGTAGTTTTCAATGTCATATTCCTGGAGACTGTTATATTTATCAGTCTAGAGACAGTGCCTGACGGCGGGGGTGAGGGGTGGGGTGGTCGACAGCGCGCAGGTACTAGGTGGGTCAATGACGTTCGTTCACCCACTGCAGCTTGCGCGCACCCTGAAACTAGGACGCGACTACATAACTCCCCCGGTTGCTTAGTGCCGCATGCAAGGCGACAACGTCCTGTTTTTAACATTATTCTGAAAGAGGTTTTCGAACAAGCGCCATTTTGAATTGGAGCGCGTGTATTAGTTCCGTACATGTCTAAAAGAAGTTATAGTCGTAAAAACAACAATGTTTAGCATTATTCTTTGTTTTATATCATTTCATCCTTATCAGGCAGTGGCTGTTAATTCTAGCATTGATATACATTTTTAATATTTACTAAACATTGAAATTATATCTTGTTTTTACTACTAAACAAATTCGTTTTTTTTCTCAGCTACTAAACGTTATGACAGTAAATATTTTCTCGGCGGCCGTCTGTCGTAGAGTCTATTACGCTTGATAATGCCTCGTTTTGGGGCGAAACACGTGTCGTGTTCTCGACTTCAGTGGTGTATATTATCTAGTGGTAGTATTGTAGTGGTTGGTGGAGGGTACCTGGTGGCGGTTCCTGGTGGCGGTGTTAGTTTGCTTGTGCACGCTACTGAGGGAGGGCGGGTGGTGCACTTCAAAAAACTAGGTAATATACACCATTTTTATATTTTGCATGCGGATCTTAGCAAAGTAACTTACTTTTCTTCATTAGTAAATATTTTCGTCGTCGTCGTCGTCGTTTCAGCCTATCACAAGTCCACTGATTAACATAGGCCTCCCCCATAGATAGCCTCAAGTATGCAGCTCTCATATGGAGGGATTTTGCCATAGTTGCCACGCTTGGCAGGCGGGTTGGCAACCGCAGTTTATTTATTCAGATGTTTCAGGAAGATGCTGCTGCCCATCTTCTGGTTTGTATTTCCCTCTGTCGGCTTTTACACACCCACCACATTTTTGACACCCACGGGATGGGATGGTGTGGTAGATTCTCTTAGGCCGCTACCACACGGCAGGTAAAGATTTTAAATTCATCACTTGGCATATAAAACGCAATTAGTCGATCATTGAACTATATTGAATAAAATGACACAGATTTTTTGGCTTAAGTTCAATTGCTATACTAGAGTGAAATAACCTAAAGTGATGGTACGTAGAAGCTTAGGCAGGTTAGAATATCCTTAACTATCTTTCTATATACACTCGAAGAAAGTTTTTTATTTAAAATAGCAAATTAGCTGAATGATAGAGCTTGAGAGCACATCAGGAGCGATAGTTACAAAAACTAACATACAGAAGATATTATCATCATCATCTTTCCAGCCTGTTAAATTGCATAAGGCGGTCGATTGCCATAATTGCCACACTTGCCGTGAAGTTTTTAATTCTTGAAGATACTTTTTTATCTTTTATCCCTCTGTCGCCCGGGGCAAGATAGGGATAAATACTCATTGTCATCACCAAATATACAATATAATAAAAAATACAAACAAACACTAAAACAAATACATAATATATAATATTGAATGTTGAATATATAATATAAAACAATAACAAACTGGAACAAATATTTGTATGGTATGTGGATTTTATATCTGTAAAAGTTTCCATGTGTTTCTCACAGATTTAAAAGAATCAGTTTAACATAATAACACAATTTTAATAAAATTATCAGAAAATTGATTTATTTTTATGTTGATAATGCACGAAGATTCTTCATATTAATGAAAACAGCTATCTATTTCATATTAATACCTAATAATTAAAGTGACTTTCAGAGATAACAATGTAAGATACATCAACTTGACCTTTAATATTGACTACGAATATTAATTATCTACGATCAAATTATGAGTATTCTTACGTAATTATATTTATGAAAGATTATTGGTAAAAAACCAAGTTGAACTTCTCAGTAATCCTAGGTACCACCTCTGTACCGACTGGTTTGCCGCCTAACAATTTTTTTAAAATTAAATATAGAAAGTAACAGTAAAGTGTCTCATTCGCATAAATGTCCAACTTTAGAGTACACGCCTCCTCTCTTTCTAAGAAGGTTTTGGAGCCAGGAATAATCCATCACGCTGCTGCATTGCGGGTTGGCGCACTTCACATGCCCCTAAAATATTTTTATTCCACAGACATCAAATCAGAAACTTAAAATGGCAGAACAATTTTAAATTTGTCGGCTCGGTTGTCGCAGTGACTTCTGCGCCGCGGGTCGCGGGTTCGATTCCCGCACGGGACAAATATTTGTATGACCTACCGATAGTTGTCCCGGGTCTGGGTGTTGGTGCATGTAGAATTTATGTACGAGTATGTAAAACGCACCCACGACACAGGAGAAATCCTACTGTGGAGCATCGTTTTTTTAAAAAGAAAAAAAAGAGGAGACACCGGTGATCGTACTCAACACACTCGCGTACTATGAAATTTATGGCGGGCGCCTGGCTCCTCAACTACCACGGCTCTTATTAAGCACTAGCTGTAACCGCGTATGTTTAGCCGACCATGTGATTGCGCTGTACGGCATGGTAACTCGCTGACCAGGAGGTCTACTGTGTAACTCCGGTTGGTTTCGTGCTCGGTTTCATTTGATCCCATTAACCAATGAATGAGCTTCATACGCCAAAATAAAGCTCAACGAGACCAGAGTTACACAATAGCCCCCCTGGGCATTCAAATTTCGGCTCTTCTTGCTTCGGTTCTCAGCGTGCGGGCTGCTTAAGGCCGTAGCTTGAAGTTTTATACTTTTATAGCTTAGAACTTTCTTCAATAAGCGGACGATCTAACGCAAAAACTTATTTTTATTTGAATCATACTTACTTTCCAGCTTTATTATAATGGTAAGATAAGATAAACTCAAATGAAACAACAAAAATGCGACCTGATGTCAAGCTACGGCGAGGGTCCAGAATGTTAAAGACTTCAAAAGCATTACAAGATACCTGAAACATAGTCCCCAACTATGAATTCCCAAACCTTTACACAGGTATAGTGGAGAGTGGTTCTACACTGCGTTTTCTGTTTTGTTTTTTTTTATTGGACAAAGTGACGAAACGGGCAAAATGTTCCTGATGGTAAGTGCAACGTCTGCCCATAACAAATGTTGTGTCACCCGGAACACTTTTGCGTGACACCACACTATGCCCGTCACCCTGAGACATCAGTTTTCTGTCTGTGTCTCATACGCCTAGATTACATTAGCTCATAGTGCCCATCAAAACGAAACAGTTATGTTTGCACACTACTATCCGTCTAGGTAGGTACCACCCCAGGGCCAGTTATTCTGCCGTGAAACAGTAGTTTGCAAACATTACTGTGTTTCGGTTCGAATGGCACTATGAGCTAGCGTAATCACTGGGCATATGAGACTAAAGAACTTATGTCTCAGGGTGATGGGCACAGTGTGGTCTCACACAGATTTTTTTCTGGGTGACACAGCATTTGTTATGGGCAGACGTTGCACTTACCATCAGGTGAACGGTTTGCTCGTTTCATAACTTCATCCAATAAAAAAAAAGATTAACTGGTGCTGGTGTGGTCCCTACCTAGACGGGATTTCTTTTAAATTTCAGCCTATCACTAGTCTACTGCTGAACATGGCTCTCCCCCAAAGATTGCCACAACAGTTTGTTAACTCCCCAAAATCCCTCTAAAATGAGGGTTTCGCCGCGATTCTTTTAAGCCGCCACCATACGGCAACCTAGACGGATTTCTGCAGAGGAATCCTACCACCAGTGATAGTCCAGAGCGATATCCTTCGGTTTAACGAACTACTCATATGTGGCTTATTGCCATTAAAGCGCGCTGATCTCTAGGCCTTTGTTCTTATTTGTAGTTTTTAACTTATTTCTTATACGAGAAACATTGTTACGAATTCCATCTTCCACGTCATATGTTATAATAAGCTGGAAACTGACAGTTGAATGCAAAACTGTTTGAAACATATAATCAAAATTACTTAATAAGGATTATTACATACGGAGCCCCTTTTTTTGTAAACGGGATAACTATTAAGATAGCTGGTATGTCGGTAAGTAGTAGGTTTAGTCTAGTGTAGTAGTCAATAAAACATGACTTACTAAAGTCATATACGCCATTAGAGATACTGATTTAATCATCAGCAAACATTATATTTTCTCTTACTCTTCAAAGCCAATGAATAGAGAGAATTTCTGTGGACATAAAAACTGTCTGTAACTTAAAAACTTTTTTATGGTATTCAGTAATGAGTCGAGCAAGTCGTTCCCCAGATTGTTAATGCCACGCCTGCCCTTAACAGATGCAGTGTCACCAAGAATATTGAGTATTGTTTTTTAATAGTAAAATGTCACTAGACGATTACTAGAGAAATACAGTAATGCATTCACACTATTACTCATCAGTAGCAGAATAACTATCACAGATGGTACCCGCAAGATATTGAATTTAAATTACCACAGTTAGTAGATATAAAGCGAAAACTAGTCCCGAAGTAGGGGTAGCAGCCTGAGCAACTGCTATTTTTGACCTGCCGAAGGATGGCTGGCATAAATGTTTTAGAGTTGCTTTAAACGGTCCACAAAGCAGAAAACAGGTTCTTGAGTGGCAGCCTCGATGGAGCGACGTCCTACACGGTTTTGCGGGAAGACTGAAGTGATTATGTTATGGCGTGATGGAGAGTCATTTCAAAAATATCTGTGACACAATTTTTATGTTACTCGTACAACTCATGTAGTAGCCTACGTGCGCTCTTTATTTTATAATTGATTACAGGCATACGTAACGAGACAGGCAACATTATTTTGTACAAACTATAATAGTTATACGATTTAATAAAGTTATTTGTTTTCAAAGCGACAGAATATGTTACAAGTATGTAAATTTAAGAGAGTTAAGAGAAGCGGCTTAAGAGAATTTACCATCTATCCATCTAGTACCGTGGATGTCGTAAAAGTCGACGCAGAAAAAATGAAAACCGGGAGATGAGCAGCAGCATCTTCCTGGAGCATCTGAATAAATGAACTGCGGTTGCCCGCCTGCCAAGCGTGGCAACTATGACAAAATCCCCTCAAAATGAGAGCTACAAACATTTGTGGCACTTTATGAGGGAGGCCTATGTTCAGCAGTGGAGTAGTGATGGGCTGCAATGATGATGACGATGATGACTTACACTGATCTTGAAAGTTTGTGCTAGGAGGGGTGCATGGCAATAGTCAATTAGCGGACTCGATCTTGCGACGTTATGTTTTGCAGTCCATACCCTAAACCGTTAGACTTAAGGTCTATAATTGTGATCGAGTTAAGTTCACAAATAACAGCCCTTTTAGCACTATTGTAGGGCCATGACCTTAATGACAGAAAACGTTATTTAATTGCTTTTAAAATTCTTGGAGTATCTATTCAGTCAACAATTACCTACTTATATAAATCAAAACAGACATGTATACATTTTGATTGTTTCATCATCATCATCACCATCAGCTTTTAAACAACCTACTGCAGGTCATGGGCCCATTATAAGTTAGCGAGGTTTGCCGCAATCGTCAAGTAGGTATGGCGCTACACCTGACACCTCGCAACATACAAGCTGCCGCCTGACATCGACCTAGACAATTTAGGTCTGATATATTTAAGATAGTCCCTATAGGCCATAGGCCACATAGACCATTGTAATTGTACCATCTGTCAGAGACCATGAGATTAATTTTGAATTTCTATTAGTAGACTTTCACGACACCCTCCGGATGAGATGGTGTGGTAGATTATTACATATTCTTTAATTGTACCATCTGTCAGAGACCATGAGATTAATTTTGAATTTCTATTAGTAGACTTTCACGACACCCTCCGGATAAGATGGTGTGGTAGATTATTACATATTCTTTAGAGCTAGTAACTGACGTACGTCAGAAAATTACTTAATTGCCACTTCAGTATTACTTTTGTTAAATTAATTAATTTCACAAATTAGATTAATCATTAAATTTCATTTGATTGATTTGATTTCAGTATTGTAATTATGCTACCAATCATCCGGAAAGGCCAATACGAGAAAATTACAACCCTATAAGCAATACTATTCAATGATTCGACGTCTCAGACCATTCAGTAACACACAATGCATCTTGAACTATTATGCATAGCAAAGTGTACGCGTACCAACAGGTATTGGTGCAACGAAAGTGTTTAGCAAGAATTAGAACATTACGTAAACGCGTGCACAGCTGACGTGTGACTAGACTGCTTGCATCGACTTCGTACTTAGTACCTCTATAAGTACCAAACAGCGCAGGAGCCTTCGCTTATGTACTCGTAAAAGTAGATAGAATGTCTAAGTCAGCCAGGCCAGTAGGAGCCAAGGCTAGGTTGTTTAAACTTACTATTGAACTTTAGACTTTAAGCTAATGTAGTAGAGTTGCATTTAATTTGTTACGAATCCTCAATGACGTTCGTTGACTCGAACGTTCGATGCCGGCGCATTGCTGTTTTCCTTCTCCGTTTTCATACATTGATATTAGAAACTATTGATGCTGTTTACGGCACTTTATAACGCTTTAAATGTTTGTTTATGAGACAGTAAGTTAGTATAGTTTCTAAATATTTAAACGGCTTTTAATGCGCCACACATTGTGGAAAATAAATTATATTTCCTTCTTATTTAGATTTTCTTGGTAGTTTACTACCTAATTTACCGATAGATAACTCAGAATTTAGTATTTTGATTATTAAAAATTTTATGTAAAAATGTATAAATGTAAAACTTTAAAATAATTATAAGCAATAATAAAATATCAAAAATTCAAGTGTCACCGAAAAGTATCGCTTCCGCCAATTCCGCATTCTAGCTGTCATGTAGAAATAACAATTTTTTTTAAATTTTAGTTTAATATATTTGTTGTCTTGGGAGTAAAGCACCAATTTCGGTAGATCCTCTCTGCCTCCCGTTCATCTTCGTTATGTGATGAGTTAGAGAAAATTATGTGCAGTTTCGGAGTTCTGTGACGATTGGTCGGTTGCGACGTAAGGTGGCGCGGAGCTCGTGACCTAATTTCGCAGCTGCTGGTTTCAGCAGCGGCGAGGGTCTCCGCGGGGGTGAAGAGCGGTGTGCGGTCGGCGGGCGCGTGTCAATGCCGTTCGTTGACTCGCAGCAGCGGCATCGGCGCGGCCTCCGCCTTACATAACCACCAACAATGACTGCGTGTGATGTACCCACTATCCGAACACCATCCGATACGTTCTATTCACTCGTTATAACGTCCGAATGTCTAATTCAATACCAAATACTTCAATCACGTTTTCTCAACATCAATGATATTGCATTTAGTATATATATTCATAGTATAAGAATGGCGTTGGATGCGTTAGGATTGAAAATTTGTTGGTTAGGATCCACAAATTTGTGCGGTCCAATGTTAAATCTAGTCGAACTCACTTCGCGAATGAAGTTCATATCGCTGATACAAGAAATTGAAATGGCGCCATTCCATATGTCCGAGGTCTTAACCTGCGTCATAGGTTCGTCTTGTTAGTATTATAAACTGATCGTGGCAAAAAATATGTCCAATAAGTTTTTGTGATAAAAAAAAACATAAACATTTTAAAGAAATCATATAACAATTCTTATATTTCATTGTCTATACTAAACATATTTATAATCATAATATAAGAAATTTATTATGCTGGTTTAATATTAATTTGACAAAAATTAGGAACATATGAAATGTAACTTTTAATGATCCCTCGCCACGAGAAACTTTTAAATCTTTAACGTAACGTTTTAATGACTTAATAATATTACTTATAAGTTATAAAGAAGGTGGCCATGATTCAATTCAAATCTTACGACGTTTTTCGTATAATGATTAGATTAAACGTTTTAAATCGCAAAGGGTTTTCAGTAGTTCACAAAGGCGAGTGACTCCATTCACACTAATGTGAAAAATGGGAACGTTTGCGCTTCAGCGAGGGCGCAATGACGAACGTATGAGGGCGGGCGGGCCGAAAGTGAAAGATACAAAGGCGCGTAAGGGGAGGACAAGGAGTGCGAGGGAAATACAAAGCGAACGGAGCCGCGCGGCACGTCTAGCGAGCCGAGTGCACCGCGCCGCAGCCTCACGCAAACAAAACTTTAGTTACTAACCTACTTCCGTGCGGGTGCCAACCGCGATCGCGACTCTTTATTTCACTGTACTACTGACTTTAGTGCGTACGTCACTTATCTATGACGCTAATTAGTGATGAACTATTTTATGAAAACACAGAACCTGTTGCGGACTACCGCCCGTTCTGAATGGACTCTAACATTTTATGCAGGCCACATTTGAGCGAAATGTTTTACGGTGAGACGATGTGTACATAATATAAAAAACTTTTATGTACTTTTATTTTAATCGGCATGCACTTTGTTGTCTTATTATTTCATTCATTGTTTTTTTTTATTGTCAATGACCGACCCACGCACACACCTCCTAAGTACGTAATTTTCTATAGATACGCAAGCTTAGGTTGTTTTTTTAATGAAATTTCGCGCCATTTCGAGCAATCAATCAAATCATCCCCATGTCATGTCATTCCCATGACAGTATGTATCGCGATATGAGTAACCCTTATTCTTATTCTAAAATATAACAATAATATAACTTGATGCACAGACCACACGCTATCAAATAGCTATTAATTTTATCCATAATACACAGAACCGCGGAAAGCTACTTATTTGTTATTAATGCAATGCAATGCATGTTGACACTTTTACAATATAATTTTACTAGTTAATACAGCCATAACAACAACTTACTCAAACATTTATTCTGGAATCTTACAGAACAAAAAATTGGTTTCAGTCTTTATTGTAATTTTTAGTTGTTACATATTTTTGAAGAACTTAACTTCCACAACTTTTCAAAGTATAATAGCTGTCGAATAACTGCCAAAACATTTCATTTCATTTTGTAATTACTTAAAGAAATTAAGTACAGTATTTACATACATATATTGTTATTTAAAAATATCGTTATGCTGTATGCGAGCAATGTCGCCTAATTAATAATAGCTAAGCGGCCATATTGGATTTATTTTTATAGGTTTTTGCCAGTGGTGCCCTCTAGCGACAACTGTCTAGTAAAATAAATAATATTTCAATAAAATGTATTTCATTTGACAGTTGTTATTTTGAGTAAGAAATGCTTAATTTACTTTTCTTATTACGCACTTAACGAGAAATAATCTGTATTAAACGTTTGTATTTTTTAATGTTTTTATTTTTTATTTAAAAAACGGTGTACGTACATACTCGCATTCTTTTCTATATCGTGGATGCGTTTTACAGACATAAATTCATATGCACAAATAGCTTTACCCGAAACAACTATCTTTAGGCCATACAAATATTTGTTTCGGACGGGAATTTAGCTCCAACTTGTGACGCAGAATATCGGTTTCGTGTAATTCTTTACTGTTTGACTAATAACGTTAATATCTAATTACAAATAATTAAGGGTTGCAACACTAAGAATAATTTAAATAGTTTACACTCTGTGATCCATCCACCAAGAGATTTCTAAAGTGCCTCGTTGTTAATTTTTGATATTTTAAATATTTACAGATTTAAATATTTTTTTAATTCCCATAACGGTATTGCATTCGAATTAACAGTACTATTCCTTTCAGGTATTGGCTAAGACTAGCTTAGTTATTTGATGCCCTCGTGGTTAAATATATTTTTATCATCAGTAACTGCGATTGCGAATCCGTCATATAATATGACACATGGTGATACATGTCTTAGCGCATATTTCTTTAACTACTCACTTCTAAACTCATGAGACTTCTTATTTTTTTATGTCAATAAGAGTCACAAATGAGCACAAAATACAACTAAAACTATGTGATACACAACGGTCGTTCTTGTCTATAGTCTACCCATAGACAAGAACGTTCATCTCCAAAATTTGCAGAATCAATCTCAGGCCTAACATGAAAAACCTCGTTGCCAGTAACTGGATCTTCAATTCAATAGTCACATTTAGTAACATATTTGTGTTAAAAAGTGCCAGCTACTTTTTGCGTGGGCTTCAGTATTGTAGTAACGTAGTGTAATCTACATTCTATAATGATTCGATCCTAGACTCTGTAATCCGTATTCGTATATTATCAATCATTTTAATAAATATCACATTGAATACATCAAATACATAGCCTTAGATAACCACATCAAGTTACTTAATTTATATATATTAAAAAAAGACTTAGAAGTGGTTATAGTATTCCTATGCAGGAATCCGTCGTAGTAGGTACCGCCCCAGGGCCAGTTATTCTGCCGTGAAAGCAGTAGTGTGCAAACATTACTGTTTCGGTTTGAAGGGCACTGTGAGCTAGCGTTATCACTGGGCATATGAGACTTAAGAACTTACGTCTCAGGGTGATGGGCACAGTGTGATGTCACACAGAGTTTTCTGGGTGACATAGCATTTGTTATGGGCAAATGTTGCACTCACCATTAGGTGAACATTTTGCTCGTTTCATCACTTCATACAAATAAAAAAATGAATATCTAAAAAAATATTTTGTTATCATTTCGCAACTTTAGTTTTTCTATATCCTTACTTTTACCATCATAAAGGCCTTCATAACCAGTGTAATTCAAAAAAAGAGAAAACTTCAGGTTCTGAGGTATGACGTGGTAAATTCGCAGCGCATTTAGAGTAATTACTAAGGAGTACTCAAGTGTGTGCTATGCCGACACGAATTAATTAGTGTGCGTCAGTATGTAGATTGGGTGTTAATGTTTGCGTGTTTTTTGTCGAAAACGCACACACGTTCGTCATGTGGACTCTCAAAAGAAACTAGGTCGGTTCAGTGACCTATATGTTTATCTAACGATTGTGCGTCGGGCTTCGCGGCCGCTCCGCGCCTGTAGTGCCTTACCGCCTTATCATATCATTGCGTTCGCGTTTTAGTTTAGGTTATCTATCGGGCAACCTGTCTCTTGCACTATTCCTATAGATAACCGCAATGTATTTTAAACATTTTTTTACATTTTTGTTTTCTAATTTATATTGTATTATGTTATGTTAAATTTAAATTTTGATCATACTTGGTACGTAATGTTTTCTTTTATTTACGCGAATATTACACATTTAAATAAAACTATTTTTTACGGATTTTATCGCGTTTAATTTAGAACTATTTTAACCCCCCGTGACCATGGGTGCTGTAAAGGGCTTGAAACGTCGGGTTAAAATAGTTCTAAATGAAACACGATAAAATCCGTACAAAATAGTTTTATTTAAACGCTTGGTACGATTTATTTCAATGATCTGAGCCACGTAAATGATAGGCCTCCCCAAATCGAGATGATTTGTCGTAATCACTGTGCTTAGCGATTGTAATCCTAGAGCAGATTACAAATACATTTTTTAAATGGTTTGCAATTTTTTATTTTTTAAAGTGCCATTTTTAGGAGTGTTATAAAGACACGAACATTTCTAAAAATAACTATTTTATATATCACGTTTCAGAATATCCTTTTTAGTTTAATTACAATAAATTGGATTCATCTAAAATCTACTTATGCTAAAAGTAAACTTATTTCTGCAAATTTAAACGTAAAATGCCACTCACGTTACATCGTCGCTTTCTCTTCAAATTGAGATAAATTTAGGTCATGTCGATGCTCTTACGGATAAGAACCCGCTGACAAGCTCACCCAACACCGATGTTACCACCGAAAACTTACCAAAAATTTTAAAGCAATTTAAACCTTTACGCATCACCATCGAAATCAAATGAACTTAATATCAACAAATCTCTGAACGCTTAAAACTGATAGGTTATATGCCAGGCAACTTAATAATTCGTTCTTTTCCAATTTGTTTTATGGCTTAAATTAAAAAATTGTACATACATAGGCATTCATTACGTTATTCAAAAACAACAGCTATAATATTAAAGAATCTGTTTCACCAACGTTCATTACCTATGATCGTCGAAAAGAATCATTTCAATCCTGCGCTATTTATTCCATAAACTAAGATTTATGAGTAATTAATTTTGGTGATAGTTATTTTTTCTTATTTATAATCCATAAACTAAGATTTGTTAATATTTCATTTTGGTGAAATTTAGCGTGATATTAATATTAAATGAGCAGTATTTTTAAAAACTATGAGGCGTATGTGACGATCGTTTATTGTAGCGCCTGCCAAGGATAGTGAAAGTTAGAGAAAGGATATGCAAAGTAAAGGCGACGTCACTAAGACTTAGTCCTATGCGGACTGTTATGTACGACTTCAGCATAAATGATTGAGTAAGAACAAGATGGCAGTTTGTTTTAGCCATTAAAAAAACATATTTAGTTTCTTAGTAGTATACTATATCAAACACGGTTTGCAATTTTACTCCATTACTTACAGCTAAGCCTTACCGAAAAACCATGCTATTTAATAGTGAAAATCCCTTTGGAATCCATTCATTTTTTAAGAACAAACAACACTTAAGCTGCGTGGCTGAATTTTTGTCTAAAGCCTATTTATTTATTTCATTATGAACTATTTTATTACTTGCTAATATCTATTATATCTGCAATGTTATTGCGGCGGGAATGGTTCAATTTTTCATTGGAATGCTGGCCAGAAAACGCACATTAGAAGCGTAGGCCATTAGCAATTAGTAACCCAAGCTCGTTACCTTCAAGCGCCGGAGCTGTTAGCCCTTCATTTTCGTTAGCGCCGTCCATACTTTACCTCTGCGAAGGTGAACGGTTGCTTACCACAAATTAATAATTCACGTAGTCACTGTATCTCCCTCGTACTTATAATGCAGCAATTGCGCTGAGCGAGATCGACTGAGTTAGATGCTGTTATTAGTTGATCTAACACGCACATAAGGTCGCTTGGACAAAACGTTGATGCGTCAACGAACGCTTGCAAGGTGACGCATTGTCACTAGGAATGTATTATTGTAATACTATTGATGCAAGATGGTTAATACTATAGCTCGTTGAAAAATGAATTTTATTCATAAAGTGATACATATACGTACCGTGTTTCCATTGCTGATTTATTTGAATGCGAAATGTTTGTTCAAGTGAAATTGTGACTAGTTATTTTTCTACACCTTGAAAATAATAATTATTTTATCAAAAAACCGACTTACACGAAGCAGCTCTAAACATACTTTTGCGGATTTAAAATCTTCATGAGTTTCTCATGAATCCCATCATCAGAACTTGATCTAATGTATATGAACCTTACGGTACTGCCTTTTTAATAAAAAAAGAATAATTAAAATCGCATTATAAGTTTTGAAAAAGTTTTGCCCGAACATGCATAAATATATATATATATATATATTCGCACATACATATGTGTGTGTGTGTATGTATGTGTGTGTGTGTGTGTGTGTGTGTGTGTGTGTGTGTGTGTGTGTGTGTGTGTGTGTGTGTGTGTGTGTGTGTGTGTGTGCGTGTGTGTGTGTGTGTGTGTGTGCGTGTGTGTGCCACATTATACATTTAAATTTAAAATTCAATGACTGTTATTGATTTTCATAAGATTCGGCATTTAACTTAACTAATTAACGCTTTATATTGCCTATACTGATTTCCTTTTTTTTCGAACGCTCTGCTTAAGGTACTTGATTTAGCGATGATTAAGCGATTTAAATGTAAAACAAATTGGTGTACATATTTTATGCTTCATCAGTTCATTAATAATATGATAATCTGTTCTTGGAGCAACGATGTATTTATGTATACGTTATAGAAGTCGGTGCAACAAATGTGACGGATGAAGATTTCCAAGAACAAATGACTAACGCATCCGTTGCTGAAACAAACATCTTTTTTCATGTCATCTAATTTGGTACCATTCTGCCTAAAATGTAATAGATGTTATTTAAAGTTAGGTATAACTTTACTAGTGGTAGGATTCCTGTACAGGAATCCATCTAGTTAGGTCCCACCGCAGGGCCAGTTAGTCTGTCGTGAAGCAGTAGTGTGTAAACATTACTGTGTTTCGGTTTGATGAGCACTAAGAGCTAGTGTAATTACAGGGCATATGTGATTAAGAATTGGCATCTCAGGGGGACGGGCGCAGTATGGTGGTCTCTCTTTAGGCACTCACTAAATTTGTTAATTGCAATTTTAAGTGCTGACTTACCACGTGCTCGGCGGTGAAGGAAAACATCGTGAGGAAACCTGCATGTCTGAGAAATTAAAAATATTTCGATGATGTGAAGTCCGCCAACCCGGATTGGAGCAGCGCGGCGGATTCCTCCTTGCTCAAAAACCCTCTCAGAAATGAGAGGAGGCCTGTGCTCAGTAGTGGGACATTTATAGGCTGAAACTTTACATTTTTTTTACGCCATTTTGAAAATTATTCTTCCCTAAAATGACGAAAAATAAGTAAATATCTTAAAATGAAGTTGATTAAAAAGACTGATTTAATTACTTTAGTTGTAGAAACCGCTATATGTTGACAATCTGTTCAACTAGCCGTCGGTTGGAGTTGTTTACATTCTTTTAAGAATGTAGGTGGCGCCATCAGTCATGATCACGATACTGTGCAAAATATTTATTCGCACGGGTCAAGCTAGTATACTGAGCAAGCTAATATAGTATTTTTATTTTTTCTATATTGAAAGAAAGTAAGTTAATTTGCTAAGATCCGCTTGCAAAATGTAAAATGGTGTTTATACCATGGTATCTAGTGGCGGTTCCTGGTGGCGGTGTTAGTTGACTTGTGCACGCTACTAAAGGAGGGCGTGCAGTGCTCTTTAAAAAACTAAGTAATATGCACTAATTTATATTTTGCATGCGGATCTTAGCAAATTAACTTACTTTCCGTCTTTATAATGGATTTCCGCAAAGTAACACCTGATTCTATTAACCTATCTATACTGTTAAAAGACAAACGGTGCCTGTATATTTTGATCTAACATTTGCAGAAAACTTATGATACTAAGTAATAATATAAATGTGGAGCTAGCTAGGTATATATTCCTTGTTTACAATAATTTGTAAACAAGGAATAAATACCGGACTAAGGGGCACTTCTTCGGGAAGACCTATTACATAAATCCAACGATGAACTGCTGCAGGAAGATAGTGATGATTATGCGATTTACTAAATGTCATAAAAAATATGTACACATATTAAACATAATAAAATCAAGAACGCGATTTAGGAAATCGGAAACTGGATACATCCCTAAAGCCTCATTTTCCATGGATAGAATATCTTCAAAAAAACTTCGAGAACATTTTATATTTTTTTTATGAGTTACCAAGTGATTTTTAAAAATTCAGCATTTTTTATTTCTCGATATATATTTGTTACATTATATAAACGTACATAATTCTATCTGTCCTACTTAAGTTTTAGTAACGCATTCAACATCGACTATACCTACTCAGATATAATTATACTTAACGAATAATGCCTTGGCGTGGGCCACGCGCTTACTGCGTACATAGCCCCAACCCGAGCAGATCAGAATAATAACATGCGAAAATGGGACTTAATTTTTAGGCGCTAAGACACATGGATTATATAAACCTTAACTGAACCGAACTGCATTGTCTTTTATGCAGTTACAATTAAACAAAACCTAAGTAAAGATAAATTAAAAGCTTATTTATAAAGTCTATGTTAACTAAAACTATGACACCAACGTCAACACCGTTACTGAAGAAGACATCTTTGTTCTGGCGTAAACCAAACTTTATAGATTCTATTGAAATAAGAGGGTAAAGGTTTTTAATATAACGTTAGCGCGAAGAGCCTTAGTAGCTCAGGAAGCGTGCTTTCATAGTACACGAGTGACCTGAGTTCGATTCCCGCTCTCTGCATCAGTGCTTACAACGAGCACATGGGTGAAGAAAAACTTCGTAAGGAAAACAGCATCTCTGAGAAATAAGAAATATTTCGGTGACATGTGCAGTCCGCCAACGGGGCAGCGTGGCGGGCTATTCCCAGATCTAAAATCCGTTAAAAATGAGAGAAAGCCTATTCTTATTAAAACGTAACTTTACGGAACGAATAATCGTATTTACTTCATTTAGTAATTGCAGTCCGGTAATAGAATCCGGAACTAACTATATATTCAAAGTTAAATTCAAGTTTAACAAGTATGCAAATTATACAAAGCTTTTAGAAATTATTTCAATGCAATGCAACAATATCTTACTTGGCATTTGTCTGTCCAACATTGAAAATAAATGATAGCAAATAATAATAAAACAAATAATGATACTTCATAACGCTTTACATAAATATTTTTTCTGCCAGAATGGTAAAAACTTAATTACAATTTATCTGTGGTTCTTAATGAAGTTACTTAAGAATATTTTTCACACCTTCTCCAACTTAGTCTGACCCCAGATATACTCGTATATGCTAAGGGCTCCGTCTAGGTAGGTACCACCACAGGGCCAGTTATTCTGCCGTGAAGCAGTAGTGTGCAAACATGCTAGTGTAATCACTGGGCATATGAGACCTAAGAACTGATGTCTCAGGTTGACGGGCGCATTGTATTGTCACACAGAAATGTTCTGGGCAACATAGCATTTGTTACGAGTATGAGCAGACGATGCACTAACCATCAGGTGAACGTTTTGCTCGTTTCGTCATTCTATGAAATAAAAATAAGTAATTGTATATACCGGATAAGCACATACAATGGGTGTGTCTGGGCATACAAAATTCAGAGTGTGATAAGTTAGACACTCAGAATATCTAAGTTAGTTTTCGTCCGAGACTATCTTGCAAATATTCAGCAACTAAGACTGTGACGCCATTTTGCTTAGCATTATCATCGTTATCAATGACATCAACTAAACTGGCATTAAAATAATTTTGTTATTCGTACCATAACAGCTAAAATAGAATATCAATTGGAAATCAAAATAACAATAAAATAATTTTTACGTACGAATATAATCAATTTTGGATCTTGTTATCGTAATTTCCCAAAACCTATTAAATCATATGGTTATGTACTGATAAAACATAAATACGGCTACAGTCATTCAGCAAACCTGTTTTCGTTGACAAGCACTGTACTTAGTCACTTAGACCTTACATTTTTATGCTGAATATCTCACTTAGCAACTTAGAATTTTGTTCGCCTGGACACACCCAATGTTGGTAATATTTTTTTAGTGTCATTAAATTCAACATATGTTTATTCTAATAACAAAAATATGCTTCTGTTGTAGATTTTTTTATATTTAAATAAAGTGAAAACACTCACCTGATGGTAAGTGCAACGCCCGCCCAAAACAAATGCTGTGTGATCCAGAACATTTCTGTGTGACACCACACTGCGCCCGTCACCCTGAGACTTCAGTTCTTAAGTCTCATATGCCTAGTGATTACACGAGCTCACAGTGCCCTTCAAAACCGAAACACTTTAATATTTGCACACGAATCTTTCACGGCAGAATAACTTGCCCTGGTAACCTAACTAAACGGATACCTGCATAGGTATCCTACCACCAGAAACAAACAAAGAAAGTATAGCATCTTCTTTATTTAAATATTTAAAAATCAGTTAGCACTTAAATTGAAGAATAAAACCAGAAATTGCGTGTCGGACCAAACACAGTGGAGGGTTCCGTAGTGAGGAATAGCCGGAAATATTATATATCTCAAAAACAACACGACATATTTTAAACTATTTTTTGTGTTTTCTAGGTTCTGCGGTCGAAAAATAAAACCACCACGTTTTATTTTTGACGACGACTTTAACGACGACTTTAGAAGCACACATTTGACCAACTATTCGCTTAAACATAATAGTTATTCTGAAACTACTTTATCATTTTTTAAGGCCTACCTAACGATACGTCACATGCATATGCCAACTGATTTTTTTCAGTTATATGGATAGAGTGTACCATTTTTTCGTAATTTCACTACACCATTTTATAGCGGCACTTTATACCAAACCCTGACCACCTTTCCTATCCAATTAGGTAGACAGCGCCTCTGTAGACATGTCATTATTCGTTCTTGGCTAGTCTAGTGCAAACACTAATTTGAACCAGCGGATGAAAAAATACATAGAAGACGCGTTTCTAACATGTCAGTTATTGTCATTCGAAAATAGTGACTAGAAACACATCTGATAAATACGTAATTTCCACAAATTAGTGTAAATTTTACAAAACGCGTGATTGATTCCTACTGTGTCTAGTGGCACTGGACCAACCGTGATTCGCCTAAATACAGAGACAGTTACTCAGTGCTCGGCAGTTACGCAGTGTTTCGCACAGGACCAACCGGCAGTCGACTCAGTCGTTGGAGGGTTTATGGCATAAGGAACCACAAAATAAAACTTGAGTAAAATAGCGTCATCTCCAGATTTTCTCCTAGCTAAAATATAATAATGATATAACATTGCTGAAATAATGTAAGCAGTAATTTTTTTACCCGACTGCGTGTGTATGTATTGATATGTATATGTCTCGTGTAAGTGTTCGTAATACCATAATGGAGTGCTTCTATGTTTTTTTCGTTCGCTGATTTGGACAACGTATTTGCTGTTGCCATAGAGAGCACGAATCGCTCTCCAAGTGGATGATTCAGTCTGTCATTCTTTTCTCATAAAAATAAATATCAATGTACTTACTTAAAACTTTTTAGAGTGATTCTTCCACTACAGGCTAAAATTATATGGCTTAATAATTGTGACTCTAAATTTATAGCAAGTAAACTGCACTGAACAGATGCCGCTGACAAGTGCTGTCAAATTAATAACAGTGTTAGACAAACTGCCACGAACTGCGAAATAAATTAAAGAGTCATAATGAAATAGACAAATTTTAATTTTCTTTGGTTAAACTTACGTTTTTAGTTCTAAAACTATAAGTCGTATAATAAACGTTTTGATTACCCTAGGTTTATTAATTGACTTTTTTTATAAACTATGTGATAATCAACATTTTTAATAAAAATGCCGATAAAATTACATACTGTTACGACACCTAGTATGTTAGATCATCTTACGTCGCCTTGACTATTTGAAAGAAAGAAAAGCTCACTCGTTTCCTCCACAAGACATATTCAAAGTTATTGAAATGTTGTTATGAACAGTGGTTGATTAAAAAATACTTTCATTGAACACAATTCCATTAGTAATCTGTATCGATTAAAAATATTGTGTTCTATTCTATACTCTTCTATTCTGTTCAGTTCTATTCTATAATTTTGTACGCTTAATTAATCGGTACATTGAATTATAAGAGTATGCACATTATATGCGGATACTGGTAGGCGTTCGCCTACCAGCATCCGCTTCAGTCCACTAGTCATATTACTATGCTAGCAACTTGAAGTTTTGTTTCTATGCATAGCTATATTAGGAATGTCCATAAAACCATGGATAAAAATAAACCAATTATAAATAACTAATGAAAAAGAAGGCTTTGGCGGATGATATTGCCAAAGACAAGGGTAGCTACCCGCCAGGTCGAATGGTTTGATGTGGGGAGGACGTCTCCTCCGACTAGTAATATTTAGATGTTGTATATATACACTCAGCGTCACAAAAATCGCACCTCTTTGAGTTTGCGCGAAAAATGGCTGTAATGGCTAGAAACTAATTATATTTATATAAATATTGGTATGTTTGAAATGGGTATTTGAATAGCTTTACATTATTAATAAAAAAATCATGAAATCATTTAAACATTTATCATTATAGAGCGTCAAAAATAAACACTGTCAAATGCTCGTTAGTATGTAGTACGCTAGTTACACCACCTAAAAAGGGTATAAAAGGGTCGATCTGGATGAAATATGGGCCAGTCGTAATTTAGACTTTGCAGTGAACACACGTGAACAAGTAACCCAAGTAAGAACAAGTAAAGATGGACACCAGCTCTGAAGAAGCCGCTCAAGTGATTGCCCTATTGCAGTCGGGGATGCGGCAGTGTGACGTTGCTCGACAGTTGAACCTGTCCCGTTTTTCAGTTCGACGGGTGTTCCAACGTTTTCAGCAGACTGGTACATAACCATGTTAGAAAACGGGATCTGGAAGAAAACGGTGCACATCAGAAAGAGATGACCGTTTCATCTTTACGAAACCGTTTTAAAAATGCTGTACAACAACAGCTTCGATCAACTCGGAGAACATCTGTGAGTGTTTCTACGATAAGAAGAAGGTTACACGAAAAGAGTTTAACAGCCCATAGACCTGCTAAAGGTCCAAAACTTACTGCACAGCATCGCAGAGATCGCCTAGAGTTTGCTCGCAATCATTGCGAGTGGACTCTATAACAGTGGCGGACCGTACTCTTCTCTGATGAGACGAGGGTCTGTCTCTTCTGCAATGACAGACGTAGAAGGGTCTACAGAAGACAGGGGGAGAGGTTCATACTCGTACAACCCTGCTTCGAAGAATCCGTCGAATACGGGGGTGGCTCGTGTATGTTTTGGGGCGGCATTTCCGTCGACGAGAAAACGGAACTTGTGTGCGTTTCCCGGACTCGGGGTGGCCGTGGGCAAGGGTCATTAAATGCTGGTCGGTACATTACTGAAATCCTGGAGGAACATGTGGTCCCGTATGCTGGTTATGTCGGTGATGGATTCATGTTAATGCATGATAATGCTCGTTGCCACACCGCGGCTATTGTACGGGATTATTTACAGGAGGTCGATATCCCTGTTATGCATTGGCCAGCACGAAGTCCAGACCTTAACCCAATAGAACATCTATGGGATGACCTAAAACGGCGCGTGCGAGCTCGAGATCCAGCTCCAGCCACTCTTCAAGAGCTCCAAGATGCGGTACTTGAAGAGTGGGAACAAATACCCCAAGAGGCTGTTGCGATCCTTGTAAGGTCCATGAAAGATCGCATAGAAGCCGTTATCAATGCAAGGGGGGCTAACACTAGGTTTTAAGAACTTTTTTTGTATTTATTAAGTTTTTTTTTTAATTATTAATTTGCAAATTTGTACATACCCTGTCTTTTTCTTTAATTACTCTTTCGTCTCGTTATAAAAGTAAAATTCAATTAAAATTCCTGAAAGCTAATGAAATTACCTTTCGAATGATACCCTCAAACCACAACATTACCATTGGCCTGTTGTGTTAAAATAGTATTTAAATTATTTTTTTCGGATGTGCGATTTTTTTGACGCCGAGTGTAGTTCGCATCTCAGAAAACTTTCATAGCACGATTATGGAATGTATGATATATTTCTCGAGCTTCTCATGTGGCGACATAGATGTCGCTACAACGCTTTACCTTTTATGTAATATTTATTGGAACAAAATTATTTAGATATGCACAAACAGGATATTTTTCAATCCATTTTACTGGTAGATAGAAGGCTCCCAGGGCCAGTCATTCTGCCCGTGAAGCAATAGTATTCAAACATTACTGTGTTTCGGTTTTGGGCACTGAGAGGTAGACTAGTCACAGTTCTTTAGTCTCATATGCCCATATGAGACTAAAGAACTGGTGTATCAGGGTGACGCGCGCAGTGTAGTGTCACACAGAAATTGTCTGGGTGACACAGCATTCGTTATGGGTAGACGTTACACCTACCATAGGGTAAACGTTTTGCTCGTTTCATCACTATATTTATTAAAAAAAACATTCTCGTATATATAGGATAAGCACATACAGTGGATGTGTCTGGGCGAACAAAATTCAGAGTATGATAAGTTAGACACTCGGAATCTCTAAGTTAGTTTTCGTCCGAGACATCTTGCAAATATCAGCAGCTTAGACTGTTGCGCCATTTTGCTTAGCATTGTCATCATTACCAATGACATCAATGACTGACATTACAATAATTTTGTTACTTGTACCATAACAGCAAAAATAATATATCAAAGCGGAATCTAATTAACTATAAAATATTTTTTTATTGAAGTAAATGTTTTTATTAAAAATTATAGGAAATTATTGTTTTAAATAGCCACAAAAGTATTTTTGTTCGTGTTGTGATGTTTACTGATTGTAACATATTAGTACCTTATTGTATAATAATATCAACCCTTTATAATATAAATTGATACGAACGATTTGTCTATAAGTTTTACGTTTTTTTAATTTCTCACAGAATTATTTACTTCTTTACTTGGCTATTCAACTATTAACGGTTATTGATAGTTAACAACACTATTACAACACCAAATATTAATATCTACGCTTTCGCCACTTAAGAAACATGACTTCTTTCTTGAAATAAATATATTTCTACCTTCGCTTTACAAACTTGGACAACAGGCAGTGGTAGATTAAGCTTAGGAAAAAGGAAAATTAGTTACACTCCACATAAACGAGTTGACGTTTGCTTAGCAGAAATGGATGTAACAAAAAAGGAAAATCTCAACAGAAATTGATTAACAATAGTCATAATAGTCTTTGAGTCCATGACTTCTCGATATCATTGCCGTTGTCTCCTAGCAAAGGTTCAGTCACAAGGCCGCCGTTCGCGGCAAACAAGTCTGCTTGAGAAATAACAGTGATATCACACCAGTTTAGCTTAAAACAAATATCACAGGCAAAGACGCGATAGTACCTTTTCTAGTATAACAGGTTCGCGTACCCACTTATGTGCATGTGCAGTCTTGAAATTAAATATTTGGGTTTAGATTGTTTTTTTTTTGTTGTGGTTTTTATTCGTATATAAAAAATAAAATTGCTGGCAGGTTAATTTTCAAAAACAGAAACACTAGCTTTAGGACTGTAATAAATTAAAGTCTATCCATGTAATATATAATGACAGGTGAACGATCTTGAAATTTAATCTATCTCGAAGTGAAGATATTCTTATGGAAAGTGAACGCAAGTTTATCGTATAAATACGAGTAGATACTGACCTTTCGCTCGACTGATGCGTCAGCTAAACTTACGTGATGTAACTTACAATACCGACATGCACTCATACAAACAATAACCAGTTCTTTTTAAATGTGCTTATTATTATGTCTATGTGTGTGGTTGATGTAAGCGTCACCACGGACGGTGACCATCGAAAGAGAAAGTGGTTAAGTCTTAACGGGGCTTGATTGATGCAGGATAGTGAGGTGTTGAATGGTAGGATCTACTTTAATATTTCTTTAATAAAGAACCGGCCTTCTTCTTCCGAATCTACTTAAGATTACTCCGTAAACATTTCCAATAATAAAGCATAACCCAAATCGACTTAGAAATTTCGAAGACATGAGCTAACATATAAAAAATATATTGTTCGATTAAAGAACCCTTCTTTTCAAGTCCGTCAAAAAATGTTTTAATCATACTTCTGAGAGTCATAGTCCTCTGAAATCTATTCACCTACAAACTTTCTAGACTTAGTGCACATTTAATAACATATGAAGTAGTAAAAACTGATTAATGCAGCTGCATCAAATAAGCAGTAATTTGGCAAATGCTAATTCAGTAATCGGTTAATGTGGTATTTTCAACGTTACGACAACCATCTTTAATACGATCGACGCAATTTGAAGAATTAACAAAACAATAAAAAACAAGTATAAAGAAGAGCTGTGTAGCCTGTTAGAATCAACGAATTCAAAGTTAAATGTTAATTTTATTCAACTGACCAAAATAATTATAACGATACTCAAAGTACAAGCACATCACTAAAGATGAACGATACCGTGACAAGTCCCACGGGATGTACCGTAGCCGTAACTCACGCCTTACACCTGGTACCGTTGCGGCGCTACTTGCGCTCGCGCAGCCTAGACAGGCAATTACTCTCGCTTTCGATAACAAGCTTTTTATCTGTTCGCGGCTCGAACGTCGCGGTAATCTCATGACTTTCTTTCGCCAAATGCCAACGCTTTTCACTTTCAAGACATTAAGACAAAAATAATATATTTAATCGCACATATTATGCAGTAGGACGCAGTAATATCTAATAATATAGTTGTTTGCAATCCAGTTTTTTTAACACAATTACAACTTGGGATCAGTTATGGTCAATCAGTTAGAAATTTGTGTTGATAAAAAAGAGGAAAAAGTATTTTTTCTTAAATCGTAAATGTTAACGCACGTTTCAAAATCTTTTAAGAAGCAATTTAAAAAAGCACCCGTCGGCATTAAAGACCCTCGTCAGTCAACGTCTGTTAACCTGCAACAAAAACAAGATAAAATCGCATGAAGCAAGCATTCAAAACTTTTAAACCTTGACCACGGGCGGCTGACATTAAAAACGCATGCGCCTTTCACGGCTCTGTCAGGTGGACGTTGTATAACTCACTTTCCATTTTCTTTGATTCCAACTCGTCTTTGAGGCGAAACATTTTAAATACGTAGCTATTGAAGATAAGCAAAAAAGCTGTAATTTTAAAACAGCGAAATTTATAAATTATTTAGATATGCACAAAATTCTTGCATTATCAAATAGTTATATTTACCGTACTTACAAAATAATAAATTAACTAATAATACACATTTTTTTAAAACACTGTATATTCTCATATTGTTATTTATCTCATATTGTTTTTCTAATATGCTTTATGCTTCTATTTTAGTAATTTAGTAGTAGCATTTGTTATGGGCACCATCCAGGTGACCGTTTTGCTCGTTTCGTCACTTTATCCAAGAAATATATATAAAACCAAAATATGGAGCAGCATCTTCCTGAAACATGAAAATTAATAAATCGCGGTTGCAAATCCGCTTGCCAAGCATGGCAACTATGGCAAAATCCCCCAAAATGGGAGCTACAAACTTTTGTGGCAATCTATGGGGGTGACCTATGTTCAGCAGTGGACTAGTGATGAGCTGAAATGATGACGATGAACATTATTAAACAATATTTGTTGCGCAGTGGACATTGTCAATATACCACGTCGATATATCTATTTTCTAACCGTAGGTGATTTTACGTTTGGTGTTTTATTTTTTAATTTACCCGACAAACCTGGCTTACGCCACACCACAAACTGGTCGCATGCTGTGGTAACATGTGGTAATTCTCCCATTTTGAAGAGAAGTTAAACCTTGACCTAGGAATTAAATTTCATTTCGTCACATGTGCTTTGGTCGTTCCAAATTGCATTTTGTATGCTACACGTTTTAATAACATTGCAAGTAACCGTGAGTAATCGGGCATGTTTTATTTATAAAACTGTTGGAATTTTAGCAGATGATTAAGATTAAAATGATGGCTGAAATAAAATTTGGTGATTTTTCTGTCAAAACGATTAGAATCAAAACGATGTTAAAGATTCTGTTTAAATAATTAATTAATAATATTATTATTTTTATAACTTGCAATTGAAAAGATAGATCTTTATTTCTTAGAATCCAAGATTTCCGTAATTGTATCGTATTCTTCTCTACACAGAAAGCAATTAACATATTTCATAACTGAAAGATGATATCATCAATATATGATAGATAAAGACAAAATGAATAAATTTAAAAATAGAAACTTCAGTTAATACTTGTCCACAACATATAGCTTATTTTATACGCAGCGTAGCTATGGAAGCAGAGGGGCGCGCGCGCATGTTGCGCCACCTCGGGCGCTTTACGCAACACGGCCGTTCACCCCGGAAGGTGTTTTCCTCGCAGTTTCTTCAACAGTGTGTTACTGTGGCAGGATCGCATGACTCGCTCGCGTGTTAAGTAAGCATCAGCGCCCTCCGGCGACCGGATCCGGATCACTCAGGACTGCACGGACCTAATTAACTTATCGCATGAGGCTATGTAAGAGATGCACAAACTGGTCGCATGCTGTGGTAACATGTGGTAATTCTCCCATTTTGAAGAGAAGTTAAACCTTGACCTAGGAATTAAATTTCATTTCGTCACATGTGCTTTGGTCGTTCCAAATTGCATTTTGTATGCTACACGTTTGAATAACATTGCAAGTAACCGTGAGTAATCGGGCATGTTTTATTTATAAAACTGTTGGAATTTTAGCAGATGATTAAGATTAAAATGATGGCTGAAATAAAATTTGGTGATTTTTCTGTCAAAACGATTAGAATCAAAACGATGTTAAAGATTCTGTTTAAATAATTAATTAATAATATTATTATTTTTATAACTTGCAATTGAAAAGATAGATCTTTATTTCTTAGAATCCAAGATTTCCGTAATTGTATCGTATTCTTCTCTACACAGAAAGCAATTAACATATTTCATAACTGAAAGATGATATCATCAATATATGATAGATAAAGACAAAATGAATAAATTTAAAAATAGAAACTTCAGTTAATACTTGTCCACAACATATAGCTTATTTTATACGCAGCGTAGCTATGGAAGCAGAGGGGCGCGCGCGCATGTTGCGCCACCTCGGGCGCTTTACGCAACACGGCCGTTCACCCCGGAAGGTGTTTTCCTCGCAGTTTCTTCAACAGTGTGTTACTGTGGCAGGATCGCATGACTCGCTCGCGTGTTAAGTAAGCATCAGCGCCCTCCGGCGACCGGATCCGGATCACTCAGGACTGCACGGACCTAATTAACTTATCGCATGAGGCTATGTAAGAGATGCACTAATGTATGCTTTTAGAGAAAACAACATAATAACAATTTTCTGACGCTCTCATATGCCGCAATTATAAACATTATGATTTTAACTGAAATCGTAGTTACAAATACATCTGCGATTTTGTTTGTTAGTAAGAAACGAGGATCAATTTTTCATGGCGCTTTCTTTAAAATTTGTAAATGAATTCGCTATTTTTTAAGCTACTAAGAAAGATGTCTCGCAGTAATCTTAATGCTAAAAAATCCAAAATCAGTCACTCTTAAAAATAAATTAAACAGCACTCACATATGTTGGAAAGAAACGATGTGTCATTTAAGACTCGATGCCCGTCGCATTACGAGGAGCGCGACGTATTTGTCACAAATATTTTCACGCTACTATTAATTCTTGCGACGGCGTGTTTACGGCGCCGTATCGTTGCGTGCTGTAGTCCGTTGACAGACTGACCGAATTACTCATATAAATTCAAAACCTCGAAACAAAATGCGTTACGTTAATTCAGACCGAAGCTTGCTCACAAATAAAAAACTGATAAACAAATACACACTAGACTTTACTGAAACTCAGTACAATATTCTAAAGATACTGTGACAATAATTGAGACTCACCATGTTATCCTAGACATTACTATACCAGCCTCGGCCGCCTGCACGTCACACATGCATATTTGTATATCTACTGGTCGTAGTTGAGAACTATGGTGGTAATTGACATGGCCCACTGTTAAAGTAAATAGTGTGAATTTCATTTGAATACAAATTATATCAATGATTGATTTGATTATTATCGATTAAGTCGGAACGCTTAAAAAACTATAAGCTAGATTCCTCATAGAAGACGCAAACCAAAGTTTGGAAATTATAGAGACGTTTTAAAAAAAATACTACTTTTTGTTATTCTCTTTTTTCAAATATCAATCTAAGACGAAATAATACACGTTTGCATTAAAAACTTCATTTAAGCGTTAGGTTTAGATGATAATTCGAAATTCGTTTGAACTTTTCGCACTTTATTGAAAATCTTGTTTATAAGAGAAAGTGATGAGACGAAGAAAACGTTTACTGGATGGTAAGTGCAACGCCTGCGTACAACAAATGCTGTGTTATCCAGAACAATTCTGCGTGGCTCTACACCATGTAATGTAAAAAAGTAAGAAACAGCCTATAAATGTGGTCTATCTCCTCTCCTCTCACTTTTTGAGAGCTGGAAAGAGTCCGCCATGCTGCTCCAATGCGGCATTGTAGAATTTCACATGTCCTCGAGATATCTTTATTTCTCAGACATGAATGTTTCCTCACAATGTTTTCCGCTGAGCACGTCGTAAATCAGCACTTAAAATTGCAAACAATCTTAGAAGTGCCGGCACCGGGTATTGAATCCAGGTCATTCGCATACTATGAAATTTAAGACAAGTGCCCGGGCACTGAGCTACTACGGCTCTTAAAATATTGCACTGTATTATAAATAAATATTGCTTTGTAATATCATATTGGTACGAAAAAACCCCTCAATTAAATACTAGAAGTATCTAAGTTATATTTTGAAAAATGTTCATTTACACTTGCAGAACAACTAGTAAATTATATGAAAAATCATTTATATAAACTAGAACATACCATTGTTGAAATAACTAATATAATATAATATTCTCGTTATTTTTAGAATAACGTGAACACTGCACATTATACGAAAATACGCTATCGGTATGTTTTGTCCTCCTGGCCGATTTCTGACACGGCGACTTCCTCAGATTACTCTCTGAATATATATCCGCGGTAACAATGGTGACCTTACTTATGTGAGATGTGTCTAATGTAATACTTATGCGGCAAGATCATACAAAATAAGAAAGGACTGGACGCAGTGTCTGAGGCACAGAGATATTCACAATACATAACGAAACCCAGAAACCCATAACTTGTGCGTTACAGAAACATTGACTTTGGCTGGTACTCGAACCCAAAATCCACATCGCTGTGGTATTAGGTACTCTGACTACTAAGCCTCACAGTCATCGGAATACACATCAATTATCTTAATTTGTCTTATAGTTGAATAGCACCCTCCTCTTTCCCACCAATGTGTCGTACGAGGCGACTAAGGAATTGTACGGACAGCTTTTATTCATGCATAATAAGACCATAATGTGCAATGCCGTCACTAAACTGCTGCTATAGGGAGTACGATTTTTTTTTACTTAACCTTACTTTGACCAAAATCTTAGCGACGTGGTTCGCTCCCCCTCACGACTTGTTTCCCGCGGGAGCGCAAAGTAAGCAAAGTGTGTTGTCTCTGCCTATCTCCTTTATAAGAAAATGGCGTAACTGTATTTATGTATGTAGTAGAATTTCTATGCCGGAGTCCGCAAAGGTACTGCTACAGTGCCAGTTATTCTGCCGGCTAGCACCAGTGTATAGGAGTCACTGTGTTTCGGCTGGAAGGCACTATAGCTAGTAGGATTACTGAGTATCTGAAACGTAACTACTGTGTGGGTAAGCAATGAAGTGTAATGCCACTCAGAATTATGCGTTTTAAGGTTCTACGTCACTGCCACTATTATGGAAGGGGTAGCACTTAACATCAAATGAACGATTTGCTCGTCTAGTTATTTACAATCATAAAAAATATTGGTGTGATATCACTCTTTAATGCCATATTTTCAGCTGGTGGCAGGATTCCTATGCAGGTATCCATCTAGTTAGGTACCACCCCAGGGCCAGTTAATCTGCCGTGAAGCAGTAGTGTGCAAACATTACTGTGCTTCGGTCTGAAGGGCACTGTAAGCTAGTGTAATCACTGGGCATATGAGACTTAAGTCTCAGGGTGATGGGCGCAGTGTAGTGTCACACAGAAATGTTCTGGTTGACACAGCATTTGATATGGGCAGACGTTGCACTTACCATCAGGTGAACGTTTTGCTGGTTTCATCACTTGATCCAATAAAAAAAAAACTTCTAGCTAGAAACTTCGTATGTGATTTTCCTGTCAAAGTCAGATTTACGTAAGCCCTGACACTGTTGCCCGCACTTACGCAAAGATGTACTGTTCCCTTGCGAAAGTTTCCATCGCACTCATACATTCTTTAGACGAATTGTACAACGATTAGAATATGTTATAAGGTTATAACATTTTACCTCCACACTGCATATGAAAATTTAAATGGATGCAAATACTTCAAATGAATTATTTTATTTTTATGCGATGCTTGACATACGATGGGACTACTTAGCTCAAAACTCCTAAATATATATACTACTCTAAGATATCAGTTACTAAGTATCAAATGTGTGCCAACAGTGATGCTTGATTACTTCTGTTTGGCAACAGATGAACTTGCCCTGTGGGTGTAATTACTTAAACGGATTTTTTTATTAGAGAAGCCTACGAGACGAGCTAACGTTCACCTGATGGTAAGTGCAACGTCCGCCCATAGCAATGCTGTGTCACCCAGAAGATTTCTGTGCGGCACCAAACTGCGCTGTTTGCACACTACTGCTTCACGGCAGAATAACTGGAGCTGTGGTGGTACCTACCTAGACGGATTTCTGCATAGGAATTCTACCACCAGTAAATAAATAATTGTAATATTACTAATTAACTGTAGCGATAACATCATAATAACGGGCGCAGTGCAGTACCACACAGATATCTTCTGGATGACATAGCATTTGTCATGTACAGACTTTGCAAGTACTATTAGGTGAAAGTTTTGCTCGTCTCGTCACTATCTCCTTCAAAAATAAACTAAATGTAAGCGATATGTAATATAAGTTTTTAACGTTAATGATAATAATAATAATAAAGGTAATGATTTTTAGTGAACTATAAAGCTTCGATTTTTAATACAAACTTATTGACTTTGATGGTTAACTTTTGCTTTTAACTTTCCCAATTACTATAAAATAAGAACTTTGAACAAAAAAAAAACAGTAGAGGATTATTAAATTGCAATTGTAACAAACTTACGTGATCAATTTACCTTTATCGCAAAATCAATCTAACGTTTTCAACAACAAGCCGCACCTTATCACGGTCAATCTATGAAAGTATTCGCAATGACGAAATAATAAAACAAACTGTGAATTCAACCAACAACCAAACGCTTAAAGCTTTAAAGTATTGCTCAAACGAAAATTGAAATACACTGAAGACGATCGCAACATGACTTATATTCATTATCGCATTGTCTTTCATTGCCTAATCACGTCCAAGTGCCGATACTTGTAAATTAAAACATCTTTTTTAATAAAGTTGTGCCAAATAAACAAGGGTAAAAAACTTTTACGTAACTACGTGTTACGTAGGCCGGTGAGAGGCAATGTCAGACAGCAATCGCGCTGTTATTTTGACAAGCAAGCAAATCTCTTTCAGAAAACAATGCTTCGCATCGTTACGGCTATTAATCTCAAAGTAGTGTAACGAGCGTCACATACATGTGTCCTGGTAGCTGTGTTTGAAAGTATTAGTGTGCAGAAAGACATATAATAAATACATTTCCTGTGATATACGAGTACATATTTTGATTTAATTAACGTTGCCCTACACTAGGATTTCGCCAGTATCGTTGCATGTTCAAACTTAAAGTTTCAGTTGCACAAACACCCTAGCTATAAGTATGTCATCCGTACGGGAATCGAATCGCTTAGCCAACAAACTCACCAAGCTCAATTGTATGTAGAATCGATCAATCTTCTAAAGTACAATAGTCTTACAGTTTCAGTGAGAAAGTCTGTGATTAATTATCATGTAGTTCGTTCGTTAAAGAACATTTTATGCGAAGCGATGCCGAAGCAAAACGTATGAAAAATACTTTTGGATTTTCATCTGCTGCTGCTTCAATAATTATCGTAATAAAATAATATATAGCTATTTGACAAGCCTGGGACAAACGAAAACATCTTATAGTATTCGTTTAGACTCAAGGTTAGAAAATACTTGATTTTTTTTAAATGTGATCTTCTCTAACATTCATAACTGCTTATATTTCGCAGATCAAGGTTCCTCTAATGTCTCCTATGTCTTTTGTTTCGCTCGCGTACGTGCCAAAAAAGGTCAATGAACAGCCTCGATGGTTCTACAATCGCAACTTCAAATAATATGGGCCTGTGAACGTTTAACTTGCTATTTTATTTACGTTTCTATTCGTAACATATAAGACTCAAATTGCAAATCGCTAAGCTATAAATGTAACCTTCTGCTTTAACCATCATACGATAAAACTACAAAATTAATTTCGCCGTAAGCTACCTTTCCTTCTATTTACAATTGCGAGCTTAAGTGTTGTGTATGTGGAATCAAAATTGATTGTTGGTATTTGGCGGTTACGGCTGCTAGTGTTTGTAAATGCATCGGTAGTGACGGCCAAAATGTTAGTTTGTTTATCGTTCGCGCGCGTTCTTGACAGCGAAAAAGTGAAAACGGCTGCGGCTGGTGTTGTGAAACTAGGCGGCTAGCGGCGACGCGACGAGGGCCGCAACGATGCGGTGCTGCCGCATAAGTTGCCGCCCGTCACACCTTACCAGAGTTATATAATTGGAAATGTACTGTGATGATGCTTTACCTCTTAATGTGGCACAACTTAATTAGTCCATTGACTTCAATAGATGATAGAGAATATTTAAAAGAATTGAATTTCTTCCTATTAACATAACGGTTCAAATTGTGTACAAAGTACTTTTCTAATTTTACAAGATTTTCTGGAATTGTATGGAATTGTCTCGTGAGAATTTATATGTAATTTATTATCAGTTAGTAAGTATGTAGTAGTAATGTTAAAATAAAAATACTTTTATTTCCTACACAAAAAAAGGTTTACTCAAGTTAAACAGCAATATAATGGAATGTAACCAGAAGACGGAAGTTTCAAAGTATCTCGAAGTTGGCCAACATCGAAAAACTTGTATACTTAAAAATTATTTGTTTTTTTTTTAAATTTATTTTAAATTAAAATATGGCACTGATTATAGATAGTAACCTCGAATCAGCTATCTTTTTTTAGACTAATATTAATTTTGGAATTTTAAAGTCCAAGCGGATCAAATGTTTCATAAAGTTCAACTAGTTGAACTTATTAGAAAATATTATTCCAAAAAGTTTGAATATTTCTATACCATTTTGTAAGATTACTAAGTTAACATTGAAATATTTTATTAATGTTATAACATAACAGTGGTAAGCTTCTGTTATAACTTGATAATTAAATTGTTACTTACAAAAAATTGTATTAAAATATTACCTGAATTTCAAAATTTTTTTTGTGTTCAACTGTTGAGTTTTTGAAATGATTTGATCCAATAAGTTTTAAAGGCGGGGTAAATTGTAATTATTACGACGTTTTCACGAAACACGAAACATGAAAAATATTTTGAAAAAAACTAAAGTTTATAAAATGACTTTTTTGGCAAAGTATACATTTGTTGATCGGTTACACAGCTCCAAAATGTTACTGTTCAAAGGAGTTGATGTACATATATTATTTATTGTTAGGGGTGACCCATTCTTACCAATTTCGTGGCGATTATTAGTTGTTATGTGTTCTTTTCTATGTTTCCTTTTGTATCTAAGCGACATATACCGTGCATATATGTGTGTAGGTATAATATATTTGACTCCTAAACACAGTGCCAATCTTAATTAATCTCAATCTTAATTAATACACATTGGATACTATGAAGTCCGAAAGCAATTCCGTGTAAAGCTCATGCTTCGAAGAAGCAATTTTAATTTTTGTATGTATAATAACAAACCAGCACACAGTTTGCTTGGTGGTGAGTTGCACATACACATCTATATCCATCCTGTATAAAAGAAGATGTAGGTGTATTATAGGCCTCGTTTTCAGTCCAACTTATGTACTACAGCTAATACCTAACCACAGCATGGATATTACAAGGAAAAGTTAATGTAAACCTATACAATACTAAGGGAAGAACCTTAAATTGGAAATAACAATTTAAAAAACCATCTGTCAAGGGTAACATCCCTCTACAAGATGCAGGAGTATACAAGCTAAATTATGATTGCGGTCTCTCTTTCATAGGGCAAACAAAAGGATCAATTAAAACTCGCGCGAGCATCCGTATTGATAAACCACAAATCCTTACAAAAGAACACCGATTCCTACCAAGGACGATTCGCGAGGCTATTGAAATAAATATAACATCCTAATTTCATTGAGAAGATGGTTAGGTAATAACACAGGCTTGGGATTCTATTATTAATCAAATGATATCAACAAGCAAGCATACTGACAGACATCGGACCAAAAATAATAATTAAAAGCTGAAGATACCCCGGATTAACTATGATATAAGGACATCTATCAAATTAGACCTCCCCTAAAGCGCTCAGTAAAATGAATCGCGATAAAATCCGTAAAATCTAGTTTTACTTAAGTTCGAATACTTTCATTGCGTGCGTCTCAATATTAGCCCGGCACCCCGCAACTCTACATCGTAACTAATTCAAATAAAGAACAAAAAAAGAGGGCGATCCATTATAGTAGTTTACATTCATTACTTTGATCGCTTTTCGAGGTGTTTACCGTTGGCCGAGGTCATTCACACCTTTTATCATTAAAAATTTGGACATCAGTCACCAAGCGAAGCCGTAGATATGTAAGTTCGGGAGGTTACTTACGAATCTTAACGAACATGTTAATACTACATTTCTGAAATACTGTTCATAAATATAGTTTGGCCCGGACTGGCTTACGGCAAACTAATCAGATCTCCGATGCCCCGATGTCCAATGGGCTGCTCTAGCGGAATATTTACAGTTTCTCTAAAACACTTAGGCCGAATTTAACCTCCAGTCAGAACCTCAATAAAGCTGAAGTTTTTCAAAACTAATTCTCACCAATATTATCAAGTTATAAAGAATATTAATTTTAATTAAATTCATTAACACAGTCATTTTTTACGGTCACGGTCATTAGCAAATTAAGATTCGTGAAAGCAAGGTCATTGTTAATGAAGTGACGTATACGTATTGCAATAACTTGAATCCTTCGGGGTTAACATCTCTCAAGCGTAGTCAAAAGGAGAATTTCTGATACTACCGAAACACAGCATTTCATTTCAAAATCTCTTTTTCGTAGTAGCAATGACTACGACTTTACTCTTGTAATATTAGAGACTTATGAAACAAATTCGAAACTAAAATATTTAAAGGAAGATATATTTACTTAATATAAATAATGTCTTCAAATTTCAACTATCACGTAGGAAGTTTCATTATGCCGGAAGTGGTGGTAATCGTTTGATGATACGGATCTACTTTTCTGCCAAATCGCTACGAATGATCACAATTGATCACTATCAGCTGTAATCGATGAATCACCTCAAGAAGCTGTAGTGATTATATATACATTGAAGTTTACTGCAATAAAAGTATTGTTGTTTATCAATTTAATCTTATAATTTGTGATAAAGGATAAACCCTACGTCTACGACGTGACAACAATACTGTAAAACAACAGTGACTGTAAACAGATTTGTCAAACAGTTGAATGTTGACATAATTTTGGATTAAGAATACTTAGAATTATATTAAAAAAAGTTTAACTTCGAATCTTTTCGCCAGTCTTCTTCTTCTTTTTTGATCGTGGCAATTAATTTTTGCCAATGTCGAGTAATAATCTCATTTTAACAAAGACTTTATTTCGATAGACAGTAAAATGATAGTTCACTCTTACAGAAGACTTGCTGGACTGATGAAGACAAAACGAAAAGTAGACTTTTTTATATGATAAAAGTGACGGAACGAGCTAAACGTTCACCTGATGGTAAGTGCAAGGTCTGCCCATAACAAATGCTGTGGTCACCCAGAACATTTCTGTGTGACACCACACTGTGTCCGTCACCATAAATTTTAATGTATAATGAATTGAATTTACGAGCAGTTGCTTAACACTTTCGCGAGCAATTGCTGCATAATAAACTTATCAATATTAAACATTAAAACTCAATATATACACATAAATTACAAAATGCAATAAAAAAACTACCGCCATTTTTCGAGTTGGCAAGTCTTTTCACCAGTCCGTATTATTATTAGTTAAAGTATTGTATAGTATGAAATTGCCAGTACTTTGTAATGGCAATTTCATATTTAAAGACCTATGAAAATCCCAAAAAAATGCAAACCTAAAATCAAATTCATTCTCATTCCCAATACAAATTAATCAAAAAAAATCAACGTACGTATTTAACCCTCTTTCATCATCATCATCATTTCAGCCTATGACAAGTCCACTGCTGAACATAGGTTGCCTTCATAGACTGCCACAAAACTCGGTCCTGAACCTAACTGAAATATAGGTATATCATTAACAACTTTGTGCGTAGTGTTACCAACAATGACCGGGATGTTAGACAACGATCGACGATCACATCGCCCTGTCTTACAGATTTCTGCAGTTGGATCGGTTTCGTTCTCTGGCTCTGTACTCGGATAGCCATCGTAGCTATTCTGTACCAATACAGGAGTACTTCGATATAGCTAAAGTCAATCTAGAACTGCTGAAGTGACTGTAACACCACTCGAATTTCGACGAAGTCGAAGGCTTTCTCATAGTCGATACACGACAGACAAAGCGGTAGATTGTACTCCTCGGCCTTCAGTTCAATATCGAACAATATGTAGGTGGTATATGGTACCAAAGCCTTTTCAGAAACTGACTTGTTCGAGAGGCTCGAAGTCGTCAAGTCTGATTGCGAGACGATTCGTGATAACTTACAAAAACTGCACATTGGCGCTAAACCTCCTTTACTACTTTGTAATTTGTGGCTGTATACATATAATCATACAGTCACGCACCTTTCCCATTAGGGTAGGCAGAGACCACATCTTTCCACTTGCTATGATCCCGATACATCTTTTGCTTCTTCTACTTTTCATTAGTGTTTTCATACAAGCGCGCCAGTTGCTTTAGACGTGGCAATTCTTTAAAACGTCTTCGATCTGATCTTGATACGTTCGCCTTTGTCGACCCTTACCAGATTGTCCATTCATATTGGCCTCATAAATCTGTTTCGTCAATCTTCTTTTATCCATTCTGTGTCCGAACCATCTAAACATCCCTTTAGGTCACTACATCTTTAAATACACCGTAACTTTTTTATGTATATGATTTACGCGTTAATACTTTATCTTACTGCTTCTTTAAAATCCTTAAAGCAACATCTTCCAAACTTACATGCAGCAGACAATTTCTGCTAGCAAATCAGTATGCTATTAACTGGCCATCTGGCTGGAGAACATGTAGTTTTGTTATATACATTCTTAATTTAGTCACAGTACATCGGAAACACCCGAAAGTGCAAAGTGATATGCATATTATCTATGTATATGTGAATTTTGATTACTTTATTTGGTTGCAGTATGCTGTATTTTCCAGATTCAGGAATATATTAAAACTGAGAATTTCAATTGTGATTAAATTAAAAAAAAACGTTTCAGATTAGTAAACTTTTAGAGGGAAATACCATTCAAATAGAGGAAAAATATTTTTAGCTATCTATTTGATTTTTGAATAATATAATATGTCATTGCATTATAGTTGACATATTATAATTGACGTTTCGGAAAACTAAAAATCCTCTTAAGTATTAACCGATGTCTTAAAAAAATTGTTAAACAGTTCAAAGAAACTAAGGATGGGCAATTATTAAGTTAGTCTTAACCAGAATTGAGTAACAACTAGCAAAAAGAAAAATAAATTACGAAAAGCTTATTCTCATAGAGGCTGGTCTCTCAGTTTTCAGGTAACCGTGCCATATTTATCTTTACAATAAATTTACAATCTATGCGTACATTACAAATATATTCATTAAGGCTGTAATAATTTAATAAATGTATTGATAAAGCAATAAATGTATTTTTTGAGAAAATGCTATGATAAATATGTTTTGCTGCATAATTTTTATTTTACACTAATTCTACATAAAAACTGAACCGAATATTTGATTTTTGTAATTACAATATTTACTCAATAACAACAAAATATAAATAACAAAATGGACAAAAGATGTATCGACAGTTTCTTTTCATAAAAATATCCAAGGAAAATTACGTTTTTGAAAAACATAATAAGTTCCGTACTCCGTAGAGCACCGCCAGCTTATCAGATAAAGGCTGTGTTTTAAATCAGTTTATTTCACGAATCGCCATTATCAATTACTGTCGCGTAAGGTAGGTCGTTCAACTTCAACTAGATCATCTGAATCGTGTGAAAAACATCCGCGACATCAGCACAATACTGATAGTTCACTGATAAAGAGGCCTGCCGCGATAGGAACAACGACGTATTGCCAAATTGAATGCTCATACAGAATGTCGTTGTGTACCAACTTTTCGCTATAATTTTTAAAAACTAGTATCATAGTTCAATTTTTTTAATCCTTTGAACATAAATGTATGTTGTTTCCAAATTAACATCATCACCTACCTGTAAGTAGTCCACAGTTGAACAAAGGTCTCTCTGAAATGGTGATGATTTGATGTCAATATTTTATATCAGACGTATTTAAAATATCTGTCGGAGGCCATGAGACTTTTCTGACATTTTCTTTAGTTGAATTTCGCTCACAGGACCAGATGGAGGGAATTGTTTTGAAAACGTTTCAAAACAATTACCAAAATTTCCAATTATTAAAATAAACACTATTTTGTGTTAACTGGCAAGCATCTGAGGAATCAATACATATTCTATATAATATAATCTCGAAAAACATTGAACGAATTTGTAGCAGTTTCACTGATATGATCTGCGTCGCTAAAGGATTAAATTATGTGTATAAAAATTTCCCTAGCTCTTGTAGGAACTGAGCTTTAATAGTGTTCTCAGTGAATAAAACCGTGAAAAACTTTGTCGAAGTTTGCTTTTACTTTGTTTAGTGGCAATCTATGGGGGAGGCGTATGTTCAACAGTGGACTGTGATGGGCTGAAATGATGATGATGTATTTGAAAATACAAATTTTGCAAGTAAATTTTTTTGAAATCGTTCTAACTCGTATAATCGGAAAATGAAATAGTTCCACGGATTATTAAAAAAACCTATATCCATGCGGGCATTAGTATATATATATATATATATATATACCTACGTATACATATATATATATATATATATATATAGCCAAATAAAATATAGTCTTCAGTGCTTCGTTAGTATAAACGGAAATTCGATTTTAACATCTAATTTAACATTGCTGTATGCCATTAGATTCTCAGTTAAAAGAAAATACTTTTTATTAGTAACATTTTCTACAGTAGGTAAATATTATCAATCTTCGCCAAAGAAACCTACATAATGTTCATGTCATAGCAAAATTCATTTACATGGATTTCCTGTCTTTGTGTACGAATGGGGTTATTCTGTATCGCTTTCACCTACTCGAAATAGGCTGTTCACGCAGTGTCGATATTTCGACGGTCCGTGTTTTTCTACAGGAGAATAGTTAACCCAGTTTCATTGGACCGCGCTTGGCTAAATATACCTACGAGTACGTGCTACCTGACACATGGCGCATCCACATATGTCTCTAACGTCTCCTCAGCGGCTGTTATTGTTATTAATACAAATGCTAAAACATATTCGAAATTGGTATCTGTGATATTATTTTTTATACTAAACTTTATACTAAAAAGCGACTTTTGTTGTAAAGATTTATTAAATCGAGACGTTTAAAGTGTAACTCGTGACATTTCAGAATGATATGCACTTGAGAACATGCGAAATAATGATTTGTTATGGAAATAAAAGTGGACGGAATTAACGTTTAATATTATTTGAATATATTTGTTCACATGTTCACGAATAGTTCATTGTTAATGCAATGAATCAGTAATCTAGATAATAACGATTAGTCGCCGATGCGAATGAACTCTGTTTTAATGTAATCTAATACCAAACTGTGCCATCGGCCCGCCTCACCTCGCAGACAAAAACGGTAAAAGCTTTAACTAGGTTATTCTATTGTCATTATGATGATTTAAAGCAATAGAATGTTGAAATAATTATAAACATATATTTATGTATATATCGTTTGAGGCATTCAAAAGAACTATATATTTAATTGCTTTTGTATTAAGTAGTAGAAATCAAAAAATCGCAGATAAAAGAAAATTAAATATTTCAAACAATATTTTTATATAAAGTAGACATCGGGCAGGCATCTTTACATTTCTGAATTGATCAATATTTGATGGAGAACCAACTCTAAGACTCACTAAATATCGAGTGTATGCGAGTAAAGCGTAGAGTGATCGTCACGCGGTTATAAAGAAACGCGCGTGCGCATACAACTGACCCACTTACGCGCTGGTGACTAGATCCCCCCCAGAGAATACATACGCCACACTGCGTTATACCCGTTGCTACCGCACCGCTGCAGCCCATCCTAACACTGAAACGATGCTAAATTTTAACGAAATCCCTTTCAACGGGTCATCGACCCCGCTATCGAAATCCGCACACTCACACGCGTGTCCTCGAACAAACCAACCAGATAAAAAAATGAAACAAAAAACCGTTTCTTGTAACTGTGAATGAGTACGAGACAGAGATAAATATATTTAGGCAGCGTGCCCCAAGAGCGTAAGGTCGACTACGAAAAACACTGACGCAATTTTTACAGCGTACGTAATTGAGCACTGACGAAGTCAGAGGTGTGTGCGTGAGCGCCGAGAGCGACGCCCGCGTCCGCCGAAACGGAGGCGGAATATTTAGGTGAAAGTGTTTCGAATTTCGACATTACGACATTCGCGCGCAGTCGTTATCGTGGTTTTGCCGAATCGAGAGGTTTGGAGAGCGCGCAAGCGACGCGAACATGAACTCACGCAACCCTCATGTGCTCGTATCGTCCACAGGAAGTGCTCCGCAGCCAGCACGCTGACCGTGTCCAGTGCCTGCTTCGATAAACTATGCTCGTAGTTGGTGTGTCTAAAAATTTTCGAAGACGTAAATTAAAAAGGTGATCGGTGTAATTAAATAGACGTGGAACTTTGTGAGATGTGCAAGCCACAACGCTAGGCAAACTGTCGGAGGGCGACAAACTGGGGCCCGAAGAGGCGTTTGACGCCTCCGCGCATGCACGTCAACTCCAGACGATGACCTCCACAATGGGTAAATATTGTATATTTTTTAATAAAAAAAGGGTCTAATTGCTTAATAATGGGTCTAATAAAACCAAAATGTACTATCTATATAATTAATCATTTATCTATATAATTATAATTAAAATTAAATTGAAACAGTTGTTATTTCCATTTGCAATTTAATACTAGGCATAATAAAGTACCGAAATAAAATGTTTGTGATTGATAACTATTTCACAGATTTGTAAACATATTTATATAAAATATGATACTTAAAAAGGCTAATAAAATTACAATGCGTTGTGTTGGGCATACTTGTGAAGCTTATAAATAGTTCGTAGAACGATGCGTAGCTGCATGCTACGTAAAGCTACGAACACAAGCCACCTTCTTAAAAGCTATGTTAAAACAGTTTATATGCACATGCATAAATTGATAGTACATAAAATTGTATAAAGTCATTTTACTCAATATAATATCATTGATAATTTACAATAACATTTATATACAATATTTATTTTTACAATTATTATGCTAAATTGCCTTTATTTTTGCAAAACTCTAGTTTTTTGAATTACGTTCTTTGCAAAATTAATAGTAACAACTAAAATTGGAAACTTTATAATTAATGAAGTTAGAAGTAAACATTTAGTATGCATTTAGACAGTTGGTTGTAAAATGTATTGAATTTTTTAAAACTTATAATTTTAAGAGATTATAGAAAAGTCAAATCTATAATATTTGAGAAAAATGTTACTTTAGAGTTTTATTTATTGCGATGAAAAATAAACTCTAGGATATTAAAAATATTTAACAAAATAATCCTTATTTCATTTGAAAAGTTAAATCACAAAATTCATTTTTCAAAATCAGTCATTTATTTTAAATTCGCTATTACAATTGTAAAAAAGATACTGCTGCAAACTTTTCAATCCTGTATTTTTTCAATATCGCAATCAATAGGTACATACTCAAACATATTGATTTAAATATTCATGTCGTAGATCTTTAGGTCCCATGCATCAAAACATAAGCTTTTGTAAAATTTTATTCAGACATGATAGCAATATCAAATTTGACATAGACAAAATGTGCAATGACTTATGGGGAAACCACAATTTGTTCTAATATTTATGTATAGTCGAACCTACACAGCTATTACGAAATAGAACCAATAATATAATATTTAACCGTGACATTCCGAAAGCATCTCGTGAATCACAATCGTGAATGAATAAGTTTAACTTTTAAAGCAACACTTTTACTTTCATTACAATATGGCCGCCCTTTGTCTATGGTCTATGACTCGACGAGGTCGTTGTTCTCGCGCCATTTTGCCGTTGCCAAAATACGTTTTTTTTACACTCACTTTCCAATGAGGTGAAAGCGAAAAGGTACTGAATGTCAGTGCTTCCTTTCAAAGCATTGTAGTGGGAGGATTTAAATGTTGAGTTTAAATAATAATAAGAGTGTCTGTCGTTTGAGTGTTTTCGTTTAAACACGTCGACTTCAACATAATAGTAGATATTTAATGCATAACTGGCCGATTTTGTACGCAGATCCAATTTGACTGGTATTTGTAATATTACATACACATTCATGCATATAGTAACGCATTTTTTCCATATTAGGTAAGCAGAGGCCACTCACGTAGCCCACTTTTCGACCCCGCGGGAAACAATACTTGACGGGTGGCAAACCACGACGCCTCCATTTTGGTACGAGTCAAAAAAAATGACTCTCCACTGCGTTCCCACGAGCAGCATAGTGACAGCATTTAATATTATGGTGTTAATCTGCACGAATAAAGGCAGTCCCTACAATACCTTAGTCGCGTCGTATGACACCTCGGTAGAAAAGACAAAGACGCCTATCGGCGAATAATTTGTAATATTAATGCTTATCAACATCAACTGCAGCAGTCCATTGCTGCACGTAGGTAGCCTACGTGAAGCCACGTAGCCTACGTGCAGCAATGGACGTGCTACGTGGAACACAGGAACTTCTTGCAACAACCGTGACTAAAGCAGATCTTAAGTTAGAGCTATCCAATTATTGCCAACCACCTCGCACAGATCGTCACTCCACTAGCCAGAATGCGTTCCACAGCTAACGAAACAGTAATATACTAATAATAATATTTACACACAACTGCTTGACAGCAAAATAACTGACACCGCCAGCACCAGTAAAGCCTCTTTTAGATTAATTACCGATTCTTATTTGTCAATCAAAAATATATTTATGTCATGACTTCATATGATAAAATAGGAAGTGAAGAGATCGGAAGCGTACGGATTTAAAATGGAATGCCTTAGCCTGTTCGTGCAACGTTGAATGTCAAGGCACAGTCAACGAAGGCTGCGAGGGGCCTCCGTTGTTTACCGAAATACGTGAGATTTCTTTATACATGAACAAATCACTAAGTTATCGTATGTACTGTTGTTCTTATCAAAAATAAATTTCATTAATGATATATTTTTATACTCTTTGTTGTACGCAAAGACTCATTTACTTGTTAAATATACACTTATTGTACGACAGGTGGCCTTAACGCTTGTCAGCGATCTCTTCCAGGCCAAGTTTTGGTGAAGGAAACTTGCACACTTGATGTTTAGTAAACAAAAGTATAATACATATAGACAATATATAAAACAAATAAAATGAAATAAAAAACATGTAGTAACAGAAATATATACACATAGTCACGTAGTAAAGGTACAGAAAACAAGTACGTACTCGTACCACACAAAATATACTAAATTATCACGGATTTAGATAATAAAAATTCATTGCCAAATTTTAAATGAATCTTCAGATTTATTCAAAAACTTTACTGTGGTGGTAGGATTCCTATCCAGGAATCTGTCTAGGTAGGTACCACCCCAGGAAAGTTATTCTGCCGTGAAGCAGTGGTATGCAAACGTTACTGTGTTTCGGTCTGAAGGGCTGTGAGAGCTAGTGTAATCACCGGGTATATCGTCGTCGTCGTTTCAGCCTATCACAAGTCCACTGCTGAACATAGGCCTCCTCCATAGATAGCCACAAAAGTTTGTAGCTCTCATATTGGAGGGATTTTGCCATAGTTGCCACGCTTGGCAGGCGGGTTGGCCTCCAGTCCGCATCCAACCGCAATTTATTTATTCGGATGTTCCAGGAAGATGCTGCTGACCATCTCCTGGTTTTAATTTCCCTCTGTTGACTTTTACGACAACCACGGGATGGGATGGGGTGGTAGATTCTCTTAGGCCGCTACCACACGGGCATATGAGACTTAAGAACTGATGTCTCTCTATGGGTGACGCAAAACGCAAAACCGTACAGGATGTCGCTCCATCCAGTAGCAGATTGCCCTACACTGCGTTTATCGGTACGAGGTTGCCACTCGAGAACTTTTCTTTCCCAACGGTTGTCGGTTCTACGAGCTGCATGGCCGGCCCATTGCCACTCCAGCTTGCTAATTCTTAGGGCAATGTTGGTTACTCTAGTTCTGCTGCGGATATCACCGTTACGGATTCTATCTCGCAGAGAAACTCCGAGCATAGCCCTTTTCTATAGCTCGCTGAGCGACACTGAGCTTCCTCATGCGGCCTGCAGTGAAGGACTACTCGGTCTCGGTTTTGTATATCATCATTGTCAGCATGCACTGGTAGTATACTTTGGTTTTGAGGCATTGAGATATACTTGACGAGAAGATGTCACTTAGTTTCCCGAACACCGAACGGGAAGTCGATTGATGCAGGTGGCTCTAGACCGTGTTTTGTGGCAATCTATGGGGAAGGCCTATGTTCAACATGGGACTATGATAGACTGAAATGATGATGATGATTTAGAATATTCTGCTGTCTATCGGAAGCCCTGAGATTTTCCAGCAATTTCTTTAAGGCGAATTTTAAGATACCCGAAGAAAGAAATAAGGTGGTAGATTATCTACACAGGGCACATAAACTTTTAATCTATCTTAACTAAAATGCATTGTGATAATCCAAAGTTATTATAATTCTACATACACTATTAACGCAAATAATAACCAGTAATCATTCGAAACTGCGACCTCGGAGTGACACTGACATTGCTACCGGAACCGCTTCTGTACTTCCTGCAACTCGCTATCACCACGACTAAACCCTGCAGCTTCCTTTGTATTTCGTAAACAACATTTTTTATTATTGCCTTATTTATTATTTACATTAATACATTTTTATAAGACTTAAGTTTTAAAGGTAAAAAATCGTGTTTGTCGTAAACGTAAGTAGGAAATATTTTATTTTAGCTGCTTGCGGAAATCATTGGGAAAAATAATTGACATACAAATGATGTATATTATATTATAAATTGATTAGATTTAAAGTAGATGAATTTATTAAAGTTTTAAATTTCCGCCAACGTATTTCATAAATTGTACAAAAGTAATTTGAATTCTGTTATTAAATGAAAATCTCAATTTGAAATTTAATGTAAATAACATCGTATATATCCTAATATTTCTAAATGTGTGTGGTGGCGGTCTAGTTATCTAACAATAACGATTTGAAGGAGAGTATTACTTAAAGGGAACAACACTTAAACATTTCCATCATAACCAACACAAACAAGTTCAAGATAGTGACGATGTTCGTAGCGCCAAAAGTTACCGAAAATAACTGAAATTATTAAATGAAATATTAACAACATTTATAAACTGTATGACTAAAACATGCCCTTAGGAAACGAAAAGCGCGTTCGTAGGCGGTTTGTGGATGACCGTGGAGAAAGATGCAAGAACTTCCGTCTGGACGCGGCCTTCTAATGACCACTTAACAAATGCAGCCAATTTGGAATATATTTAAAATTTTGAAATAACAATATTGGTTGGGACACTGGCCAAACGACTCATGATACTGCAGGAATCCTTTTTTTATATAAAATCGAATCGAAAATAACTCTCTCTATCTGTCGTTGAAGTTGAACCGATCTTGACGTAATTCAGCACAGAGATAGCTTGCATTCTAAAGAACGACATGGAACCTAAATTCACGCGGACCAAGTCGCGACCTTTATCTAGTAGGCAGGCTATTAAAATACTACTGAATTTATTTTTGTAACTTTTCACACTTTTAACCAGTACGTTCTTTTTTATTTATCGATTTCACTCAATTAACAGTGATGCGAAAATAAAATATTGTTTTAAAGACTACAGAATTTAAAAAAAAAACCGTTTAATTTTTGACAATCTTATTAAATTATTCCACAAATTTACTTACCGACCGAGAGACTTGACCGAGATATAAAAATAGAAATTACAACATTTTCTCAGAACCATTAATTTTAGTTTGAAATCAAATGTGTTGCTCTGGTTAACCAAAGGTGGTGCTATGTAGGAAATGGCCGCCTTGGCCGAGATATATGAACGATGAACTACTGCTTGGAAGCACGAAAAGTTACTTGAAAAACTTGGATTATTTTCAAGTTGTTACCAGTTTATAAGTTATTTTTATTGAGTTATAAGCATCGTAGCTAAACTCTCGCTGGTCAGTATTAATAAAATATTTTTTCTTTTTTTTATTGGAATAAGTGACAAGACGAGCAAAACCAGCAAAAGTGCAACGTTTGCCCATAACAAATGATCACCCAGAAAAAATCTATGTGACACCACAATGCGCCCGTCACCCTGAGACATAAGTTCTTAAGTCTCATATGCCCCGTGATTACACTAGGTGTCAGTGCCCTTCAAACCGAAACACAGAAGTATTCCACACTACTGCTTTACAGAAGAATAACTGACCCTGAAATTATACCTACCTAGAAGAATTCCTGCATAGGAATACCTACCACCAGTAAAAAAATACAAAAATGTTACGTACATAGCAAGATGCGTGGTAACGGGATAAGAATATCTGCCACTCCATTTAATTCCGTGGATGTCGTAGGAGATGACTGAGGAAAAAGCCTTGAAAATCTCATGACTTCCGGCGGCGTGTGGCGGAATAACCATTTCGAATAATGACAGAAAATACACACAACTTGTGCCAACGAAAAGAAGAGAAGATCTCCCAATATATATATACTCGTATTATATCAAACGATTTAAGGCCAATGCTCGTCCTTAAAAACTAATTTTATGAATTTTTTTTAAGGTACTCGTAAATGAACAAATGGTATAAGTTTCAATCTCCAGTTAACTAAAATGTCACCTGTAATAACTAATAATTAAACAAAACGAAGTAAGGTTGTATTCGGTCAAATCATACTCGTAGTACCTTTGATGACGACAACCAAACACACGCATGTTGTGTACACGACTTCCTTGTTAAGGTTTTCTTCGGTGTGACAAGCCGTATTTCAAGTTTAACGTTAGTTGTACCTTTGTCGCCATATCATTGTCGAAATCGATAAAATTGAGAAAAAAAAATTGTTTATCAATTTTTGTATTCTATCTATTACAGCAATTCACTTGGTCAAATTTAAATAATGTTTTATGTTTCGAAAGTAGAATAGTCTAACTATTTTTGATACAAGTCTTTTTTTAATTCTCAGTCAATAATGAACGTATGTACGAAACTTTATTGAAACTCTAATAACATTAATCAGTCACTAAATTTTGTTAATGCTTACAATTTACAAGAATGTTTTTCTTTAAAATATAGATATGTGTTATAGACCTCTTAAGATGTCTGCATATTTTAAAGTGAAGTTTTTTGTTATTTTGACATTAACCGTTTCCTAAACAAAATAATATTGATCCATTCACAATAAAACAATATAAGTACAATAATATTAAATTAAATTATTTCATATATAAAATGCGGAAATGAATAAAGTTCACGACCTCTGTCGAGAACCGTTTACGTCGAACGCGACGACTCAGCTCGCGAATTATCTTTTGCGCTTCATTTACACGACTTTATCAAGGTCTTTGACTTGTTCGAGTTTATTTCGGAGTTCCACTGGTTTTTATTTATCTTCGTCGCATATGAAATCGATGTTCAAAACATTGCACACGCTTTAGTCTATATAGAGTAACTCAATAATACGAATATTTTTATTAATTTTCTTCTATCGAGTGGCAAAATTTTCGTACAAGTACCACTTACTGGCCATGATTTCTGGGATGGTTGAGGTAAAATTATATTATTTGTTAAAATATTGTGATGCCTATTAAATAGTTCATGTTTAAAAACGCATAAATTTGACTTTAATAATCAGTCGCGATTGATACAGTTTATTTTATTTGATTGAAAACTTTTATTACGGTTCTTAAATAATGATGAAAATTAATATTAATAAAAAAAATATTTATGTTAAATTAAAAATATAATTTTTAATCATTACATAAATACCGTAACGAAAAGAAAAAAAAACGGAATGAAACAGAGTAAACAAACATCGTAACGTAGTTCGAGTCCTTAGTAGCTCAGGAGTCAAGCGCTCGCTTTAAATTTCGTAGAACGCGCGAAATTGGGCTAAGTTCCTGATGCCGGCACCACTACAATTATTAATTGACGGTTTCAGTGTAGATTTACCAGGTGGTCAGTGGTGGAGGAAAGCATCGTGAGAAAACCTACATGTCTGAGAAATTACAAATATTTCTTCATTGGACTTCACATGTTGTCGAAATATTTGTTGTCGGATTCTTCCTCAATCCGAAACCTTCTCAAAAAAGAGAAGACATTAGTATTTTGACAAACATGGAAAATATTCATTTTCGAATTTCAAATAAGCATAGTGATTTCAGTTTTGACTATTTCGAGATAATTTCTCTTTATGAATTAAATGACATGACGATTTTAAATGATACAAATAGCTAAGTATTGCAATCCATTAAAAATTGAATTTTCATTTGACCAGCTCATTAAGAATTACTTATTTCGATCATTTAATAAAATCAGAAAACAATAATCAATTCATGAATATAAGAAATCATTACTCAGATCTTATAGAAATTATGAATTGTTCTTCGTTATAATTGTATTTTTATAAGAATTCTTATCAATTGACTAATTATATGAATTTTGAAATTCTTATAAAAATACAATTTCTTTTCTATAAAAAACTTAACATTACTTCTCTTTCTCGTGTTTTCTCATAACCCAAATATCCGAAAACTTTTAATTGTGTAATAACAGTTTACTGGTATTTATCATAAAAGATATCAGCGCGAGAAGAATGAAAGCTGTTTTCGGTAGTGTCTTCCGGAATATTGTCATACCTGGACTCATCACTTATGCGTAATCATTGATGGTGTAAATGCCACTTTAATTAGACATAATTATCTGAATCAGATTTCTTTTACCATTCCTTATTATGAACGAAGAGAAAGTTCGACACTTGGATGGACATGTTTTCTTTTGTGGCTTCCGAACTTGATTTTGGCAGAATTGTAATTATTCGCGTTTCCATAGACTAAATAACTCATTCAGTATGTGTGTTAGGTTCAAATAACGAAAACGCATAGCTTTTTTTATTGCCACAAAGCGTTGCGTCTAATATCATAAAAGCCACTACACGTATTTCGCTATGTGCTCTTTCTAGTGGTAGGATTCCTATGGAGGAATCCGTCTAGGTAGGTACCACCCCAGGGCCAGTTTTTCTGCCGTGAAGCAGTAGTATGCAAACATTACTGTGTTTCGGTTTGAAGGGCACTGTAAGCTAGCGTAATCACAGGGCATATGAGACTTAAGAACTGATGTCTCAGGGTGACGGGCGCAGTGTAGTGTCACACAGAAATGTTCTGGGTGACATAGCATTTGTTATTAGTAGACGTTGCACTTTACATCAGGTGAACGTTTTGCTCGTTTCGTCCAATAAAATAAATATAAAAAATAAATATTAAATGCAATAATTTATCCATAGTAAACAAAAGCAAAGCAGCAAAAAGTGCATCTGACTCACTAGTGAGATCGTAAAATTCATATGTCTGTGAATTTACGTAAAAAGTATGACCGGCAAATTCCAATACTTTATCAGTGTTACAAAACATCTTACGTAAATAGTTATAAATCAATACCGCACGGTATTGAAATAAAACTTTGTGACATGCAGTTAAAAACGTAGTTAGAATTAATACTTCAATATAAAAGAACATAATAAGAGCAATGACCAAAAAAAATCACAGTGCACAGTTTTACTTTTTTGCTTACAATTCCTGATATACCTCATTTGCAGTTATTTATCTATCTATTTATTCGTGGGAGCAGTCGTAAACATTTTTTCAGTTTCAAGTAAATATCCAGGTATAAATATGCAATCTTCAGATAAATAGCAACCTTCAATCAGCAAGACTTCAAAATTTCGATCGACAGTAAAATGATAGCACACTTTTGCTGAAGATTTGCTGGACTGATGAAGACAAAACGAAACGTACAATTTTGCTCTTGAATTGAATTTTTCAATCACCCCTGTGCTTGCTAAATAATAAACTATTAATATTAAACACCATAACTCAAGATTATACATAGAAATTACAAAATAAAAAAACACTACCGACACTTTATGAGTTGGCGCCAAAAGTCAATATGCAGTTTTCAATTCTTTATCGTATTTTTTTATATTTATCTTTGTAAATTCAGTGAGAAGTAGATGGCGTTTCAGTTTTCTAAATAACAAAGTTCTATGCTTTGTTAGAACTGCCTTCACAGAAATAATGCAAGATCGTCACTCTTCTGTCAGAGCATCACATTATATATAAAAAATGGCACCCGGATCTCGTAGGTGGTGGTGGCGGCTTAAGAGAATCTACCCCTCTCATCTGCGGTTGCCAACTCGCCTATGGCAAAACTCCCCAAAATGAGAACTACAAACTGTTGGGGAGCACTGGCAATCTGTGGGGGAGGCCTGTGTTCATCAGTGGACTGGTGGTGGGCTGATATGATTATGATGATGTCGTAGGTGACTCTGATTTCCGTAATCTTTAATTTATTAAAAGGAATTTTCGTACAACAAAATAAGTAAATTTTATGTAAATGGTTCTGGACTTTGCATTTAATGAGGCTTAAAGTAATTATGTAGAAAGTTTTTAGTATTTTTGATATATGATTTAAAATATTTGTAAACATATGTCGACGATCTGTTTAAGAATATAGGTTACTCTGTTTACCATCTAGCTTAATGTGACGTACGCGTTGCTCATTATATATGAGATAACTGTTTATGTGTTTTATAAAAAAAAATGACATTATTGTAACGTACGCACACGAACGCACCATCGAACAATGAAGCTACATAAAAATACTAACATACAACACTAGTTACTCTAAACTCAGTTACTATGTAAGTAACATGTCCGATGCTCACATTTTAATGTTGTTGTTTTGTTTACAGGAATAATGACACTCAGCCGCGGCCCGTGTGACCTCGACAACATGAGTCTGTTTCAAGACCTCAAATTAAAGAGGCGAAAAGTTGACTCTCGATGTAGTAGTGATGGTAAGTACATTTTATTTCAATCAATCCTTCTAAATATAGTTGACAATGTCACAAAAATATGCCCAATCTACAAGTTTAAATAACGGACATCAAAAAATTATTTAACTGAGTTTAAAAGTATAAAGTAAAAAATAGCCGTGTGGTGGCGGCTCGTTAAAAGAATACTACCACTCCATCTCATCCAATAGATCTCGTTATAGTCGAGTAAGGAATTAAACTGCACTGTGCACCCAACAGCGCATGGTGGCGATGTGCTCACCACCTATCACACCAAGTGCATTATATTGTTTTAGTGAAACGTGGATTGTAGCAGTCATCTGTTTTTGCAGTGAGTGCCCAGTCTCTGACTACCTTATGGAATACAGTCGTGATCTTATGTATGTATGTATGTATGTAAAAACTTGGTCTCTACGGTAGTAGTTCAGGGTTTCGGCGTTTTTTTTAAAATTTCTAAATACGCGAGCGATCTGGGTTCGATCCCCAGTGCCGGCACTAGTAAAATTGTTGGTTGCAATTTTCAGTTCTGATTTTACCACGTGTAGAAAAATTCCTGGGTAAACCAGCATGTCTGAGAAATAATAAATATTTCGAAGACTGCAGTTGTGTCTCTTCCCGGCTCTGAAACGCTCAATAACTATGAAAGAACCATGCTCAGTATTGGAATATGAATAGGCTGCTACTTTACTTTTTTCCTTGAGATTGGTATTTCACAGATGTTAAAATTTCCATTAAAAAAAAAGATTTGGTATACTTAGTGTTCAATTGTTATTAAACTCGATCGTGATCAAAGATAGATAACCCTCGAATAAACCTTACTTTATTAGACAATAAGTTTGCTATCATTTGCAAATGCTATTATGATTCTTCTATCAATACTGCTGTGCCCAGCCGAAGTGCGTTAATATGATGTTTTATGGTAATACGAGATGTAAGAAAAAGAGCACCTTTATAAAAATATTTTATTAATAGGTTTTATTATACATGATAATGTTAATATCACATATTGTTATCGACAATTTGGGTAAATAATATTAAAAATTATCTCAGAAAAATAAACTCACAGAACATCAATTTCAAGGTAATCTATTATGTCTTAGATTTGCATGACAGACTAACGACATAAACAGTCGTGGATATTTCACCGGCCCAGACTGTATAAATTCGGGGAGCTTTACGACTAAGCATTACTGGCCCAATGCCTATGAGGCCAATGTCAGTCGAAATTTCAAGGCAACGAGACATACAAACATTACCTCTTGTTGAGCAGCAGAGCATTATTTTCCATATAAAGAAAAAAAATCACGCTGCCAGAACGATTCGATTTTTTTTTAATTAATAAATTAATGCGGAATAAAAATTTTATTTGCCCAATATTTTTTCATAATCATAAATGACCAATGAATTACCGATGATTTAAAATTTATTTAATGTTTTCTTTTGTATTTTGAATTTCGAACAGAATAAATTGTTAGTGATTGTAAGTTTTATAGTATTAAAATATATTCTGTTGCCAGTTCAATCAAAGACAATCTAACAGTGTAAGGTCAGTAACGGTATCTATTGTTATTCGAGATGTGTTCACTATTGCCGTTCGACTCACGACACGCCTCTCACTTTCGAATGCGATCGTTACCCGTAATTTCATTTTCATTCAACGTGATTATATTAAATTAGAGTTGGATTAGTTAACTTTATAGCTGGTTTATATCTATGGGATGGCAAACATTGGCTTATATATAGTCCGATGGAAAGATGCGCGGGAGTTTATAGGGACTAATTCAATGTTAAATGTACTTTCTACTTGAGTACTCCAATTTTACTTATAGCTAATTATATCAGGTGGGAATAATCAAATAATCTGCAATATACATATATAGGAATACTTACATATTTATGTTTATTTTATAAATATATACATATATATAACACTATATACATAATTTGCTAGCTTTAAGGTGATATTGTAGGTATTATATTTTTTTTATCCTTCACTCTATTTCCCTCTATACCCTATTACTCATTCAGTTGTCATTATAATGATAACACTCAATATATTTTGTAATTTGTTATAAGATAACGTTGGCGTTTAAAAATATCTAGACTCTTTGTTTTTTTTCAATTAATTTTTCAAAAAAGAAACCCAGCGAATGATGCCGTAGTATTTACTGTCTAATATTATGCAAGACAATCTTTAAACGAATATTCGATAACCGTCGTTATCTACCGAAAGTTGAATAATATGCAACGCTAAACATAACTCAGCGTGAGAGAGCAGCAACAGGTTCCGAGAAATGCTCCAACTTTCACTTGAAACTGTATAAAAACCTTCCAAAACAATATCCGGTTTGACAGGTCCGTAACAGCAACAATGCTGCACCAGTTCTAAATAGCATCGGTAGTTGATGCTTGTTCTTCATCTCTTAATTGTACATTTATGTAAAAAAGTGCGGAATCGCCCCCGATTTAAACACACGAGTAAAAATAACGATGAATCGTCGTTATTTACTCTTGGAAAATTTTATATTCGTCGAAAACCGCCGTTCGCCTTTCACGATAAAATCTAATATTTTACAAATTTATCCAAATTTTGAAATTAATTTCGCACCTTATTTGCGTTTTAAATGTCTTGAGTGCAGGACAGCTAATTATGTTCGACATATTCAAAAACGAGGTCCCTAATTTTCCTATTCAATATTAAATATAATTTTAACCCTCATAAATGTAATTCATTGTGATTTGATTAAAGATTCATCCCTCCATCCATTTTCGTAATAATGCCTATCATTTACTACTATTGACAATTTGCTAGTGGCTTGCAGTGATTTCGTGTATATATTTTTATTTAGTAATAAGTCTCATTTTACAAACAGCAGCAGTCGATTTGCAAAAACACTTGCGCCAAAGTTATTGCCATTTAAAATATTAAATATCTACGCAATTAAACAATATTCAGTAATTTTATTTTGAAACAATATTAAAAAAAGAACAGGAATTTCGCGCACCGTAAATTAAAACAGAAGCCTATTAATCAATTTAGTTACTTTGCTATTTTTGTTTCGACTGTACTTGTTTGTACTTGTGTACTGTCGTACTTTTTTTTCTGAATTACTGCTAAACGTGAAACATATTTATATTTACTATTAAATAATATTTAAAAATATAACACGAGTAATTTTACACAACAGTGTACGTTCTTTTTTAACGAAACAGTTCGTCATATGATTCTTAACGCTCAAATTGTAAACCGTCAATCGTTTCGTATAGCAAAGTTTTGCATTAAAGTAACACTCGCCTCGTTAATTGCATAATATATCGTGTGAAGTCATATTGATGTAAAAAGATTTACGTAAACCCGACAGGTGAAAGCCAAAAACACCAATAGTGATTATTTTTAATGATATCTCATGAATATATCATGAAAGAATCATTGTCATACAAAAAGTATTCAAACTTTCGAAAATATTGAGAATTTCGATTTATCCCCAATAATTAATATTTGCGTACGGTAGCGGCTTAAGAGAATCTACCACCCCATCTCATCCCGTGGGTGTCGTAAAAGTCGACAGAGGGAAAATAAAAACCATTAGATGGGCAGCAGTGTCTTCCTAGAACATGTGAATAAATAAACTGCGGTTGCAAACCCGCCTGCCAAGCGTGGCAAATTCCCCCAAAAAGAGAGCTACAAATATTTTTGGAAATCTATGTGGGAGGTCTATGTTCAGCAGTGGACTAGTTATAGGCTGAAATGATAATGATAAATTAATATTTTTAGCGCAGATACTAGTAACAATAATTCTAAAAGTCTGAATTTCACTAATGAAGTACTGAACATATATTTTCCCATAAAGGGTTTGCCGTCATTACAACAGGCGCTAACAACATCTTAAGTGCTATGGCCCGTCACCAGTCTGAGTATTTTCGATGTAGGATTTATCGAATCGGTTATTCTACCATCTATCGGATGCCATGAAATTATACAGCCATTTTTCTTTATCAATGCCTTCGACAACCACGAAAAGAGATGTCCTTAAGGCATCCTGCATGGCATATTATTCTGCAACTCATACTGCTTCTAGAAATTAAATAATGATCATCGTGTATCCAATAACATGCCTAAAGGATGTGTTAGGCGACTATTTGTATTATTTGGATCGATAACTAAAGTTCGATTCCCTTAACGAGCAGGGACTGCGATAGTGTGCAAAAGCATTCCCGGAGACAAATGACTAAAAAACGAACACCGGCGGATTTTAGCCGATAGGATTTTTGTAACACGGAGACAATCGCACACGGTACAACATACATACATATGTACATTGGTTGCAGAAAGTTTTCGAAATCAGATACTCAAGTCAGAAAGTTCCATATAGAATGTCTGAATACCTGTATTCTACGCATCGGACCAATACCAAAGAGTGCGCAATCAAAATGTTTGCAACAACAAATTAAGTAGCCTTGAACGAAATTCGACCTTAAGAATTCAATGTGCCTCACACACACGCATAAACATTACAAAAACATTTGTTATAAGTCGGGAGATGACGAAAAAAATAGGTCGAGCGCTTTCCAATTATTTATAGATTCGCATGGATTTAGATAACGGATTTAGTGACGTGATGAGAGCCAGAAGGCGCGTTAGGGGTGTGACGCGGCGCGTGACGTGTGCCAGCGCTCTGCGTCACGGTGACGCACCCCTTACGAGTCGCGACGACTTTGGCTTCTTACGTTTACATTAGGACTCTTGCATACGTTTTATTTCTTAACTGTTATCGAACTGATTTCTTCAGTTAAATAATTAGTACAGGCTAGCTCTTGAAGTTAACTAAAAGTAGGATAAACCGAACTAATAAACATTCAAATTTCTGGTATATGAAAATGTTTAACGTAGTGTTGTGACCGTGTTTAAAATCCAATTCCTTATTGATGATGATAAGGATGAAGATAAAGTTGTAACATTCTGTAGTCTTTCAAAATTGTATATATGTTCGTACACGTGCACTAAATGACTAATCTACCTTATGATTTTTACATTATATTTATTGTTGATTTTCCCAAATAGTCAAACTGGCATAACTGAACGTACTGTAAATTTTATATGACCATTACTTTTGTTTATATTTTTATTCAAAACAGACCTTGACACTTGACACTTGATCTATATAATAAACTAGCTGTGTCCCGCTGTGCCACCCGCGTTAAATAAGCCGACCACATGATTGCGCCTTACAGCATGGTACCTCGCTTATCTGAGCTTTAAAAGTTCACTTCTCGTTAATGTTCGGTTCGTAGCGTGCGGTAAATTTTTTTGCGCGGAACACCTTTTTTTATAAAAGTAGCCTTAGTTACTCCTTATAACATAAGCTATCTGCCAGTGAAAGTTGTACCATTTACGAGACATTCAGTGATATTTTTTTTATTTTCTTAACATTTAGTGTAGTATTTCTTAAATTCAAAATTAATTTATTAACTGAATACCTTGTTTATATGTTAAATTATAGTTTTATTAATTCTATATTAAATTTCTGATTTGGCCACATACATGTATAAATGTATGTATATGTATGATTTGCGTGATTGACATTCATTGGTCAAATGTATAGACAATTTAGATACAATTGTCATTTGCGATGGAGCTGGTCCAAGCGAATCTAATTAGAAATAATCGGTAAGCCTGTAATAAGCTAGTGGCCATGAGTAAAACCACTACGCAGCTCGGAACGTACATAGTTGTTCGCAAAGTACTTATTTACATATAATGTATAAAGTATATTGTGAACGTGTAATGTAAGCGACGAACAATTGAAAAAAATAGCGGTTAATATAAATAATATTGGATTTTTCTTTCCGTAATTTCAATTTTAATATTACTAGATACTATAATCAGATAATCCACAGATACTTTAAATAAAAGTTCGGTTGTAAATACTAAACTAGGCATTAAAAATAATCTGCTAAAAGAAAGATTTATTTAATGCTACCTAGCCTAGCAAAGGTTGTAATTTTTTTTGCCACGTTTGAATAATAATTCCGACAATACAATAAGATCACTTTTACCAATTATTAAGTCCCGTAAAATACTTTAAAAATAATTTATGCGTTTAAAATAATTAAATCGCAATAATTAATTACAAAATTTCACTACCATATATCATAATTTATGTAACACTGAATTAGTCAATGGTTTTCAGTACGCTTTATAGAGGTACGGCAGCCCTACTCTAGATTGATTGAGCCGGGGCGCAGCGACACGAGGCGCCGTAGGGCCGAACTCCTCCTCACGGGGTAGGGGTGCGACCTACTTTTCCCCGTGTCAGTGACCGCTACCGACCTTCGAGTATGCACTCAACGGAAAAACGGGCGGCAATGCTTCTCCAGGCGTGTTTCGTGTTGCGTAATCGACTTTATTGTTGTTGTGTATAAACTCCCGCTCGGTGTCTTTTCATTCTTCGCATGCGTAACGCAAAGTAGTACCAGTAATTAAAAGGTATTGAATTAAAAGACAATTGAGACACAAATGAGATGACGATATCTTTTGCCGTATATTACAGTCAACATAGACGGCGTAATAGGCAATCAAAATAGTGCATTTATATAGCGTACCGTGCCTACCTAGAACCTCGGGTGGATTGCATCACGCGGCTAGAAAGATCGGTCCCCACCAATGATGTGGCAAAGGACGCGGAGTGAAATAGAGATCGTCCTCGAAGCGAGAGCGGTGCACGCGTTGCACTACTCATTGTGCGGTTGCAGTTCGCACGCACGGCCGTCTGAGTGACCTAATAGTGGCTGGAGGGAGGGACCGGGAAGCGTTGCGCGGGGAGCGCGCCGCTCGTGCGGTAGGTCGCGCTCACTGCGCGCCCGCCGCCCGCCGCGTTGCCGTACGCCCGCTGGAAAACTTTCTTCGCCACTTTTCCTCGCGTAAACAAAACCGCGAAAAATTCTGCGAACGCATTCGCGCTCCCTCGCCTGCTCAATCAGTTCACGTTCCCTAGTTCGCGCTCCAGGAACGAATGATGATAGACACATTACTTAAGTCATGCTAACATTTTGCGGCGGAGGCTGTGTACAACTATGTGATTGTAATCGAACTGTATAGGCTTTTTTTTACTTTTTACCCATAATCTTAAATTTTATTGAACTGTGAATAATTCTGTGATAATCGAATGCGACAATATATCACTCTCAAAGGACCTGCAGTGCTTTGCAATGTAATCCTCTTCACAGCAGAGGTTATAGACAACGCATATGGATTTAGTAGTAAAAAGTCGGTAAAGTTTGTAGTGTTCTGACTATACTGAATTTAAAATTTTAACCGACAAAGTTTTTTACGTTTGTATTTTGTTCTGGTTTAAAAAGTGACGATTTGATTGTAATAAATACTCTTACGAATGATCAATGCAACTTTAATTTAAATAAGAATATAATTTTAATTTAAAAAAAATATGCACTATATATTAGATAATTAATGTGAACTAGAGCCCTTTGTGATGTTAGCAGGCTGGCGCATGCTTCCGGGCGCCGCATCTGCGCGTGCGCCGCTTTCACTTTCTCCTCGCGTACCACGTTGCATCTCGCGATCAACCGCCGCGACCTGCGGCCACGCTTCGTGCATTTTCCATATACTTTCCAGATTTCCTTAAACCGCGGTGTTACGTAAAATATAATGCATTATATTTAAAAGATCTAAGATTATTAATTATTTTAGAGTCCGTATATAATTTTCACATTTGTTGATTATTATATATATACGAAAGTCTTAATCAGAGATGTTATATCTTCTATACGTATACAAGTACATAGTAGATTAGTTTTCTATGTGTTCGGTGCCGAGGCGGCGCTCACATCGTGACGCAACCAGCTAATCTAGTCGGCAGCGGCGGGAAGTGCAGTGTCGCGTCCCTGCGTCGCGCCCCGCGCGCTCCAACTACGACCACGCCGCACGGTCATTGACATTTCACCTAGTTTCTATTTGTCGCTTCTTAAAGTCCACGGTGCTCTTTTTCTTACCCGTGGAGATAAAAGGTCGTCTGTTACTATTGTTGATCGTGCCTCGTGTGCCCGCAGGCGAGTCAGCAGCTGACACCAGCACGTCGTCGCCGGATCCAGGCCCGCCGTCGCCGCGCATGGCCGAGGCGGGCTGCAGCACGCCGCCGCATCCGCCGCCCGCGTTCGACGGAGGAGGCTCTCCGACGCCGTCTCCTGCCTGCCACCCAACCGTCATTCGCTCGGCGCCACCTTATTCGGTCATCAAATTTGAGGGAGCGTCGGCTTCCGTCAAAGGAGAGAGCTCTCCGGCTAACAGCAAACCAGATACGCCGTCGCCGTCCCAACTATCCTCTGTAAAGCTGGAAGGCACCGTACAAGAGCTGCCGCAGCATTATAGGCCTAGAGCACTAGCTCCACCTCCAACTACCACTCACTCGTCCTTATCACCAGGTCACTGGCCACCCGCCGCATGTATCAATGGTGTCAAACCGGAATTAATCGGGGGACACTTCCCACCGCAACCACTGGAACCCAAAGCTGGAGTTAGAGGACCTGCTCAATGGCGAGGTTCACCAGCTGTTATCATGGGTGAATCTGGTGGCGTCCGTACAATGTTCTGGACGTTACCAGCACCGACGTCAAGTAATGAACCAGCAGCTAGTGCGTCGCATACACCGACAACACCCACACCTGATCCGGCAACATGTACAGAAGAATCAGCAGCACGATTGCTACTTAATCTTGGAGGAGATTTGAGAAGGCCTCGTGGACCTCCATTAAATATGGAGTTACTTTGGGCTGGAGATGTGTCGCAATTACCAGCCAACCAACAGATGCATGCATTAAATCTCAGTGCAGCGGCTGGTAGTATGTCAGGGACATCAGCAGTCGCAAGCGCTAGTTCACTTTCAATTCCACGGCCCGAGCTACGCGCATACGCTCCTGAAACGGAACGAGATGAAGATGAACAACCAATGATTTGTATGATATGTGAAGATAAAGCGACAGGACTGCACTATGGCATTATCACGTGTGAGGGATGCAAAGGATTCTTTAAACGGACTGTTCAAAATCGACGCGTGTATACATGTGTTGCCGATGGTGGTTGTGAAATAACAAAAGCGCAACGAAATAGATGCCAATATTGCCGTTTTAAAAAGTGCATTGAACAGGGAATGGTCTTACAAGGTTTGTATTCGTTTATACAATCATTCATATACGTGGTAAGTGCACTTGTGTCTTATATTTGCTTTTTTATTATAGCCGTTCGAGAAGACCGCATGCCGGGTGGCCGTAACAGCGGCGCGGTGTACAACATGTACAAGGTTAAATATAAGAAGCATAAAAAGGCAAGCGCTAAGGCAGCGACGACCACAAGTCGAGCATCGCCACCCGAAAAACCCAAGGACCCTTTGCCACCACTCCCACCGCACCTTGTCAATGGGACCATATTAAAGACTGCACTAACTAACCCTAGTGAGGTAAGCCTTTCCAAAAGGAACAGAAGAGTATCTTACTGTTAGAATAAATTAAATATTTCACTTGCAACCTTTTTTCTTCAGGTGGTTCATTTGCGAGCTAGACTAGAAAGTGCGGTGTCATCGTCGCGAGATCGGGCAGTTCCGCTGGAGAGGGCGTTGCATATGATTCGAGCGCTAATCGACTGTGATGCTATGGAGGACATTGCTACAGTCCGGCACCTACCAGACCTTCTTCACGACACCTCGGAGATCGGCGATAAGCTGTGTAGAATCGGAGACTCTATCGTCCACAAAATGGTCGCATGGACTAAGAAACTCCCATTCATCATGGAAATCCCAATGGAAATCCATTCGAAGTTACTAATGGAGAAATGGCACGAGATCTCCGTTCTAACAACCGCTGCTTATCAAGCTATGCACGGGAAACTTGCTCATGCACCACCTTCATCGGACCATGAACACGACTTCATGCAAGAGGTACGAATTAATAATTTCTTTCCTATTAAAAATAACCGGTTAATTTTAAAGTGTTTAATAGTTTCAACATACTTTAAACCTCTATTTGTGGATAAAATGTATTATATGACATTAAAAAATTGTATGCCGATTTCCGTAAATGCATTGCCATATAGTTAAACGTACTGAACCTTAGAACACGGCACTAGCGGGTCACATTCGCTCCAAAGACTTCCGCCACATGCGCCGGAGTGCAGTTACGTGATCTGCATCGACGCTTGCGTAATCGTGATAGAAAGTCGCCGGCAGAACTAGCTGCATTTGGACTGTCGCACACTCGATACTAAACTTGTTTTGTGTAAATCAAGAAATAATGCAATGTATTTTATATTTCAATTATCTTTTAATAATTGTAATTATAAATAGTCCTTGTTAGGGAAAACTTTAATGCCGCTACTTCGTTTACAGCCAATCATTTCTAAATAGTCGCTTTCGATTTGATTCATAAAATTTGTTTTGTGTAAACGGAGCGATATTAACATACGACACATAAACACGTTCTTTACGTAAAATCACAAGCAAATAATCATTGCACGTATTACGTAAACGTAACGTTTGCGGTAATTGCGGTAGTTACACAAATACTATTTTCATTGTCTAGTGCATTTCCTTCTCACTTACGTGTTTGAAATTACATAATGGCATCAAAGTATAATAGGTTCTATATTTGAATGGTTTTGTTTATATCGTCAGTTTGTATTCTGTATATATTTGTTCACTGGCTTGTAGATTTTGTAATTAAATTATATAACGTTGAATACGTATCTCATCGTCACCTTCACATCATAAACCGTCTAGTACCACACACCATAGACGCTGCATATTGGAGAATATTTTTCGGCCATTAGGATGGGGTGACAGATATTTCACGTATAAAAAAAGTTTTATAAACTATAAACATTCATTAAATTAATTCAAGATTTCTTTTGTCAAGGTGAATGCAAATCTACGGACACTGCAGAACTGCCTCACGTCGCTAATGGGGCGCCCCATCACTTTGGAGCAGCTACGGCTAGATGTGGGTCTGGTGGTAGAGAAGATGACGCAAATCACGTGTGTGTTCCGTCGCATCCAACTACGCATGGAGGAGTACGTCTGCCTCAAAGTCTACATATTGTTAAATCAAGGTACGTTTATTTAATTCCTAACCCTGTTTCCTATTTGTATTTTTTATGTATAAGCTGTTCTCAGTCGACAATACTACCTCATTTAAATCATATTTGACATTACTGAAAAGTGATGAACGAGAAACTGTTCAAAGCCATTCTAAAGAAAATAATTTTCATTACATATCTTTTAACTGTAAAAAGGCAAAGGCAGTTTAAACTGTAATTTTTTGGTGGCAAACTCTATTACGATCGATACGAATATGATATACGCAAGGAACTACATCCCTTTGAGAAAAAATGGTTTATAACTTAAAAGTCTCGAAAATGCTTTAAAATACAACGCTAATCGAAACAAATTATGCAATAACAGTACTGACTCGCGAACATTGTAGAATTTACTAGAAAGATTTTTAGTTGAAGTAAATAGAACTTCCTTTAAGAACTTCACTAGAACTTCTTTTAAGATTTTTTTTTTAACTTTTATTAATAACAACCCATAACTTTTTTTTGTTTGTGTCTTTGTTATTTTTTTGCATTTTGTTTTTAATTTTTTTGCATCTTACTCTCTACACTTACACATACACTTCGACATTTCAACACTCGGACATTTCATTTGCTTACCCCACAAATATTCGTTAAGTTTATACATACATACATAGAGTCACGCCTCTTTCCCATAGGGGTAGGCAGAGACCACATCTTTCCACTTGCTACGATCCTGACACACATCTTAAGCTTCCTCTACTTTCATTCCTTTCCTTTAAGTTTATCTTGTCAGGATTTAAGTTATTTTATCTTCTTAAATCCTGACAAGATAACCTCTTTGTTTATGATCTTTTATATGGTATAACGCTCCTAATAGTATATTATAAATAGCTTTTACTGATCTGTGGTACGGCTCATGGCATACGACAATCTTTATGCTTCAAATAAAAAATAGAAATCTGCAACTGACAGGAAGATGAGCTTATATAAGTTGTCATGTAATTTTTATGTGCTGTTGATTCCATGATAATAAATTTTAAAAAATTAGCAAAACGATGGAAATCGATAATATATGCAAAGGAAAGTTGCCGCCTATAAATGTCCCACTGCTGAGCACAGGCCTCCTATCATTTTTGAAAGGGTTTTAAGCTGGGAAGAGTCAGCTACGTTGCCCCATTGCGGGTTGTCGAAATTCACATGTCGCCGAAATATTATTATTTCTCAGACATGCAAGTTTCCTCACGATGGTTTCCTTTACCGCTAAGCACGCGGTAAATCAGCACTTCAAATAGTTGTTCAGCAATTTGAAGTGAAAGTTTTAGAAGTACTGGCACCGGGGTCGAACTCAGGTCACTCGCGTACTATAACTATAATATTAAGGAGAGCGACCGGCCCCTGAGATACCACGGCTCAATATAATATATATATATATATATATATATATATATATATATATATATATATATATATATATACAATAAATAATAATATATATATATATAATAAATATATATATATATATATTGCGTATGCATATATGCTTGTGGCGGAATAACCAACTCAAAAAAATGAGACCTTAAGTAAACTTGTCCTGTCCAGCGGTGGACTACTTACTAGATGATAATGATATTGATTGATGATGTACCAAATCGATACTTATTTTATTGGATTTCGACTAGTGATGTTTTATGTTTACCTACTCAACCTTATTAAATATAAAAAACACATTAAACCAATCAAAAATAAATTTATTTTTAAATTAATGTTATTAATATTAATTGCACCGCCAAACGTTCTAAACATTAAAAATATAATTAAAAAAAGCAAACTTCACACAGTCCTGTTTAGTGTCGGTTTCTGCTAAAAACAAAATCCCATATTCCTAAAGCGGAATTTAGCTTAGAATATAGTTATACTATTTTGTATTATTCAACTTACAAAAAAAATCAAAAATATACTAAATTCAAAAATGCCTTAAATATATGATAATTACGATCCCTTTTTTTTAAATGGGTAAACATTCCCAAAACATAATTACATAACATCATAATACCTAATCAAAATAACAGTAGGTAATATTCCGCGTGTCATTTTCAATTCGTTCTTACGAAAAAAAATATAATAATTTGATCGCCAATGCCTCTGCCAGACTTGGCGATGATGGCATATCCTCTCCAATCTGTGACATGAATATGTCCAGGATTGGAATACAGAGATTGATGATAATGATGAAAGTTTCGATGTTAATTGACTTGTAATTTTATAATATCTTCAAACGAAAACGAACGAAAAAAAATTGGTCAAAACGTCGTATTTGGTCGATACGATAAAAAATCTTCAGTGGTAAAAATATATTTCGTTTGTTATTATTACTACGAGTATTAAAATAGCGAACAAAGAAATTACGTTAAAGCTCGATAAAGGAATGAGTGTTGTGAAAATAACTAAATAATTCGAATACAAATATAGTGTCTAACAGATTATCGGTAGAATAATCCTCTATAGTAAAAACTCATCAGAACAACAATTATGGAATGAAGTGCAAACATAAAAAAGTTACGATTTGATAAGTTACAATTTTAAAATCCTTTTTAACCAATGCAAGTAGGTAGACAGAGCACGTGTGGCTTTTCTCTAGGTATCATGCAAATGTAACGATCGTGTAGCTGCAACGCGGCGGTAGGCTGTAATCCAGTTATAGACGAGTCCAGCGGGGGTGCATCGCCCCACGATTAATGTAGGTCAGTTACAATAACGCGTGTTAGGCATCCTGCACCGTAACGTACCGACTGAGTCACAACGCGACTCGATTTACGCGCACTAGGATTTTCCGTAAAGATTGAAAATATTAACGTCATTGCAAACGATTTCAATTTCAAATAAAACAACTAATTTATCGCGAAGCAAACTGTATTTGGCTTATTATTCTGTGTAACGTACATTTCGGAACTACATTGTTTTTGTTGAATTTGTAATAATGTCATTAGATATCTCTTCTTAGAGACGATAAATAATTTCTTCGTTTTAATTTTCTAAACATTTGCCAATGATAAATCGACAGTCTATTTATAACAGGAGTGATACTAAAATCTATACAATCGTATCGAATACGACAATAACTTGATGCCTTGAGACTATACAAGACGGTGCAAAGTGTGCTCGTTAATATTATTATGATTTATGTTACATGTAACCCAGTTGTGAGGCGAGAGTGGACTCGCTTGCGAAATCGATTAGGTACGGACATCGGGACATTTCTGTTAAATTTCACTTACAAGACATTCTTAACGAATAATACAGCTAGAAAAATCCATAAAAATCATCTAGATATTTTAATCGTTCTACGAGGATCTATTTCGATCCATATTTTTTATCTATTTTAGAGGAAAGTGGTGTCTTTGTAACATTAACATACATTGCGGTTAATTTTAAATAAATATAAAACAGTTTAATTTACATTACGTAAAAATCATTTTGCAAATCGCTACTTTTAACGTACCCATTTGCTGATTTACTCGGGACAAACTTGAAGTTGCGTCGTTCAAATATACATTCTTGAACTCATAAAGATTTATTTTATAACCCGTGACTTCGTTGGCGTGGTCTTTCGGAATCGTTTAGACAGATTATTAAAAAAAATGAAGTATCAACAAATGTTAACGGATATTAAGGGTGATATTATTAAGTATATATCATATACCATCCATGCCGTTCTGTGAAACATTATTGAAAAAAAAAGGTTCGTTACTTCGGAACCGCTGAAACAAACACCACGAAACATAACGACGTATAAGTTGGTCTAGGAGTGATAATTGTCAATATATATATATATATATTTATGCATATCATGTTACCTACGGGTGTAACTAAAGTTAGAGTCGGTTCATGCGCTAGCACAGTTATAGCGGTAGGGAAACTGTGACATCCTGCGTTATCGGTTCTCTGTAAGTAGGTCACGCACTTGCGCCGTTTGAAAATTATTTTCACCGTGCTCTGCGCAAATTATTGCGCCGTTTATGAAACCCCGCTACTACTTATGAGTTTAGAGCTCACGCAGAAATTGAACACAATAACAGATTGCTACAAATAGTCGCGTCACATTGTAACTGAACGATACATACTTATTCGAAGCAACGTTAACGAAAATTGTTAAAAACTAGCAGCATAGTGTGAAACGAATGAATTTTTAAATAATAAAATATAATCGAGTATAGCGGGACTTAATTCGCGTGTACTTTACGGTAAAACAAAAGCTAAATTGAGCCCGGATTTACTGTCCATAATCTGTGCATATTTCACAAAAATAGTTAAGTTTAATCGAGGCTGACAGACCGACAGACGTTATTTAACTTTTTCTTTAGTCAATTATTTTAACAATCCTAATGGAAAAATATTTTAAATTCGAAAGTATTTGTATATTTTGTATTGTACGAGTATGATGTATGATTTGATTGTTATGTTGTATTGTATGATACATAAAATGTTTAGATAGAATGTACATCAGTTTATACTAGCGCAATAGCAGCAGAACTGTTTACCATTTTTTTCTGTAATAAACAGATTACATTTCTTCTTCGTCGGCATACAGGTGGCGTTAGAAAAGTAATTGATTACGTTTACACAATGAGTGAACTCGGTGATGGATGGCAGAAATCTTCTGCAAAAATATGTTGTTTTTTTTGGAGAAAGGGACGAGACGAATAAAAAGGTTCACCTGAAGGTAAGAGCACAGTCCGGCTATAGCAATGCTATGTTAACCTGAATATTTCTTTATGGCACCACACTGCGCCGGTCCCCCTGAGACGTCAGTTGTTAAGTCTCAAATGTGTTCATATATTGCCAAGTGATTACACTAGCTCTACGTGTCCTTCAGACCGAAACAGCAATGTTTGCACACTACTGCTTTACGGCAGAATAACTGGCCATGCGGTGGTACCCACCTACCTAGACGGAATTCCTGCATAGCCTAAATTATAGAGCCGTGGTAGCTCAGGGGCTAGGTGCTCGCTTTTAATTTCATAGTACGCGAGTGACCTGGGTTCGATTCCCGGTGCCGGCACCACTAAAATTGTTAATTGCAATTTTAAGTGCTGATTTACCACGTGCTCGGCGGTGAAGGAAAACATCGTGAGGAAACCCGCATGTCTGAGGAATAAAAAATATTTCGAAGACATGTGAAGTCCGCCAACCCGCATTGGAGCAGCGTGGCGGATTCTTCCTAGCTCCAAAACTCTCTCAGAAATGAGAGGAGGCCTGTGCTCAGTAGTAGGACATTTATAGGCTGAAACTTTACTTTTTTTTTTTACTAAATTATATTGTAACTATGCAAATATAATGTATCTGTTACATACTTTACTTTTTTTTTCAATGTAAGTTCACAATTAAAATTCACTTTATGGCACACGTCATTCAATGCAGATAGGGTCAGTTGTGTTCTTAGTATGAATTCATTTCAAATACTTCTGCAGTTAACCTACATACACACAGATTGAAGGATCTAGGCAAAGACGAACGCATTGGCCGTTATGGCGATGTAAAAATGTAACTTCCATCTTGATAAAACTTAATAGTATCGCGTTATAAAAAACACATTAGATATGTCTTTACGAAATATTACGAAAACAGTATATTATTGCAGGCAATATATTGTACTGCGACAATCTAATATTTATAATATATTTTAATAAGTATGTATTATTTTATTTTACAGTAATGCCTCGTTATGTGCCTTTGTTTATAGTACGTTATCTAAATAAAACGAAAGAATTATTAACGTATAAATTTTAAGTTTAGATGTAGGTATATTCAACTATAAACTCTTAAGTTTATATTTAAAGACTTATTGCAAAGTCCATGTCTTCCTTAAACGTGAATGTTGCTACTCTCTGCTGTTAGTATGAGTACGAATAAGGCAAGTGCGCGCCACGGTGAAATGGAAAGCGTTTGCGCAACCGTTCCACGTCTGCGTGGGCGGTCTCTATATACTGTTATAAAAATTACAATCTTATTTTGTGTCGGTGAGTGTGTGCGCGTAGGTGTGTGCGTAAATGTGTGTGAGTGTGTGCATGATTGTCTCCCATTGCAATTGCGGTGTAGTTAATAATTCTATTAAATAACTTTTAAGGTTACAATGTATTTACTTTATATTTAGTAAAATTAAAAAAGTTAATTATATTTTATTGCCACATCAACATGGACAGCGAGATTCTGCTGTCCATCGTCTTATTTTATAATTATTAATTGAAATAAATAATTATAGTAAGTTAATATCTGATAATTTTTAAACACTTTCCATTAACAACCTGATTTTAATAATTTATTATTAAGGCTTATATGTTTACTAATTATAAATATGTAATGATGTTATTGTAATTTATAACAATTGCAATCCGATATATGTTCTTCATTGAGATTCTGGACTTACCTAATGTACATTCACAAATGTTATTGCATGTCACTTAAGAACAGGAATTTCCGGCGCTAATTTATCACCGTAACGAAATAGAAGTGTCGTGCGACAGCACAATGCGTATAATAGCCGAGTTACGTCAGTTGTAACGGGACAGCATTTCACTCTCGCAGCGAAAAGCGCGATGCGGAAGCGAACTTTCTCTTTTGCGCCGCGCCGAGCGCAGCAGCGGCGGTGAAAAAACTTCGATTAGCCGCTAACCGCATGCTTACATAACCTCCCACACCACGTGTGGTTAATATTTTTTTCATATTCTTTTATATAATTTGTTTACGTTTTAAATGTAATATAAAATATCAATTTAGTAGTTTATTTTTGCTTTTGGCAAACCGGATTTTACTTAAACTTTTAATCAAATATTCTTTTGTTTAACTAACCAATATAAATTTTCCGCTTAAACATTTTTTTGAAAGAATACTTGAATATGTCATATAATAAATGGCATAGACTTGCAACTTTGACCGCTTTTATTTGCAGTATTCGTAAATGTACTTTACTAAAAACATACTATGAAAAGATTGCACAATCACATTAGCAAAAATAAAATATATTTAGAATTAAATCGCACAAGCTTTTTGGACTATCATTCACTACTTTAATACTGTAAAAAAAGGTCAATTAAATATGTATAGTTGCACTGAGCGTGTAAAACATTCGCGCGTACAATACGTCGTTGGAAAAGCGTGTGGGAGCGAGACAGCAATAGCGAGTGAGGACGCGAGCGAGCTCAAGCGGAGGTCAACGGCTAGCCGCGGTCGTTGCCCCGCTATCGGAGTGACCTACTGAGCGCGTGACGTCACCATCGCTCCGCGCGCTCCGTGGCATTGGTTCCGAGTCGCCTTACAGCGCCATCTAGAGGCGAGTAGGGCATCCCACGAGAATTGTTACGCTTCACGAAATCTAATTCAAAACAGCCAACGATCACGGGTGACGTTGCAATTATTATTCTGTGCGTTCTCTTAGGTACAATGATTCGACAAACATCGTCGTTACGATCGGACTGGAATGGAATTACGTTTAACTTCCGGAAATTTTATCCTTTAACATTTATAGCACTCCGATAACAGTGATGTTGCACATACTAATTTTTTTTGTTAAGCATACAATATGTAGCATGCTTATTTTAATATACAAAATAACTTACTGTTTCTAATGATCAAAGATTTGTTTGATTTTTGTAATTATAATTAAAATATATAATTGTATTAAACATAGCTAAATAGAATTTTTATTTCCAGAAGTTGAACTGGAGGGCATTCAAGACCGATATGTCCAAGTTCTTCGCAGCTACTTGGAGCACGCAGCGCCCCATCACCCAGGAAGACTACAGGAACTATTTGCGCGAATACCAGAGGTAAATGGTTATAACCATTATATATTTAAGAAATATGTTCAAAAAATTTGTCTAATTAAAAATATCCAAAGATAAAAAGTTTCTATAAGTGATACTAATACATAGGTAATCCCTTCATAGCACGAATCTCTTTAAAAATAATAATGAAATAAGGTAATTTTTTTTTAAATAAACAAGTCATCCTCAACTTATGAAAAGTTTGAATTATCTTACTTCTCAGTATAATTTAAGTTTGTTACATAGTTTGACCCTGCACGCGGCGTTTAATCCAAGCGATATAACAGCGACAAATGTTGTTATTTCTTTCAACTTTCTAATGAATGCAATTTTCTATTAGCGTAAATAAAATGCAACTTTTATTTCGAATGCACTTCGTTCTTACATAATGCAGACCAGTCAGAAACGCGATAGAAAGTAACCGATCGCAATTGAAATGGAAAGGTTCTGGTTCCACAATGCTCACTCGTCCTTTCTCCTGCGCACTTTCAGATCCAAGCGGCGGCGAACCTGTTGCTCGAAAGCAAAATGTTCTACGTGCCGTTCGTGCTGAACTCTGCTGAAATCAGATAGTATATGGCTCAGCAGGGCGTGTAGTTCTCGATGTACGAGACCAGCGCCCCGCGCCCGCGCCGCGCCGCTGTCTTATGATCCCCGCGCGACAACCACACTGTACAAAGACTGCGCCCCAGCACAAGAGCTCATGCAAATGTTCCGACACGCGACCGAACGTCGACAAGCGCGGCTGCAAAGTTGGATACAATGCCCGACTTCTTCCCTCTTCAAAACTAAAACTGGACTGGGAGTAGAAAAACTCGCCGTGACGCAGTGCTACCTACTAAAACATACTTTGAGCAGTCAGTGCTAATCACAAGTGTGAAGAGAGTGCGGTACGTTATACCCTTGTTAAGTCGATGTGTGTATTGGTTTATTGTTTATTAGAGGAATTAAAACGTCCCAATCGACAGACTGATTTATGATTAAACTAGTTATTATTTAATAGATAACCAGGGACTTGAATGCGTGTTTTATACGTGGTAGTGTACACTACTTAGTGTTAAATAGATTAAAATATCTAATAATGTTAATATTTAAAAAAAATTGTCAGTCGGAGAATTGCATAATATATTATTTCTGTAAATATAGAGTATTCTTTACGAATTAGTATAGAGTTTAGGATGTTGTTTTAGGCCAGAATTGTTTCTTGTAAATGAAATATTACTGTTTTAGTTTGCATTTTATATCGCCTAGAGTTAAACCGGTAGGCTAATTGCCGGTTTTGTAATATTGAACATTTTATTTCTAATTTAATTTTATATGACTTTGTTCTTAATATAAGTAGCACTAAGTACCTACTATCAGTGTTTACCAAGACTGCTTGTATACAACTCTACTGTTTATACACTAACATAAATTGACGCGATTTCGCGCATTTCTTTATAGTCACAACTTTTGCATTTTTATTGCCAATATTTCTCCTAACATTTGTGTACTGTGCTCTGAACGATCCACTTCTCTTTGTTCTGGTCTAACTAGATGTAAGTACCTGGTAGAGGATGTGTGTGAATACATCGCGTGTGGGACACCGCGTAACGATTCGGTGCCTTCCACGCTGAACAAGGTTCTCTATAATGTACATATATGCTTCAAACATTCACTGATCTTATTGTTGCTTCCGTTGATGTGTTCAAATATGACTTATGCTCAAATCCCTAGAACTATGGATCAGATACACGTTTCATCATCTTCAAGTATGTCATTCATTTCATTATTAATACTATATAAAATAATCAATATAATATTTGTCTTCATTGGCGTAAAACAGACGGGCATGATTAACATTAAATTGATTAATTATTTGCTTAAAAAACCAACCCACCGGTTTCACATCAATTTCTTTTTCCTGTTTTTAAAATTGAATAAATTATTTTGTTCTATCGTCCACATTTACACCAAGTTAATACTATGTATATTTATGTGGTCTCACAATTTAAACAGAAATGCCGTACTTTTGATACATTTTTGTGATGTAATAAATTTTTATCTGTATTTAAAGCCATTTTAAATTTCTTGGATAATCTTTAGCGACTATGTACATCCAATTTGGCTGGTAATAAGTATGTAAATATACCGTATTTTTATTACATTCAATATGTACTGCATCGATTTATCAATAAAAGCTCACCTTTGATTTTATTCATATAAAAATTCATAAAAGTATCGACCAGTGTCAGCATTATTTAAGTCAAAAGCATTGTAAGATAATCCCAGTGTTGTGCGTGATTCCATGGTTATGTCACTATCGATGCATTTCTGATGCAGATTCATTAATTGCTCATTCACTGTTCACTTCTACTCATATTCCTTTAGCATTCCTTTAGTACCAATTTCCATTACATTAAGATTTGACTAACTTTTTCGTATTATCTGAGCCATTGAAAAGGTAAGAATCAAAGTTGAAAGCTAAATATGGAAAGTTTCGTAAAAAAATTAAAGTGGCTTCAACTCATCAAAACCCTTTCTTTGGCTCAAAATCAACATACAGTTGATTTTATGGTCTTCACGTATGGGCACTTAAGCATCATCCTTTTTTACATTTAGTCTATAACAATCAGTAAATAAATAATGTAAGTTTTCGTTTGATGTCTAATGTTCTTATTTTCGGCGACACTACCACACACCACTGCCTGTAAACTTTAATGTTATTTGCCGTTATCGTTAATAACAATCGTATTACTCGTTAATGTTATAAAATTGTAATAAACGTTCCAGCAACGGTGAACAGTTACCATTAGCTTTAGGATAGGCGAAGTACGCCAAGTTAAAATTAAGAAAAACAACCAAAAAGTTCGTTCTAGGGACTTAGGTTCTAGGTAAATTCGTTTCCGCTATTTGGTATCAGATTTGATGTCAACGAACAAATGTTCTAAATAAATGGCCCATATTGCTTTCGTATAATTATTTTGTACGACTTGAAACTACTTCTACTTCTCAAATGCCTAGATTATCTTGTTTGTTTTTAGCAAACAATATTAGGAATGTACTAGCGACTCCTAACTTATCATCGTATTTGAGAGATAAAAAAGAAAGACATACTTACCCGATTCGTTAAGATACAATTCGATTAAATTCTCTATCCCGAATTATGATGCAATGAATATGATGAGGTAAATATCATATATCATTTCAGTAACAAAAATTATAAGATTGGATTTAGTTAATAACTAATAATAAATAAAATTGCAAACACAATAACATGCAAAATGTCTATATGTGTAATTTAACTTCCTTAGTCGGGTATACAGCTTAAGTTACATAACCTAGAACAATCGATGTTACAAATATTATGTAATTAGAGAATCCTGTTACCTGAACGAGCGATACGCGTCCGTTCCTCAACATGTTACCATTAATTAAGTCTTAGCGGATATATGTTTTGTACATTGTTATTATTAGATTTTGAAAGCAACCAGATACGATACTGCCATCAAATGCCTAATTAGATTTCAAATAGTTTCGTTATATACTTTAATTACGTTTTTTTTTATTAAGTTAATGACATTCGTGAAATTATTAGTTAAATGTGATAATGGAACAGTGATATGTTGGAATAAAGGCGCGTTATGATCCAGACTGACGAGCGCACGCGTTTTCAACAGTCGCGCGTCAAACGTACGCGTAACCATGTAGTTAACAAAAGAGAACTCCCGTAAAATTGGGTAACTGCATATATTTATTTATTCATTTTTAACTAACTTAAATTATAATTAATTAGTTCATAATAACACCATCAGAACGACGGTGGTAAATCTAAAGTCTGAGGTAAAGATGCCTTCATAGATTTTTAAACATGTAATGACGGAAATCGTAAAATAACTATAGTCGCAAATCGTGCAGCGTTCTACTAAATATGTTAACGGTAATATATGTAAGTAATATTGACACTTATTTTGTTAGTAACATAGCGTAACGTTAAGGCGAAGCTAACGGCAGTGTATCAAAGGGGAACTAGATTTGTAAGGATGTTATTGGCGTTGTACAAAGGATAGTATTGTTAATAAATAAACGATTAAATTGGCGCATTACTGTCGAGTACCTAATTAGATTAGTACACGAGCCCAAGGAGGCTATACATTTATCAATTTAAATGTAAATACAAAATTATATACGACACACAACGCGGCCATAAACTTTTTCGTGGCTCTCGTAAGTTTTCGTGCTAGGCAATACATGGTTCCTTTCACCACTTGTTGGTTTTTCCAAAAACCTCTTGGACTGCTAATATTAAAATTATAAAACGGGCTTTCCAAATTTATTTCAACCTATACCAATCAGAATTATTAATTTAAAAAATTTTCTTCTGTAAAATCATCTATTTGAAGTTCTTTATATAGTAGTGATTGTCGGTTAAACGAACACGGCACCTCTATTTATGAAAACAGTCGAAAACTGACTTCGAATTTATTCATACATAGTCTTAAAAATAACCGATATATCAAATAGACTTAACATGTATAGCGATCTTTGTATAAACAATACATACTTATAATATATGTCGAAACCTTTCATACGATCACTGAAATTACACAACACTACTTGTTGCGAAGTCGGCTAAGAGTAAGATCTAAATAATACGGCGGAAATATTTTGACTGATATAAATAAATAGTAATGTAATCGTAATGATGTTAATATATTTATAAGAATGTAATAAAAAAAACTTAATGCATTTCTCACTTTCTTTACAGTCCATAAGAGAATAAATTAACTACGTCTAAGATATTGTGACGAAATATTTTCACATTCATAAGTAAAATAAGGTTTGTTGTGTATAATAATGTCGTTTCATGTACTTTGGGTAAAAGAGAATTTGAAAAAAGTTTGAAAGAAAATTGTGTACATTTGCCACTGTATTAAAATAGTTATGATTTATCGAGTGTGACGCTGTAAGAGAATATATATTTGGAAACGTTGATGAGTGTTTTGTTGTATGTAACTACATGTCACAGATGGGTATTTGAACTCTAATTACATTATATATATTAGATATCTATTCTTTGAATTATAATAATAATTTATTCAAATAACAATAACTGTGTTTTCTGTTACGGTTACACAAACAAACACGTTTCGCTTTTTAATGATTTATGTCTTTTTTTAAATCCGTTTTATTGTGTAGGTCTTCAACTGTAATAGAATAACTTTTAAGGATGTCACCACTTTTTAATAACTTCGCAGTCTCACAGAAAGTGCCTCTGGGGAAATACGCACGTATGTTTACTAGCTGCCATTTTTTCAGTATCTAATAAGAGTTCAATGTGGTTGAGTGTGGTGTATTTCGCGTATTTATATAGTTGGGCTCGCTCAATTTCAAGACTTATCGCTTTCAGACCTAGCTAGTACGTTTAAGTATTACAATACCTTAGGGTTCTATGTTTACATGTAGCAAGTCACATTAGTTGCTGATCGATGTACTGCTCCCGCTGGGTTAAAGGCTGTTGTTATAATTCGACCAAGTTAAGATGACTGTTAATAGTATTCCCGAGAATGTCTTACGTATCTCGTTCGAGTGGTGCGCCGAGTGTTAGTCAAACGATTGTGTACTGGTTTGCCAAGAGGAGTTACCTACAGTTGTGTTTAGTTAGCGATGCATAACGTGTTTGTACTTTAATTTGTTTTTTAGTTGTACTCTTGGAAATCAATGGTTAATAACTTAAGAAAATAAAATGTATGTGAAATATTTGTCTTGTTTCTTTTTTCCTCTATTTTAACAACATTGATTATTATATACATGACGTATGCTTGTTATAACTAGTCAGTTGAAACTAAAATTAATATTTTTTTACTTTCCGTAAAAAATATACGAAGCCGCACATTCATTTATTCACATCGTAAACTTTAGAATTTATGTAACCTTTTGAGATTTAATGATAATCTACATTAGTTATAAGGTATCAACAATATCTCTAGAAGTATTCGAGTTAAAAGCGTCCGGACAATCGGACTGAAATTTTTAATAACAAATTTATTAGGAGTAAACTAATATGCTCATATATAAATTATTAACAAAAAAACGAAACTGAATAATGAGAGCCAGACTGTTTTATTATTTATTTGTATCGAAATTATCTCAGCTGATTTCTTTCGACATAATCACATTTTTTATGAAAGAGTTATTAAGCAAAAATACTAAATTAATACAAAGTATGGTTTTTTTTCATTGGTTAGGCCAATGAGTTTTAAGGCCGTCGAATATATAACCTCTTTTCCTTTCGGAGATGTCGTGACGGACAACGGAGTAACCATCGAAAATATGTTAGATCTTAAAACCCTGAGCATTGACAAACATCAACGTCACCTCGTCAAAGATGCCCCATTGCCGGCACCTCTGCAATGAAATGAAAATTATTTATCCTTTAACGTAGGAAATATAGTTTGTCGAACATATTTTTTTTTTACAATCTACCACCGTTTCGTAATGAAGTTCCTCTGACGGAGAAGAAACAGGCGAAAGACTCTTTTTTGTTATTTTTTATAATACTCAAAATTACATTATAAATAACTTTACAAAGAAATCTTATAGAAAACCAAAACACTTTACATGACAAAATGTTAGACAAGATTCAATAACAAATTAATCTAAAATTGTAACAGTATTCTATAGTTGTCACCGTGTTCGAAGAACGGCCGGAGGACATGATCAACTAAATCCAGAGACCCAATTACTGACTACGCGGCATTCCATCTTATTCCTCAAAAGTGATAATGATTCTTCACCATCGTGACAACCCATCGGGTGGACGCTGTGCTCGTTTGTTAGGGTGACAAACGAGATACATTAAAAGATACATTTTAATTACAATTTTATTGGACACTGCGTAATTATATTACTAAATAGTTTGTAACGCGGAGACTTGAATTAAAGTATTTTCATAAACTTTTGGAATATTCGGAAAAATCAAGGAGAAAGTTGGGTCTGGGCGATCTATAATCAGAGTCTATAAATTTAAAAAGCTTCAGTAGTTAATAATTTATACACATTTGGTTAGACTAGGATTTTTTAACGAAACGGGGAAGAACAATAACGGAAAAGTCTTTAAAAACCTGAAAGTTCGTAATTTTTTTAATAAGTTATAGTGACAAGAAGAGCAAAACGTTTACCTGATGTGCATCGTCTGCCTCATCACTGTGTGGCACCACATTAGCTGTCCGTGTCCTTCAGACCGAAACTAATATTTGCACACTGTTGCTTCACGGTAGAATAACTGTTCTGGGTTGGTAGATGGCCTAGGCGGATTCTTGCATAGAAATCCAACCACTAGTAAACCGTTAATATCGATAGTCACAAACAACGCATTTTTTTTTTATTTGTATTGATATCGAAAACAGAACTTTATGATAAAAATTTGTTAACTATTATCTGAACAATTGAGTAAAGCGACATCTGTAAGCAAATAGCATACGAAAATAAGTCAGCGCCATCTAGTAAACATATTAGGTACACGACTACACGAATGTTATGGGCAAATAGGTCAATAAAAAAAATATAATAAAATATTTTTTTATATTTAGTGATCAATCATTATTTTAAATAATTAAAAAATATGTTTGTGGTTAAACTATATACGAAACCTAAGTAGATGAGATGGTGCGTTTAAAACGAAACAGTAATATATTTCAAAAAAATGTATATGTAGTCTGCTTTATTCACAGACTATAATTATAGCTTCTTTCTTCTGTCAAATTACTGCGACCGCCACATGTCACAATTAAGTTTTTGGTGATTTTTCTTTATTTAATCATATAAATATCTTCTAATATGGTAAGAAGAATTTCATTGTAGCACTCACATATTATCTTATGTGGTAATGTGTGGATTCTTATTAATGCTATACCAGCAATAATGTGATGTCAGTAAACAACGTATTTTCTACTCATGCTTTTTTAGAAACCTCTTATGCTGCAAGGGCATGAACGTGCCATCACACAAATCAAGTATAACCGTGAAGGTGACTTGCTGTTTTCCGCTGCAAAAGATGCTAAGCCCAATGTATGGTGGTCTTTAAACGGTGAACGTTTGGGTACCTTCAATGGCCACGGTGGTGTCGTATGGTGTCTTGATGTCGACTGGCAAACCATCAACCTTATTACTGGTGGTGGTGACAGCTCATGCAGGTATTTTTTTATTTTGTTGTATGCAAAATTTCTATTTGATCAACATACAATTTTGTAACCTCTTATAGTTACCAATCTATCTAGAAAATAGTTTATTAAACATCAATCTTCCTGAACATTTTAAAATTTGATGTCTGAGTAAAATTAAAGTGCACTATAATTATCAAAATTTAACGTAATTCACTACTTCAATGTGGATTGGCAGACTTTATATGTACAAATATTTTTATTTCTAATACCTCACAATGTTCCTGAGTATCAAACCCAGGTTACTTACTATGAAATATAAAGTCTGGCTAAGCTATCTTAATTTGGTTTAGAATGAATTTATGCAATCAAAATATTACAAAATATTGATTTAAAACATTTTAAATGCAATTTTACAATAAATTGTTTATTTTCTGTTTAAATACAAAGCACATTGTAGTATTTGTAAATTGATGGTGGATCCTGGCTCCTTCTGTGGGTGTCTTTAAAGTCAACTAACAAACTATCCTGAAAAATGTATGGTTTCTGTAACACTTTTTCTTTTAAGTCTAAAAAACACATAGTGCCCAGAAAGTCACCTTATGGGGAGGGCATGTTAATTTTTTACCACTGTAGTTGTATCAATGACTTTACTTTTATTGGTTTTTTGTATAGGTTTGAGTAAATTAAGACAAGTGCCTCTTTGTTTGCGTATAAACTTATAGGACTATAATATTTGCACATTAAAAAAAACAGTTGATAGCTTAGTTAATTGGTTTAAGAAAATGCTGTCTGTTGAAATCCCACCATGACTAAAACTTCCATTACTTACTTTTGGGCAAAACTTAATGCACTACATTAAATGCAGTTAAGATTTTTATTTACTACTAAATTAACATGATTAACATTTCAAAATCTACTGACCATGTCAAAATATACTGGTTAACAAACAACTTTATTGTGGATGTGACCACCACCACCAAGCAAAGTAAAGACCGCTATATCCAAGGGATGCACAGCCACCAGAAGACTAATATGCTGCTCCTGTGATGAAAAGCTGACTCCAAATGTTGTTAAAGTACTGTGTTTCAATACTTGACACTATTTTTCAGGTTATGGGACTTGGAGACTGGTAAAAACATAGCAACAATTAAAACAAATTCTTCAGTAAGAACTTGCAATTTCAGCTTTAGTGCAAACCAGGCTGCCTATACAACTGACAAAGCTATGGGTCATATGTGTGAGGTAGATGTTATTTACATGTTTATTTATTGAATTATGTCATTATTGAATTTGCATCATACCAAACTTTATAAGACAGTTGGTCATCATTGCTTCCATTTACTGTAGGTACTTTAAAACAGTTTAAATGAAATTGGAAATTATGGTAATGTTCTTAGTGATGATGACATTGCCCTGACTAAATATCTTCAAGTTACTACCATTCACATGTGGAGAGTATTATATAAATATGTGTAGCGGCACTCATTTCATTCCAACTTTCCTTATCCAAAGAAAGCCAAAACTATATGATCAGGGGAAGATTTAAGATGCAGTCCAAAGGAAAAGCATAATATAAACATTTATAAGGCACATTAATATTAATATTAAAGGTTTTTTTTCATGGAATCCTAATTGTTTTTCTATAATTATCGTAGCTCAAGTTACCCAGTGAAAGTCCCATTAAATAGAGCCAGCCATTTCGGAGATTAGCCAGAAAAAACAGGCAGACATACAAAACCTTTAAAAATTGTTTTGTACTTATAAGTACTGTATGTACTTTCAAAAGCATTGAGTAAAAAGCTATTACAAAAAAGCTTTAATTACAAACAGACACTTTAATTTTATTTATTTGTGTAGTTAATATTATGGTTTAATTGTTATATAACATGAAAATAAGCATTACTAAATCTATATTCTATTTTTGAATTGCTTGTTAATCTAAATTTCTTCAAATCATGTAAATTTTTACAGGTCTTTATAGTTGACACAAGAACTGTTGATGACTCTATCTCCAGCCAATCACCGATACTAAAGTGGGAAATCACAGACTCTAAAGTTACATCAATGGTTTGGGGTACATTAGATGAGACTATTATAACTGGCCATGAAGCAGGTGACCTGATCCAATGGGATCTGAGGGTATGTATTAAAGATGATTTTTATATACATTCTTCTCTGAAGCACGCTACAGCGCACATGGACAGTCCTCTTGGACATTCTGGTCTACAAAAAAGACAGAATTCATATATTAAGATTTAGCACACAAGGAGAAAGGAGAAAGTAATGTTCATGTTAATCCAGAACTGTTTGGGATGGAATTGACTCCACAATTATAATTCATAATTTTTTTTTCCTTTCTCATAATGAAGCTTTAGTTGTTTTCATATTAAATCTTCTAAGACAAACTAAGAATTTTTGTAACTTCTGATTTCATCAAGTGATTAATCAACAAAAAAGAATCCATTAATTACAAGTGACTAAAAGTGACATTTTAGCATTTCTGAAAAAGTCCTAAAGATACACATACCTTTTTATGATCTCTATGAAAAGAAATCTATATTATGCTTACAACCTAATATTAAAGTCAGAAATTTATTAAAAAATGGGGACATCGGCAAGCTCTAAGTACACAAAAGATCTTAGATATGTTAGTAACATTGTTTGTTGCATAGGAAAAATTATAACTATTTTCTTTTACAAAATTGATCACAGGTATAACAAATTATAAGTTAAAAAACCGATAAAAGATCAGTGCAGGAATGATTATCATGGACGGTTATTTCAAAAGTTGCCACATTTTGCAATCAGATTGGCTGCTTCTACTATATAATATTAGTTCAGGAAGATATTACCTGTGTATTAATATGCATCAGACTGGATTTCCGTACATGTACATTCCTGGACACTTTAATTGTAAAAACTAGATTAATCTTTTACTTTTACAGACTGGCAAAAAGGTACATTCAGTTAAGGAACACAATCATCAGATCAATGACATGCAGCTCTCCCGTGATGGTACTATGTTCATCACTGCTTCCAAAGATCAGACTGCAAAGCTGTTCGACACCAGCTCCTTGGAGCTCCTCAAGGAATATAAAACTGAGCGTCCCATTAACTCAGCAGCCCTTAGTCCCATTCTTGACCATGTTGTCCTAGGTGGTGGTCAAGATGCTATGGAAGTGACGACAACATCAACAAGACAGGGCAAATTTGATGCCCGTTTCTTCCATTTAGTATTTGAAGAGGAATTTGGCCGTGTGAAAGGTCACTTCGGTCCCATCAACAGTTTAGCGTTCCATCCTGATGGAAAAAGTTATGCATCTGGAGGTGAAGATGGTTATGTCCGTGTACAGAGTTTCGACCAATCATACTTTGACTATACGTTTGATTATAATAGAGATTAAACACTAATAAGTAAAGCACATTAGTAAACAGTAAACTGTATTGTCATAAATTTTGTCACTAGCTGGGAATTTTTATTTTCTACCTTCATATTTGATAAAAACTGATCAAATAAAATCACAAACACTCTCAACTCTACTCAAGTAATCTCAATATTGGACTTATCATTTGTGTTGAATTATATCTATACATGTAATATAACTGTAAACTGCATGTGTCTGCACATTTTAAAATTTTGCGAAATAAATGATTGAGGGGTGCTAAAAATAAGTAACTAAATATATTTCTATCATTTTTAGAAATGTCTGTAAATTTATTCAAAAGACTTAAAGTAAAATAATCATTATGCATGTTTCAGTAACATTTAGTCTTTGTTTTTTAAAAACGGTGTATTCTATCCAAAGTTATGAGTATTTGAAGTCTACGCATTTGTTCAATGGTGGCAATGAGTCAATTAAGTGTACATTTAAATATAATGTAAGAAATATAATAATATACAATCACGCCTTTTTTCAATATATGGGGTAGGGAGCGGCTTACCCCATATATTGAAAAATTAAATCTGAATAACTAGAAATTAGGGGCTATGCTAGGGGATGGACGTGTTAAGCGCGGCTTTAATTTGCATTTTGGTCGTAAGTGGAGTGTTCCGATTAATTCCAGCCGCTGATTTTCACCATCGCACATTGCGGCACAGTGCAATATTCCATCGTCACCACCTTGATGGTTGGCATTCCAGCACAGTGCGTTTTTCGCGCAATTTTTTGCCACGCACAAGCACTTTATGGAATCTGCTGCCGCCAGCGGTTTTTCCGGACCGATATGACTTAGGAACCTTCAAGAAAAGAGCCTATTCCTTTCTCAAAGGCCGGCAACGCATCTGCTATTCCTCTGGAATTGTAGATGTTAATCGGCGGCGGTGATCACTTACCATCAGGTGAGACGCCTGCTCGATTGCCCCCTATTTCATAAAAAAAAATTCGTTCATGGCACTTTAATTATATTTCTCTTAAGATTTTAATAAGTGGTTTAGAATGTTCATAGTTAAAAATATGGTAATATGGTAATTTGCAGGATACCAAACACGCCTTTTTAAAATTTTTGTCTGTTTGTTTCTCCGGCGTAATCTCTGGAACGGCTCAATCTATTTTGATGAAAATGTGTAGAAATAAGGGGCTGTGCCAGCGGCTTTAATTTGCATTTGGTCATCATTATTTTCGTTCATGGCACTTTAAATATCTCTCTTAATTCTACTTAATATTGAAATGCGAATTTTTTTCGCTCTGTCCTTCTGTCTATTTGGACCGACAAAAGGTAACAAAGCAGTTGACTGCTGAACCGATCTTGACAAAAATTTGGCATTGGTCACCAGGATACAACTTATTTAGTTGTATCCTGGTGACGGACATAGGATACTTTTTATGCCAGAAAATCAAATAATTTCCAAGGGATATTTAAAAAAACTTATATCCACGCCGTAGCAGTCGCGGGCGTCAGATAGTTATTAAATAAGGCTTCCACAAAACAAAATAATTTCGACATCATAAAGGCAATATCAGAAACAATTCATCCTGACAAACAAACTTTGAGAATGGTTGATGTGATGGCCTAAGTAATGATCGTGCTATAAGATCGGAGGTAAGCTAGGATGCAGTGTAATCACTGGGACAATATTCAGAACCAGACCCAAAAACCAACAATAGGTGTTTTGCACAAATGTTGGCCGAGGCGGGGATTCGTATCCTGACCGGCAGTGTAGTAGTCAATACTCTGAACCCAAGCGATCATCAAATACTACTACGGTAAACTACTAGGTGGATTGAAAAGTACTCGGCCTAACACAGATCCATTCAATTCTAAAAATCAAATCTACCCACATTATTTAGTTCAGTTCAGACTAGTTCATTGTGTGAAGTTCGAAACGTGTGCGATAATTAGTTGTGATTTTATAAATTTATTAACAAAGTAATCGGTCATAATTTCCGCGAATGGAGCAAATCGAGCAGCGTGTCGTCATTAAGTACCTCCATAAGAAGGGGCTATCATCAAAAGCCATCCATGATGACATGGTCAGTACATTAGGCGATTGTGCTCTGTCATATTCATCCGTCAAAAAATGGATAGCAGAATTTAAGCGTGGTAGAGAGAGTGTGAAAGATGAACCCCGCTCTGGAAGGCCTTCGACGTCAACTACTGACGAAAATATTAAAAAAGTACTTGATTTAATAATGGGAGACCGCAGATTAAAAATTAGAGAGATAGCCGAGATTATAGGCATCTCTTATGAACGAACTCAAAACATCATTGTCAACGAGTTGGGTTTCCACAAGGTTCAAAAAGGACGCGATTGACTATTTCACGCGACTGTTTGGGAGTTATTTGAAGCCGATGCAGATGATTTTTTGAATCGTTTTGTTACTATGGACGAAACATGGGTTCATTACTGTACACCGGAAACAAAACAACAATCAAAACAGTGGAGAAGACCTGGTTCACCACCCCCTAAAAAGGCTAAGTCGATTTTGTCGGCAAATAAGGTGATGGCTTCAGTATTCTGGGACTCGAAAGGTGTGATTATGATTGATTATCTTGAAAGGGGTCAGACTATAAACTCTGATTACTACTGCACCTTACTACGTCGTTTACGAGAGGAAATAAAAGAAAAACGTCGAGGAATGCTCAGAAGAAAAGTCCTGTTTCATCAAGATAACGCCCGTGTTCACACGTCAGTACAGTCAATGGCTGGAATTCACAACTGTGGCTTTGAACTGTTACCGCATCCGCCGTATTCACCTGATCTGGCACCATCAGACTTCTTTCTGTTCCCTAACCTAAAAAAGCACTTAGGAGGTCAAAGATTTTCGACAAACGACGAGGTCAAAGCAGCTGTAGACGCATATTTTGACTCTAAGGAAGAATCATTTTTTTTTAACGGTCTAAATGCTTGGAAGGGGAGGTGGCAAAAGTGTATAGAACTTGATGGTGATTATGTAGAAAAATAAAAATATAACTGATTTAGTATGTGTTTATTTTCTTGGTTAGGCCGAGTACTTTTCAATCCACCCTCGTATATTAAACCTCACACGAGGTACAATCCTAGGTGATAGACCCACGCGGCAGCTTATTGCAGGCTCTAGCACATTATTAAGTCAGCTCGAATAAGGTAGGAAGGATCACGCTCTCAGCATAACGTAGCAGCATGATCAGACTTCAAAAAAGTAACATGACGTAACTTTAAGACAGGTATCAGAGTCATGCCATATCTATATATATACATCATTATTGATCTAATTTGCATTTATTATTTCTTCTTCAACATTTCTCGTCGTCAACATTTCAGCTGCTTTCACTGCTGAACATAGAACTCCCCCCCCCCCCCCCCAGATTGCAACAAAAATTTGTAGTTCTCATTTTGGAGGATTTTGTCCTAGTTGCCACGCTTGGCAACCGAAGTTTATTTATTCAGATGTTCCCGGAAGATGCTGCTGCCCATCTCCTGGTTTGTACACTCAGCGTCACAAAAATCGCACCTCTCTGAGTTTGCGCGAAAAATGGCTGTAATGGCTAGAAATGAATTATATTTATATAAATATGGTATGTTTGTTTGAAAACATGGTGTTTTGAAATATGGTATGTTTGTTGTATGGTATGTTTGAAATGGGAATTTGAATAGCTTTACATTATTAATAAAAAAATCATGAAATCATTAAAACATTTATCATTATAGAGCGTCAAAAATAAACACTGTCAAATGCTCGTTAGTAAGGACGTTTACAGTTACACCACCTAAAAAGGGTCGATCTGGATGAAATATGGGCCAGTCGTAATTTAGACTTTGCAGTGAACACACGTGAACAAGTAACCCAAGTAAGAACAAGTAAAGATGGACACCAGCTCTGAAGAAGCCGCTCAAGTGATTGCCCTATGTGTGACGTTGCTCGACAGTTGAACCTGTCCCGTTTTTCAGTTCGACGGGTGTTCCGACGTTTTCAGCAGACTGGTGGTTATGTTAGAAAACGGGATCTGGAAGAAAACGGTGCACATCAGAAAGAGATGACCGTTTCATCGTTACGACATCTTTACGAAACCGTTTTACAAATGCTGTTGAGTTGCAACAACAGCTTTGATCAACTCGGAGAACATCTGTGAGTGTTTCTACGATAAGAAGAAGGTTACACGAAAAGAGTTTAACAGCCCATAGACCTGCTAAAGGTCCAAAACTTACTGCACAGCATCGCAGAGGTCGCCTAGAGTTTGCTCGCAATCATTGTGAGTGGACTCTAGAACAGTGGCGGACCGTACTCTTCTCTGATGAGACAAGGGTCTGTCTCTTCTGCAATGACAGACGTAGAAGGGTCTACAGAAGATAGGGGGAGAGGTTCACACAACCCTGCTTCGAAGAATCCGCCGAATACGGGGGTAGCTCGTGTATGTTTTGGGGCGGCATTTCCGTCGACCGGAAAACGGAACTTGTGTGCGTTTCCCGGACTCGGGGTGGCCGTGGGCAAGGGTCATTAAATGCTGGTCGGTACATTACTGAAATCCTGGAGGAACATGTGGTCCCGTATGCTGGTTATGTCGGTGATGGATTCATGTTAATGCATGATAATGCCCGTTGCCACACCGCGGCTATTGTACGGGATTATTTACAGGAGGTCGATATCCCTGTTATGCATTGGCCAGCACGAAGTCCAGACCTTAACCCAATAGAACATCTCTGGGATGACCTAAAACGGCGCGTGCGAGCTCGAGATCCAGTTCCAGCCACTCTTCAAGAGCTCCAAGATGCGGTACTTGAAGAGTGGGAACAAATACCCCAAGAGGCTGTTGCGATCCTTGTAAGGTCCATGAAAGATCGCATGGAAGCCGTTATCAAGGCAAGGTTTTAAGAACTTTTTTGTATTAATTAAGTTTTTTTTTAAATTATTAATTTGCAAATTTGTACATACCGTCTTTTTCTTTAATTTCTCTTTCGTCTCGTTATAAAAGTAAAATTCAATTAAAATTCCTGAAAGCTAATGAAATTACCTTTCGAATGATACCCTCAAACCACAACATTGCCATTGGCCCGTTGTGTTAAAATAGTATTTAAAATATTTTTTTCGGATGTGCGATTTTTTTGACGCCGAGTGTATTTTCCTTCTGTCGACTTTTACGACACCCACGGGTGTAAATCTTGTTTCCTCAGTTTCTAATCTTTTATTACCAACACTTCGCAACTTTTGACTGGTTCCTTCACGGTATCTTCCATAATAACTTATGCCGATAGGCGTCCGGCATCTACTGAGGTATTGTAAGAGGCGACGAAGGTATTGTACGGACAGTCTTTATTCGTGCAGAATAATATGCAATGCTGTCACTGATGGGGAGTAATTTCTTGACTCTTACCAAATGGCGGCGACGTGTATCGCTACCCGTCACGTCTCGTTTCCCGCGGTGGGCAAAAAGTGGGATGCGGTTGTGTTCTCTCTCCTGCCCTTTATGGAAAAAAGGCGTGACTACTATGTATATCGTCTGTCGTTGAAACCAGATTAATGAATACGTATCTTATTCCTGGAATTTTACTATTTTAAGCTTATGCTCTGATGTTACCACCTTTACTTTCTTAAAATAAATGCCTCTAAAGTTATTACATTTGAGGCGCCATCTACATTACCAAATGAAGAACCTCAATACAATAGGTCGTACGGTTTGGGTGGCGCAGTGGTTGCGCGATTGGCTTCTGTTCTATTAGTTGTGAATACTATTCCCGCACGGGACAAATATTTGTAGGATGCAGGAATCCGTCTAGATAGGTACCACTGCAGGGCCAGTTACTGTGCCGTGAAGCAGTAGTAGTAGTAAAAAAACCCAAGTGTGGCACATAGTTTCAAAAAAAGATAGCTCATCACATCCTGCCCAAATTAGACCACCCGATCTGGCTTACCCTTTTCCTTTCGGCACGTCATCTGCCAAATATTCGTGTTTTAAATACCGAAACTATGAATGTTATAGTAAGAAAATATAGTAAAAAATATAAATAAATAGAAATATAGTAAGGAAAAGAAAACTGTATGCAATATCCAACAATTTATTGTACAAAATAATCTAATTAATGATGAGGAATTTACATATATTATTAAAACTAAAGTGTAACTTACAAAAAGTATGGAGTTGTGTTTTGGGGAGGGACTTCTCTTTCACTATCTGGTACTGCATGAAATATTTTTGCGTTTCTGTCATTTACTGTTAGGAATTCCATAATAGAAGCAACATTGCCACAGCGATAGCAATAATTGGGAGCAGACCATATAGTGACCAGCCGTTTGTCGAACATGTATTTGTAACCTGTGAAAAATTTATGATAACGTTAATTAGTTTATCGCTGAAAGAAATTTGCAAAGACCAATTGAAATACCAACCATCATTTACAAGTTGATGAGCACGACATATTAAATTCAAATTATTGTAATTCATGAAAAGTTCTGTGACGTAACTGCCGAACAGCCAACCGGCACCACGCGGACTCAGTGACCTGTAAGTTAAAAAAGTTAGTTTAGTTAGTTAGACCATTATAACGGCGCTAAAACGCCTTACAATAAAATGTAATTATCAAATTATAACATTTCAATTGATGGAAGTAGAGCTTCAAAATACGTTAGAACGAAGTTTAGTTGGGACAAGAAAGTACTTTTGTGGGACTTGGTATACTGTGAGCTGCCACCAATGAAGATTATGATGGAATGCCTCTTAGCCAGTAACTGGGCCTCTGTCCTGTCTACTCATTATTACATGGAACAAATGTTGTGCTCCAACTTTACATTAGTATTCTATGGTACTTTCCTACAACATATTTTTTATTATTATTTAAAATTTATGAGGTTGATACTTACCACATTTTAATATCAGCAGGGTCAGACCAAAGTAGATCACAAAAGGCACCTTTATGGGGAATTTGTTGATTTCTATCTATACAGCGAATTTGATCTAGCATTGATATTTCTGGTGACAAACCACCATGAACACATAAAACAGTCTCATCTATCAACTGAAATAAAGTATATCAATTTAAATAATATCCTTCAAACACGCCAATTGCTTCAAACAAAATTCAGAATTTTAAGTCAAATAAAGTAAATTTAAAGTCTAAATCGGTGCATTATACATACATACAGGGTACATACATAAGGGGTAGTCAGAGACTGGGCACTCACTGCAAAAACAGATGACTCCCACAATCCACGTTTCACCAAAACAACTACCCTGAAACCTAATTAACCTGGAATGGTCCACTGCTGGACATGACTATTCCCAAATTGGAGGATTTGTTATAATAGCCATGCTTGGAAGACGGATTGGATATTGCAAGTACCTGACACTCAAACCTGATTATGATAGATATATATAGATGCTGTCATTCACTAGTAAGGATAATTTCGGTCTGTCATAACTAAGATGGCTAATAAAAATATTTGATTTATATTCCTAGGAAACTTATGCATTAAATTCAGATGGTGGTTCGTCATGTCAACATTCAAATTTAAATATTACTGAGGGAACATCTAATTTTTCACTGCACACAGAAATTTTAAAACTTGTTTAAAGGGTTAGGTACATGTTTTCACATGGATTAGTTATTTTTCACGAATTGTTAAAGTTTTAATAGTCACTGCTGAAGACAAAGATTAGTGTATAAAGATTATTGCATGTCGATAAAACTTAAGCCAAACTAACACAATTATTGACATCATTTAGATATCTTACGTTAATATGATACCTACTGCTGCCACTGTAAGAAGATCAAATACTCTGCAACAATCTTTCCAGGCATTTGCATTTCCATACTTATTGAGACACTCATCGTAAAATCCATAGACTTTTGTTATTTGGCAGGTTTCATGATTCCCTCTGAGAAGAACTATCCTGTATATAAAAAAAACCAATGTTAAGAAAAATACAATGTATACATTTATCAATAATTTACCATTTGAAAACTTGCTTAAGGAAAAATATGAGATATGGTGGAAAGAACATAACTGACAATGTGTATATATCAAATGAACATGGCAACTCCAAAAAAAATATAACTACACCACACCAAGCACACATTCATTATCATGCACCTCTGTACAAGTCAATTGCTCCTGCAGTCTATATGTCCAGAGATTTCCAGAAAAGTAGGTTTTTCCATATCTGTAATGCTTGGATTGTGGTTTAGTGATCACAACACCATACTGCTGCCTGTCAAAAGTGTATTTTCGCTATGGAATTATTTGAGATGGTTATTTTGCCACCTATGGGAAGCCATGAGCTTTTCTAGGCATTTTCCTTAATCAACTTACTTCCTTGGTCATAGGGAAAAACAGTTATCAATTTTAATATCTCAAATATTTAGCAATTAAATAACCATGGATACATAAATCCATAAATACAGATACATCTAATTATTCAGGGATCAGTTTACGATAGTAGTTTTCTATCTTTTTTATTGGATTTGTTATGGTTAATGCCTAAAAAGCAACATCTAAATAAGATTTGTATTTGTTTATATCACATACATAATAATTGTTAAAAAAAAATTATCATGATAATTATGTGTAATTTGTTAAAAATAATTTATAAAGTAAAGAGTCAGTTAAAATGACTCAGACCTGGCACATAAATAACAAAACAAAAATCCTTATAATTTACAAGAATATCCAGAAATACATAAAAACATAAAGAACTTAAGGGCAATTAAGCTGATTTACATTGTAATGTTATTTACTTAATATGATAACTTCTTTAAGGTTCTTACCTGTCTGGATATCTAGCTTTTAATGCCATGAGCAATGTTAAAGTCTCCAAGCTGTAGTAACCACGGTCCACATAATCTCCCAGAAAAATATATTTTGTTTGTGGTACCTGACCTCCAATGTGAAATAATTCTTCTAAGTCATAAAACTGAAAACAATATGTACTTGGATATATTGAATACCAATATGATATACCTATACCACCGATTTTTTTTATATTCAAAGATATATATGACTGACAGCTTGCAACAACCTTATACTTCAAAACTCAGCGTAAGATACTGCAGCAATCTGTTAAGTTTACTGTATACATGTACATTTTTTCACCAGAGTGAATGTGAGTGAGTAATATAAGTAAATACTGATGATGATAATATGAATGACATTTGATAGAACGAAAAGGAACTAATCTTTGTATAACATAACATTTTGTTTTCATTTCCATGACTGACTTGATATTTTTTTGAAATCTGTTAAGAACAGCCATTAAACAAAGAAGAATATGATTCTTCATAATATTATTTTTTATTTTTTAATTACATGATATACATAGAGATCAGTCAACATCCTTTCGCACTTGGATGATGTGTAGTTTAAGAACTTCGTTTTTCATAATGTGTACAGAAAAATGTTATTAATGATAAAATAAAACTTGAATAATTTGCCTGCATTTTTTTACCCTCTGATTATAAGGCCTTCAACAGAAGAGTGAATTTATTAAGCAGCTTTTATTAAGTTACCATTCCTGTCATTGACCCTAATATTTTGAGTCATACATTTATAACCATTATTTTGCCAGCTATCAGTGGCCATGAGGTCCTAGAATTACCCTAAGTTGTGTTTTATGACTCCTACAAGATAAGAGGATGTAAAATGTGTACTGATTGGAATATATGACAGTAAGTAACACCCACACATGGTGATCCAGCAATATGTAGATTTTATATTGTCAGTGTAATTTTGATGTATAGAGAAATTCATCAATAACAGTATTACTTGCTATAAATGAATTTTCAAAAAGTATATTTGTAATGCTTATTCCGCCACATACAGTGAGCACTGACCGAAAGTTTGAGACCACCTTTAAAAATCTATTATATCTGTAAAAATACTGGTAATAAAAAAAATGTGGGTCCAGAACCTATACTGCCACTTTCCCTCAGGTATGTTTGCTCACTAGTCTGCAAATGCACTAGGAACCAATATGTACAAATCTGGGCGAATCACCCAGAGTGCAGACAGGTAAAGGCAGCTTTTCCCGTCGTCAACAGTCACATCTCCAAGGTACTACTTCGTCTGAATAAACCCCAAATCAGAACGATTAGTAGCACCATAACTGGACATAGATCATTGAACAAGCATCTGTTTACTTTAGGTGTTACAGACAGCCCTCTGTGCAGAGCATGTATGGAGACGGACGAAACGGCGGCCCTTGTCGTGCTGGACTGCCCTATGGTCACTGTATACTGGGTCAACTATCTCGGCTTGCCGAGATGCTTGCCCTGAGGTCGCAGGGAACATTAAGGTTCTGCTGCGATTCCTGGAGGAGCTTGGTTTGTTTGAGTAGAACAATATTCCTGCCTACACGCAAAATACGCGCTAGACGTAGAGTTGCGGAAACAGGCCCTACAATCTACTAAAGAATGTCTAAAATAGTATTATTTTATATATTTCTTAAGTAGAGGTGCAATAAAGACTAATTTTTTTTGCTCAGGTAATTGTTTTTTTTTATTTACCATATTACAAAATGTTTTGTTTATAATAATAATAAAAATCGATCTGTCATTGCTACTCTATATAATGAATGCAAATCCGAATGTGTGATTGCCTCTAAACTTTAATTATTAAAGACTTGTGTTCACATGACCCAATAATTCGACAAAAGGAAAGTAGCAGTAAGAGAGATCCGACAGCCATCACTAGAAGTGGTAACCCTGGGCATTTCATTGTTGTTACAAGCTTGCAAAATAGACGCCTAACAGTGCTAAGAGTTTGTTCTGAATTAAACCGATCTGAGTCCCATAGAAATCTGTATCACTGAGTACAGTAAAAGTAATGAAAGGTCATTTGGTTGGTTGCAATGCCATCCTAAAAACTATTAAGGCCATATAACAACAAGAAATTAATGCAGTGGGCCCTTACCTACTGAGATTACAGTATATAGCAATTTACAGTAGAAGATTTTAAAAAGTTAATTGTACTGATGACACAAAGTTATTATTTATTATATTAAAATATTCTTAAAAAAAATTAATGATAAATGTGGTGACAAAGAAAAGACAATGCCAGATTATGTGGCAATATGGTTTGACCACCTTAAAGTGCTGATCTCAATCCAATAGAACTTTTGTGGGAAGAACTTGACAGAAATGTTCATGGTCAACCCCTTCTCACAAGAATACATTCGGAAAGTTTTTCATTAGTGCATGAATAATGTCCAAAAACAGACGACAGAAGACAATAGTCTTGTCATACAAGTAATCAACTTATCAATTGTAATAAGAAAAAAAGTGAAAAACATGAATGAATACATTTTATAATACATATAATGCAAAGGTTGTTTTGACTTTTTTTTTCAAACACCTTCATGTTTTTCACTTTTTTTCTTATTTCAATTGAGGTGGTCTCAAACTTGGGAAATGCAACTGATCTAGAAGTGAAGTTATGTTTTGGCAAAGAGGGTCATCAGAGCATTTATTAAATAGGCACTAAATTTAGAGATATATCTCTAAATATATATATAAGAATATGTACTTAAAAACTATCAGTTTAATAAAAAAAAGTGTTTATAATGTATCAGGAATAAATACAAGCTAATAATGCCAGTGTCCCAGGTCTTCCAATCAAATATTTTTAATAAACATCTTTACAATACGTTATAAATGGAAACCATATTTTTGTTACAAGCTTTTATTCGTGAGGCCTATGTCCAGCAGTGGACTTCAAATGCTTCTAGGGCTATAGTACTTGGCAAAACAAATATAATTAAACATGATAGAACTATTTTCCCATGGCCAACTGCCAGATCCATCATCAGACCAGCTTCTTGGTAGCATATTATTGCATTGTCACCAAAGTTACATAGGTACGACAAACTTTAGCGCTAATCGGACATCAGAAAATAGGTCCAAATTGACTACAAGATTTAACAGGAAGGACAGATAAATTTAACTGTAAAAAGGATATTTTTATTATTGTTCTTTTTAAAAAGATAAAAATAATGATGATTAAAAAAATCATTCCATTCTATCAGAGACCATGGGACTCCTGTGACCCCAACGAGAGGTGTGATAGATTTAACCACCCACAGTCAGTTGTCATATGATTGAAATATATTGGAGTACTACTTCTAGTAATATATATTTTAATTATATCCTTCGAAAATCTCTATACAGTAATAACCCATTTATGTGATCCAGCATTATTTGGATATTAATTTTGAATATGATAGTGTCAATCTATAAAATCTATAAAAACTGTCTATAAAAACTGTGTTGCATGCTATGCATGTATTCTGTAAAAGTATAAGTAAAATGCAAGTCATAAATATTTAATTTTTATTACTATGTCTATTGTTTACACAGTAAAACTTTGTTTTATTAATTACCTGACCATGTATATCTCCACAAACTGTGACAGGCGTCTGCACCGGTTGGACGTTTGGTTCTTCAAACAACAAATCACACACTATATTACACAATTCTCTCAAATCATCTTCTGGGAGGTATTTACACTTTTTCGCCATTTCTATCCACTTGTCTACGTCACTCATTTTGTATAATTAAAACAGAAAAAGAAGAGAAATATTAAAGCAGGCCCAGTCTTCAGGACAGATATCTGTTTTTTTATGCAAAGTCAATTTATATTGAGGGCAAAGGCACAAACATATCATTCATATAAGACTTTCTTGATCAACTAGGATATTTCTTGAAAAACATATTAAATTAATACATTTTAATGAAATAGATTTTTATACCACACATCATCTTGATGGTTAATTGACTTTATTTTTTTATTCTTATTAAATCCAAGCGCATACTGGCTGAGGCATACAAATAAATAGTCTTGACCAAGATCCAGCTTAACTCTACGCTCTCACTCATAAACTATGAATACCGCTAATGTGGAACTCGAAAAGTAGCGGTAGTGTTTTTAAAGAATTTTGTAATTTCTATATATATTTTGAGTTTTGATGTTTAGTATTAATAGTAATTATTATTTATTTGTAATTTTATTATTTATTTATTTAATTTAATATTATTATGCAGCAAGTGCTCGTGAAAGTGTACAGTAATTAGAAAATTCATATAAAGACCAAAATTGCACTTTTCGTTTTGTCTCCATCAGTCCAGCAAATCTTCATCTCCATCACCATTCATTAGTCCAACAAATATGCAGTACAAGTTAACTATCATTTTACTGTCGATCCAAACGTCGTTCTTGTTATAATTATATTATTACTCGACATTGGCAAAAATAACTCGATTTGGTAAGTGATTGCCAGGAACAAAAAATTCGGCTGGTAGTGTCCCTTTGGGCAAAACGTACCGAGATTTGAGAGCATGAGTAGCTTGATGTGACCGACGTTGGCTCCTGGATGATAGATAGATACAAGCAGCCGCTATCTGCACCGCATCGACCATGATCTCGACTACAGTAAAGCCGGTGTAAGGTCAATATTACTGTCAATACTACTATCGAGTAGTATTGATCCTCTTGATGACTTCGCAGAGCATTGCGTAGGATATTCAAGGTACCGGGCTGTAGACTCGTTCGTATATCGCTACGCCTCCGGCCCCGCGCCATGGCCTACGAATGGGTCTCTTAGAAGTGGCTACTACTAGAAGGACTGTATCGTCGCTAGAATCTTGCTGAGAGCTTCTCACGACAACTTGGTCTACTAGCATTTCTTGTTGCTGCGGTTGATCGGACTTAGTGACCTTCACGACGGTTGCCATAAAACTCTGTGACACGAGACTGTAGCCGGCGATCGCAGCAGGATCTTCTTGTTCAGACATCCAAGTCTCCGCTTGGAAAAGCCGACAGCTTGAAAAAGTCTGCAGTGGTATAGGTAAACCAGTATCTCATGGCAAATGGGGAAATAAAATTTTGTGGTGTGCAATACTAGGAAAATTGGATTAAACGATCTTGATACTGTTTAATTTTAATTTATGTTTAGTTTTATGAACATGAAGTATATACATTTAAATGAAACTAAGTTTACGGATTTTATCGCGTTTAATTTATTACTATTTATAACCCGACGTTTCGAGTGCTTTACAGCACCCATGGTCACGGGAGGACCAAGGATGCTGTAAAGCACTCGAAATCTTTGCATTTAACATATTCAAAACCAATCCCCCTAGTATAAGTCTGTAAAAAATAATAACATTTATCATGTTACTCAATCGATAGCTTAGTCATTCATCATCATCATCATCAGTCTATATACGTCCTACTGCAGGGCACAGGCCTCTTCTTTACGAGTGAGAGTGAGAGGGATTATTACTTAATATTTTTCTTACCTCAGAGATTCTCTCCCTCCTTTGAAATCAATATCTTGTTGAAGTATTTGTAACAGTTTCTTTAATGTTGAAATTTCCTTTCGAACTGTATAGAATTCCTTTACTTTATTCTTAATCAACTGTAAATCGAAACTATCCAAATTGATTTTCTTCTCCCCCCCCCTCTCCTCTTTTTACCAGGCGTAGAAAATACACCATCATTCGATGTGCCCTCAGCTACGATTCGCCGTATAGTAGTACTGGAAACCCCTATAAAGAAGTCACCATTAAGAATAAAATATCAAATAAACTAAAAGTATCAAAACAACTCTGTCCAGCTTACAGATCAACTCTACCACGCGCCTTAAAATCAAAGATAGAGTTTGATTTACACCTTCTTCTTACTTTATTTTACGATAAACATTGAAAACAATATTCCTCGCTTGAGATCAAAGTGGCTCTTTCAACATTTTCACAAAAACAACGATTTTTTCATCAGCGGTTGACAGTTCTCGTACAGTGACTTGACAGGTGACATTTGACATTCATGACATTACCATATGAAAATCTAGTTTTTTATCATTTTTTTATGCCATGAGATACTGGTGTACCTATAAGGACAAAATCAGTATCCAAGTCCATACGAGGGACCTAGACACACTGTACGTCGAGAACAACGAAGCACAACACCGTGCTTCATTGCTCAGGCGATATAAAGTAGAGCGACGGCCTGAGTAACCGTAGATAACGGGTGGCTGTTGAGACGCTGATACTCGCCTCGCATGTCTCGCATCGCGCTACTATATGACTCCTTGGCGTGATGAACCGTGTATTGCCTAGGTTTCTGCGGGCCTTTGAAAGTGCCCTTTGTTGGGGGCTCTTGATCTGGTTGGATTCTATAGGCTCTTTTTTTGACTTTGCTCGGGCCATATTCACTAATGTCCTGTAATTCACTAAGTTCCACTGAAGTCAATCTAACCTCACTATGTATTATAGAAACTAGAAACCAAGATCGTTCTGATTTTTTTCACTGGTTCCAAAGTTATGCGGCAATTTTTGTGTCTATTTTTAGACGCTGCTAGGTCACCCACCTATTCGGTACTTTTCCGTTTGGGCTCTTATGCGCAATACGATGGTACAATTCCCTTCCCGCTATCTATTATAGGTTTCGAGATATAAACCTCACAAAGTACAGTCAAATTGTCTTAATCACATTTCTGACAAGCAACCCCAGTCCACTGCTTATAGACGTTCATACGAATTCACGTCAAAAAGAAGAAGGCTAATGTTACCAAGTTCCAAGTAAATATTAGTAAAAGAGGTCTCTTCGTAATCGCTACTCCAGGCAAGCTCAGTGGTAACCACAGTGCTTGGTGATACTCATTTTAGTCATCGTTATGGGTATGGTACTGCCGCGTTAGGGACTTAGTGACCGTAGAGGGTCACTAAGTCCCACGCAGGTAGATAGATTGTAGGTGGGTTGTTAAAGAAATACTGAAAGATCGATATTACACTTTTAATCAATTCTTTTCAATTATACTGCCGCACAGTTCAATTATATCTGTCACTGGCCTTATTACTTACTTAACCCTGGCGATCACACGCAGGCGACGTCCTGTGGTCCAGTACCAATGGTCAAACATAGTCTGGTGGCTAATGTTGTGGCCACACTCCGATATTTCAGCTTTATTTTGACATAATCAGGTGTATACGTGGATGATTCCATTTTCAGTTTTAATAAGTAATATTATATTTGATTAGTAGATTTTGTACGTGTATGCTGTTAGGACTGTCGTTATTCCTTTGACGAGAGGCGAGTGAGTTCGAATCCCCCCATCGCGAACAACGTAAGCGAGACTCGATTTCGTTCGCGTTTCGCGTAAGCGCAGCGGTGTTATAGAGAAACCATTTCCGATGCATTAAAAATAGTTAATTGCGCCTATCAGATTTTAATGTTTAAGCTTATTTACGTTTATTTTTTAGTAACAGGTTGCTTATTTTTAATTAATAACTGTATATTTTATTTTGATAGTGTATCTTATTATTTTATATTTACTTTAAGACTTTTATTTATTTTTACTGAAGCTAAAATGCTAAAAAAAACTTTATAGTACGGCTGGCGTGTCTAGGCCTCAGACTAAATAAAGACGTCGATGTCGTGGCCACTCTAAGCATAGGCTCACAGAACTATCGCGCTTGTACACTCGTGAGAAAACTGTATTTTCCAGACAAATAAATTTATACGCCTAAAAAATAAATAAACGGATACGAAAACGCTTAAAGACAGTAAATAAACTTTCAAATCAACAGATTAACTATCGATGCGACTCACCTTTAGATAACGGCAGATTTTTTGCTACCAACACAAGTTTTACTTATTTATAATGTTGTCTACCGCTTCTAAAACTTTATTAAACGTGCAAAAGACAAATGAATGTTACAGCCTCTTTAAAGTTGGCCTGTCAATGGGCTTGGTGATCGTAATTAATCTGGTGCCTGACACCGGTTAATTTATATCTATAAAAAAACATATTTTTGGTTTTCCCGTTATTTCCCTTAGTCGACTTTTACGACGTACCCGTATGAAATGGGTATCTCCTACGCCGCCATCACGCAATGTTAATGTAAAGCCTTCGTTTATCTTCATGGTTAATTATTTACAATACTTCTCTTCAACTGCCTCTTACAAGTTGGCAGGCGAATTAACGATCATAGAGTAGAATAGAAATTTTTTTTATTCAACATTTTTAGCAGATTATTAGATATTTAACAGATTATTTACATAATACTTATTGAAAGTAATTTTTTTTAAACTACACAGTACCAGTACATAGTACCAGAAGGACTGCAACCTAAACTCTGCTGTCTGCACCGGAAATAGTTATTTCGCCATCCGTTAGCGGCCCATCCGATTTTCCTTTAGTGGACTTTTACCGGATAAGACCGTCTAGCAAGTAGAAGTAGCCAATAGGTGTCCGGCAGAGTAGAATAGCACCTACCTCTTTTCTACTGAGGTGTTGTAAGAGGCGACTAAAGTACTCGTATTTTACTGACAGGCTTTATTCGTGCAGAATAACAGCATAATATGCAATGCTGTCACTATACTGCTCGCGGGAACGCAATGGGTAGTAAGATTTTTTTGACTAGTGCCAAAATGGCGCCGACGTGGTTCGCTACCCATCACATCTCGTTTCCCGCAAGGGCGAAAAATAGGCTACGTGAATGGCCTACCCCTAATGGAAATAATGCGTGACTGTATGTGTGTATGTGGCAAGTAGTCTTACGCCGCCAATAGTGTATTTTTTGGCTTTGAAAAACGATGCCCCACACTGGGATTTCTCTTGAATCTGAGTGTGTTGTGGGTGCATATGTACAAACAATGTCCTACTGCTGAGCATAGGCCTGCTCCCATTAACTTTTCATGGGCTCAAAAACTTTTTTTCCCCAGGACATGCAGATTTCTGTGATTTTCGGTGAGCACATGTTAAATTTTCCATGGGGAAATCCTACTGGCGACCCGTAGCGCAAAAGTCAATTGCTTAGCCACGCAATACATACATAAAACCCAGAGGATACGGGCGATATCGAGGAGCTTCTGCTTCAGGGACGCAGTTCCAGTCGCCAAGCTGCTCTGTGCAAGTATTCAGAGTTAGACAGCGCCGAAAACCAGAGATGACACGCCAAAGTGATAAAGATGATCCTGTATCGCACAGACAAAACCCTCAGTTTCTCCAAAGATGTCACCGAAACGAAGCCAGAGAGTGCAAGGCGCACGTTCCATCTACGTTCTCTGAAATTTTGGATTAGAATGGTTATTGGTATGTTTCAAACTAAGATATGATAAGATAAAGAAGATGAAAGTGGTCGTTATGTGGAGTCATAATAAATAAGTCTATTCCCTCGGAGTTCTCCCTTCCGGAAAACTCCAATATGTGAAAATCAGATCTGGTTCAACGAATCACCGTGAAAGATAACCACATTTGTACTTTTATCCGGTTTTATATAACAAAAGAATTGCACTCCACTGCTCCATACATAATACATTGACATAGGAACTGTACATTATATTAATTACTTTCTGACGTCTATCCGGTGGCAGAGAAGTTCTGATAGTTGCATTAAATTACCTTGTCAATTATCGGGTGTGTAAGGATTGGGTTCCTTGATCCTACGACCACCACCCCGACAGTCACTCTGGACAAGCGACATCACCCGATTTATGATGTATCGGGTGTCAATTTATGATGTATCGCGTGTATGTCTTGTATATGAAGGGAAGACACGGGATGGTGCTGTATTTACTCGAGTCTGCGGTCACTGGTCGTGTCTTCTAATTGTGTGACGACTACAGCATGACATTCCACGAACTTCTTTAGTCAGTACTTAAGCAATCATTCAACTCCCGTACTTTTCCAGATCCCGGAGCTCTAGACGGCTGCCTTAGCTACGCCATGCGGTGTAATGACGACGGAGTTGATGGTATTGAATTGAAAACTTGCACACGGACATCACAGCTTTAGTTGTAAACAAGTTGTGCCATTACTTATTTATAACTATGTAAAAAAGTAAAAATTTCAGCCTATAAATGTCCCACTGCTGAACACAGGCCTCCTCTCATTTCTGAGAGGGTTTTGGAGCTAGGAAGAATCCGCCACGCTGCTCCAATGCGGGTTGGCGGACTGCACGTGTCTTCGAAATATTTTTTATTTCTCAGACATGCAGGTTTCCTCACGATGTTTTCCTTCACCGCCGAGCACGTGGTAAATCAGCACTTAAGATTGCAATTAACAATTTTACTGGTGCCGGCACCGGGAATCGAACCCTGGTCACTCACGTTCTATGAAATTTAAAGCGAGCGTCCAGACCCTGAGCTATGTAAGTTTTGAATTAAATTCATAATGGTAATACATTATACACTTACACTTAGAATACAATAACAAAATCTATTAAAATGCTACTCCTTGTGGCTTTATGCCAAGAACACATTCAGTACTCTCCGAGAACAAAGGTTGCATTTCCTCGTTGAATTATTGTACTTACACTAAATCACTAACAAAAAGAATATGAACGCTACGCTAAGAATCACTATAAAACGTGCTCTATAATATAAATAATAAAAGAAAACAGCCTAAACACAGTTTTGTCCCTCTCAAATTTGGCCCTCTTACACCGTATACTTACGGTTACGATCTTGGCCATCCATGGCCACATGAAAAATACCATATTTTTCCTAACTTTTTACTGTCGTAGACTTTTGGTTGACACAATGTTGTTCCCTACGCCTAGGGAAATATATTTTACCTAGAAGGTAAAATATTTATATTTGTTAGAGGATAATATAAATAAAAACAGGGGACAAGCTTTTTAAAAGTTTATTTAATGTGGAAAACAAACATGCAAGTACATTTTTTAAATGTCGTTACAATTTGTTATTCATATGGTGCCATTGATATGCCGCAGTGAATGGGTTAAATAAAATGAAAACTATTACTAAGTTTGATGCCAAGTGTTTGGGGAGAAAAATAGATAGAACTTTCAAATGGGACGGATCAATCACCTTTTCAAAGAAAATGTAAAACTGGCGTTTTTTTTTTGGGATTTTATAAAAAAATGTTATTGCAATACAACAAAGACTTTTTTGTAACTATATTGCATTATTATTACTAAATACAATTTGCTACTTTTAAAATTGGCCGTTTTCTTTTCATTGAACAAATTTTAGGATTTAAAGAAAAACTAGCCATTTTAGCAATAATATCTATCACTAAGTGTGGAGTTGCCAAGGCATCATTAAATCACAGAATGCTATTTTCGAGATAGAAGAATTGATATTAGTACACGATATTACACTGATTGTGACGTCATAAAATAATCTAAAATCATCACTACAAAATCGTTCCGATTTTATAACAGTAACTTTTTTCATGGAAATACCTAAGTGATCAGTGTTTATTAATGACTTAAAAAATAAATAGTTATCACGCTCAAAAAAAAACACAATATTATAAGAGTTATATCTAACAATTCCGTGTTACTACTTTTGAAGATTTTCAACATTATGAGATATAAAAAAATTCTTAAACCCGAGAGAGTACCAAGTGATCACAGATTCTGAAAAGTCCGTTCATATTAGTACAAAAGTAACCAATACTTTGACACGGATTTACTTAATACTACGGTATGAAAGCTGATACTTGCCCATCACCATGCAATAATATATTTGTATAACAACATGTTTCATAAACAAAAAAAATACAAAAGAATATTTTGACAGATGTACAGGAAAACAATTATGAGCATGTATCAGTTTCCAGCTCATCTACATTACGAGAGATATGCTATTAATAATTGCTAATGAAAAAATATAAATGTTTGCTAGCCAGTACCTTCAGAATAATATTACAAATGCATTATCGAACTTTGGCAAATAGGACAGATACAGCACTTATTAGTTACAACACACAACCACGGCGCGAATGACCATTTCAATGTGTTGAAAATGGGAATAAATAAAATTTAAAACTCAAAAATTAATAAAGTACTGACATCAAACAGTTCAACATGAATGTAGTCACATATGTCGATATTGAAATATGTCCTTTTTAAATATCAATTAAAAGGATTATCCCAAACTGCCCCTTCATTAAATTATTGTTTTATTGAACACATAGCAGTGAGTGGTTAAAAGCATTAGGTGCCATTTTTTTTTTAATAACCAAAAAGACCCTGTTACATATGGTTTGTTTTTCCATATACTAAGCTTACCACAACAATACAGGCCACTTTTTAAAGTCTACACAAATTTCGACTAGATGTGTATTTAGTTAGCCTAGAACAGTAATATTTCTTAAGTTGAGAATTGACATTTCTTCACTTAGAATTAAATCGACGCGCGTTTCACGTACAGGTGTGAACACCGTTGTAAACAGTACAATTACCAGATGTATCGCGTTCGTAGCTGGATTTGGTTGGGTCTGACACTGTCTCTGTATGTTTCAAACGCCCTGAGAAGTATGTTAGAACGACGCAGAGAACAAAAAGACGAACGGATGTGAATAGTATTGTGTGACTTAACAACTAACAAAATCATAACCATCAATACTCATATGCATCACGTTTTTTTGTTCCACTTAATTGAACTATGGAGATAATTCAATATAAAATACTAGTTCTAGCTGTTGTTACTCTGGCTAGGCTAACATATTAAATTCATATCGAAATAAATATAGACCGGCCTGTAAAACTTCTAATAATACATGTGTAAACTTACAAAATACAACCGTGATTATGTGAAGTCATATGTGAAGTCTCACTTATATGAAGAAAGAACTAGAACATACATACCAAACAAAACAAAAAAAACTTAAGAGTATAAGCATCAATAGCGTGTCATTCCTAACAAGCAAAAGAAATACACGCTTTTAACTTTTCTTAATTATATACTTTGACAGCATAAACAAATAACGCTCTAAGCTTGTTTAATGAACATAAAAATATATAGTAAAAAATACCCTTAATTTCATCTCAAGTTAAGGGCTAAAGAGAGAGATCTGGAGTCAATACCCCGCCGCGATTTCGAAACTAAATAGCTAATAGCGTTGTTATACACCTTTGACTATTTTATAATATCATTTGTCGCTTGTTATCAAAACTTTCACGTAAACTACTACATTATAATAATAAAAAAGACATTTCACAAAATAGTCTTTATAAGATTTTAAAGAAATATGTAGTGGTTATTAATTGAAAACTTGTGCCCTTTACCGTATTTAAGAAGCAATAATGCTAAGTCAATTTAATTCGGAATAAAAACATTTTAAAATATGCTTTCTTTTTACAACAGCTTCTACGGATTTCGGAACACATTGTGGTCGATTTAGTCGTAAAAACCATTCAATTCTGAGGTAAGGGAGGTTTTCTCGAATGGATTGAGGGATGTATTTAATCACATAGAGGCATAGAGTTATTAGACCTAGGGGAGACGTTCAGCTAAGAAAATAAATCTGAAAAGAATTGCATATTCTATAAAGCGATCTATAATACGAAATAAGACATTTGCTATATTAAAATGTTCGATTTTATCATTCAATTAAGGATAAAATTCATCTACACTTAATATTATAATAGATAGACATATTATATTAAAGATTATATGAGAAGATATTAAGTAGTCATGTTATACATATTTAATTTAAACTTTTTCCGATATTTTCTATAAAATAAAGTCTATGGGAGTATAGCCAAATGTAATTTCTTTATTTTTACTAAACTGAAATCATACCTACTCTATTCAAAAATCAGCCAGCATGTTTTCTTGGTAATAACAAATGTCAAAAAATAATAATAGATAAACTTACTGATAATAACTCTATGCCTAAATAACGGTGCGAATTGACAGATGTCAACAGTGACGTGCAAAGAAGTTCTTCGTTCATTCAAATTGACCAAGTGCGAAAGCGTCCATCACTTTCGGTACATGCTCGTCGATGCCGACGATGTCGAGAACACCCTCATGGCTGCCGTCGGTAGTAGCCACGCGATGCGATGCAAGGGACAGCACAATTAATCTGTATAATAAAACTTTTGTTACATGTCTCCGAAAAAGAATAAATAATAGTTTGAATAAACTAAAAAACATCCTTTATATAGAAACCAAAGTAAAAAATAGAATATAAATTTTAAGAAATTTGAATTAAGAATAGTGTAAAAAATTCTAATAAATATAAATGAATAAAAGTGTAAATAAGAAAAATAATGTTTTATTTAAAAAAAACGTGGGGTGCATGGTGACAATAGTTATAAATAATATTTCATTGACAGATATGAGAGGAGGGATTATCATTTCAATGATATCTTAAAAAGCACCCCACGCTTTTTTAAAAATAAAACATTTTTTTTTATTTACACCATTATTCATTTATATTTATTAGAATTTTTTACACTATTCTTAATTCAAATTTATTTTCTATTTTTTAAGTTAGTTTTTCATATAAAGCGTGTTTTTTTAATCTATTATTTATTTTGTTACAAACTAATTTAAGACGATGCCCTCTATAACAAGAATATATTAGCGCCATCTATTGAGTAATTTAGTTGGATCTTCTATAAAAGCGTTTTAAAAAATAAAACATTTTTTTCTTATTTATCGCTAATATGGAATATATGTTATAGAGGTGGTATAACAGGAATATATTAGCGCCATCTATTGAGTAATTTAGTTGGATCTTCTATAAAAGGGTGTTTTTTTAGTTTTTTTCAACTATTATTTTTTATTTTTTAGTGGAATTATTGTATTGTCATCGGTCTTTGACAGGTGTGCAAAATTTGAATTAAATCGGATCGTTCAAAGTAGGCGAAAATCGAGCCCTAAGGAGTCGGTTACAAACATACAAGTGAAGCTAATATAAAGCGTGTAAAATCTGTTTAATGCTTCACATTGAATTTCATTGATAATCAGAATTTCTGTTAAGCGAAAGATAAGAAATGCATGTTAATACTATACTGGCGGTCATCACACAGATAACAAAAATGTAATATTTGTGTAGGAGACTTCCCACATCTTAGATGGTGCTAAATTCTGTGTATTTTCTAGTGTAGCATTCCCCAAGTTTGGAGGATTTATCATAATAATCACTGCTGCCAATATGTTTTTTGTGACTAATGTCTAGACAGCTATACTGCCACATGTCAGATATATTAAAAAAAAACTGCCCCTGGGTAGGATTTCTCCTGTATAGTGGGTACTTTTTACGGACATATATTTCATATACACACAACCAGACTCGAAAACCAACGATTTGTGTCCGGACAAATGTTGACTCTGGCTGAACCCCGGACCCGCGGCGTAGAAGACAAGTAGGGGTTTTCTTAGCGATTTAGTATTTTTGCTTTTAGTAGCTTAAAAGATTTGAAAGAGAGTGTGTTTGGATTAAGATTGAATGATTTGACCGTCAAATGCCTCCTATACGCCGATGAGCTGATAGAGCTGAGAGATATAACCTATATTAGCATCATCGGAGGAGGAGTTGCAGGCGATGGTTAATATTATGCACGGTGCTCTACAAAGCAAAGGAATGAAAATTAATGTAGATAAGACGAAAGTAATGGTTTTTGAAAGAGAATAAAGTATGTCGGATTGCAAAGTTCTGATTGAAGGAGAAAGAGTGGAACAAGTGAAAGAGTTTGTGTACCTGGGTTCTAAATTTACGAGAGACGGAAAGTATGACTGTGATATTGAGAGTATTAGCAGGAAATCAAGTGAATGGAGCTCTGCATAACTGTAGCCAGAACGTATCTAAAAAGGCACGACTGACTGTACATAGGGGAGTTCTGGTCCCCACACTTATGTATGGTAGTGAATGCTGGGTCTGGCAGAAGAAGCATGAAAGTAGGATTAATGCTGTGGAAATGAGAAGTTTGAGAAGTATAGCTGGAGTAACTCTGATTGACAAAGTGAGAAACAGCGTGATAAGGGAACATTGCGGTGTGCTTGAAGATGTAGTGAAAAAGATAGAGAAAGGCATGCTTAGATGGTTTGGACACGTAGAGAGGATGAATGAAAGGAGATTGACGAAACAGATTTATGAGGCAAGTGTGAATGGAAAAGCCGGTAAGGGTCGACCTAGGCGTACGTATCATAATCAGATCGGTGAACTTTTGAGGAAAGGTCACGTTAGAAGTACCCGCAACCGACGAGCGTGTGTGAAAACGCTGATGAAAGTAGAAGAAGCTAAAGATGTGTGTCAGGATCGTAGCAAGTGGAAAGATGTGGTCTCTGCCTACCCCTATGGGAAAGAGGCGTGACTGTATGTATGTATGTATGCTTTTAGTAAAAGTTACTTTTATTGATGGGTACTTTCACCAAAGTACCCATGGGTCAAAGTATGTATATCTAACACCTTGTATGTTAGTTGATTGTAAGTGCAGAGCTAAAATGCACATTACTGCTTTACAACAAAATAACTGACCTTGCCAAGCGATCTTATAAATACCTAGTCTATATTCCACCTGTACAGGTAGTAGTTTGCTGAAAAGTTATAATAAAAAAAAAACTGACTTGGCATTTCGCACGTAAGCATCCCTGTAGCGTCTGAGGGCCCTCACCGGGCAGTGATCAGGGAGTTCCTTGTCGGGCGCGGGCGGCGGCCCATAGCGGCCACCCGGCCCGCGGCCCCCGCGTGACGTCAGCTCCAGCTCCATGTAGCGCGTGGTGCGGTCCACCATGTTGATGAACACGTCGAACTTCTGCTTGCTTTTGTACGCCCATTCGATCGGAGCGTCAAGTTGCACGCGGCCGAGATTTGCTTTCTGTAATATTGGTTGTGAATTTATATGTAAACTTATGTGTAAGAGTTTTGAATAATAATTGCAGATATAGGGTTGTCTCACTACTGACACTTAGCAACTATAATAGATTTGGTATAGCTGAAAGTTAATGTATAACAGCCACCAAAAATAGATTTGCTTTCTGTAATATTGGTTGTAAATTTATGTGTAAACTAAATTAGTTATGAATAATATTGTGGATATACTATTTAGACTGACTATAATAGGGTTGTCTCACTTCTGACACTTTGCAACTATGGTAGATTTGGTATAGCTGAAAGCTAAGGTATGATAGCCACTAAAAGAATTATTTTTTTAATAAGTTACAACATAAATATAATAATAAAAAAATCACCCTCAGAATGAACTCGGCTTCACTAATGCTGCTGAAATTACGCTCAATGGTTACAAGCTCCACCCCTGTCTCAGTAAATACAGCTATTTTAACATTCTTCTCTCGTTTCAGTATTTGCAGAGCCAATATTATACCTGCAACAGATTTATGTCTTTTTTATGGAAGAAAGTGGCAGCAAAAAAACCTGATGGTAAGTGAAATTATCTGTCCATAACAAATGCTGCACCAGAACATTTCTGTGCGGCACCACACTTCTCTCGTCATCCAGAGACATCAGTTCTTAGTCTCATATGCCGAGTATATAGCTATGTTGGTTTCTTACTAGCTTTACGAATATATGTTACAAGTTATAAAATCCCTGATAAGTTACAAAATAATTGCCTGAGATGGCATGGATCTGTTCTACAAAAACAATCTCAAATACATAGAGAACAGCCTGGCCCTTAAACTGCCCTTAACATGCTATTTATTCAGGCGACTATATGAATGATGACTTATACACTATCTATCAACCAAATATTTAAGTAAATCTGAATAATGTCTAATTTAATGCATGAAGTTTCATCAAAATCCATTCAGTAGTTTTGAGATATTCATGGACTAACACATATATACATGATTGAAATTGGGTATATTTGTTAGGAAACAATAATAGAACAATATGTACATATATTTGTTTACAGAACCTTCCTAATTAAGGTTGAATAAAAAAAACAAGTCATCTGCAGACTTTTTAATGATTAGATTGGATTAACTTCTGTTACCAAATAGTTGATAATGATAGACTAAAAAGATGTAAGAATTCAATTTACTAGCTGCAACATAATCAACTTTTGGTAGTTTCTGCTAGTGTATTGTAATGAACAAGAGTATTTTATATTTTTTTAATACGGTTTTTTTATGTTTATATCATACGAAATGATTTTTTGATTAATTGATTTAATGTCGAGATCAAATGATTAGTTAAACTGAAGAACAAAGAATCAGTTAAAAAATGTTTTATACCTGCATGACCGGGTGTAACATGCTTGTTATAGAAGCACTCAGCTAGTAAATGTCTTTTGCTTTCTGGCTTCTCGGTATCTGCGTCGCCGCCTCCCCCCGGCGTGGTTTTAGTGGCAGTCTTTTTACCTTTCCTTGGAAGTGCAAAGTTTTTGCAGAAGTGACGACCTAGAAATAAATAAAAGTGTAAATAAGAGTGTCTCTCATGTAATTGTAGCACTACTACTACTCCTGCGCAGTTTATAACTACCAACAATATTAGGAAGTTGTCGCCGTTGTCTAAAACGTCCAGGAGGACGTCATCATCAGTTACAGTAAATGGTGTTACTAATTAATAAATTATCCACACAGAAGATATATTTGTACAGCCTACTAGATAGTCGTTTCGGGTCTGGGTGTTGGCACATGTGGAATTTGTCTGTAAATTGTACCTACGATACAGATAAAACATTAGCACAGGGCAACTTTTTATTGAATAAATATTAAGTGTTACCACTTTTGAATCTAACACTGACGTCATCATAATTGGATCTCAAAATAATTCCAATGCTGCACATATACCTCCCCATTAATTACTAATAAATATGGTTCTATACAGTCACACACACAGGCAAGACGTAGCGCCATCTAGTGACAGGTCGTGAGTTCTGTGTTTACTGGTAAAGGTTGCCAGTTCGAATTACATTTTTCTTCAACAATTGTTGATTTTTTTAAGGTATGTAGTCGTTTTGACTTATTACCAAATATTTAGCAACATTCACAATCACGCAATGTTATTTTTCTTGCGAGTTTCTTGGGAAATAGCATTCAAATTCAAAATGCCTTTATTCCATTTAGGCTTGTTTAAACCTCTTATGAACGTCAAAATCTACACTGGTTCGAAAAATAATACGGGCAAGAAACTCAGAAGTCTTTCTTTATATGGCATTAAAAAGTAATTTATAAATTACATAGAAATTATGACTACGTCGTATATTTAGTAGCCAGCGGGTTCGCAAGTGGAGAGTAAGAGTTATTTCCACACATCTTTGTCCTCTATACAGTGATCTATTTTATAATGAGCTTTATCTAATAATGTCTCTGTGACAAGTTTTTTGAAATCTACCTCCGATTTTAATGTCACACTTCTAGGAATAATATCATAAAATTTTATAGATCTATTAAGAAAAGTCTTTCTAGTTTTAGCCAGCTGCTACACATTAGCATTAGACTAATAAGGTTTAATGATAAGTATACATCATGAAAATTAAGAAGTAGTTTAAAATACAATTTGTTCTAAACTATGATATAACATCATAATAAATCAACATACCTTTGAACATATGGTGTCTCATGTCCAAGGTGATCAAGTAACGGACATTGGTTGGGGGAGTCAGCAGCCAGGTGTGATCAATTAGTTTGTGCAAAGCGCCAAGCACAGCTTGGTTTGGAGGTTGGTCGATACCTTAAAGTAGTCAAGAAAAGTAAAGTAACAGTCTATAAACGCTCGCTTAAAATTTCATAGTACGCTAGGGACCTGGGTTCGATTCCCGGTGCCGGCACTAAAATTAGTTAATTGCAATTTTAAGTGCATATTTACCATGTGATCGGCGGTGAAGGAAAACATCGTGAGGAAACCTGCATGTCTGAGAAATAGGTAGGCACCACCCCAGGGCCAGTTATTCTGCCGTGAAGCAGTAGTGTGCAAACATTACTGTGTTTCGGTTTGAAGGGCACTGTGAGCTAGCATAATCACTAGGCATTTGAGACTTAAGAACTGATGTCTCAGGGTGACGGGCGCAGTGTGGTGTCACACAGAAATATTCTGGGTGACACAGCATTTGTTGTGGTCGGACGTTTCGCTTACCATCAGGTGAATGTTTTGCTCGTTCCGTCACTTAATACAATAAAAAAAAAACAAAAGCACAAAGAGACACATAACAGCAAAAAGGGGCACTAATAAACAATAGAGAATAGAAAATAAAAAAATAATGTAAAAAAGAGATATGCAATGTGCATGTCTCATGGCTGAACAAATAGGTCTGAAAATCAGCTTAATGACAGACTAAAGCCTGACGCTGACTTTCATCAGGGACCTAAGTGCACCACGGATGTCAAATCATAGCTATAGAATAAAATATATATTTATTTATATGTAAACAAATGAAGACCACAGGGAAAAAAGTTGATGTGAAAATTGAGTTAATAAAACAATTTTAACAATCGTTACTAGTACTATTCTACTTCTAAGATCAACCATTAAACAGGATATAAACAGGCTTTTTTATATTTCAATTTATTGAATTGAATTGAACAGTTATTGAAATAAAAAAAAAATCAAATACAAATACGTACCCTATGCTAGAGCAATTAATCGCGTTAATTAGTTAGTTCAGACGACGACGACGCAGTGGAGTAAACAGACTAATCTTACCCCAATGTTTTATTTCTTTTGGATGTCGCCTTGTTACAGTCCACTCCCAAAGGCCAGTCTTGCTATCGAAAATCTGGCGCGTACGACGGCGCTGTTGCTTTTCAAGGGCAACTTTAGCCTTTTCATGTTTCAGCGGTCTGAATAAAATGAGTGATAAATTGTACCAAAAAGCAATCAAGAAGGCTGTTTCGGACTACAATATTACTTTTAGCAATCATTGCAGACAACTTATTCTACATAGAATCTTCCATTTCTGCCATACGAGGGGCGTTCAATGTATTCTTGGTATCGGGGTGATATACTGATGATGAGGGTAATTAAATTATCTGTTTAGTTAAAGACACTCTGTGAGGGTATAAATACAAAATTTCATTTAATTGTCACAATTAGTATTCAAGATATCATTACGAAAAGGCATCTACGAAAAAAATCGAGCATAGCTTTTGTGATAAAACTCCTTACAAAACAAGGAAAGACTCAAAAAGTTATTCACGAAGAAATGGTGGCTGTTTATCGAGATTTTGCTCCTTCATTATCTACTATTCAGAAGTGGTCTAGTGAATTCAAACGGGGTAGAGAGTGTATTGAAGACGACCCCCGTGTCCGTGAGCCGGTTATTGCCACGACTGATAAAATGTCAAAATCGTTGAGAAATTTGCACTCGAAGATGCCCGTGTAAGAGTGAAAACATTAGCAGAAAGGACTATGGTTCTGACTGTGGACGCGGGTTCAACACTATAATCTTGAGAGCAAGCAAGAGTCCACGCAGTGGCATAAAAAAGGAACAGCCCACCAAAGAAGTTTAAAGACACTCCATCCGACGGAAAACTCATGGCCACAGTGTTTTGGGATTCTAAGGCAATCTTATTGATTGCATAAACAAAAAAAAGTCAAAGTAATACTGCCGCATCTTACGCAAACACCCTACGTAATTTAACGACTCGGAAAACTGACCCCAGGTGTCTTGCTTCTTCACTGACAATGCGTCGGTTCACAAACGGGCGCGTGGCCAAGACTGCTGTGCGGGATTGCGGATTTGAAGAAATCAATCATCCCCCCTACAGCCCGGACCTAGCCCCTAAAGATTGAAGATCGAGAAAGATTGAAGAAGAGAACCTCAAGAAAGATCTTCGAGGTAAGCATTTTTCCGTCGATGAAGAGTTGAAGGCGGCAATTGAAAATTTTTCAGACAAGGAAGAATTTTTTTTAGAGGGTATTGAAAAGTTACTTTGCCCGCTCAAATAAGTGTCAATACACTTATTTGGTGCTGGGGAAATACATTGAAAAATAAATTTTATTCGGAATTTTCTGCTTAGTCTTTCATGCCAATACCGAGATTGAACGCCCCTGGGAAGGGAGAAAGTATAGAAAAATTATCATAAGTAAGCAGGTAAGTGAATTTAGCTGTGGGTTGGTGCACGCAGGTTCATTCAAAAATGCATTGTAAATTCATTAAATTAGTGCCCCCACTTCTTTCCTCACCTCTGTGCACGCCAAATATTTATCTGAAACAATCTTGACGAAATTTGGCACAATGATAGCTTGCATCCTACACGGACATAAGATACATTTTATCTCGGAAATTGAAATAGTTCCCATGGGATATTTAAAAAACCTTAATTCACCTGGACGAAGACGCAGGCATGAGCTAGTTAAGTAAAAGTAACAGCCTATAAATGTCTCACTGCTGAGCACAGGCCTCCTCTCATTTCTGAGAGGGTTTTTTGGAGCTGGGAAAAGTCCGCAACGCTGCTCCAATGCGGGTTGGCAGACTTCACATGTCCTCGAAATATTACTATTCCTCGGACATGCAGGTTTCCTTACGATGTTTTCCTTCACCGCTAGTTAAGTATAATTATTTAATAATTAAAGTTTTCTACACAGTGTATAGATTATACAATAAGTCTAATTTCATTATGGAAAAATAAAAATAGTTGACTTTATGTTTTAATATCTTTGGGCGCAATGAGAGTAAAATTTCACGGTCGCAATGGAATGCAGCGTTTTCGTGCAACGTTTGTTATATTTAATTAATATTTATGAAATAATTAATAATTGTTGATATAATAAGTAGTTAAACTGTAAAACTGTCAAATTTCTAATATATAAGTTTTACTTTTATCAAGTGTATTACTATTAAAATTGATAATCCCTCAGACTTACTTAGTTTTTTTCTGATAATTGCAAAGAGCAATATATACAGCAATAGGAGTGACTTTGGATTTCTTAATGACATCTTGATTGCTTAGCAGGGAAATCAAAATGGCAGTTGTTGTGGAATCGCTCGTCAGGAAGCCCATGTTATGAATGCGTTGGATATTGTATAAAAGATCTTCAAGTGGGAACTGTGGCAGCACTGCATCCCAAACCTAGAGGCGTAAAACATAACCAGTCTATACAACTCAACTTTAAGATAAATTATCTATTTGAAATGTTTTAGTAAATGTTCATTTTTAACTAAAGTTGATAAACATGCAGACAATCCACCTGATGGTACATGGTGACTGTCATGAAATGATGTCACCTCTGAAGACTAAGATGGACTCCATTGGGTTTGGGTCTCTATTTGACTGGTTAATAGACAACATCATGCTACTTTAAACTGTGACGCTTGATCAGGTAAGAACAACCCTTACCTGGTCAAGTTGTCCAGGTGGTCCTGGTCCAGGCAGTGTCTGCAGCATGTCTAGCTACTAATCTTTAAAATAGACTCTGCCCATGTCTGAGTAAATTTCAAGTCTGAAAATTACTAACCTACAGCAAATGTTGTCAATATAGGTAAAGGAAAACAATGTATATTATTTATATATATTGATAATTGCTGTCTCACATAGCTGTAGAAATATTACGAATTCTGAATACTTCAGGTTCTTTAATTGTTGATGTTTATATTTAAAAAATATTTTCATCAATGGAATATTACCTCTTGTGTTGTGAGCAGATGGCCTGGTACATGGTCAATTGTAAATCCATTTTCTTCTGCAATCGCTGCAGCGGCTACTGGATCCTCGCAATGACGTAAATCTTCAACTTTTTGAATGTAATCAAAAACATCTTGTGTTCCTTCTGTACTCTCAAGCAATTGCTTTGCACGTTTTAGACCAAAAAGTGCATATTTTACAACTGCATCGCGAGCTGAAAATGAGCAATTGTTTATCAACCATTTTATTTGACAATATTAAATTTATTAAATAGACATTAGCAATAATTTGATAAAAATGATAGACAATAATATCTTCAAGTAAGGACAACCATAAACTGCAAAAATAGTAAAAGTAAGAGTGTTGTGATTGATTGCCTGTCATTCAATAAAAGATCATAGGTAAATGATGCATTCTAGTTTAAACCTCTAATACTAAAAAGGAAAATAAAAAAAATGTATTTGCCTAGTTGTTGGAGAAATGAATACACTAATAGAAAACACGTTTTAAAATTGGTAACATTGATTAAAATATATAAATGGAGACACACACCGCATACACACGATTCACCCGTGTTCCATGGCAGTTCTCAACGCCCAGAGTTACCGACACACAAGTCGACAATCCGAATGGAGGCTTGCAGCCTCCCTCAGACGCTCATTAGACGACTTAAAATCATTTTGAGATATTCTAAATCGCGCAAGCACGCAGCGAACGCGACAGTTCGAATTTCGAGGTTTTTGTAGATTATTTATGAATTTATGTTTGGGTCAAACCAAACCAGGAAAGCGGGCCCCTGGCCCGTGAGCACAACACCGATGAAGCTGTAATAGCCAAAAAGGCTAACAGAAATTACATCACCGAAATTATATATACATGGGAGACATAAAATCTCATAGAAAACTTATTATTATACTTAATACACAATTTATTGTTATGAATTTTCGAAAACTTTGCAAAGACATTGACAAAGGTTAAAGAATATGAATATTGATATGGATACTGAATGTGGGAAGTTAGGGCTCCATATAAAGTAAAAAGATAGAAGGCTGTAAAAAAAAAATAGGTGTTCTAAAGAACTCCAATCGAGACCAAATTCTTTGCAATGATCTTATATACATTCTACAGGAGAAGAAACATGCTCAATGCAATAAATATGCACTGCAGTTTTATTTGGTTTAATTAATCCAGATGAGACTAGTTTACTAAAATTTCAATGAATAAAGAATCAAAGCTTGGCTAATAATTTGGGCTGAATGTCCAATATTTATTATTTACCTTTTGTACAGACAAATTTAAAGCAAAGATAAATTTATGCGGCAGTTGGATCTATGAGGAGCTTATAACCAGAAGATGGGCAGCAGCAATATGCAATATAAATAAACTGCGGTTGCCATCCCACCAGCTTAGTGTGGCAACTATGGCTAAATCTCCCCAAAATGAGAGCTACAACCTTTTGGGGCAATCTATGGGGGAGGCCTATGTTCAGCAGTGGACTAGTGATAGGCTGAAGTGATGATGATGATGATGAAACTTATTTAAATTTTATCAACATCTAGACTGCACACTCATTTTGAACAGTTATTCTGCTACTGTAGTGCTATCTAAAGACAAATATCTTTCAATTCCTGACTGATTGATGTAAGGTGTCCCATGTATGAAAAAAACAACTATTTGCATTATATAAATTGTTCAGACTTAAGCTTTCAATTGTTTTTAAACCCGAAAATATTATACCACTCAATTATTTTTTTTGGCTATACCATATATGAATAAAAATAAAATGAGAATAAAAACAATACCATGATCATTTTCAGCAATTTTCACGTGAGATTTACGAAGAAGAGTCTTATGGGAACGTCCATGTCGTGATCTTACTCTCGTCATTTCTTTCGCAAGGTCCATGGGATCTTTCTTTGTATACCACTCCCTTACATTTTTGCACCAGCCTCTACCATTACCTTAGAAAAAAAACCGATTAATTTATCATTCTATTCATCTTTGTTTATTGTTAATTTATAAACAGCCCATTGTATGCTATTTATATGCATCACTTCCAATAGGATTAACAAGATTGCAAAACCTTAGATGCCTGATTTTGCTGGCATACACCTTTAGTCAATGTTTATTTCAGTGACTATACTATATACCTATGCAGATTCCTGCATAGGAATCCAATCACTAGAAAAGGATTATTCAGAATTCAGAGTGTAGTTAGTCTGACCTCAGAGAATAGTTAAGCATGAAAATAGAAAGGTGCTAGTCATAAGTTATTATACAGTGGTAGAGCATCAGCGTGGGGCAGCCTGAGCGTGGGTGCTCAGGCTGCCCCTCGTATTCTGGGGGGAGGCAAAGTTCCGCTCTATTCCCCAACTGTTCGAGGCAAACGTAGCAAAAAAACTACGGCACCCCTTACCACGCTTGCCGTGGATTTCTGCAATATCAGGGGACTACATTCCAATCTTGATGCCGTCCACTACCATCTGGAGACGGCAAAGCCGGCCTTGCTTTTTCTTACCGAGACGCAGATATCCTCTCCGGCGGATACAACTTATCTTTTCTACCCGGGGTACAAGCTGGAACATTCCTTTGTGCCCCGGGCCGGGGTTTGTGTGTACGTCAGAGAGGATATATGTTCTCAACGCCTCGGCAGCCTTGAAGGTAGGGACCTGTCCACCCTTTGGCTACGCATAGACAGCGACGACCACCCTCGTGTCTATGGGTGCCTCTATAGGTCCCACAGCGGTAATACCGAAACTGACCGACTCATCGACCACATCCAAATGGCTGCAGATTCTGTGGTACAGCAGATTCCACCCGCAGAGATCGTGATACTCGGCGACTTCAACGCCCACCACGCCGAATGGCTTGGATCGCGAACCACCGATCATGCGGGGAGATCTGTCTGTGACTTTACCCTGGCATATGATCTGACACAACTGGTTACTTCGCCGACGCGGGTACCAGATGTGGAGGATCATACACCTTCCCTGCTGGATCTTCTGCTGACCTCTCATCCGGACGGCTATGTGATCTCCGTCGATGCCCCTCTGGGATCTTCGGACCACTGTCCGATCCGGAGTACAGTGCCTATCATGTGCCCAATGCGATCGCGATCTGCAGGTTCGCGCCGTGTATGGCACTATAGGTCGGCGGATTGGGATGGGATGCGGTCTTTCTTTGCATCCTACCCATGGGGGCGGGTTTGCTTCTCGCTGTATGATCCCGACGTCGTTGCCGGGTCTGTCGCCGATGTGGTGCTTCAGGGAATGGAACTCTTCGTTCCATCCTCTGTGGTACCCGTCGGCGGTAGGTCCCAACCTTGGTTTGGTGGCACCTGCAGAATGGCATCTCGCCAAAAGCAGCAGTGTTACCGGGCCTGGGCTTATGCATCGGCGTCTCGGGATTTAAAAACCAGCGACTTTAAAAAGAAGTACAACTCTGCTTCCAGGTCCTTCAAAAGAGTAATTGCTAAAGCAAAGTCGGAGCACATTGGCAGAATTGGCGAGAGACTAGGTCGCCTTCCTTCGGGAACCCGTGCATTCTGGTCTCTCGCCAAGGCTGTCCAAGGGAATTTCTGTTAGCCATCACTACCATCTCTGGACAGGGAGGACGATTCACTGGCCCATGACGCAAAGGAGAAAGCCGATTTTCTGGGCTCTCTTTTTGCGTCCAACTCGACTCTTGACGACAGGGGGAGCTCACCGCCGACCATCCCGCGGTGTGGGTGCTCTATGCCCGACATCAGGTTCTGGCAAAGCTCAGTGCGCAAAGCACTACTTCTCCCTAGATATCAACAAGTCGAGTGGGCCTGATAGCATCCCACCTATTGTGCTGAGGATGTGTGCTCCAGAGTTGGCACCGGTTTTAACGCGTCTTTTCCGGTACTCCTACTCTCTAGGCGTCGTCCCGAAGTCATGGAAGACAGCTTTGGTGCACCCGATCCCTAAAAAAGGCGACCGCTCAGATCCGTCCAACTACAGACCGATTGCCATCACCTCCTTGCTCTCCAAAATTATGGAGTCCATTATGAACTGCCAGCTCTTGAGGTACTTAGAGGAGCACCAGCTGATTAGCGACCGCCAGTACGGTTTCCGTCTGGGTCGCTCGGCTGGTGATCTTCTAGTGTACCTCACTCATCGATGGGCGGAGGCAGTCGAGAGTAAGGGGGAGGCCCTGGCAGTTAGCTTGGACATAGCGAAGGCCTTTGATCGGGTCTGGCACAAAGCGCTTCTTTCGAAGCTGCCTTCTTACGGGCTTCCCGAGAAATTTTGTAATTGGGTCACCAGTTTTCTCACAGACCGGAGCATCAAGGTCGTAGTTGACGGTGCATGCTCGGACTCTAAGTCTGTGAATGCTGGTGTCCCACAAGGCTGTGTGCTATCACCAACCCTGTTTCTTCTGCATATCAATGATATATTGCAAATTAGTAACATTCATTGCTATGCAGATGACAGCACTGGTGATGCCGTATACACCGGCCGTGCTAATATTTCTCGGGAACACGTTGACGAGTACCGGAACAAACTTGTGTCTGAAGTCGAGTTTTTGTTAGACAAAATCTCGAATTGGGGCCGACTAAATCTAGTCCAGTTCAACCCCAAGAAGACACAGGTTTGCGCGTTTACCGCTAAAAAGAAACCCTTTGTCGTATCACCTAATTTTGAGAGCACTCCCCTCGTTGCCTCAGCCAGTATCGGTATTCTTGGCGTCGACATATCGAGTGACGTTCAGTTTCGCGGTCACCTGGAAGGGAAGGCCAAATTGGCTTCCAAAAAGCTTGGCGTCCTCAGTAGAGCGCGACAGTACTTCATGCCGGCCCAACGCTTGCAACTTTATAAGGCGCAGGTTCGGCCGCACATGGAGTACTGTTCTCATCTCTGGGCGGGGGCGCCCCAGTGTCAGCTACTTCCATTTGACCGCATTCAACGGAGAGCGGCTCGAATCGTCGACGACCATGTTCTATCTGATCGGCTTGATCCACTGGCTTTGCGAAGAGATGTTGCATCCCTTTGCATTTTTTATAAGACCTACCATGGGGAGTGTTCCGAAGAATTGTTCGGATTAATTCCAGCCGCTGATTTTCACCATCGCACATCATAGCGCGAAATTCCATCGTCACCACCTTGATGGTTGGCATTCCTGCACAGTGCGTTTTTCGCGCAATTTTCTGCCCCGCACAAGCACCATATGGAATCTGCTGCCGCCAGCGGTTTTTCCGGACCGATACGACTTAGGGACCTTCAAGAAAAGAGCCTATTCCTTCCTCAAAGGCCGGCAATGCATCTGCTATTCCTCTGGTATTGTAGATGTTCATGGGCGGCGGTGATCACTTACCATCAGGTGAGCCGCTTGCTCGTTTGCCTCCTCTAACATAAAAAAAAAAAATAAGTTCTATTACAGCTAGTTATATTCATGCAACTCAAAAATTACTGATTTACTAATCTCAATAATGCGACTATAACCACATGGTTATGGTTGCATTATGAGTTATGAGTAAAAAGAGAATAAGTGACATGCTTACTCCCCTCCCCCCCTCCAGACATTTTACGATTACTCAAAGAATGCCTTAACTATTGATTTGCTAGAAAAAAATTGTGAAGTTACCATCAAATCTCTCAGTTAGAGTTTAAGCTACTACAGCACTACATTAAAAAAAAAAACTTCTGGTTTTTAATTTAATGGAAATTGGTCAGGAAGCCATCATCATCACTGTTACAAAAAGCAGTCCAAGACAAAATATTTACCCTTACCTGTTTGAAAAAGCCTTGTAAATTTATTAAAAAGCATCATTTGTTCAGGCGTGTCACAAATTTCAGCAGCAGCCTTGTAAGTGGCTTCTTTTACAACAGGAGTACCAATAAGAAGACACTTAGTCAGAGCAAATGCTATTGTTTCAAAACGTGTGTACCATCCATCTTTATAAGTCTAAAATGAAAAATATATATATATATAATTATATTTTATTTAAACATTAATAATTATATATATTTATTATTGTTAATGTTTAAATTAAAAATATTTAAAAATTAATGATACTATTAACAATTTTTCCAAGGAGTACTAAATGCATGCACAAGATAAATTTTTAATATCCTGACACATCATCATGAGCCCCTATTTGAATAACTTGGGTGTATTGAAATTCGAAAATGTATGACCTTAATATCTTTTCAAAAAGTTAAGGGGGAGTAATGAACACAGTAATAACACCAGTGTAGTAAATCTATTCTGAGACACAAAATTCTTACTTCTCTGCTAACCTGTTGCAACTATTGTGTCCTTCTCTCTGTCTGTTTAATGTTTCTTAATTTAATGACAAATTAATAAAAGTTTTTAGTTTAGGAAAATAAATAAAATTGCCAATGACACAAAAACTGACATTCTTTGGAAAAACTGGAGTGTTCAAGAATAATAGTTATAATATCCCTTTTATTATTTACAGATTTTTTCAGTTTACTAATACACATTGAATTTTTTATTTTTTTATCTAAAAGTTCAATTTTTAAAACACTAACAAGTTAACTCATTTAGAGTATTTGTTACCTAAATATATAACATGCAAAATACGCAGATAAATGTGGGAGTTGTGGAAACTGACCTGTAGTAATAACCAATCTAGCTACATAAAGTGGGATTTACATTACAAAACTTATTTCATGCACATTGAAATTAATTTCATGTAACTAATTTCAATATGCTTCTAAATTCGATATAAAGCTTTCTATTGTAATGTACAATGTTGTTGTCCATAAGGTAATATAAAAATAAAAAAAGGATATCTCGTAAGGAAATAATCCATCCCAGCACTGGTTTGTCAATTACATACTTAAAACACATCCAGAAGCTTTCGCAACACTATTTTCACGTCGCATTCACAAACTAAAATAGTTTTGAACTCTGTTAGTGAAATTATTGATGAATTTAATGTCATGCCCCTAATTTTGTAATGAAAATCCCTCTTTAATATATTTCGATATTGGATTTAATTCTAAAACTGATGAAAAAAAGTAAAGCTTCGTTATGAAATTTTAATTTTATTATTAATTGACATAATTAATTAACAACGTATTTCACACTTGTCAACCTACAATCTTGTATTTTGGCAATTCATAGTATGTCAAGACAAACTTTTTGAAACACCAAAATCTTTAAATTGGAGCAGAACCTAGCAGCAAGACTTCAACAGTGTAACCCATTAAGAATGGTCAGTATGGAGAAGTTTGACTATGGGAGATAATTTGTTCTAGAACAATTACATAAAATTTAGAGTTAAGCAAAAATGTATTCAAAGACATTCAAATAAACCTCTTATACTACACAGTTGAATTTAGTAATTTTTATTAAATAATACTCTTTTCATGCTTACTTCTCTTTTAAACACCACTACTTTCACCTTATCTACTTCAATTTTCATTCTTTGCTTTTTAGAGCATGATGCATAATATTAACTATCACTTGCAGATCCACTTATGATGATGCTACTATAACCTGATCATCATCATATACAAGGCAAGTGATGGTCAGATCATTCATTCTTAATCCAAACACTTTCTTTGAAAACTTTCAAGTAATTGTCTAGAAATAGGTTAAACAGCCGGCAAAACTACACATCCTGTATCTATAATAAAAAGAATTAAACAATTAAATTATGTAAAGAGAGTATTTGGTTCTCTTGTGCATGTGAAATTTAAGTCTGTTACAACACACACATGATACAGGAGCAATCCCAGTGAGAGAAAGAATTTTTTAAGAAATAAATAAATAAAGTATTGTAAATACTTCGATATAAGTTTTTATTATAGAATGCAATTATTGACTCATGCCAAAGCTGACTTTATAAATTATATTTTTGACATCCCCACAAAATCTCGTACTGCAAAATGTATAGTTTTTTCCTTACCTTTAGAATTATATTAACCACTTCAACATTATTGGCCTCATTGTCAAGTGCTTCATTTATTGCTTGCAATTTTTCAACCTCAAAATACTTATGAGATGTCCAGCAACCAGGGTAATATTTAGGGACCTCATTTCCTAGGTGGAGAAATCTTGTCAAGCGGTTACGAAGTTTCGGATCAAGTGTCGCTGATTCCATTATTTGTGTTTATTTAACAACTATGCCGTTAATTTCAGTTGGGAGGCGATGCAAAGCTCCAAATGCCGGGTTTGTACCATTCAGAGACAAGCATTCGACGATGACATTCACCTATATAAAATGCATGCAATGATAAGGATAAATGTACTCAACAAGAGAAATATTATTATTTTGTCGGTATTCAAGCGAAACATGTGCTATTTTAAATTGAGGATGTGGCCAGAAAAAATGGACAATGGAGGTGGTTTCAATATGGCAAGTAAAACCAATAAAACCATATCAATTTAACTTTTACGTAAATTATAGATTGATTGACATCTTTCTTCCTTGTAATTTAAGCAGAATTCAATTAGGGCAAAATAATTTTAAGTATTATAAATGTACCATACCTTGCTCGTTTATCCAAAACTTTTATAATTGACAGTTTAACAGATATTAATGTTGCAAGACAATCAGTCGCTCACCCCCACAGATAATCGTGTAATCTTTGGATTAAAGACTAATTTTTTTAATTCGCTAAGCAAAATAAAAAGTAGCATCCGAATTTATATCAATCAAAGTAATCGGAGTACCATATCAAAGTATATGTATATAATCATAAGTATAACCTAACAGGGAAAGGAATTAATTCTGAGACCTAGAATGGATGCTGAAAAACTGTGACACGGAAGAGCTGCCAGCTGCTCCATATTGAAGCGATCGTTGACTATAAGAATAAGCGCGTTCGATATTATTTTCTTAATGCCTGGATTACTATAGGAACTCATTTGCCTAAGTTATACATACGTAAAGTATTCCTGGAGATGTAAAAAATAAAGAACTACCTCAAGTGTTGAGTTTCAGTTCCAGTGGAGTTCTATCTTGAATCTACTAAGAGAACATATACTAGATGAGCAAGTCTAAATGTGGGTAAAGAAAGGGACATTCCAGGATAAATTACTAAGTCTGCTACGGTTCTCTTTATCTTTTAACCAATTAAGTATCTTACAGTAGTTATGTGAAAGATTTCGGTTGCAGAGAGGAGGAATTAAAATTTCACATTTTTTACTTGGATGACTAGTAGTTATTCGCCCAGAGCCACTAAAAAACTGAAGAAAACACTTGTGTTGTTGCTTGAAAATACTGTTGATAGGAGACATGTGCGATTATCCAACTGGTGAGGGTGCAAGTGATAGATTCAGATGGACTATATATTAAATAAAATTTTGTTTGATTTATAGTTTCCTATTAATTTTAGAACATAATTATAAGCAATACGAAAGTTTAAGAGTCAACGTTAATGACCAATTAAATTTTGGGTATTTTTTCCAATTATCTCAAATTGAGGCCATGCATGGGGTATAGTGAAATTAAGAACTGGCAACACTTATGTCAAAGTCATTTAATTTATTTTTCACATAAATTAAAAAAGATCTATGAAATTAATACATTCCATAAAATTTTATGTAAATTGTTAATAATTAAGAGCGATTAATTCATAGGTATAGTTGTTATTAATTATTTTAAAACTTAAATGAAAATATAACACATATTATATATATTTACATTGTATGTTTTATTACGTTATTTATTTATTTTTGATACGACAGCTAATTTATTTGATCGGTCTGAAAGTTAAATAAAAGCGATAAAGACATCCATTTTACAAAACATTAAAATCAATGACTATATGAGTTTAAATTTGGAAGAAGCCATCGAAACTCAACAACTAATGCAAAATGAAGGCGAAGAACAAAAAGTACTATCACAAATGGCTACGTCACCGGTCACAAGTAACAAAATGTCTAGCGGAGCGGCAAGTCTTACATCAAAAAATCCTGTGCCTGGACAGTTGTTTACCAGCACGGGCAATAACAGCGTGAATGAATCTGCCAAATTATCATATGTTAATGAAAGAAGATTACATCGTGATTTCGTACGTTCTAATTACAATAACAAACCAAAACATATCCCGAAGGAGGCACCTGATGTGAAGCATATGGAAAAAGCGTTACTTGAATTACTAGATGACTTTCATACAGGAAAATTAAGTGCATTTGGTTCTGGTTGCAGCATGGAACAAATGATCAACATAAGAGATCAGCAAGAACATTTGGCAAGGTTACACTTTCGGTTATATGGCGATGCTGAAAAACCAACTGAAGATGGTTTTGATAATTCTGATTCCAAGGACAAAATGGCCCAATTAGTTCAAAGCTTAGAACAGCTATCTGCATCAATAGAACATTTACATTCTGATGCTAGTGTTAGTTCAAGTTGTAATAACAATAACTAAAATTGTAGTTTTATACTTTAAACATTTATAATTTGGAATATTTTAATGTAGTTAAAGAATACTTGTACTATTATCTGTCTGTGGCAAGATATATTATAATATATAACAAGTCTGTGGCAAGATATGTTATAATATTTAGCAAGTCTGTAATAGTTGAACTTCACTTTTCACTACTTTAACAATTTCCTAGTTTTCTGCATTAGCCGATCTACTTACTCTACATTATTTGTTGAGCGTCAGGAAGCTACCATGATAATATATTCAAAAACTGTAAATTTATTAAAAGGAATGGCTAAGGTGATTGTGGATGTCAACAAATTGTTGTTATATGTGTATATTTGTTATGTTGTTGATAACAATTTGTTGATATATGTGTATGTTGTATATATGTGGATAACTGTAAACCTAGCCCAGCCTTTATCCTTTGATAGGCATGAAAAAACTGATCCACATTAAATAACTTATAATTTAATATAGGCACAAAATATTAAAATAAACTCTATTTAAATTATATTAAAAACGGTCTTATTAATTTCTTCATTTCAGCCTATCACAAGTCCTCTGCTGAATTGAATAAAGGCCTCCCACATAGTTTGCCACAAAAGGTTTGGGGGATTTTGCCATAGTTGCTATGCTTGGCAGGCTGGTTGGCAACTGCTGTTCATTTATTCAGATGTTTCAGGAAGATGCTGCTGCCAATCTCCTGGTTTTCATTTTCCCTCTGTCGACTTTTACGACGCCCATAAGATGGGGTGGTAGATTTTCTTCACCTGCCACCACACGGCTTATTAATTCATAATATGACGATTTAGCCACTTCAATAATGGACGGATTTTCCACCTTCACCATTTTGAGTATACCATGTCGAAGTAGGACTAGTATACTCGAATCATATCAGGTTCTTATCTTCCCGGCGCTAAAACTTTCTCCGAAATGAGATGAAGCAAGCAATATTACTTATTTTAGATAAGATAAGATTCAATATACAAAACAATAAAAAAAAATTCATGCAATAATGTTTTCTTTTATTTACGCGAATACTACACATTTAAATAAAACTAATTTTAGTTTTATTTAAATTTGTATTTATATAAAAATTTAAACACCATGGGCGATGCGAACATAATGACTTCCAAACACCCCAAGTTCCGTCTTTATTATAGTAATAGGCTCTTTGAGTTCACAATCAACACATCCGATATTAATATATCGAGAGTATGCATTCGACACCAAACGGCAGCCAACGCACTGGACGATGGGTTTAGGAATTGGAAAATCAAAGTTAATCCTTAAAAAAATGCAAAGCATTCTTTCACAAAAAGATTCGTAAATAAAAAAAGTCCTGATTAAAAATATCACAGTCATTTGAGACTATAAAATGTCTTTAAAAAATATTAAAGCATTAAGAGACAAGGCGGCTTTTTCTATCCAAGATTTCCCTCAGACACAAGCTGCTATTATATAAGTCCTGCATACGTGCTATGACTTACGCAGAATTTACATCCGCACACGCTTCCAAAAAGCCGTCTTAATAAACTTCAGGTGATTGAGAATCGCTTCCTGCGTCGTATTACAGGCGCATCTAGATATATCCGTAAACTTATGAATGAACCGCGATCTCAAAATTGCTGCAACAGCAGCATATTTCAAAGAAATGTCGATAAGACATTTCGTTAAATTAAAAGACCACCTTTAACCGTTAGTGACAGCGATCGATAAGTACAGCCCCGCGCGGGATGTCTCTTATAGTAACGCTTTCGATGCGGCCGCGCCGAAAGGTGAGTGCCGCCTCACACACACACAGGCACCTGCTAGCTCAACTATTACACCGTGCTCGCTGGCTAGATGGTAAGTCATGGCTTAATAGAATATCATATTTTGTAATTAAAAAAACATACTTACGAACCTATTTTTTTTTATTTCCAGTGCCTATGCATCGTTTTCCTAAAGCTGGTTATCCTAACGAAGCCAGATTTAATTTATGGTGGGCGGTTTTGTCTGAAGAAACGAAAATGAGGTGAACATATTATACATCACGAAATGTGTATAAGGTCAACCGGGGCATTGGCGTCTTTGGGGCTATTGCGTTTATTCGAGATTACTTGAAAACTACTTGCGTTATAACACCATATGCAATCTAGGGAAATCTATTTGATGAAAACTTATTATATAAAATATCGATGGAGGGCATTGTGTGAAAAATATCCCAACCATGAGCCATTTTAAAAATCACATTGTTTCTGTGAAATCGTGTCTCGTGCCGTGAGTGGACAAAAGCTTTATTAAATTAGTATTTTTAACGTTTATCCATTTCTATTTAATAGTGCACGTAAAGAATATTTATTGGCTATATGTAAAAACAGTTATTTTTATTATAATTGCTTTGATTGTTGAAATGTAACGACTGAAAGTTTTGAGTTTAGATTTGATTTGTTGAGGTAAATGCGTACACTCTTTTGAGGGAATTGCGTATGTATGACGCATTTGCCCCGATAATAGTGATCGTCAACCTTTTTCTTGGTTCATTTTTAAGTACTATCATATAATTAAGTAGATCTCAAATTGATGTGATAAAAACTATTTTTTTCCATTATATAAAGAGTACTACTGTTTACTATTATTTTGTTCGAATTTATATTTCAGGTGACGAGCATATTCCACTATGGTGATATTGAAATATATCGATATCGATAAATATTTAGAAAATATAGACTCTCATCAGTATATAGAGCAAAAGCTTACCTGCCTATTCTATAAATTTTAATTTTGATCTATGTTATTACTTCTACCTAGATTGGTAACGTGATGTCGTAAAAAAATTACAAGGTGTTTTACCAAATCTTCGCAGGATGTTCAGCTATTGAGTATGAAAAACTCTGACGTCGCAACAAAAACGAGCTGTTATAATATAAATAATATTATTAAGCTTTTTCATGTAAAAAGTTGAGCACTTCTGAATTTTCCAAGGGATAAATGCGTCTATGAAAAAGTAGACGCATTTTCCCCGTGTTTATTATATCATCTATTAACATTTGAATATTTCATATTTTTCATAAATATTTATAAATTCTGATAGACAACTATATCTTAAACACAATATCTTGATATCAGTTCTGAAAGCTAACCCATTTAATGTTCATTAAATAAAGACGCATTTGCCCGAAATGGTAAATGCGTCTCAAATTCCCGTTTAAAAAAAAACGCAATTTGCTCTTTTTATGTCAAGCTATCAAAGAAATTAACACATTCATCTTGTATCCAGATAGACCTAAAATACTTTTACACCGTAGCATTTTTAATCGTTTAATAACCAAAACTGTAAGCGGCATTAAAAATGTGTGTGTAAAAATATAACGCAATTGCCCCGGTTGACCTTATATATATATGTGTGACATTGAACAGTTTCGCACTGTTGGGAGAAGGCTTACTGCTATCAGCTATCCCAGCTTAAATCTATGTGTTAGTATATAATATTAAAATTCCTTCATACTTATCAAAGTAAATCAAGTCTGTCCTAATCCAATTTGCTACCAATGTAAACATTGTTAAGGAACTCTTATTTGGAAGATTATTTTAGTTCATATATTTTAATATAATATTGTATAAAAAAGTTACAAATGTTTCAAACTAAAGTAAAATATGAATTAACATCACAGAATTAGGAATTTAAGCAAATTTACACTGAATTTAATAGATGATTTAAAAAAATTAAATAATATTGTTGACATACTCATACTTACTTGAATTTTAACAGACAATGCCTTGTCAAGGTTAAGTCCATAAATGAAAAACCACCTATATAACACATGGTATTAAATTGTTCAAGCTCTAAACAATAGAGCGACTAATGCTGAAAATTCTGAAATTGCTGTTGAAGGTAAATTTTTAAAGTTAAGGACTCATAGCAGTACTCATTTGTAATGTTCTAGTATGTTATTGTATTTATAGCGTTTCTTAAAGTAAGTAAAGTAAAGTAACAGCCTATAAATGTGCCACTGCTGAGCACATTGAGAAGCTAAAACCATTTTTTTTTAGGTTACAAATTTCCTATAACAGATGTATGGAAGATTCTTTAGGCTGCCACCACATGGCAGAAGAGCACTGTCCACCGTCCCACACACACACACTACTGTGCACAAGCTAACTAATACCGCCACCTGGCACCACCTTTCTGCACTACAACATTACCACTAGGCACTCTACATATTTCACCTCAGAACAAGGCATTATCAATGGTATTGACTATATGACAGATAGCCACCAAGCTGGGTTCAAATTCATTATTTTTCTTTAATTATTGTTTTCTATTTCTTTTCAGCTGGTAATAAAAAAAAATTGTGTATATTTAAAAAAAATTAAAATCTAGGACATATTGTCAGTTGAAAATGAGCCTGCTAAAATTACAAAAGAAATACAAAGGCATCAAGAAGTTCTTCCATGTGGCAAACAATATTAGTAGAAATGAAAACCTACTGAAAATCATTGATCACCTACTAAAAACTATTTCAACTTTAATGAAGCTCCAATTAAAATCCCTGCAAAAATCAAGAGAAAAAAGAAAGTTCACTTAGAAGGAAAAAAATTTAGCTTTATCAATATTAAAGCAAAGTTCTAGGGCTTAACTTTTCAAGCAAAATTTTAATCCTACCATTGTAGCGTACTCTACAAAAAGTCCTTAGATTCATAGTCATTGAACCAGGATAAATGAAAATATTATGGACAATTTAAAGCACAGAGTTAAAAAAATGACAAATGAGCAGAGATTGTGCATATCAATCTTTGAAGAACTTGTCTTATCAATATATATGTATTTAACTCCTGGGCTATGCTATAATAAGAGTAATGACAAAGTACTTGGCTTTGAAAAAGATACAGGAAAAATTGCAGACCATGCCTTGGTTTTTATGATAAAAGGTATAAAAAGTAATTATAAACAGCCGATATGCTTTTACTTTTGCCATAGTGAAACTAAAAGTAATGTACTAAAAAAGTTAATAACTGATGTCATAGGAAGTTTAAGAGAATCTGGCTTAATTATTATTGCCACTGTTTGTGACCAGGGCACCTCTAACGTGTCCGCAATTAATTCCCTGATGAATGATACAAAAGAAAAATATTTAAGAAATAATGTAATGCACAAAGGCGGTTGCATAGAAATTGATGATAAACCATTTTTTCACATTTATGATCCTCCCCATTTATTAAAGGGACTAAGAAATAATTGGTTAACAGAAAATGTAAGGTTTATTTTTAATGGGGAGGTCATGACAGCAAAGTGGCCACATTTAAAAATGCTTCCGGATGTTGATGTTGAAGATGATTTAAGAATGTTAAATAAGTTAAAGTTAAATAAGTTAATAAACCGTGTGGTGGCGGCTCGTTAAAAGAAGAATCAATTTTTAAATGCTTATAAATCATGATTATTAAACATCACATCATTTTGTTGGGGCAAATTGTGAAAAGGATGGCAATAAATGATTACAAAATTTAAAATAATTGATAAAGAAAAATATAAATAATTCGGAAAATTATAACATCTGCTCGAATCCGTTAATTAATATTCTGTATCAAAGTAATGACGATAACAATCAGAGGGAATCAAAACAATATGTAGCTGGATTTATAATAAAAAGGTGTAAACCAATTATTAAATCGTGTGGAAGGTGCGAAAATGATTTAATTCAAAAACATGATCCCTCTAGTTACATATTTGCAAAGGTTTACACAAAAAAAAATCATTGTTTTCTCCTAGTGAAGCACTGTATCGCTATTTAAAATATATAAACCATAACCATATCACATGCTACGTTAAAAGATTCTCCTACTATTACAAAGAGTACTATTAAAAATCTTCTGCAACCCACCTTTTTATGACATGTACCACATACAAAAATGATTTGAATTTTATATGCTTATTAATAAACAGTTGTTGTACAAACGTTAATCTAAACTAATGTTATAAAAAGGAAAGATTTGATTTTTTGTGTTTGATTGTAATGAATAAACTCAAAAACCGATTTTAAAAATTATTTCACCTTACAACTAAATTATCACCGCCTAACTTGAGTTATATTGAATTAAAAAAAAAACCGAGAACCCTACAAAAATTGCTATGATGTAACTCAAGGTATCAAAAATTTACTGATAAAAGTCATTGTTTGGCGTGCGCTGCAAAAACTATTGACGATAAATAAAATAATGTACTACATTTTAATAGTACTCATGATATCTCACAAAAAAGTCCGCGAGGCTCTATGTCTAACTATTATAGTTAAGTTACAATAATATTGATGATAAATAAAATGATGTAGTACATTTTCATAGTACTCATCATTCCTCACAAAAAAGTCCGCGAGACTATATGTCTGACTATTATAGTTAAGTCACAATAACCGCTTTTTGTTTTCAGATTATTTTTGTTAAAAGTTTGAGTTATTGTTTACTTGCCGTATTTTGTAATGGAAATCGTAGTTGCTTCCCTCACAGGACAGGCATTTGCCTAGTGTGGGGGTCGGAGTTTCAATCATTGTAAAGAAGGTATGGTAAATTAAATAAATTTTATAAAAAATTATAAATTATAATTATGTCCAAATGAGTCTTAACAAAGCACGGGTAGAATCGAAAGATGATGACATTCGTATCATGATATTAATTCTTATCCTACAAAATAGTTTCTCAAGGTTGATTATGTACATGTAAAGTCCACTTTAAATCATTCGAATTGGACATATCATTTAGAAGTTACGATAGGTATAAAGGGCCCAAGCGCCATAGGGCCCAAGCGCTCTACTCAACACTACACAAACACACATTATCACCATCATACCGCCCCCGCCGTCGGCGTGGGCGTATCAGACAAAGTTATTCGCGATACCGCCGCATCTCAGGCCGGTTCTCCCCTAGCAGTAGTGTCATAAGCAGAAGCGTCGCTGGAGTTTCTTGCGCCATTTCTTCTCCAGCGGAAACGCATTCCGAATTGGTGGTAAACCTATCTAATAATAATCATGGTATTAGTAATGATAGTAGTAGTAATATTCCCCTTCCGATTGCAGTAACTGACCGAGCCGAGGCCAGCCCCCTTGGGCACCCTCGAGTCTGTTACTCGGGGCCCTTGCGCCTGTCATCCATAAGTAAAGGTTTCGGCTAAGCGCCCTCAGCGCTATGCCACCTTTCAATCCGGCGAGGCTGTAAAAGCCTTCGGGCTAACAGTGACCATCAGTCCTAAAAAAAAGAGATAGGTATAAAAATGCCAAAAGTAAGAAAAATGCCAAAAGTAAGAAAAATGCCGCGGTGTGAGCGAACAGCCCTGCGCTCGCCCGCGCTACTCGCGAATAGACTAAGATCTTTTAATTACTTACCTACTTATATTATTTTTTGTAAACCAGAAGCAATTGGATAGTGGTTTGTAATTTTAATTATATATTTTTTATTTAAAACTATGAAACGCTCTATAAAAAATACAGCGGCCGCGCTGTCTCTCGAATGCCGCGCCGCCGTCCTGCTTCATGCAACTTGGGCGTCATCGAGGTTCGCGGCTCCATTTCCAAACAGGTCGAGAGCGGTCGTTTTATTTTGCTACCACCACATCAAATATCATATTTCATGGCTTATGTTCCCATAAATAAAACATTATTTTGTGTAACAGAAGAGAAATAAAACACGTACGAACACTAGTAATAGTCTTAACTTATTTATTCTCCACGTAATTTGTACAGAGTAACAACGCATCGGAGTGCGCACAACGTAAGATAATCAAAGTGAGTGCTCTTCGGTTTATATAGCGTCATCCCCTCCATATCGAGCGCGTTAGGATGTGACGTCACCAAAGGTCATTGATAGACTTATTTATTGGATCGGCGTGGATCGGCGTGGCGCACCGTGGCAGGGCGTAGCATGGCATGGCATGGCGTGGCAGTGGCGTGGCATGGCATGGCGTGGCGTGGCATGACGTGGCGTGGCGTGGCGTTACAGTCGGCCATCCTGTAACAATTGCTCCCGCAATGGGACACAAGGTTTCGGTTAGCTTTCCAGTAGATCAATAAGGTCTTCAGTTTCTAGTTGGTCATCAGAGCTGCTGGCACTGTCAGATACTGGAACCACACTACGATAGGGTCGCAATGAATCAGCGGAGACTAGTCCGGTGAAACTTTTATATCCCCTTAAACCCTTTATACTCCTGATTCGATATCTGTCATTACCAACAACTTTAATTATAATATACGGGCACGAATACATGTCATCTAGCTTTGTTTTAACCCTGGCAGCACTACTTGTAGGTGCCTGCCGCCACAGAACAAAGTCTCCCTTCTTGTATATATGACTGTTTTTGCGGCGTTTGTCAAAATTAAGTTTCATCTTAGCGCTAGCTTTTTTAATACGTACACTAGCCTTATCGCGTTTAGACTGGGTTGGTTCAGTAACACGTTCCGGAATAGTTACGTCGCATACTGATCTGCCACTACGTGCAAACATCAAATCGTATGGTTTAAAACCAGTAGTGTCATTGAAAGTATTATTAATACCCCAAATAACATCGGGAAGGCAATTAGACCAGTTATTAGCAGCTTCGCTGGGATCAGTGGCTCGCAAAGCATTCAGTATGGTACGATTAGTACGTTCAACCTGTCCATTAGCACGAGGGCACGCAATTGCGTTCAATGTATGTTTGAACTGCTTGTCGGAAGCAAATTTTTTAAAATACCTACTAGTGAACGCTTTTCCGTGGTCTGTTACTACTCTGTCTGGGTAACCGAACAAGGCAAACATTTTTTTGAGAATTCTAATTGTTTCTACCGAATTAACTGTCCGAGTAGACTCCGCTATTACAAAATTTGAAAATGCGTCGGTTATTGCTAACATATACTCATGACCTTTTTTTGTCCTACAGAATGGTCCTAAATGGTCGACGTGGACCATTCGAAAAGGTTCATTTGGTTTAGGAATAGGGTGCAGCTTGCCTTCCTTCTTACCATATTCACCGTTTCCATAAGCACAGTGTAAACAGGATGTTACATACTTTCTTATGAACCGTGTCATTTTGGGGAACCAGAAATCGCTTTTAATTAAATCTGTAGTACGCTTCAGCCCTATGTGCCCTATATCGTCATGATGCATTTGAACAATTTTCCATCTAGTCCGGTTCGGGAACTACGAGTCTGTTTCCCAGGAGAGTCTTTCTATATAACCTATCATCTATCAGCTCATAATTGTTTATAATATCAGGTACAGCTGAGCCTTTTTTTTAATTGATCGATTATATTTTTACTTTTTTTTTCATCCTGACACTGAACCGTATAAAACCAATCAGTGACTTCAAGACGATTAATATTTATAGCATCAACTGGATTTCTACTTAGTGCATCGACATGTCTCATACGCTCCCCGGGTCTATACTCCACACTTATATCGTACTCTTGTATTAACAGCCACCATCTTGCGATACGTGGAATAATATCACGTTTCGTAAGAGTCGCGCGAACGGCGGTACAGTCTGTGACCACCTTTACGTGTTTACCTACGACGTACACCCGAAATTTACGTAACGATTCTACTACTGCTAATGTTTCGAGTTCGTAGCTTGTGATACATACTTTCTTCCCTAGATGTCACTCGACTGAAATATATAACAGGTCGCAAGGTCCCGTCGGACTGTTGCTGTAATAATATACCCGCTACCCCCGCTTTGCACGCATCGGTATGTATTTCTGTTGGTAAAATCGAGTCATACAAAGCTAACACCGGTTTAGAGCATAGACACTTTTTCAATTCTTCAAAGCTATTTGCCTGTTTAATACCCCATAGCCATGGTACGTTCTTCTTAGTTAAGTCAGTTAGGGGGTGAGCAATAAGCGCGAATTTATAAATAAATTTACGAAAATAACTGCAAAGGCCTATAAATTGGCGCACTTCGTGAACATTGCTAGGCACAGGAAATTTAGAAACTGCGGTTAGTTTTGACTCTGCAGGTCGCACGCCCTCATGAGAAATTTCATGCCCTAAATAGGTAATTTTATTTTGTAAAAATGAACACTTTTTCATATTTAATTTTAAGTTTTCTGACTGAAATTTTTGCAACACAGTTTCTAACATTTCTATACCAGAATTAAAATCTACAGAGGGTAGTAACAAATCATCTAAAAATGCAAGAATTTCATTAGGGGAACTGTCAGACTGTGCGTAATGCATGGAATTAACGATTCTGTTAACGAAACGCATAAAAACCGACGGGGCGTTCGCCAAACCAAACGGGACGCGCAAGTATTCATAATGACCTTGAGGCGTAATGAAAGCAGTTTTATGAGTGTCTTCAGGTAAAATTGGCAGCTGATGGTAGCTTTGAGCCATATCAAGATTAGTGAAATATCTCTTGCCGGCCAATTTTGAAACCTGATCATCTATATTAGGTAATGGGTATCGGTCTTTTATAGTTATTGCGTTAAGCGCACGATAATCAACGCACAACCTACTATCACCGTTTTTTTTCTTGACTAAGATTACGGGAAAGGCATACTCTGACTCAGATTCTTTAATAATACCGGCGTCTAATAAATCGCGAACTTTGGATTTAACTATCTCTTGTTCCGCATGAGATAACCTATAAGGTTGACGGTATATCGGCTGCTGAGTAGTAAGTTTAATCTTCATGTGTAATAAGTCGGTACAACCCAGATCTTTTGTACTATTTGCGAAGGTGTGTTTATAACGTAATAATAAATCGATTAAACCGTCACGTTCGTTTTTAGTTAAATTGCCTATCCTTATTTCGGTTATTGGTACTCCACCAATGCTACTGTCAATGATTCGATTCACGGTAAAAATAGGGGCAGACGGAATTGGTAAATCACACAAATTAGGAAATTCAGTCACTAAAGAGTTAGACATTTTTGGCAATCTAGACATTGGCTTGGCATGGTAACTAACCTGGCATGGCTGTCTTTTTTTTTTTTTTTTTTTTATGTTAGAGGAGGCAAACGAGCAAGCGGCTCACCTGATGGTAAGTGATCACCGCCGCCCATGAACATCTACAATACCAGAGGAATAGCAGATGCGTTGCCGGCCTTTGAGGAAGGAATAGGCTCTTTTCTTGAAGGTCCCTAAGTCGTATCGGTCCGGAAAAACCGCTGGCGGCAGCAGATTCCATATGGTGCTTGTGCGGGGCAGAAAATTGCGCGAAAAACGCACTGTGCTGGAATGCCAACCATCAAGGTGGTGACGATGACATTTCGCGCTATGCCGCAATGTGCGATGGTGAAAATCAGCGGCTGGAATTAATCCGAACAATTCTTCGGAACACTCCCCATGGTAGATCTTATAAAAAATGCAAAGGGATGCAACATCTCTTCGCAAAGCCAGTGGATCAAGCCTATCTGATAGAACATGGTCGTCGACGATTCGAGCCGCTCTCCGTTGAATGCGGTCAAATGGAAGTAGCTGACACTGGGGCGCCCCCGCCCAGAGATGAGAACAGTACTCCATGTGCAGCCGAACCTGCGCCTTATAAAGTTGCAAGCGTTGGGTCGGCATGAAGTATTGTCGCGCTCTACTGAGGACGCCAAGCTTTTTGGAAGCCAATTTGGCCTTCCCTTCCAGGTGACCGCGAAACTGAACGTCACTCGATATGTCGACGCCAAGAATACCGATACTGGCTGCGGCAACGAGGGGAGTGCTCTCAAAATTAGGTGATACGACGAAGGGTTTCTTTTTAGCGGTAAACGCGCAAACCTGTGTCTTCTTGGGGTTGAACTGGACTAGATTTAGTCGGCCCCAATTCGAGATTTTGTCTAACAAAAACTCGACTTCCGACACAAGTTTGTTCCGGTACTCGTCAACGTGTTCCCGAGAAATATTAGCACGGCCGGTGTATACGGCATCACCAGTGCTGTCATCTGCATAGCAATGAATGTTACTAATTTGCAACATATCATTGATATGCAGAAGAAACAGGGTTGGTGATAGCACACAGCCTTGTGGGACACCAGCATTCACAGACTTAGAGTCCGAGCATGCACCGTCAACTACGACCTTGATGCTCCGGTCTGTGAGAAAACTGGTGACCCAATTACAAAATTTCTCGGGGAGCCCGTAAGAAGGCAGCTTCGAAAGAAGCGCTTTGTGCCAGACCCGATCAAAGGCCTTCGCTATGTCCAAGCTAACTGCCAGGGCCTCCCCCTTACTCTCGACTGCCTCCGCCCATCGATGAGTGAGGTACACTAGAAGATCACCAGCCGAGCGACCCCGACGGAAACCGTACTGGCGGTCGCTAATCAGCTGGTGCTCCTCTAAGTACCTCAAGAGCTGGCAGTTCATAATGGACTCCATAATTTTGGAGAGCAAGGAGGTGATGGCAATCGGTCTGTAGTTGGACGGATCTGAGCGGTCGCCTTTTTTAGGGATCGGGTGCACCAAAGCTGTCTTCCATGACTTCGGGACGACGCCTACAGAGTAGGAGTACCGGAAAAGACGCGTTAAAACCGGTGCCAACTCTGGAGCACACATCCTCAGCACAATAGGTGGGATGCCATCAGGCCCACTCGACTTGTTGATATCTAGGGAGAGTAGTGCTGTCTGGTTGACTCGCAGCAACTCTCTGCGCGTACTAGAGTTTTTCCAGCTTCCCAACTAAGGTTATTGGCTCCAGTGTTGATGATCTTCATGTAGCCCTCGCAGCCTCGAAGTAACGTGGCTGGTAAGGAATAAGAGATTCCTTGTAGTTCGAAGTGACGCGGCGCAGTACAAACATCATTTCCCTCTGTATTCTCCAGCACCCTGACCTTTATTATTGAGGTGCCGGGTGGTAAGGATTCTTTGCTTGACGTTACCACTTTAAATTTCTGAACACTCTACGACACTAAATTCCGTCGAAGCATTAGGATCCTGTCTTAATGTAGTAGTTCCATTACTCACCACAAGTGACACATGATCAGCGTTTATTACGGGCTGGCCAATCAATAAATGAATACCCTCCATGTCAATATCAGTAATATGTGCTTTACATCGAACTTCAATGTTATCAATTTCTAGGTCTAATTCTACTTCACCGCGGCTAGTTAACAAGCCACCAGAAAAACCCTTTAAGATAGTCCTTGTTGGTTTAACCGTGAGTGCTAAAAGCTTAACAATTTGAATATTTATAACATTGACTTGACTTCCAGTATCGATATAAGACTTCAGAAAAACTCCGTTTACCCTCACAGTCTTCTTGTAAATCTCGTTGTAATTCTGAACTAATTTTATTTCCTTGATGTTGCTATATGCGTCAGAAGAGCTTTTAGTATGGGTTGATGGGCTAGAACAGCGGGTGGCAATGTGACCTTGTACACCACATTTAAAACAAAAACGTTTGTCGGGTAGTGTACAATTTCGTAAAATATGTTTTCTTACAACGCGGACATGGGTCAACTTCAGGATTGATTTTCTTGTCTAGGATTGGTAACTGCTTGGTATCCTTAGTCAATGCACGTGCTTCGAAGGTGGGTACACGATAGTCGTCAAGCGAACAAAGAAAAGCCTCGTAGAGTTCATCAGGTCGCGTGCACTGGAATGCACGTGCATTTGGTTGCAATGAGTTTGGTAAGCCTCTGATAATACACGAGGCACTAGCGCTATCTGATAACTTACAACGAAAGCACAAGGTGACTTTATCCTGATAATATTTCGTCATAGTTTCGTTCGGCAACTTTCTTCTTTGCATCATTTCGTCTAATAATGAGCTATAATCGCGATGTTTGGGGAAAGCTCGTTCCAACATGCGCTTCCACTCCAACCACGTATAATTATATTCGTCTAGTCTGTTGTACCACTTACGCGCTTGTCCACGTAATTTGTCTTGCAGGTGAAACGCTTTAATTTGGTCGTCCCATCCGTGAATGCTGATCGATCTTTTTCAACCACGCAATCACCGTGCAATCCTCTGCATCGGGGTCAAATTCTGGGATTAGTGACGCCGCATGGTGATCTTTGAAACGTCCGAGTGATGGGGTTTCTTGATTGAGTTCGCGTATCGCCCTGTCAACTTAATTTTCCAGCAAATTTTTAAGTAGTTTTCGGGCAGGAGGTGATGAACAATCCTCACCTTCGCTGTCTTGGTGTTGTTCTTGCTCAATAAATCCTGGTGGACGGACTCCGTGGCCAGCATCGCTAGGACGATTACGCTTCATATCCCACTTCTGAGTGTAACAGAAGAGAAATAAAACACGTACGAACACTAGTAATAGTCTTAACTTATTTATTCTCCACGTAATTTGTACAGAGTAACAACGCATCAGAGTGCGCATAACGTAAGATAATCAAAGTGAGTGCTCTTAGGTTTATATAGCGTCATCCCCTCCATATCGAGCGCGTTAGGATGTGACGTCACCAAAGGTCATTGATAGACTTATTTATTGGATCGGCGTGGCGCACCGTGGCAGGGCGTGGCATGGCATGGCATGGCGTGGCATGGCGTGGCATGACATGTCATGGCGTGGCATGGTATGGCATGACGTGGCGTGGCGTGGCGTTACATTCGGTAAAATAACGTAATCTTATGTGCTGTAGAGCCAGCAGCGGAGCCGCCGATGAGGATGGTCGCTACAAAAAATGTTAGTGTAAGAAATTGTGGATGTCCTATTTGTCCAAATAAAGTGCTAATTTATTTTTCTAATATCTATCTACCCGTGCAAAGCCGGGCGGATCGCTAGTAGAATATAAAAACGAAAAATGTTATGTTCTGATAACCATGACTCCGTAAAGATGCAAGCGTACAAATATTTTAAAGCACTTATTAAATACAATAAATAATATTTTCTTGTTTTATTTCCTTTTAAAACTAATTTTTTGTTACCATTTCTCTATTTCATATATACATATTTAATTCCGCCATCTAGTGGTTAACTATCGGAACGAATTAACGCCATCTCTAGGACACCGACCTTAACTAGTATTTTTAAAATCCCAGTGGCGTAACTATTCCATATTAGCAATCTTGTCTATGCTTTCGACGAAGCTGTCAAATAAACTCTGGTCAAAGCACAGTCCGTCAGTTTTCCTATCAGCCAATGCCAACAAGCGGCAATATCTGCGAAAATGAAAAAGCGCTCTACAAAAGAAGCAGTCAGCTATATCCAGATCAATATTACCTGATTGAATAAATATATCATCATCATCATCATTTCAGCCTATTACAGACCACTGTTGAACATAGGTTCCCCCATAGATTGCCACAAAACACGGTCCTGAGCCACCTGCATCCATCGACTTCCCGCAAAACCGTGCAGGTCGTCGCTCCATCTAGTGGGGGGTTGCCCTACACTGCGTTTGCCGGTACGAGGTCGCCACTCGAGAACCTTTCTTCCCCAACGGTTGTCGGTTCTACGAGCTATATGGCCGGCCCATTGCCACTTCAGCTTGCTAATCCTTAGGGCTATGTCGGTTATTCTAGTTCTGCTGCGGATAACATCGTTGCGGATTTTATCTCGCAGAGAAACTCCGAGCATAGCCATAGCTTGCTGCGCGACTCTGAGCTTCCTCATGTGGCCTGCAGTGAAGGACCACGTTTCGGTTCCGTAAGTCATCACTGGCAACACGCACTGGTTGTATACTTTTGTTTTCAGGCATTGAGGTATACTCGACGAGAAGATGTGACGCAATTTCCCGAACGCTGCCCAGGCGAGTTGGATCCGTCGATTGACCTCTTGGTCGAAGTTGGACCTACCTAGTCGGACAATCTGTCCTAGGTATAAATATTCGTCGACAACTTCGATCGTAGTGTTCCCAATAACAACCGGTATAGGCGTGACATGGACGTTAGACATGATCTTCGTCTTATCCATGTTCATCTTAAGACCCACCTGTTGGGAGACACTATTGAGGTCATTGAGCACAGCGCTGAGGTCCTCCAGCGATTCTGCCATTATGACTATGTCGTCGGCAAATCGAAGGTGAGTGATGTATTCGCCATTGACGTTGATACCGTATCCTTCCCAGTTCAGTAGCTGGAAGACATCTTCCAATGCAGCGGTGAAGAGTTTCGGGGATATAACATCACCCTGTCTTACACCTTTCTGCAATTGGATCGGTTTCGTACTCTGGTTCTGTACTCGGATAGCCATCGTAGCATTGGTATACAAGCACTGCAGCACATCGATATACCGACAGTCAATTCGGCACCGCTGAAGCGACCGTAGCACCGCCCAAATTTCGACGGAATCGAAGGCTTTCTCATAGTCCACATACGCCAGACATAGCGGGAGATTGTACTCATCGGTCTTTTGTACAATCTGGCGAAGGGTATGTATGTGGTCTATGGTACTAAAGCCTTTTCGGAATCCGGCTTGTTCGGGAGGCTGGAAGTCGTCAAGTCTGCTTGCGAGACGATTCGTAATGACTCTTGAAAACAGCACGTAGACACGGCTTAGAAGCGATATCGGTCTATAGTTCTTCAAGAGGGCATTATCGCCCTTCTTGAAGAACAGGACAACCACGCTTCTGCTCCACGCTTCCGGCGTAGCGCCGCCGTGGATGACGGAATTAAATAGTTTCTGAAGGACTAAAAGTACCGGTTTTCCACCCGCTTTCAGAAGCTCCGCTGTAATTTCGTCTTCGCCCGGCGCTTTGCCATTATTGAGCTGTTTGAGAGCCATACTAATCTCGCTCAGACTGACGTCCGGGATATCGTCGGAATAGTGTCGGACGAGATTTGCTTTTGGGTCGTTGGAGCCACACACTAGTGTGGCAACGACGATGTGTACAGCTGTCCATAGAATCTCTCGATCTCACTCAAAATCTCTGGTCCAGCGGAAATGACGCCACCGCTATCGGTCCTCAACTTAGTCAGTTGGCTTTTTCCGACGGACAGATCCCTGGCAAAGACCTTGTAGCCTTGGTTTCGCTCTATCGCTTCCTCACTACGAGCAGTATTGAAGAAGCGTAGGTCTCGCCGCATACATTTGGAGATCTGTCTGTTCAGTTGCCGATATGCTGACGCATCAGTTGAGGACTGCAGCCTAATTTCTCGCCTAGCCTCCATGAGATTGAGAGTGTGGTCGGAGAGTTACTGGATCTTTTTTGTGCGGTGGGTCTTGCAAAACTTTACCCCCACCGCATGGACAGTTTTCACGAGCCTCTCGTTCATATCGTCCACTGTAACAATCTTCCAGGCACTGAAAATGATTTTGCAGTTCGAGCTGGAAGCTTTCGGGGTTTTGGATAAGGGCACGAGATGGACGGAGCGTGGACTTCACCAGGCGAGACCTCTCCAGCTTCAAGTTCAGGTTCAATGTGCCAATTCAATGTCAGGATCAATTCAATGTGATCGCTACCGGTTTCACCCTAGCGATCACAGAGACATTATTGAACAGCTGTCGTTCGGTCGTCATGATGAAGTCGATCGGTACGCAACCCTAGTCGACACACTCCCGATCTTGACAACGTTGTTAATGAGAGACCCGTGAACGAAAAATCCGACACCTCCTTGGGACAGATGGTCGCCCTCCCGGTGGTAGAGCAAGTTACCGGATTCAAGGATTACCGTGTCCTCCCCCTGTCTTCGGACTTCAGATAATCCTATAATATCCCAGTGTAACTTGCTCACCTCCTCTTCCAGCTCCAAGATCTTCTCGTCGGTCCTCAGCGTGCATGCGTTAAATGTTGCCAGGTCCAGTCATCGGTGGTGGTAACAAGATCTCCTCCTCCGGAGATTCTTCGCACCCCCTGCTCCGCCGTTACCATGATCGTTACCGTAGCCAGGACTAGCGGGGCCGCCGGAGACTAGGGGCCGTTTTTGTTTTGTACCTCTCATTTTGGGGGGATTTGCCATAGCTGCTACGCTTGGCAGGCGGGTTGTCAACCGCAGTTTGTTTATTTAGAAATTGTACTTTTCGTTTTGTCTCCATCGGTCCAGCAGATCTTCACTAAAAGACAACAATCATTTTACTGTCGATCGAATTTTAGAAGTAGCTGCTTGAAGATTTTATACTTTGATAATATGTTACTTGACACTGAAATATAGTTTACGACTGTTTCCATAAATGAATAAAAATAGTGACGCTTTTGTGTTGTACTTTGCAAAAACATGGTCGGGAAACGAAATGTAAAATGCTCAAAATGCGGCATAATATCAAAAGAAGATTTTTCCTTAACCTTCCATGGGTTTCCTCTTCCGTCCAAACATGAGTCTCTGAAGTAAGTAGATCAAACATTTAGTTTAGATACACGTCCTCCCGATTTTAAAGTTCTCACTTTTTGCACAATTCCTTCCTGAATTATGCAAAAAGTGTACCTACTTAATATTATTTTGTAGATTGCTTAGAACTATGATTATTAATTTAAAGGAAAACAGCTTCATACTTTATACCACATAGGTACAATGAAAACCTTATTTTTTAGGGCTAAATTTTGTTTTCCTGATGGTGATTGGACATACAATGAATCATTAGAAAAGTTGAACGCACAGCATAGGATGCTATGTAGCAATCATTTTGATGATTCTTCATTTACCTGCAGCAACAGGAAAAGACTTAACAAGTCGCTATTCCATCTGAAGTTCTTAGTATACTTTACCAATTAAGAGACAAATAGTGTAGTCCATCTAGAGCAAGATATGACACCCAAGTGATTATTTACATAGTTTTCTTTATAAACATAAAAATATTGCTATTACAATTATAAAACAGTTTTAGGGCATTAAACTTCTTATCTCATGATAATATTCCATAACAATTCAATGGGATACACTTGGGGATGTAGATAATTAATTTATTCTGATTTATGTATATCACATTAATTATCTTGACATAGTAATTGAACTGCAAATTGGGAAAAATAAAGAAACATTACTTTTGAGAAAATATTTTTTTCCAAAATAATAATATTAACATGTGCAAAACACTTAGATCGAAATAATTAAAGTTACCAAAAAATTACTTTAAAGGAATTGATTTCTGAATTTTTCATTATGAATTCATAGATTTCTAATCTAATCTGGCCTACTACCTAGAATGGAACTGTTGATGTGGTTGAATAACCAAGTGCTTACTGTATGTCTCCTTTTTTGTCAATTTAAAACTTTTATTACAAACAATACCTAACTACTATATTTATTATTAGCTCTAAGCTAATGAAACACACTCACGAGATTTTTATTTATTTATTTATTTTTTATATATTTATTTATGTTTGGGTGAAACCAAACCTGGCATGCGGGCCCCTGGCCAGCGAGCACAGTATCCGATGAAGCTGTAAAAGCCGAGGAGGCTAACAGCAATTACATCACCGAAAATATATATACACTCACGAGCTAACCATTTCACACTGATTTTCTATGAGAGCATGGCATTGCACCGGTTAAGCCAGCCCATCAGGCTGAAGTCAAACAAATGATGACTCCAGTGTGGCTCTACCACATAGAAAATGTATAAATATTTTAATAATAATATACCTGTAAGTAATAAATTGGGAGAGGGAAATAAATCCGGGGATTTTAAATTAATTTAACTAAATAAATATTAAGCCAAAATTGTGAGACTATAATTATGTTCATGTTCTACCTAAGTCAAATAGACTGATATATATAGTCACGCTTTTTTTTACATAGAGATAGGCAGTATGGTTCTGACACACATCTAGTTGATATATGGAAGATTAAAAGTTTTCAATTATCTCCATCCACTTATTGGATTTATTACCTTCTTCAAATTTGTGATTTAATTATTTTTGTATATTTTCAAGGTATCAACTACGAGCAAAGGTATTTTGAAGGACTTGGATGTGAAAAAGTTCACTGAATTACACCTAAAATAATATGTTGCTTGCGTGCTGTATTAGAGATGCAGAAAAAATCTATCTGAAATAATGAGGCTCCAAAGACAGTTTAAAGTTGTTAAAAACTCCAAAAGATCTATATTAAGTGTACTAACATCAAATGAACCTACCAATGAAATATTAAAAAGCAAATTAAGTAGTTCATTTTATTTACTATTACAAAGCCTACTGAAAAACATTCCAAGAAAATTAACAGGACGGAGATGGACCCTGGATGATAAATTGTTAGCCTTAAGCATCTATAAGAAATCAAACTATTGTTATAGATTATTGAGTAGGTTATTTTGTTTGCCTAGTGTCAGCTCTCTCAAGGCATTATTAAACAAAATTCCTATGGTATGTGGAATCAACAGCCAAGTAATACAGACAGTAAAATAAATTACAAAAGACCGAGATGTCTATAATAATTTATGTATATTGGCTTTTGATAAAATGTCAATAAGAAATAATCTGACATATAATGTAAAACTCGACCAATTAGATGGTCACCAGGACCATGCAAGTCAAGGCCGTACTACTGTAATAGCAAACCATGGTCTAACTTTCATGGCTATTGGTGTTTGAAAATGCTGGAAATAAAATAAAAAAAAGCTAATAGCATTTTACTTCTCAGGAGATTGTGCCACAGCAGACAGATTAGCAGTTCTTGTCAAAGAGGTAACCCTTACTTTAGAATATTATACAAAATGTAGTTAAATATTATTGTTTAAAAAAAAATTTACTTTGCAGGTTCTGAGTGCTTGTTTCTGTGCTGGATTTAAAGTTATTGGCACAGTATGCAATTTTGATGGTGTTAATATACGTGCCATAAATTCATTGGGGTCATCAAATGATCAACCCTACTTTAATCACGAGGGACATGAAATTGTTACTATTTTGGACCCACCCCACTTATTGAAATGTTTTAGAAACATGATATCCAATTTACACAACATGTACAAATAGACGGAAAACGAAACATAGGTTGGTATGATAATTTAATTAAATGGAGCACCAGAAAAACATTAAAACTTTTTATGACCTGGCCTTGAGCTTTATTATCTGCATGCTATAATCCTTTGAACTGCAAGTGGTCATGTCACGACCAATCAATATCCAAATGTTTTGGCAATTATTTTCCTGCAACAAGTAGTTCTATTGTCTTGCCAGATTCACTCAAGGTAATTTAAATTAGTGATAATTGCTGCTCCCCCTCCCCTTGAGGCACCTCTGCTGCACCATATTTTTTTTCTTATTGTCGCCTGACCTCTGATTGGTTAATATAATGCATTAATCATTTTGAGAATAAGATTATCATCTTCTGTTGCAGGTATAGCAAAGTGGAGCCACATAGAGGAGTTTTCTAATAAAGATCGCGAGAATCCGAACGTTGTGTTTGCTCCAGCTTTAACCCAGCAACACTTACAGCCCAATGGCAAACAGAAAATGATTCGGTTGCAGCTAGAATATTTGGTGAAGTAGGCCAAAGTAAGTTCCAAAATTCTTCAGAGATTAATGAACTTTGTATTAATTGTAAACTAGTTAAAGTATTGGTTATAAAACTTGTTATTTAACCATCTGTGTATCTGTGTAATTATTTAACTATCTGTAAAACAAAGCCTTAATGTAGTAAGATATGTTTTATTATTTTCCCAACATTTTTTTAAGTATATTGCGTACTTTAGAAATGGTGTCTGAACAAACTGTTATGTTTTCAATAAATAACAAGCTCTGTATCAATTGTAGTTGTTTATTCACCATGTTACAAAATCCGACTCCTATATGTGGGTAGAAGTACAACCTGTCACTTGATCAGTCCTTAAATCTACCTACATAATACCTTCACCTTAAGTACTTTTATTGTATATACTTTACAATCAATGCATATTATTATTAATCAATTATTATTATCTCAATCTACACTCCAATAATTTTCGCCCATTCTTCTGGTGGTGGTATTGTCACATCTGTGTTATCATTAGTCTCACCATCATCAACATTATCATAGTTTTGAATCTCATCCGGTTTAACATTAGGTGGCCTTGTCCTAAGCAGTTGGTCCACATGTCTTCTATGTGTAGTTCCATCATCAGTTTTTATTTCATAAACACCTGGGCCATCTATGGCAGTGACCACCCCTGAATAAAACATGATCTCCAATTTTAAATGTCTTTTTTGGATTCCCTTGATTCCCCTCCCCTTCAATTTCTAAATTATCTGAAAAGTCTGAGTCTGGATGTAAGGGTGTGAGGGCAGTCCTGAACTTTCGGCCGTTAAGCATCTCTGCAGGGGACTTGCCCGTCGCAGTGCTTGGTACAGTACGCATATGAAATAGCACTCTCGCTACTCGCTCTGACCAAGTCATAGGGGATTGTTTTTTGAGTTTAGATTTTATGGATTGAATGGTCCTCTCGATTTGACCATTAGTGGCCGGATGATAGGGCGCTCCAAAGTCTTGAAACTCCTTAGAGGTGAATGCCAGTCCATTGTCAGACACCACTATCTCTGGTAATCCAAAGTCAGCAAAAATTTTTCTCAACAGGTCAACTACTGTTTTGCTCGATTTCAATTACTGGCCATTTGCTATAAGCATCAATCAAAACTGGGAAGGTTTTACTCATGAATGGCCCATGAAATCTATGTGAACTCTTGACCAGGGCTTGGTAGTGGGCTGCCAAACATGTCCTGTGACTGGAGGATTATTCCTGTATGACTGACACTTCTCACACTGAGCTACAAGTTCTTCAATGTCTTTATCCAAAGAAGGATACCATATGTATCCTCTAGCTATCATTTTTGTTTGCACTATTCCGTAATGGCCTTCATGCAGCGTTTTTAGTACATTAGCCTGTAGCACTTTGGGTATTACTACTCTGTTAGACCACAAAACACAGTTTTTATTTAACGACAAGTAGTCTCTTCTTCTATGATAGGGTAGTATTTCTGGGTCTTCTGTTGTATTTGGCCAACCATGTAGAAGATAATATTTGACTATTTTTAGCACCTGATCTTTATCTGTTTCTTTAGCAATAGTCTTGGAATCTACATCTGATTGTTCCAATAAGAATATATCATGCTCATCTTCTTCATGATCTTCCCTGGTGTGTGGAGTGGGCCAACAACTGAGACTGTAAGCATTGCCCATGTCCTTGCCGGGACGGTGTTTAAGATCATAGTCAAATGTGTTTAGAGTCGATGCCCATCTCAACATTCTATTGGAAACCAATTCTGGTATTGGTTTATTCCGGCCAAAAATTCCCAGAAGGGGTTTGTGGTCTGTAAATATTACAAACTTTCGTCCTAGCAAATACTGTCTGAACTTCTTCAAGCCGAACATAATTGCTAAGGCCTCCTTATCGATCTGAGCATATCGACGTTCATGAGTTTGCATGGTTCTCGAACCCATTATAATTGGTCTCTCAGTGCCGTCATCCATCTTATGAACCAAGACTGCTCCAACCCCATATTCGCTTGCATCACACAGCATGTAAAGCTCCCTCTCTAGGCTGTAATGCACCAGCGTCAAGTCAGAAGTAAGTAATGACTTAGCTTTATCGAAAGCTGACTGTTCAATACTACCCCATTTCCATTTTACATTCTCCTTCAGCAATTTGTACAGGGGCTCCAATACCAGCGTTTTGTCTTTCAGGAATCTCTCATAAAAATTGTATAGCCCTAGAAATGCCTTCAGTGACTTTTTGTTTGATGGAGCTGGCTTTTCAGAAATCTCACGGATTTTCTCTTTAGAAGGATGTACCCCTGTTTCATCAATCTCATAACCCAAAAAGGTCACTCTTTTTGCCGAGAATATACATTTTGTTCTATTTAGCTTCAGCCCAAGGTCTTCAAGTCTTTTCAGTACCTGCAATAGTCTTTCATTGTGTTCCTGTAACGTTGAGCCGCAGACTACTACATCATCCAGCAGACAGGCAACTCCTGGTATTCCAGCCAGTAGTGAACTCATTAGCCTTTGGAATATTGCCGTCGCATCATTAACACCATACGCGAGTCGATTTATTCTCATCAACCCCAATGGTGTGTTGAGAGTGAGAAGCTCTGCTGTCTCATCGTCCACTTTCAATTGATTGTAGGCTTGCTTAAGATCTACTTTTGAAAAATATTTTCCCCCCGCCAAAACAAAAAAAGCTTCATTCGACGTCGGCAATGGGTAGCTATCGGTTAGGCATGACGCATTAACTGTGCTCCTATAATATCCACACAGTCGTAACGATCCATCAGGCTTGGGCACTATAGTCAGTGGAGTCGCCCAACGCGAGTGCTTCACTGGCGAGATTATTCCGTCTTCCATCATCTTGTTTAACTGTTCATTAACTTTTTCACGTAACGGGAAAGGAACAGGACGACAACGCAAGAAAACAGGACTTATTCCTTCCTTACAGTCTATATGTACTAGCGGTCCCCTGTACTTGTCCATGTTATCATCAAACAACTGCGGAAAGTCAATTGTCTCTTCAGTTACCGAATTCACTCCCTGAATTGAAATACCTAAGGGCTCGAACCACGCACGTCCTAGTAAAGCTGGTCCTCTGCCACAACTCACTGACAACGGCAACTTAGCACTTTTACCGTTATACGCAACGTCCACAATCATTTCGCCCACGATCTTCAACACGTCGTCTGTCCACGTGACCAACTTAGTTTTGCACGGCGTCAGCTGAGCAGGGAACGCGCGGCGGTGCTGTCGGTACAGACTGTGCGGCAGGATGGCGCGCGCAGAGCCGGAGTCCACCTCCATGAGCAGCGGCACGCCGTTAGCCGTCACCTGCACCATGATGAGCCGTACGCGCGCGGTGCCCGGCGCCCGACACGCCGTGCACTCTGTGGTAGATGCCGTGACTCTCTTCCGCGCTGTCTGTGTTGACGCTTATTTCCTCGTCGGAAGCTGAGCGACACTCGTCACATTGGTTAACGTGTGTTCTTCCCGTTTTATTTAAGTTTGCTTCGCAGGCGGCCTTAGTATGTCCTTTTTTGTGACACTTGTAACACGTTGCGTTCCGAAATTTACATCGTATATTAGCGTGTCGCTTTGCACAATGCACGCACTGTTTCGTTTGGACAGCGTTTACATCCATCGGCTCACTCGACTCCGCACTCGTGCTAGTATTACTCTGAGTGACATCACAATGTGTTCTCGCTGGTACCATGTTTTCTCTAGTACCGTCGGCAATGGCCTCGTAGTTGAGTGCACGTTGAATCACTTTTTCGTATGTTAATTTGGTTATGTCTATTTTTAGAAGCTCTTTTTTCAACCCTCCATCTTTGACCCCGAGTATTATTTGCTCCGCGATCCGGCGCGGCAAATCACTAAACTGGCAACGGGAGCTGATGTCGCGCAACGCCGCCACAAAATTTGTGATTGACTCGTTGCTTCTTTGCTTCCTGTTGTAGAATTTTTCTGTTTCTAATATCGGATGCGGCGTGGGTACAAAGAATGTGTTCAACACTCCAACTATTTCGTCGAATTCGACTTCACTGGGCCTTTGTGGTGACAACAATGACACAATTAATGCAAACGCTTCCTTGCCGCATTGCGACAAAAACAAGGCACGTTTCTGCACGCTTTCCAATGGGCCTGACGCCTCCAATGCGAAGAACAGTTGCTCCCGGTAGTTTTCCCAGCTATCCTTATTCGGTATGAACTTGCCTGGCAACACTATGTTCGCGATATATGATTTATCACCCATTTTTACATTTACTCGTCGCCAATGTTATGTTTTCAATAAATAACAAGCTCTGTATCAATTGTAGTTGTTTATTCACCATGTTACAAAATCCGACTCCTATATGTGGGTAGAAGTACAACCTGTCACTTGATCAGTCCTTAAATCTACCTACATAATACAAACAAACAGGCAGACAATTCTAAAAATTATAGAATCATGTTTAATTAAATAATTTTAGAAAACCACAATAAAATATCTCCAAAATTGAAAATGTACAGACATGTGAAATTTACAATTTTATTTATGTATAGATTACAAACACTATTATTAGTGTATTATTAAACTTGTCGTCTCTAATTGTAAAATAAGGTACAAAATGGTGGGAAGATGAAAAACAAAATCAATTTACTATTATTTATTTTACTTTCAGATGAACTACCACAGGACGCCATTGGAACAGCGACAGTTGTTTCATACACAGACAAGATTTTCGACTGTATGGAGATACGCCCGACAGGAAAAGAGGAAAGCAGTACCTTACAAATATGTCGCCAACCAGTTCTCATGTAGATTTTTTCAAAAAAATTAAACCTTTATTGAAATGAAATTTTTAGGGGCAAGAAGTAGACGCCATCTCAAGACGGCTGGTTGAGGACACTAAATGGGATAGAAAGACTGTACAGTAATTTAAAAACATACAATATTATTACGTTATCTGTGATCTCTGTCTGATCTGTGAGACTTAATCAAGATCCACTTGAAAACTGTTTTGGGTGTATAAGAAGTAATTGTGGATGTAATCCAAACCCCACATCAGTCCAATTTATTGCGGCATTAAAAACTAGCCTAAAAACAAATTTAATTGATAATAATAAAAACAGACACTGTCTGGATGATATTAACGACATATTAGATAGTGGTAGGATTCCTATGCAGGAATTCGTCTAGGTAGGTACCACCCCAGGGCCAATTATTCTGCCGTGAATCAGTAGTGTGCAAACATTACTGTTTCGGTCTGAAGGGCACTGAGAGCTAGCGTAATCACTGGACATATGAGACTTAAGAACTTACGTCTCAGGGTGAAGGGCGCAGTGTGGTGCTACACAGAAATATTCTGAGTAACACAGCATCTGTTATGGGCAAACGTTAGATAGATAGATTAGATAGATTGCTTCGGTTTGATTTCCGCAACTTCACGTCTATGCGCGATTTTGCGTTGGGGCAGGAATAATAGGTTTATTCGAGGCAACCTATCTCTTCCAGGAACCGCAGCTAACCTTTGGTGTTGCCCACGACCTCGGGGAGAGATCTCGGCGAACCGAGATACTTAGTCCGGTATTCTGCGACCACTGGGCAGTCCAGCAGGACATGAGCCGCTGTTTCATCCTCTTCCATGCAGGCTCTGCATAGAGGGCTGTCCGTGACACTTAAAGAAAACAGATGTTTGTTGAAAGATCCATGTCCTGTTATGGCGCTAGTAACCATTCTGATTTGGGGCTTTTTCAGACGGAGTAGCACCTTGGAGATGCAGATGCTGGCAGAGCTGCTTTTGTCTGTCTGCACTCTGGATAGTTTTTCCAGATGTGTGCATGTTTGTTTCTAGTGCGGTTACAAACTAGCGTACGAACATACCTGAACGGGACTATGGTCTATTCTGGTCCCACGCCACACCTGTTGGATCCCCCCCGAGCAAGCTCGTCCGCAGCATCGTTCCCTCTAGATCCGCTGTGTCCCTTGATCCATTGAAGGGTTATTTTATTGAATTGACATACCTCATTTAGTCGTTGGTAGCATTCATGTATTAGGCCTGAATTCATGACATTACTGTCAAGGGCCATTAGTACTGCCATGCTGTCGGAGAGTATTCTTATAGAATGATTTTTAACTTTCCTTGCTGCTATGGCCGATGCTGCTTCGATAATGCCCATACACTCTGCTTGAAACACAGTGTTGTGTATACCAAGTGATGTGCTTATTCGAATGTTTAGGTCCTCTGAGAAGGTTCCAGAACCAGTACCTGTCTCTGTTTTGGAGCCATCTGTGAAGATCCTGAGTTCTTGTGGATTCAGTCCCTCAGTGCGATGATCCTCATGTAATTGTATTTTGTACTTTTTATCAAAGACAAATTGTTTGGGGATCCTGTCATACACAGCCTGTAGAACTGGCATTTCGTTCTTGTAAGTATATTGGTGTGTGGTATCTTGTTGTCGTTCCAGAGATTCAGAGTCTTAAGTCTTATGGCCGCCAAAGCTGCTTCCTGTTGGATGTACAGGTGCAGTGGTGGCAGATCCAACATGACTTCAAGTGCTGCTGAGGGGGTTATTCTCATGCATCCTGTTGTGGCCAAACACGCTAATCTCTGACATTTTTGCAATTTGTTTTTAGCAGTAGTAAGATTCGACCATACTGCTGCTCCGTAGGAAATCATTGGGCGGATGATCATCTGCCATATCATACAGCCATAGAACGATTTTCGGTGACAAACCCCAGCGTTTACCAATCATTCTTCTACATTGCCAAAAAGTGATACATGCCCTATTGATCTTACTTTCTATGTGATTGTACCAGTTGAATTTGCTGTCCAGTATTACACCAAGGTATTTTACCTCTGATGACAGCTGTATTTCAGTGCTGAATAATCTGGGTAGGTGGTAAGTATTCAGCAATCGTTTGTGAGTGAACATTACCATTTCAGTTTTGTTTGGGTTTACTGTTAGATCATATTCCCTGCACCAGCGTTCTACTATATGTAGCGCTGCCTGTGTAAGGTCACAGACTGTACTAGCTTGTTTGCCTGATATTAGAATTGCTAGGTCATCTGCATACCCTATTGTATAAAAATGATTCACATTTAGTTTTGTGATGAGGTCATTGATGACTATGTTCCATAAGAGTGGTGACAATACACCACCTTGTGGGCAGCCTCTGGTTATTAATGCCATTTTACTCTCCCCTGTAATTCTCACTATTCTTTTGTTTAGTGTGTTGTTATAATCCAGCTTATTAGGGCAGGTTCCACATCATGTTTGACAAGGCAGTTGCCTATACTGGTGAACCTAGTTTTGTCAAAAGCTCCTTCTATATCAATGAAAGTGCCAAGACAAATATTTTTCTGGCAAAGGGCTTCCTCGATTTGGTTTACCACCAAATGGAGTGCCGATTCTGTCGATTTACCTGAGCTATAAGCGTGTTGGTTGCTATGCAGAGGTTTGTTTATTAGTGCCTTTCCTCTCAGTTCCCTTTCACATACCTTTTCCATTGTTTTTAGCAGGAAGGACGTGAGGCTGATTGGTCTGAAAGATTTGGCATTTGTGTAGTCGCTTTTACCTGGTTTAGGAATGAATATTACCTTCACTTCACTCCGCCCTTTCGGGACGTATCTGTGTACCAGGCATGCTCGCATGATGACGGCTAGTATTTTAATTATCAAGTGTCCTCCCCACTGAAGAAGAGCAGGGAAGATACCATCAGATCCAGCCGCCTTGTATGGGTGAAAATTGCGTATAGCCCATTGGAGTTTTTCCTCTGTTACTATGCGTTGAGCATAGTTCCAGTCATGGTCGTTTGGGATTGTTCTTTTCTCTTGCCAGTCTATATCCTGGACTAGTCTACACCCTGGAAAGTGTGTTTCTAGTAGGATTTGTTGTGTTTCAGCTGGCGAAGTGGTGTATGTGTTATCGGGTTTGCGGAGCGTGCTAGGCCCTGAGGTGGTTTGTTGGGCCAAGACTTTCCTTACCCGATTTGATTGTTCACAGGTTTCTATTTTGCTGCAGAATTTGCGCCATCCCACAGTTCGTCGATACCTGATGCATTTTTTGTACTCGGACTTGGCGAATTTGTATAAGTCCCAGTCTACATCAGTTGATGTGTTCATTGCCCTGTTTAGGGCCTTCCGGACCTTCCTACGCTTCCGCTCTAGTTCATTACCCCACCAGGGATCCTTGTTAGGCTTCGTAGCAGGATTGGCCATTGGGCAAGCTTCGTGGTAGCTAACATATTAGTGGTTAGACTTGTTACCTGTTTTTCTATACATGTTGTATCCTCCAGTCTGTCTGTAACTTGGAGCTCCGCAAGTCTGGGTATAAGTGTATTCTTGTATTTGACCCAATCAGTCTTGCGGGGGTTACGTCTTGGGAGTGTTGATTTAATATTTACCTGTAATTCAAATAGAATCCACCTACGGTCTGAGCACGAAGCCTCATTGGACACATGCCATCCATGAATGAGTTCGGCCGCACCTTCGGTGGCAAGTGTTAGGTCAATAATTGTGCGACTTCGTCTTGTGAGCAATGTTGGTTCAGAACCCACATTTATCAATGTGAGGTTTGTTGTAAATAGATATTCAACTAGGGTCTTACCTCTGTCGTTGATTGTTTCCATCCCCCAGAGTGGGTGATGTGCGTTGGAGTCAGTTCCGATGACGACCTCCAGTCCAGTCCGCTCGCAGTGATGTACTAGCCTAGTGAGGTCGTATGGTGGTGGTGCATCAGGCTTTGGCATATATACCGAGGCGATGACCATGTTCGGTTCCTGTTCGTTTTGGATCCTTATGGCATACAGGTCTCTGGAACAGAAATCTGTTAAAGGTTGTGCTTTTACATTACTTGTTGTGTAGATACGCGCTCTTGAGCAGTCGTGATCGTTAGTGCAGTATAGCTTACCCCTTAAATTAGAGAGGCCCCGTATGCGGCTAGCCCTCACCCACGGCTCTTGTATCAGGGCTATTGCCGTGTGTTGAACCTCCATCCACTTGCGCATCTGAGCCGTCGCATTTTCACTGTGGTGGAGGTTTGCCTGTAACATATTAATTGGCGACGAAGGGGACGCCATCACTGAGGGCGCTTCCGTCTTCCTCGCCAATGTATAGCCCAGCCAAAAGGCCCTGAGCCTCATCATCCTCTTCTGTGTCGGGGTTGGACGACATCGTGCAGTCCAACTCCTTTGCAGAGAGGCGATCTTGAGTCTCAGGGTCGGCTGGAGGGTCCGACCCTGTTACTGAGCTTCGACAAATTTGCCGCCCCGGCCCTGGAATTTGACAAACACCGCCCCACACACACATGCAAGGCGGCGCTCAGCCTTCAGCAGGGCCGGGATTTGGTCCTCTGGGATCGAGACCACCACGAACCACCCTTGGCTCTGTTTCTCTGCACCGAGTAAGAGCCACATCGGTACATCGATCCAGGGATTCTGGTAGGCCAAAACGCGTCCAATGTCGCGTGAGTCCTTCCAGATACCCTGCTCGTCTGGGATTAGAATACCATAACGTATGCGTCGTGGTAGTTCGGACTGTCGCTTTGTCACCAGCTGAAGGCCAGGGACAAGGTTCGGGTCCGAAATATTCCCGTGCAGCCACTGAAGTGTATTCTGGTCCTCGCACCAGAGTTTTATTACACCTTCAGTGTGTATTGGTTTGCCTCTGAACACAGGTCCTGCTGTTCCAGGATCCTTTGCGTTCCAGGCTTCGTTTAAAATCCTCATTTGGATGCCAGTGAGGACTTTGTCGGCGTCTTCATTCGACAAGTGACCTGTGCGTGCGCATGTTACTGTGACGCACAGTTCCGTCTTGGCAACCGAGGAGTAGCTGACCGTCGAGATCGGGCCGGTGTGGCGCCTTTGCAGACGCTACCCTTTTGCCTTTACGGCTCACCACCTGCCAAGCGGCAGAGAATGCATCCTCGGTGCGTTGTGGTTCCAAAGGAACCTTGGCAGCCGAGGTGAGGGGACCAGTGCTGGTATTACTCTTTGCTGAGTCACCCTGTAGTGCGTTGGCTTTTTCGTCATTGCCCTTGCTTTTCACCACGGCATGACTTACAGCACTACGCTCTCCCTTCAATGGGTTTACGTCCCCAGCTTTACCCGAGGGACCACCACCGTTGGAAGGTGTTTTTGCAATTGATGAGGCCACCAGCATGCTAGTGACCTCACCATGTTTATGTTTGGCGTCTATGGTTTGCGCCTATGTCGTTTGGGTTGGTTTGGGCCTTGAACCATCCATTTGTGTATAAAGAATTCGTCCCCTCGGCTTCCCACCCTCCATGGAGCCCGCACCTTTGGGAACGTCTTACTTGTTATTTCAGACGATAGGATTACCGGGAGGATATAGATATAGATATAGATATAAAGAGGGCGTGTTGCCTAACGCCACTTATACCCCATGTGACGATCGGCTCAACCCTCCAGGACTCCGTCATCCCCCCTTACGGCGCTCTACTGCGCAGGTCCTAGCGCAGGTGGGCGTTATAGTCCGCCGGATACGCCTACATTCTCCGGTGGAACAGTGGGGAAAATGTGGTTTTGAGGGTTAGGAAGAGTTAAGGAGGGTAGGGGAGGGTGAAGGGTAGGATCCTATTATTTTTTACATTAGGGGATACCTGTGGATCGTCTGAGTGTTTCAATTTTCTCTGTTTCCTAGTGAACCAGATCTATAACGGGCAGCAACCACGGGGAGGACAACTCCTCAGACTTGTTTTGGGGATCATCACGACCTGCGCTCTCCCCCAAACTACTCACCGGACAGGTGAGTAGCATAGGCGTTGATCTATCTTGGGTACTCAGTGTAGCGGATAAGATAGACCAACACCCGCCCATGGCAAACGTTGCACTTACCATCAGATGAACGTTTTGATCGTCTCGATACTTTATCAAATAAAAAAAAAATGTGCATAGGTTTGCGGATTTATTGTGAAAAAGATGGCACTGAATTGTACTCTTTGTAAAAGTATTATGCTAGCAGATCAGAACACTGAGGTATGTCATTTGTTTACATCGTTCAAAGAATCACGATGTTAGATGTAGTTTAAATTACGTTCAGTACAGTTTTTGTAAAATGGCTGAAAAGGCTGCAAATTTGGTAAACAATTATCTAAAAGATCACAGTCACACAGAAAAAATTAAAATTAATTTATATACTTTATTAACTGAAAATTTGGACAAAGATTGGCTAAAGGGATATGAAGAACATTACGCAGTCAATATTGAAACAATTATTAAAAGTACAATTGCTATCTGTTTCAAAAGATTTTGTAAAATAAAAAAATTATGAATTTATGGAAGAAGCGTCCAAAAAATCATGGAAGAGAAAAATAAATATATTGAAAAACGTTTAATATAAGTTGTGATGAATATTAATTATTGTCGTTTAATAAAATTGTTACCCATGTACACTCTTTGTTTTATTTCTCTACATGATACTATTCCTTAAAATTCTGTACTTGGATATCATTTTAAATTCTTGCGCCATACGATAGTACCTGTGGCATTATCTGGAGCGTCGGTGTAAGCATTTTTTTGCCATGAAGCTGTTGTTCTTCTTCGCTAGAAGTAAGTCTACTAGTAGAAGTAAGTAAGTCTTCGCCAGAAGTTCGCTAGTAGTGTTCTGTGGGTCAAAGCCAAAAGTCGCCGAGCTAACAGCGTAGGTAGGTTTATAGAAAAAAAAGAGTACCTAAATCATGTTTTTAAAAATAAATTATTTTGAATTTGTTTTTTTTATAACGAATAGAAAAAACATTAGAACATATATAAATGTTATATAGACAAAGTCGTAACTCTTAAAGTTTATTATTTACCTTTGTAGGGGTGGCACTACTCTACATTTGACTTCAGAGTTCCAAACACATAGATATTCGAAATCACGCAGAGAACGCGACACAGTCCGAATTTCGAGGTTTTTGTAGGAGTTTATTTATTTATGTTTGAGTCAAACTAACCCTGTCACGCGAGCACAGCATCCGATGAAGCTGTAAAAGCCGAGAAGGCTAACAGCAATTACATCACCGAAAATGTATATAGTTCAAAAAACAAAACTAAACGTCAGAATCAGTTTTATTTATTTTGTAGATAGATAATTTCCGGTAGATAGGTTGTACTTAAAAATGATGCTGTTTTACCGAATGCGTTGGTAATATCATATTTATAACTCTTCAGAATGATCACAAATGCATGTCTACTGTATTGCGCTCATTGACCAGTTTATTAGAAATTACAGAATAAAAGACATGTAGTTGTTTTTTTTTCATTTATTAATCAAGAAATACTTGTTAATGATCAATCAAAACACTAAATTTAGTGTTATAAAAGGTTTTACCTTCTTATATTACCATATTCATATAGTTACCATTAACATCTATATAGAAATAAATAGAATGTTGCATTTAAGTATACTGCAATAGTATGGCCAAATATTATCATTTATGTTAACTGTAATTTTATAAGTCATACAGCTGATACATTTTCTTTGAGAAATTTAAAATTCCTTAAGATTCTTTGGAATGTTTTAATAATATATGTTTACACAAAGTAGAAAAAATACAGGTGACTGTCTTATATCTCAATTAATCATTGTGTTTTTTTGGACTCTTTTTGGATTCACTGAATATTAATAATAATAGCAGCTATTGCTTTGTATGTATAATTTGAATACTCATGGATCATCTGCTATTAAGTATCTTAAAGCAGTAATCCTATAGCAAAGACAGTACATTTATAATTATTTGAAAGTAAAGATTGAAAAAAATATTATTCATTATTTTAACGATTGAATTTGCTTGTAGTATTTTCTTTGGAGTTGAATAACTTTCTTAGTGAATAAAATTTAAGTTTTTGTATTATCGTTTTTTCCTTTCTTTTATATGTCTATACATAATTGTAATCAAAGCAATTGACAGAAACATCTTTTTTTCGAAAGTTAAGCAATTTATAATTAATTCCCTTTTCTTGGGATGACAGTCACCTTTTTATATGGGTTCTAACTAATTTTACACTTACTTTACAAGAACAGTGGATGATAACCAGAACCTTTTAGAATCATCCTACAAGTCGGACATTTTTTGCCATTCACTTTCACTGCTGCCTTAATACATTTCATGCAAAAAACATGACCACAGATTGTAGATGCAACAAGACAGTGAGAAAGGTTATCCAGGCAAATAGGGCAATCTCCAAGATTCTTATTTGGATTATGGGGACCCTTTTGAGATCTTTTTCCTTTTGCAGTATATTGTACTTTTGGCCTATTTCTTAAGACCTCGCCATAATGGTTTCTAGGTGAAATGGTACCATTGGTAGATAAACTGTCTTCATCTGAATCTAGGAGTATGTGATCTGTATTACTATTGTCATTTGTATTTGGGTTAGTTTGACTTTCTGGTGGAGTACTTCTAGGTATGTTTTGCTGGGTTGATGAAGTACTTCTAGGTATATTTTGCTGGGCTGATGTAGTACTTCTAGGTATATTTTGCTGGGGTGATGAAGTACTTCTAGGTATATTTTGCTGGGCTGGTGAAGTACTTCTAGGTATATTTTGCTGGGTTGATGAAGAAAGTTGCAGTTTCAAAAAAATATGTTTGTTTTCCATTAGTTCCTGCAGGAAGGTGGGACGCAGTATAACTTTTTTACCCTGAAATACCTTACAGTTCTTACATGGTTCTTTTCTTTTCTTATCGTCACTAAAAACTAACGACAGCCATGCTAATTCTTCAGCCAACTTAAAAAGCTTTTTCATTTCAGGAGATGCCTCTTCTGATGTAGAGGGATCGGAATTATGAGAGGTTGAATTATTCTGGTCACACGGAACATAAGGAAAGAGAGTTGTAGTAAATGTGAATGTTTCTTTCATTCTTTTGATCTTGTCTAATAGATCTGGATTGTCAATAAACACCTCTTCTACATAAATAATTTGTGATCTTCCATTTGACATAGCTTGACCAATATAATTGCCTTTTTTAATAAAGTTTGAAAGACTTATTAATGCTTGATTATTATTTTCATTCTGGGAAGTTGTAACTTCTGCGGAGCTGCCTGGTATCTCTTCCTCATCAATAACAATTGTCTCACTTGCTGTTTGTAATTGTTCTACATTATTCTCTTGGTTACCATTAGGTGAAGTTTCAAATAAACTGTTGCTGAAACATTCTTCATTTCTTTGGATTGTAGCATTGTCTCTAGAAGTACTAGGAAGAGGTGAAAATGTCCTTACATTGCTGCTTGGTAAGTTATACTCACATTCAAAAACAGCTTTATTGCTCTCTGCATCAGAACTTTCACAACTATTCCGTCTCATCAAGTAATTTTGTTGGCCGTTGGCCTGGTTTGTGTTAATGCAATCATTCCCTTCAGTTTCATCATTACATAAATCAATAATAGAATTGTGATTAATGGAAGAAGGTTCTCGACAGTTAACAATTCTTGAGATAGTGTGGTTAGTCTTACAGTTTCTACAGGGTATGGATAAAGGAGGGGGTTGATCATCAAGAGAAACCTGAACACTAGCATTCTTTTTTAAAGGCTTAGGAGGACCTTTTGACGTAGATGACAATATATCATCTTTAATTGTATCTATATTTAAATTTTGTTCAGATATTTTACTTTCCTCCGAGGTTGTCGATGGTAGCTCTTGATTTTCTTCAGAATCTTCAAACATTTTCTCCAAATCAGCGAGTGACGGCATCTGTTGTTGATGTACATCAGCATTCACACTGCCTCTAGTGTCAGCATATTTGGTTGTTGATCGAGTTTTTCTTGGATTATTATCTAATGTTTGTGCGAGCACCTTTGGTTTTCCAACTTTATTTTTACAATTTGGTTTATTCATCGGTTTTTTTCTTTTGGGGGTGGGTTCTATATCAATTTTTGCAGTAGAGCTAACGCGTGAGTTTTGAGATGGCAAATTCCTTTTTCGCATATTTTTCTGTGGTTTAGGCATTTTTATGCTCTTTAAAAACCAAACGCACATATATAAACGCGAATGATAGAACAAAACTTAAGTAATGCGATGCGGTTCGTAATTTTATTTTTAGTTTTATTATAAGGGGAGGATAATTCCTTTTTTCATATAAATAAATATATGTAAAACAGTAGGTTTATCGAAAACTTGACTTCGCATTTGTCAATATTGATCGCAAACTGAAGAAAGGAAATGGTGTGACCAGATTTTAATTATTTTTTTCCCCATTTCTTGGCCTGAACGGTTTGTGCGTCAGCCAACAGATTTTAATTTAGGACCCTGCTTAATATTTTGACAAAGTTTTTCGCCACATATTTTTTTAATTCTTTTAAACAATAATAATGAAATTTTACTTTTAAAATTTATTTTTTTGTTTCCATAGACGTAAATTGTCTTATTTCCACATGGTTTCATGATTTGTGGTAAGGGACTTAGGGATGCAACGATACATCGATGTTCGCAAAACATGTTTTGAAGAACGATACATCGCCGATACATCTGCAAAACGAATCGGAAAAACGATGTTTTGCAGAACTATACATCGCCGACACATCGGCAAAAGTGACAAACATCAACATTGTTCATTCATTTCGTTCGTGCTCTGCTCTGTGTTTAAAGTAACATACTTACACTTGTTTTCAAATGTGTGAAATGAAATGAAATAAAAATACTTTATTTTTCGACGTAAGAAATTTTGTTTGTCAAACGTCATTTTTTTACAATCTACCGCCGTTTCGTGATGAGGTTCCTCTGACGGAGAAGAAACAGGCGAAAGAAACTCCGTAGGTGTCCTCTTTTTTGTAAATCCTTTGTTATCTCACTCAAAAATACATTATTATTAAATTTACGAAAAATAGTCTCAATTGTGAATTGAGTTCCTATTAAAATGTATCTTCTTAAATTCCATTTCAAAAATTTAACGTCCAAATATATAAATATTTTAATTGTTGCGATGTTTTTATTTATATGATCAATTATGTTTTTTGTGGTCTAGTTAATTGGAAGTTAGCTAAGGAGGTTAAACGAGGGTAAGTTTGTTAGATTTTGTTATTTAGTTACGTCACAGGTATAGCTACATACTTACATTTGTATTGAATATGACAATCTAGTTCCTTTATGTTTATTAGAACAAACAACGTCTAAGTCGCGTGAGTGTGATAGATGATAAAATTAGAACATCGAAAAAACATCGATGTTTCCTAACACCGATGTTTTTTAGAGCGATGTTACATCCCTATTTGTGGTAAGTTTTAGGTATCCCTTTTCAGACGAGTGACGCGCCTCTTGAGCGCCCCCTCGTGGCTACTCTGGAAACTAACTTAAAATAAAGACAAGCAGCGATTTTGGTCACCATTGCTCTGCTCACAATAATTTAGTGGAGAGAATGGTGCGAAGCACCAGAAAAACATAACCTAGACTTCGGACGTCTATGGAACTTATATGTGAAGGTAAACTTCAATATTACGTGTTCCGTTTGACGTCCGAAATCCATTATGAGTTACCACCAGTCCATATTCTGCCGGGACAGTTTCGATTTCAATATAATCGTCCCGCGTCCCAACGACCTACCATATAATACTAATTTTTGATAGCACGCGACGATCGCTGAATTCACTCAGGCTCACAGCGCAGTGCTCACTGCTCACACTTCTCCCGTCAATTTCCGCATGCACTGCGTTCGCCTTCGCCTCCAAAATTAAATAACAAAAAGCATTTTTATTTTTCCTTCAGACAGATGGTGCAAATCGGAGGGAACTCCGATTGTCTCGGCTTATTTTTTTACCAAAAGGAGGAGATACTGATTGTGAGGGACCTATTTGTTGTATTTGACCTATCTCGTGGGATAAATTCCTGTTTTCCTATTCTCCTTAACCCACCCACAGATAACAAATAAGTTTTTATGGGACTTCCAAAATCTTTGAATATATTTGTTAAAGCCTTAATCCAAAATAGTGGAACAACTTTCATGATAGGTGACGTCGTGAGAGTTCAGCTCGATTGTTGGAAAATAGCAGAATTCTGATTAGATTAAAAAACATAACGCAAATTTATAAAATCCTCATTGTTACGTTGCTTTCAATGTTCTAAGTGCCGACTCTACTACTCTTTGTATGACTCTATGACAGCAAATTGTAACCGTAAGTCACTTAGATAACGTTATATATATATTCTTTAAAGTATTTCAATCCTTTAAGTACCGTAAATAACCGCCGCCGTGTGGTGGCAGCTTAAAAGATTCTATCACCCCATCTCATCCCGTTGGTGTCGTAAAAATTTGACAGAGGAAAAAAACCAGAAGATGGGCAGCATCTAAATAAATGAACTGCGGTTGCCAACCTGTCTGCCAAGCGTGGCAACTATGGCAAGATCCCCGTAAAATGAGAGCTACAAACTTTTGTCTACGAAATTTAACTTTATGCAACAAATGAACAAGGTTGGGATCAAAATATTAATATTATAAAACTGAAAATATCATACCGTTAGTAACAAGTAATATTGCGGTTCTAAAATTCATGAAAACGATTGGTGTTATTAATATTTTCGCCAAAATTATTGATGCGCTATTCATACTGAATGCGGGTTCAATGAAGACGGCTGGGGTGACTAGAGAAAAAAATGTCAGGGTTGTTAATAGGGACTTTATTTATTGGCCCGTACCCTCTTTACCTATATTATAAGTATTTTTTAATATATGTATCTGTAAATGTGTATGTGTATGTAGTATGTATATGTGTAACATATATTATTATGTGTGTATTGTATATATATATATATGTATGCGTGTATTATATATTATTGGATGCCACTGAAAATCAGGGTAGGATCATGCATCTTAGCATATCTTGAGTGGCCGTCCTTTTTGGAGCATTGCACCATGAACGGATGGATTTAAATTTTGTTTTTTCTGTGTTTTTTTTTTCTATACACTGTTAATCTGTCTGTGAATTGTGTGCGTGTGACAAATAAATGTTTCTTTCTTTCTTCTTTCTTTCTTTCTATTTCTATTCTTAAAAAAAAACTGTTGAGAAAATCCGGGTTTGCCATATTATTTTTGATTTTTTTACTTCCATTCCTATTACTAGAACCCTTAAATGGTTTATATCAAGTGGATATTCCCAATCGGAAGATATTTTTAAGTCTTGTAAACACTATAAGTGTAACTTATAGTTAATTGTAACTATATATATTTAGTTAACTGTAACTGTAAGTTACACTTATAGTGTTAGTTTATTTTAGACATATTCATCATATTTTTTATAAAATTTCTTACGGATTGGTGTCACGATCTTCATCGAAATAAATGACACCCCTGTCCATATATACGCTTTGTCGTCCCTAAACTCAATATTATCGTCCCTAACAAATTTAATGACCTCGAAAAATGAAAAACCTCGTTCGATAAACCATCTTAAGATTTGCATTCCACAACATAATACAGGATACTATAACTCTTCTTTTACTGTTCAAGCTACACTCCTCTGGAACGCCCTCCCTGATAAGATTAAAACAGCCCCTAATATGAACATGTTCAAGAAATTAATTCGTGAACATTACCTAAAGGATCATTGATGTCATTCGGCTTATCTCATTTTCTGTTTTTATTATTTTACATATAATATGTATATATGTATAAATATATATATTTATATATATTTTTATATATTTATTTATGTATGTAGTGTTATCATTATTTGGTTCTTATTTAATTGTATATGTGTTTATAAATGTATAATTTATTTATTATATATCTTATAAAATCATAAATTTATTTTCCTCTTATTTCTTTTTTTTATTTTATACTTTGGTTAGCACCTGCCTTCTACTTTTCACCATAACAAAGGTTGACTGGTAGAGAATGCCACTAGGCATTAAGTCCGCCCATTGTAGCCCTTAGCTTAAGGTGTCAGCAATAAAGGATAAATAAATAAGTTAAAAAAATTTGTTCTCATGCCCGCTACATTGAAAGAATTTTCAAAACAGTCTTTGTCATCTTTGTCATTTCCTTGAATCTGTTTTAGAATCCACTTTCTTCTTGCCTCCCCTTTATTTTCGTGAGAATCTTTCTTTCTTTTTGAATCTGCTTCGCATTATTGAAGGCGAAAAGGATTTCACAAGAAATGGATGGAATTGGCGATTTTAAATTTACCGGCGATTCAAACATATTAGAACACTTTACTTCTTTACTTCAAATGAAAAGAAAGTCGATAACATTCAACGACGTTATTCAAATATTTTGGCACGGCTTTCACGTATGTTTTAAATAATATCGTGTGAAATACCCTTAAAATCGGATTCGTGGCCAAATAATTGTTTTAGTGATAAATATCATACAAAACAGACGAAGTGAGTTGTCTATCAGATGTAGCCGACCAAGCAATAATTGTTTGCAAGGCGCCGTCCACAAATTTGTCTGTATTATGAATGAAACATTCTAAGCGGAGCAAAAGGATCGTGACGGGATTAATCGGAAGTTAATCGTTAATTTTATGGTAAGTACAACTTCTGGCTGTAAGAAATGCTGTGTGATGCCACACTGCGTTTGACACACGCATTTTTATTATATTAGGGAAAAATACACAGACCTGTGATAATACCACCAGAGACCAGAATGTAAACAGTTTGTTTACTCAACTAAAACCGTGTTGATTATGGCAACTTCTCCCTTTTTGGAATGATGTAGATTTGCGATGATATCGCTACAAATATATAATATGTTGCCAATAACTCTTTTGGCTTCAATTAGTAATCTTAATAGCCAGTTCAGTTAATTATCGTGTGATTAACCACCACAGTGGATATTTCAATAGGACCCTAAATAAAAGTGATTGTACCTTAATAAAATGAATCCGTGTGGTAGCGGCTTAAGAGAATCTACCACCCCATCTCATCCCGTGGGTGTCGTAAAAGTCGACAGAGGGAAAATTAAAACCAGAAGATGGGCTGCAGCATCTCCTGGAAAATCTGAATAAATAAACTGCGGTTGCCAACCCGCCTGCCAAGCGTGGCAGCTATGGCGAAATCCCCCAAAATGAGAGCTACAACTTTTGTGGCAATCTATGGGGGAGGCCTATGTTCAGCAATGGACTAGTGATAGGCTGAAATGATGATGATGATGATGATGAAAATGAAAAATAAAACTTGTGTAGACACAAGAAGCCTTTAACAATATGCCTATGACTAACAAAAATTCGGTCGCCCGGCAGATATAAAACTTCGAAGTTGATTTGACAAAGAACCAATTTGGTATTACAAGGGGTCTTTCTACAACAAAAGCAGTTGTTATACTAATTCAGAATATATTCGATGCCTGTGAGAATTCACAAGATAAGTGTTTTCTGTTGTCTTTCCAAGGTCTTCGATTGCGTTCATCATGAAATTCTGCACTTAAACTTCTAGTTATCAATGGTAAGAGTTCTTCCATGTCAGCAGTATATATGGATGTATAAAACTTGAAATTTTATTACTTGACGAGGTAAATAATAATGCAAAAGTAGTACATTGGTTTAGCGTTATCAATTTGTATATAAACGGCAATAAAACTAAATGTATTAAATTCATAACACCAAATGTTAAAGTACTGGATGTAAATGGGATTGTAAATGGGGAAGAGTTGAGCCTTGTGGATACCATTGTTTTTCTTGGAATAACTTTTGTCGCGAAACTTCAATGGGGCCCTCATATATCTGAACTAGCTCTGTAGCTTATATTTGCTATGGGGAAATGCGACTAACGTAGTGATTTTTGTTTTGAAAAAAAGGGCCATAAGAGTTATTTATAATCTTGTTTCTAAAGTCTCTTAGAGATAAATTTAAAGAAATTAAAATATTAACTTTGGCCTCTCACTATAAACGTTTTGTATAAAAAGTGTTGTTTATAAGTAAATACCAGGAAAAAGCACAAATTAATAATGCTAGTTACTCGACTTCACAGAGTCGGTAACTATTTTTGTGGAAATATATATGTTTATACAACAAAATCCCAGAAAGTGCACTGTCTATTAATCAAAAAGTAATTTTTTTTATTAAACAAAGATATTATAAAAAGGGTTATTATAATAATATTGAAGAAAACATGGATGACGATAACCCATGGGAATGAGGTGATCGCTGCCTTGCTCTCGCTACTCGTATTTCTACATCTTTATAATACTGCTGTAATTGTACATTATTTTTAAAATGACTAAAAAGAAAGTAAACTTCTCGTTGGATTTCTTGCTGGTTCTTTCATAGATCAACCGTTCCTTCAAGATAGATGCAGAGACAAGACGCCACGAGTATTGCTTAAGAAATCGGAGGGAGGTGTCCTTTCTTTAGTGGCGATTACACTACTGACCTTCGAATTGCCGACGACAGTCATTGTGGAAAAATCGTTAGCACTATGCTCAATAGTTAAATAGTGTATATAATAATTTGAATACTTTTAAATACTTTTAAACAATACAAAAATTCCGTAATAATAAGTTCATTCCATATTATATGAATACTATGTAGTTATACAGTATCCTAACACAATTATTTCAAAAATTCGTTCGGTCGATAGAACGACGAAACATGATGTTCTTCTGACCGATTTTTTCAACTTCATATTAATTTCGGAAGCTCCCAACTGTGCAGGAGATGTTACAGTGCCCCGTGTTAAATCGGAGGTAAGCAGTGTCAGGTTCACGGAATAATCACAGTTCAACCAAGACCTGAAAACCACCAAATTGTGTAGAAATGCTGGTTCCGGCGAGGATTCGAACTCGCGGCGCTGTAAAATACCATTTTTATGATTTATTTATGTATAAGCGTTTTCCACTTACTCATCATTATATCTCTGAAACTACTATTGCTAAATTTGACATATTCCTTTCCCGTCATAGACACCCATTAATAACGGGCTTAAGAATATTTACTCCTTAACTAGCTATTCCCCGCAGTTTCACCAGCGTATAAAACCCGACCCCGATCGATGATATACATATATACTTCCCTATTTTAATCGGATTTTGGTTTTAATTTTTTTACGAGGAACCTTTATTATTTTTCTAAAATTTAAGCAGCCCGCTATAATATCAGCTATCTGTCCGTGAAAATCCTGAATCCATCGGAGATTAGCATGTATAGAGGTGCATTGGTGTTGTTATTCTCTATTCAGTCTTTAACGTAACAATAACTTCCGTAAGAATGGTTTCACCAAGTCTTGGAAAGTTGCTCCGTTTTCTAAAAAGATTTTTATTAGGTACTATGTAGTCATAAAATATAATAGGAGTATTTATTTATTGATGAATTAAATTTTAAATCCAGGCTGCTAGTTACTATTCCAAAAAATGGAGTGAAACGCATGGAAACGAAACACCTTAGGATGTCTTACATATACAAATCTCTCATACACAACACACAGACCAGAAACAACTATTTGTAGACCATGCAAATATGTGCCCCGTGCGGGAATCGAACCCTCGACTCGTGACGCAGACGACAAGCAAGGCTTAGCCACTGCGTCACCCGAGCCGACAAGCATTTATAGGGCTAGCAGCTGTTTTTAAATCCTTAAATGTTTAAGGATTCATATGTATGAGGAAGATCATTAAAAAAGTTCGACGAAGCAACTTAAAACATTGTTTGTATTTTTTTCTATTGGTTGAAGTGACGAAACTAAAACGTTCACTTGATGGTAAGTGCAACGTCTGCCCATAAAAAATGCTGTGTCACCAAGAATATTTCCCTGAGACATCAGTTCTTAAGTCTCATATGCTTAGTGATTACGCTAGCTCTCAGTGCCCTTCAAAGCAACACAGTAATGTTTGCACAATCCTGCTTCACGGCAGAAAACTGGCCCTGGGGTATATAGACGAATTCCTGCATAGGAATCCCAACCACCATTATTTACCGTTTATAGTTTTAACCACCCAAAGAGATAATACAGACTTTTATTTTCTTCAACCTACCATTTTCTTAAAGTAATATAAATAAAAGTGCCATTCATTGAATTACAATTTTACGTTTTGGATAGATAACAAGATTCAGTCTTTAAATATGTAGGAATTATATAGGCAGGCGACATATAGTGGTTATATCAGATTTACCTGACGAAAGTCCAAGTAATCGGTTCAGCGCAGATTGGATTCATCCATTTACATTTATGTTTCCTGGAATGTTCTAATGATATTTATACAGTACTCCACCACACCATCAGCTATCCTGTCGCCAATCGGTAGTGTGAAAATATATCGTGTTCGGTTTGAAGGCCCCTGCAGCGAGAGAAATTACTTGGTTATATGAGAAATAGATTCGCTGGACTGATGGAGTAGGATGGACAAACGAAGGGCAAAATTTTGGTCTTGAATTGAATTTTCCAATCACTCCAAGAAGCCGGTGTCGGGCTGAGGAGATTCGCACTCCATTTCGGAGTCCGAAGAAGTAGAAGTTTCTTCTTCTGATGATGTAGATGCCCTAGTGGGGAATCTTGAATAAACCTTTATTGCCGAGGCCTAGCGTCTTGGCCATCATTAAACGGTAAATCTTCGAGCTGTTTTCCGGAATCGTAAGGACAGCGTTAAGAAGTTCAATATCTATCTTGTTTTACTTATTTTAACTTAACTTTCATGACTATCTAAAACTCCTACGGGGCCGCCGGTAGGATGCCGGGGCGTGTGACCTATCGTCGCTCCCTGCCGGGTATAGACAGGGAGAATGAATGCCAAAAGTGTATCTCGAGTGTGTCTAATAGCGGATCTTATTTTTCACACTTTTGGGAGGGTGCTTAAAAAGTAATAAAAACTACGCGGGGACTTAGTCCAATCAATTTAGTCTACGCTCTACCTAAGGCCAACTTATATAGACCACTGGGAAACACAGTACGGAACTGTGTTTCCCAGAAGGGGAACCGCGGGAAAACGGGGCTAGCCCTTTTTTAGGTGGGGAAATGCCTAACTCATAGGACGGGTTGTGTCGGACTTGCACCGACTAAAACCCCATGGTGTTCCGCCTTCGCCGCATGTTGGCAGGGCCACGGGAACGCTCGCGCATATACCTGCGCTGACCGCCTATCATCGGCGGCCTCTCCTCGGGAGAGGACAGTTCCTCTCCGCTCTCCTTCCTAGTAAGGCGCGCTGGAACACACGACGCGCCTTCCAGCACGGCGTCCCTTTGGTGTGCGCAACGGACCGTTAGGTATCTACTAAACGCAACCATCCGAGAGTGGATTTATAATTTGACGTCTTCAGTAATGCTTTTCTAAGAATAATAGAACAAAGCTATGAAAATTGCTTCGTATAAAAAAAAAAATTAATTCCCGAAAAAGGTCGAAGCAGGTAGCTGCACGAGACGACAGGACTAACTTGAGCGGGTCGAAGCGGGGCGCTAGTGACCGTAAGGTTTGGAGCGTCAAGTGCAACTGTTTGATGCAACATGGTCGCGGTACGGTGTTTTAGGGAGTAAAGTGATATTTTTTTGACACATTCAGCAGCACAAATATTACTAAAAAGCTAAGGAAGATTATAATATACGTCTTATCTAAAATAACAGCCAAAGGTTTATCTTTAACCTTAACTAACTATACATGTTTAGACCATTGAATTTGATTGGTTTCAGGTAAGCCAATACCCCAAGTTTCCCAATTTCGTCCAAGAAAGTAGGTACAGAAAATTCAATACGTTGCAAATACTACTTTCATCTCTTCTATTCTTTTTCATCAACAGCCTGTAAAAAACCCTCAACAGGACATACCTCTCATGGATCGGCCTCCCCTAAGTTAGGATGTGCCGATTTCGCCACGGTTGGCAGGCGGATTGATGATCGCAGTACCGAACACTTGGCACCTTAGACGCTGAAGAGGCAGATATTCTACTACTTACTTTAATTTTTTGTTTAATTAAAAAGAAAAGTCTGGTCACACCATTATAAGAAGTATGACAAAGATTTAAACTCTATTGTCGCTACGAGAACTATTCAAGGATACTAATATAATGACACACCGTCTTTGTATATTTATGAAAATATAATGTACGTACACACGTATTTATTTAATAGAAAAGTGACTGTATTCTGTAGAATGGGCCGAAGTGACACGCTAAAGGTTCCTGCGTTTAGGTTGTCCAAAACTTCTTAGTAGAACCATAAAATTTTATATCAAAATTCCTAAAAGTATGACTAGAAAACAAACCCTCTGGCTACAAAAATTTGTAGTGTAATTTTTATGTTATTTATAAATGAATGATTCTTCTCTGAGAAGGTCATTTTTTGAAGTCTGAAGGTGGATTTTGACATTCATAAGAGATTTATACAAGCCAAAACTGAATAAAGAAATTTTGACTTTGACTTAGATGATCATGATTTTTTGTACGGATTTTCAGAAATGTGTAATGTCACTAAAGGTTGAGATCATTTAATAATACTAAGAAAATAATGTTATTGGCACTTCCTTAACACTAGAACTATTAACTTCCATCAACAATTGGTCAATTGGAACCTCAATCTTCTCCGAACAATTGTTAGACCCATCACCAAAAAGACAAAGAAACTACATATGGCTGGTATTTAATTTCAATACTGGCCGTTCAAATAGATATTGTTCTTAAAAAAGCAAAAATAAAAAAGTGTGTAATTTTTAATTGAAAATAAATATTTTAATGACTTTTGGCGCCAACTCGAGTGTGTGCCACACTCGAGTGTTTTTTTATTTAGTTTTGTAATTTCTGTATATTTGGAGTTTTGATTTTTAATATTGATAGTTTATTATGCAACAAGTGCTCCTGAAAGTGTACAGTGATTGGGAAATTCAATTCAAGACCAAAATTTTGCTTTTCGTTCGTCCATCCTACTCCATCAGTCCAGCAAATCTTCAGTAAAAGTCAACTATCATTTTACTCTCGATCAAAATGTTGAAGTCTTGCTCCTTGAAGATTGTATACTCGGATATGTTACTTGACTCTGGAAAATAGTTTATGACTGTTTCCGTTAATAAATAAATAAAAAAAAAATATTAATGGTCGGGGCAATCCAATCCAATAAATAAGTCCTAAATTATCGAGACAATCGTCTGAAACACATTCAAGTTTTTCAGTGATTGGTTACAAATCGCTCCTTTTCCTTTGTTTCCTTTCTAAATTTACAAGATAGTGTATACCACGCCTGAAGTACCAATTGCATTGTCGCCCAAAACTTTGAATCAATACGAGTCCTGGGGGCCTACTACAAAAATCGAAGTACGTAAGTTTCGGATCGATTCGAAGCAACGACGAATGTCAAACATAAACCCTACTACCAAGTTTCTTCGGATGAAACTTCTATGGACGGCCTTCTTTCGGATCCATAGGCAACCAATATAATGTTTACTGAAGGGTGACAATGTGGTAGGAAACGTGCAATCCTTCAGTCGAAACTTCGTATTTCTATTTTCGTAGTAGACCCCCTGTTATTTCTCATATAACCAAGTAATTTCTCTCGCTGCAGGGGCCTTCAAACCGAAATACGTTATATTTTCACACTAACCGCTTGGCGACAGGATAGCTGATGGTGTGGTGGTACCTACCCAGGCGGAGTACTGTATAAATATCATTAGAACATTCCAGGAAACATAAATGTAAATGGATGAATCCAATCTGCGCTGAACCGATTACTTGGACTTTCGTCAGGTAAATCTTATATAACCACTATATGTCGCCTGCCTATATAATCTGACTAATATAATCTGACTGAATCTTGTTATCTATCCAAAACGTAAAATTGTAATTCAATGAATGGCACTTTTACTTATATTACTTTAACAAAATGGTAGGTTCAAGAAAATAAAGGTCTGTATTATCTCTTGGGGTGGTTAAAACTATAAACGGTAAATAATGGTGGTTAGGATTTCTATGCAGGAATTCGTCTATATACCACCCCAGGGCCAGTTATTCTGCCGTGAAGCAGTATTGTGCAAACATTACTGTGTTGCTTTGAAGGGCACTGAGAGCTAGCGTAATCACTAAGCATATGAGACTTAAGAACTGATGTCTCAGGGAAATATTCTTGGTGACACAGCATTTTTTATGGGCAGACGTTGCACTTACCATCAAGTGAACGTTTTAGTTTCGTCACTTCAACCAATAAAAAAAATACAAACAATGTTTTAAGTTGCTTCGTCGAACTTATTTAATGATCTTCCTCATACATATGAATACTTAAAATTTAAGGATTTAAAAACAACTGCTAGCCCTATAAATGCTTGTCGGCTCGGGTGGCGCAGTGGATAAGCCTTGCTTGTCGTCTGCGTCGCGAGTCGAGGGTTCTATTCCCGCACGGGGCACATATTTGCAAGGTCTACAGATAGTTGATTTCCAAGAGAGGCGATAACGTCATATTGGATAACTATGGACCCCAGAATCCCTGGAAAACCTTATTATTATGTTCAAAGACCTAAACGGTTTCTCTCCACGGGTAATATGATAAATTTTATGTTTATCTAAAATTATGAAGAAAAGACGAATACCATACATATTTATTTTACCAACTTGGCTGTGCTGGAAATTGCGTCATATTTTGTCCAATTTATACAACATTTAATGGAAAAAATAAGGACGACAAAAAAGACGTTTTTAAGAAAAAAACTTAAAGCATTATTGGTTACACCGTGTAGTGGCGGCTTAAGAGAATCTACCACCCCATTTAGTCCCATGGGTGTCGAAAAGTCGATAGAGGGAAAATAAAAACCAGGTGATGGGCAGCACCATCTTTCTTTAACATTCGAATAAACTGCAGTTGCGAACTCGCTTGCCAAGTGTGGCAAAATGGCAAAATCCCCTCAAAATGAGAGCTACTACGAGAGTGGGAGGGGAAGATAAAGGTGTACACAATCATTATATATTGAAGCGATGATCAATTGTAAGTATTACAGTAGTAAAGACTGTTCGCGTGAAGATTTATATTTCTTGAAGTTGTAACTCATGCGATATTTTACCTTCTAGAGTAGTACATTTTTTTAGTGTTACGACCTTGTGTGTCGAATAGCTGACCAGCCGCAGGTTTTCCACCTCCGCTCTCTCCATTTGTTTTATTTTACATTTCAATATTTATAATTGATTAAATTTGCTTTATTCTTCGTCTTTAAATTTGTAGTATAATATACCTGCTACTTCGTTTGACCACGTCATGAGTTAATCGGCAGATAATGCCGATAGACATTAAGTTTGTCCTTTATTACCTTAATATTGAGGTAAAATCTGCACTTCGCTTGTGTCAAAGCAATGGACCCTACAATCCGTTCCCAAACTATGGCCTCTATTGCATCAATGCAATCTCTTAACATTCCGGCATTCAATTTGTTTCCTGTTGACCAGGATGAAATTAAAAAGTTCGTATTGGATATTAAATCTAAGGCTGTGGGTTGCGATGACATCAGCAGACATATGGTGGTCACTATATTGGAACATCTTCCCGGCAATTACCCACATCTTAAATTTTTCTCTAGAATCTGGTCAATATCCCAGCCACTGGAAAAAGGCTTTTGTTAAGCCTCTTCCTAAAGTTTCTGTTCCCAACCTCCCTAATCATTATCGTCCAATATCAATTCTGCCCTTTCTTTCCAAAATTTTAGAAGCCTGTGTTCACAAGCAAATTTCCACGTTTATTTCGAAACATAACCTACTGAGTACTTGTCAGTCTGGGTTTCGCCCCGGTCATAGCACTGGAACTGCGTTAATCAAAGTTACTGATGACATTAGACAAGGTATGGAAGAAAGAAAGATAACAGCGGTAGTGCTAGTTGACTTTTCTAACGCTTTTAACACAGTTGATCATGACATCCTCCGTTCCATCCTATCCCATCTTAATTTCGCGCCTAATGTCTTAGAATGGTTCGCATCATATCTTCGCGGGCGCCAGCAATCAGTTCATGTTGCACAAAAAAACTCAGCGGGGGTTGATGTTGAAACTGGCGTGCCGCAAGGCGGAATTCTCTGTCCCATAATTTTCTCTGTTTTTATAAACTTAATCACCTAAATGAAACTAATTTTTACGGATTTTATCGCGTTTAATATTTTACTATTTATAACCCGACGTTTCGGGCGCTTTACAGCTCCCATGGTCACGGGGGGACTGAGGTGACAGTTGTCCCAATGTCATAGTTACCCCGGAGTACCTTCAGCTTTTAATTATTATTTTTAGTCCGATCTACGCAGAAAGAGCTTACTGTGTCTTGAAGCCTTGCAGTGGTATGCTTGGTTTTTGATTTAATTTTATTAATAATAGGATCCCAAGCCGGTGGTAATACCCAACCATCTTCCCTATTGAAATTAGGATGTTTTTTAATTTCAATAGCCTCGCGAATCATCCTTGGTAGGAATCGGTGTTCTTTTGCAAGGATTTGTGGTCTATCAAATCTGATGTAATGGTTGGGATGATCCAGAACATGGTCACAGACTGCAGACTTCCTAGAACGACGATGCTTCACGTCAGCTATGTGTTCTTTTACGCGGGTTTTTATCGATCTTCTTGTTTGGCCTATGTAAGAGAGACCACATTCACAATCCAGCTTGTATACTCCTGCGTCTTGTAGAGGGATGGTTACACTTGACAGATGGTAAAAAGTGACTTATCTTCTTCAGCGGCTTGAAGTATGTTTTTATGGAAGCCCGCTTCAAGATATAGCCAATCTTGTCCGTGACTCCTCTGACATAAGGTAGAATAGCAGGTACACGCTCGACTGTGGCCGGTTTCACTCGGTCACTGCGACGTAGGCGCGGAACCCGAAGCTTGTTGTCGTGCAAAACTTGCTTGACATGCTGAAGCTCGGCGGCCAGGTGTTTCCTGTCACAGATTCCTCGTGCTCTCTGAAACAAGGATTTACCCACGGTAGCTAACTGTGATGGATGGTGGTGAGATTCACCGTTTAAATATCTGTTAGTATGGGTCTTTTTCCTATACACAGTGTGACTCAAGGTGTTATTAGGATTCCGAATTACTAAAACATCTAGAAAAGCTAAAGAGTTATTTGCCTCTAACTCCATTGTAAATTGAATTTTAGAGTTTAGGGAGTTAAGGTGGTCTAGAAATGCAGTTACTTTATCTGCTGGTAAAATTGTGAAAGTATCATCTACATACCGCTTGTAGAATCTTGGATTTACTGGAGAAGTACGGAGGGCTCTCTCCTCAAAGTCTTCCATGAAGATGTCGGCGACAATGGGAGATACTGGGGAGCCCATCGCCACACCATCTACTTGCTTGTAGTATTGTTCCTTCCACAATAGATAGCCAGATGTAAGGCAATGTCTTAGTAGTTCTGCATATTCCACTGGCATGTTGTTTTCAGCTAGCTTCCTAGATACAATTGAGATGCAGTCGTCTACTGGTAGGCATGTGAATAGAGACTGGACATCAAAACTGACCATAGTTTCATTGTCAGTCAGGTGAAGGTCTTTAATCTCACTGACAAAATGGTATGAATCCTTTGTGTGTGCTCTAGTGTGTCCTCTGAGTGGTGAGAGTACTTTAGCCACATGCTGAGCCAATCTGTAGGTTGGTGAATCGATCTGGCTCACTATTGGACGTAGTGGAGCATTTGGTTTGTGTATCTTTGGTAACCCATACAACTTCGGTGATTTAGCACAAGATGGTATTATCGAACTAACGTCCAGATTCAATTTTTCGGAGTGTTTCTTAATAAGATCGCTAGTTGTTTTAAGCGTATTAGTAGTTGGGTCTGATTTGACCTTTTTATATGTACTTTCGTCCGACAAAAGTTCTTGTATTTTAAAATTGTAGTCTGACGTATCCATGACTACCGTAGCATTACCTTTATCTGCGCGGAGGATCGTGAGTTCAGGTCTGTTCCGTAGGTTGTTCAACGCTTTTAATTCGTCTTTAGAAAGATTTAGTTTCGGCACCGAACTTCGACGTAACATAGACGAAATGTCTTGACGTATGGCCTCCAAATCTTCTTTATTGATATTGTTTTTAAACAGACAATCTTCGACACTACAGATAATTTCTTCGTACGGTATTCTTCGCGGTGTTACTGCGAAATTCATGCCCTTCGATAATACTTTTAATGTAGATTCATCCAGTGTTTGTTTTGACAGATTATAGACCGCGCGTAATCTATGATCATTGTCCGTAGTCAACGGTCGCGTTCCGTTCATGCGTTGAGATTGATGTTTGACATTGAATTTGGTCGTTAATTTTTGATATTTTTCTATATGTTTATTTTTGCAATCATTATATCTAGATGTTTCACGCTTATTTAATGTTTCAATGCAATTATTAAAATCAAATGTCGTTAAAACTGTTTTTAAAACACTGGATAAATTGTCTATGGACGTATTTATGACATGTAGATCGGTACGTTTTTGCTGAATACCCGTTCTTAACAACTTTTTACTTGCCTGTTTTAAGATCTTAGCGCTTCCTCGAATGTCCTTTTTAGCTGATATTTTGACACACGTAGGAATGAGATCATGGTCTCTGCATCTCTTCAAGAAATTCAAAGATGTTATGAATCTTGCGCGCTTGGTCATGAGATCTTCTAACCGGCGTATTTTATTTGCGATTTCCAGTCCGTACTGGTTCACATAATGATTTCTTATATTTACGCGAACACTACTCATTTAAATGAAACTAATTTTTACGGATTTTATCGCGTTTAATATTTTACTATTTATAACCCGACGTTTCGGGCGCTTTACAGCTCCCATGGTCACGGGGGGACTGAGGTGACAGTTGTCCCAATGTCATAGTTACCCCGGAGTACCTTCAGCTTTTAATTATTATTTTTAGTCCGATCTACGCAGAAAGAGCTTACTGTGTCTTGAAGCCTTGCAGTGGTATGCTTGGTTTTTGATTTAATTTTATTAATAATAGGATCCCAAGCCGGTGGTAATACCCAACCATCTTCCCTATTGAAATTAGGATGTTTTTTAATTTCAATAGCCTCGCGAATCATCCTTGGTAGGAATCGGTGTTCTTTTGCAAGGATTTGTGGTCTATCAAATCTGATGTAATGGTTGGGATGATCCAGAACATGGTCACAGACTGCAGACTTCCTAGAACGACGATGCTTCACGTCAGCTATGTGTTCTTTTACGCGGGTTTTTATCGATCTTCTTGTTTGGCCTATGTAAGAGAGACCACATTCACAATCCAGCTTGTATACTCCTGCGTCTTGTAGAGGGATGTTACACTTGACAGATGGTAAAAACTGACTTATATTCTTCAGCGGCTTGAAGTATGTTTTTATGGAAGCCCGCTTCAAGATATAGCCAATCTTGTCCGTGACTCCTCTGACATAAGGTAGAATAGCAGGTACACGCTCGACTGTGGCCGGTTTCACTCGGTCACTGCGACGTAGGCGCGGAACCCGAAGCTTGTTGTCGTGCAAAACTTGCTTGACATGCTTGTTTCAGAGAGCACGAGGAATCTGTGACAGGAAACACCTGGCCGCCGAGCTTCAGCATGTCAAGCAAGTTTTGCACGACAACAAGCTTCGGGTTCCGCGCCTACGTCGCAGTGACCGAGTGAAACCGGCCACAGTCGAGCGTGTACCGGCTATTCTACCTTATGTCAGAGGAGTCACGGACAAGATTGGCTATATCTTGAAGCGGGCTTCCATAAAAACATACTTCAAGCCGCTGAAGAAGATAAGTCAGTTTTTACCATCTGTCAAGTGTAACATCCCTCTACAAGACGCAGGAGTATACAAGCTGGATTGTGAATGTGGTCTCTCTTACATAGGCCAAACAAGAAGATCGATAAAAACCCGCGTAAAAGAACACATAGCTGACGTGAAGCATCGTCGTTCTAGGAAGTCTGCAGTCTGTGACCATGTTCTGGATCATCCCAACCATTACATCAGATTTGATAGACCACAAATCCTTGCAAAAGAACACCGATTCCTACCAAGGATGATTCGCGAGGCTATTGAAATTAAAAAACATCCTAATTTCAATAGGGAAGATGGTTGGGTATTACCACCAGGCTTGGGATCCTATTATTAATAAAATTAAATCAAAAACCAAGCATACCACTGCAAGGCTTCAAGACACAGTAAGCTCTTTCTGCGTAGATCGGACTAAAAATAATAATTAAAAGCTGAAGGTACTCCGGGGTAACTATGACATTGGGACAACTGTCACCTCAGTCCCCCCGTGACCATGGGAGCTGTAAAGCGCCCGAAACGTCGGGTTATAAATAGTAAAATATTAAACGCGATAAAATCCGTAAAAATTAGTTTCATTTAAATGAGTAGTGTTCGCGTAAATATAAGAAAACTTAATCACCTCCATTTTCGACTGATCGTACCATCTGTATGCGGACGATCTACAGCTATATGTGCAATCTGAAATTGACGATCTTCATAACGGAATCAATCATTTAAACAATAATCTAGACGCTATCAAAGATTGGTCAACTCGTTATGGAGTGATTGTCAATCCACTGAAATGCCAAGCTATCCTAGTAGGTAGTCCGAGATTGTTGGATAAGGTTGACTATACAAGCCTACCTTCTTTACGATATAATGATACTGTTATTCCATTTAGTAGGTCTGTGAAAAATCTTGGTCTAATCATTGATAACACTTCAAACTGGAAAGTGCAGGTTACCGACATTAGTCGGAAAGTCATTCCCATCTTACGTTCTCTTTATCGTCTGAAAAATTTTCTCCCCATTAGATCTAAGCTCTTGCTTGTCCAAACGCTTATATTACCCATTATTGACTACGCAGATGTGTGTTACCCAGACCTATCCCAAGATCTTCTTAACAAGCTGGAGCGCCTGTTTAACAACTGTATAAGATTTATTTTTGGTCTGCGAAAGTATGATCATGTATCTCAATTCAGGTCTCAGCTAAATTGGCTTACCATTCAACAAAAGCGCAATTCCAGGATACTGCTTGTTCTTTTCTCTATTTTAAATGATCCATTTTCGCCTTCATATCTGAAAGACAAATTTCAGTATCTGTCTTCATCACATGATAGGGTTCTTCGTTCGTCCTCTAACAATAAGATTTGCATCCCTACACATTTCACCGGGTTCTTTAGGAACTCCTTCACTATCCGGGCTGCACTTCTTTGGAACTCCTTGCCCGATTACATCAGGAAAGCGCCCAATAAATACTCCTTTAAGAAGTTGGTCCGTGATCATTTAGCAGAGAATCATGACAACATAAATAGTTAGTAGTTGGTCACCGTTACAAGTGTGCATTTATTTATTTATATTTATTTTATTTTACGTTTATTTATATGTATAATATGTATGTATACCGTATATACGTATATGTTTATGTGTTTAATATATACTTATATATGTAACTATATTTATAATATATATGAGTTATTTAGGTTCTCATTTTTTGTTCTCTGAAAGAAAGAATTCTTTCTCTGTTTTCCTTTATTGCTACACCTAATCAAAATCTCACCACTCCATGGGTTGACTGGGAGAAAATGCCTAAAGGCATTAAGTCCGCCCTTTGTATCCCTTTATTGTAAAGGAAGCAATAAAGAGTTAAATAAAAAAATAATACATACATACATACATAAGATCACGACTCTATCCCATAAGGGGTAGTCAGAGACCGGGCACTCACTGCAAAAACAGATGACTGCCACAATCCACGTTTCACCAAAACAATATAATGCACTTGGTGTGATAGGTGGTGAGCCCATCGCCACCATGCGCTGTTGGGTGCACAGTGCAGTTAAATTCCTTACTCGCCTTTTACGAGATCCATTGGATGAGATGGAGTGGTAGTATTCTTTTAACGAGCCGCCACCACACGGCTAATAAAAAAATAAATAAATAATAAACAATAAATCATTTAAAATAAATAAATAAATAAAGCAATCCAATGGGCAACGATACATTTAGCTGCCCAGTCATGACAAAAACGAGTTCAGCCAATTCCAATGTGTTTTGTTACACACTTGTAGCAGCATACAAAATGCAGGTAATGATCACATCGTGACTTACTCCGCTGCTGAAAGTTTGACGACGGTAGCTAGTCGATATCCAGCGTGTTGTGGCTTATGTAAGCGAGGACCGTCGTGGAAAGCGTAGCGGCTACGGAGCTACGGTCAGTAGCACTCCACGTCGCTGTCGGTGCGAGCGTGCGAGGCGGAGACCCTAAACGCACCCCGCCCTTCCCGAAAGTCGTACCCGTAATATCTGATTTGAGTAAACTTACTTTTAAAAACGATTATTTGATTTTTATTTAATATACATCAATGATAAGTTTATCATTTGCTTAATTAATCCATAAAAAAGTTTGGAGCGCGAAAGCAACAGAAGTGTGCTTTGTGTTGTTTCTTAATGAGTTGTTGCATATTTTTTGGTCAAAAATATTTTGTCTCTCTGAGTAAAATTAATCCAAATTTAAATATTTTGTTAAATATAATTAGTTGCATATTAAGTTTTACATAATTATGTGAATGAAACAGAACGTTTCGTTGTGCATGCAATACACTTCTTGTTTCACAGAGGTATTACTCGTATATGTTTTATATTGCAACTTAATAATTGTTTTAAATTCTTTGAAATTTATTTCTTAATTCTAAACCTCACCAATGAATTTAACTACCTGTTGAAGCCACAGTAGTTAGTTAAAATTAACATCATTAAATTAATATAATTAAATTTATTGAAATTACTAACAAAAATCGAAAATTTTAGAACTCATAAACGCAACAAAAAAAAACCTTCTGAAACAAATTTTTTTTGTTAATTTCTTTTTTTATGAATTTATGAACCTTTTTGTGATGGTTGATATTATACATGAAGCGATCCCGAAGCTTATGCTATATACTCGTATTAACGAATTTGTGAGGATACAGAAAGTTCTTTCTAGTACGCCTTTGTTTGTGTTTTTGAGCACTTTCTCACTGCGAAATCAAATAACGATGAATTTAATTTCTGGTGTGCTGCGTTTATTTATAAATATAATTAACAATACTTATAAAAAAAAGATATATAAGTAAATTTTCTTACTTCTTAAATTATTAAGGTATTCCATTAACTTTAAGAAAATTTAAGAAAGTTTCAAAACAATGTTGCCACTTTCTCTATAACATTATTGTTCTTTGAATTGTTAATTTGTTCTCGATACTTTATCAAACAAAAAAAAATTGTTGACATAATACGAGTATTAATGTGATTTTAATGCTCCATTCTTTACACTACCATCGCTAAATTTATGTACCATATATGCCACAAATGAATTATTACTTCAGAAAAAAAACATGTTACTAAATATTTTTACATGTAAAACATATCTAAGATAAAATATCATCTTCAGTTCAGTTCCATTCCATGCATTCCATTTCAATATCTTTAAAGACATAATACTTCACCATGTCGATAAAAATTATGATAAGAAATAACAGACAATTTGTGAGTTTTAAAAGTGTTAGTTAAATAAGTTTTAAATTTTTATGAATTATTTTAGATTAAAATAAAGTTATTGAGACGTAATGTGATAGTTGTAAGTTGCGAGTGGTTTGAGTGAAATGGAGAGAAGGCAAGAAGAAGGAAGAATTCGACCAGCCGCGACACAGGAACCAGGTAAGATTTGAATACGGAAAAGGGCATAATAACTGGACAGATTAAAACTACCATTTCTCTTGTTTTTAGTTATTAGTTATAACAAAACAAACATGCTATTTGGAAATTAACTCACACTTTTAATCATCAGATTAACATAATAAATTATGCATATAATATCTAAAACTTCAAAACATTCTGCGTTTGTTTCGAAATTCAGCGCACTAGGTTAACAATTAGGAAAATTAGGTCATGGCCATTTTCGTGTCTCTACAATTATTTCTACATTTCATTATTGTAACCAACTGCGGCTCGGTATCTGCCTGCTGAGTCTAGCAACAGTTAAGTAGCCTGCCTCGTCCTGGGTTCGAATCCAAGTTCACGCCAGTATTTGTGCAATATACATATTAATGATTCATGTAACTGTTTCCGTATCCTGTACTCTGAATCCGATTCCACCCTGATCTTGTTCCATAACGTTACATCGGATACAAGGTGAAGACAATTAATTGATACTTACTGTATAAAACATGGTGGTAAAATGACAACTTTTATAAGCAGAGGTCACCGTAGATAAATATTAAATAATTGCATATTGTAATAGTGCCTGTGATTCTGAGGCTCCTCTCATGTCTGAATGTAGGCCTTCAAAATTATGCAATGGTTTTTCATGTAATAGAGTCTTAATGGTCCTTCGCCCAGGACCTATGCTGCAGATATGTAGGTAGACTTGGCTATTTTAAGACCCCATTTTTGTTAGAGAAAGTTACGGGTAGAAGTTGAGCTTTGTGTGATTTCCATTTACTGTTCACTTTGTAGTTATCACAACACTTCAATTACCTTACAATTATATCGACGAATCGATACCTATCTTAGTAGTTGCGTTTAAAGCTGACAATGCTTTATTTTTTATCGTAATCTGTTAAATTACAATAAAATTTTCGTTGTATTCGGACGAGATATAAAGAATATATTTATATTAGGTATATACATCCCGGTACTCAAAACACTTATAAATTATTACGTGAAACGGTCAATACTGCCTTATTCATTTATTCATTTGCGTCGTTCTTTGCCGACGTTTCTTAGCGGTCTATTTGTCTTGCTGTTTTAAAAAATTGACGCGTTTTTTTAAAACAACTAAGGAAGATTTGTAAAAGACAGTCAGAATTGTAATGATAAGATACATATAATCTTATTAGTCATTATCATCAACCTCTAAACAGTTCACTTCGGGCTTAGCTACTTTCTTCGTGTAGGAACAGGCTTGCGGAATTTCTGTTAGTCGACTTTAACCATAACTACAGAACGAGATGGCGTAGACGGATTCTCTTACGCCGTTACCACATAGCAAATGTTTATACTTTTAAAAAATATAAGATTGCATCAAATCACGGTCCTGAGTCACCTAAATGCACCGATTGAGCGGAAAACCATGCCGGTCGTTATGTGTTCAGCAGTGGACTTGTAATGGGTTGAAATGATGATAAAATACTATAATATTTTTTTTCTGTCATTAGATTCCATGGAAAGTCACTTGAACAAGCATTGATAAAGGAGCCTAGTTGGAGGCATAGTATTCTTGAACTGTGGCGGAGCGTTCTTAGTCCATTAATATTTTACAGGTTCGTCATCACGAGTTTCTTCATAGTCTATTGCTGGATATAAGCCTCCCAAGAAGAGAGAATTTGTTATTACCATCATGTTTGGCGGTGGATTAGCGATGGAAGTACCAGACTTCAAGCACCTTAAGCGCTGTTGCTGGTCTAGTATTTTTCGATGGTTTTCCGTTACCTGTCAGGAGCCAAGAAATTTTCCTGACATTTCCCTTAGACAACTCTAACGAGTACACCCAAATAATAAAACGAGGTGGTAGATGCTGCCACTGCATGGCAATTTCAACTTACTAATGCATAGCGTAATTATCTTACACTTACTCGATAAAGGAACATAAGTTTCTTTTCTTTTAATAAAAAATACTAATAATATTCCAAATCCGCTGAATGTATGGGTAATTTTCTATGTATAATAATAAGTGGAAAAAAGCATCACTCTGAACGGAGACTGTTCAGTGATGCTTTTGCTCTGTAACTGAGTGTTGTTATAAAGAAGATTATTTTGAGATACTTCCAACAAAGGTAACATATAATGTTATAAAAGTAGCGGGTTTTCTGAAAGGTTTTGTTTTCTAAATATGAATCCCGAAATTTGTTTTCGGAGTCGATGTTATGTAATCTTAGAGAAAAACAAGGTCTCTGATGCCATCCTTTACACAATTAAGTTATATACATACGCACTTTTTTACCATTTTCTTTTTGAACTCTATGGTAATGTCACAGATAACTTTTTCAAATTCATGAGCCATATCTCCCGAGGCGTAACTTCATTTTACTTCCTCTATTCCTTAGCAGCGAGACTACGAAAATTAATAAATCTAATATATGCATAATGGAATTTGATAAATAGTAAACTGAAATAAAGTAAAAATAAACACTCAAGTAAATAATAACCGTATTTATTAAGTTTTATTCGAACTCCATTAAAAAAAGCATAGCCTAGAAATGTGCCACTACTGAGCACAGGCTCCTCTCCTTTCTGAGAATGCTTTTAAGACTGGAAGAGTTTGAAACGCTTTGTTGGCGGATTACAAATGTCTTCGAAATATTTTTATTTCATAGACATGTAGGTCTCCCCACGATATTCTCCTTCACCGCCGAGTACGTGGTAGATCAGCACTTAAAATTGGAAAACAAATTAAGAGGTGCCGGTAACGGGGATTGAGCTCAGGTCACTCCCGTACTAAAATTAAGTAACCTTTAAAAATGCTTATTGCAATTAAATAGGTGCTCTCTAAATAAATGCAGTGAAACAAGTATGTCAAGGACTAAGTATATATTATGTAGGTGTAGTTAACACAAAAGCGTATGATGAGTTGCATATCGCTGTTTAACAAGAAACTAATATTCACTTAAGTTCACACGCAGTCAACGCGGCTCCCGCATTGTCGTTTTAAAATAGAAATTAAATTCTTTTGTTTAATTAATTTTGTATAATATGTAGCGATAGTTTGCCGTGTGGTGGCGGCGCTAGTTAATCTATGACAACTTCACATTGTGTTGAAATATCTGTTACAACCTCACAACCGTTACCTTCACTGCCGAACGTGTGGTAATACAGTACTTAGGAAAGCAGTGACAATTTTAGCGGTGGTCAGGATTCCCCACAGATTGCCACAAAACACTGCCATGAGACACCTGCACCTATCGACTTTCCGCAAAACTAGGTAAATCACATCAACTGAAAGGAAAGCGTCCGGCGCCTGAGCTACCACGATTCGGTCATTTCAAATATGCAAGACTTGTACTGCGATTGTCAACCTAAACTGCCAAGCGTTGCGTTTACCTTATAACTTGGGAGAGGCCCAGGATTAGTAGTGTACTATTTACAGGCTGATGATGATGACGATTTACGCTTTTAAAAACATGGAAGACCCATTGAATGTCTATATATCGATAAAAAAGTTCCTTTAAAACATTTCATTATCATCATCATCATTTCAGCTTATCACTAGTCCACTGCTGAACATAGGTCTCCCCCATAGATTGCCACAAAAGTTTGCAGCTCTCATATTGGGGGATTTTGCCATAGTTGCCATGCTTGGCAGGCGGGTAGGCAACCGCGTTCATTTATTCAGATGTTCCACGAAGACGCTGCTGCCCATATGTTTAGCGATGGAAGTTCCATCTGCTGCACACCTGTTTTGATTTCTTTGTCGACGTTTACGACACCCACGGGATGAGATGGGATGGTAGATTCTTATAAGCCACACGGCGGTAAAACATTTACTTCCACATAATGATTTCTTGTACTCACGCGAATATTATACATTACTCTCCTGCGATTATTATAATAAATCAAATTTTACGGATTTTTAGCTGTTTATAACCCGACGTTTCGAGTGCTTTACAACACCCGCAAAGACGCCTCAGTCCTCCGGTGTCAGATGCCCGGATACAGCACTCTTACAGACGTCCGGATGTCATAGCTAATCCGGGATAACCTCAGATTTTAATCATTATTATTGATCCGCTCCACTACTTTGTATTAATTTAGAATACGCCTAAATCTTATATAATATTATTGTGTGTATAGTGACACGTTATATATTCAGTAATATATACATATATATTACTGAATATATAACGTGTCACTATATTACTGAAACAGTGGTCTCATGTTTGAGATTTCATCTTACAAGTTGATAATAACATAGTTATAGCTCAATGCGATAGTTTAAATTGTTGAAATAACTCTATAAATAGGAGTAACCATGAAAATAAATCAATATTTATGTATATTATTTATATTTATTGTAGATTTTACAGCTCTTTATTTTGTAAAATGTGGTTCCGGAAAAAGCTTGAAATCACTTCCGCCCTTCTGTTTCCTTCGTAAAATTTAATAGTCGAGAAGTAGTGGTAGGCAGATCTTTCATTTTCAACTGTAATTTGCTGCAACGAGGTGGCTTCATAATAATTTTTGTCTGAGTAATCGCTAATTAAACTTTTTTTTTTATTTGAATAGTGACGGAACGAGCAAAACGTTCACCTGATGGTGAACATCCGCCCACAACAAATGCTGTGTCACCCAGAATATTTCTGTGAGACACCGCTCTGCGCCCGTCACCCTGAGGCGTCAGTTCTTAAGTCTCATATGCCCAGTGATTACGCTAGCTCTCAGTGCCCTTCAAACCGAAACACTGTTTGCACACTACTGCTTCATGGCAGATTAAAAGAAAAATTAACTTAACAACTGAGTAAAGTGGAAGTCTAGATACTTCCACTTTACTCAGTTGTTAAGTTAATTCTTAATATTTGCCTATATAGTTTAGTCAGTTTCTCTATACATATAATAAAACTGTACGTTTCTGTACATTTATAATTATCCAAAATCTCCCTAAAGGAGGCTAAAAATAAGTAACTAAATACATTTCTATCATTTTTAGAAATGTCTATCTGTCTGCTTGTAGACGCATAACATTTACAAATACTCATAACTTTTGACAGAATAAACCGATTTTAACAAACCAATGACTACATGTTACAGGAAGATACGCTTTATGATTTTCTTATTTAGCCTTTTAAATAAATTTAGTACTTGAGACGTTGCGTACTTTATGCGCTCACAAACAAACAGACAATTATAAAAATGATAGAAATGTATTTAGTTATTTATTTTTAAACACTTATCCTTAATCATTTTGAAATATACATACACGTGCAGTTTCCATTTTTATTTTATGTATAGAAGAAGATAATCAGTTGCCAACTTTACATAGGTTTAGTTAAACGCTAAATTGAAGATTACATCTTTTAAGGAAAGCTTTTTGTACAAGATCTATTTTATATTTGCAAGTATAATTTTCAACAAGATTCAGAATTTTTAATTGACAATTTCTAATAAGAACTTGTCTATATGAATCTTTGTTATACTTAAAGATATGTCAGTTGGAGAATAAAGCATAGTTTATTCAAACCAATCTCAATTTTATTTAAAAGACAGATAAATCGCCGATAGACGACGGATAATTTTTATCCACTTAAAAACAAAGTTTAATCAGGTCTTAAAATTATTTGAGACCTCATTCAAGACTAAAGTTTGCCAATTAATTTCCAAGAATTAATTATGGCAATCACTGAACAACGTTTATTTATGCTAATGTTTCTGTAAATTTATTAGTGAATGGTGACACATTGTTTTATATATTGCTTCTCAGTGCTTCGCTGACCTTAGAAACAAAATAAAACTGTATTTATTTTTTCTACTTTTGAAGTTTTGTATACTCGAACTTCTCTAAAGTCAAATGGTGTATAATTACAGAAAGAATAATGAACATAATACAAAATATTTATATTAAATTACAGTTTCTACTTTAGAATATGAGAACAGCAATTTTTACCCGCCCCGGCTTTGCACTGGTGCAATTTAATAATGAAGAAAATTAGAAGTGCGTTTAGCAAAAACATTTTGTTTATTTTTTACTAGTTGGCCCAGCAGACGTTGTCCTGTCCGTTCCGGTATGTGACGCGATGAGTTTTATTTTCCAAATTACATTTAAATATGCAACTTTACAGCCACACAGCTCCGCCTACCGGGTCGGATATTGTAATTTTCTTTTTTGGTTAAATTTTAGAATTATATTGACGCTGTGCTAGCGGTTAACGATTCTCTGCAATTATATCGACGACAATAATTTGGATAACCATCGTTGCCATTGATAGTCTTCGCTGTCAAATTTCGTGGATAATGCTTGGAACACTTGCCGTCGACGATGCTCGGTGTTAACGGTAGAACTATCGCAAAGAAAGTGAAAGGAAACGATTCTACACTTCTTTCCAAAACAATCGAGATTCATTGCAACGTGTCGTATTGTTATCTTCATCTTCAGTGGATTGATTCTTAATATTGCGAATTCATATTGCATTATTGCATTACAGCTTCGATGTGAAAGGTTAGATCTTCAGGCTCGCGGCATTGTAAATAACACGGGAAAATTGGTGATACAATTTAAAATTACGTAATGAAGCAATTATCAAAATTACGTAATGAATCACAAATAATATCGGTCAAAAAATGAATGAGAATTGGTGAAAACTCGAAAAAAATGCTGATAAATCAGCCCGTCTGCACAGCTAGCTCAATGGTATGTATGAATGTATGCAATGAAAAGACCGCGCGGTTGAATTAGATGTCATAGAATAATGAAAAAAGTCAAAAAAAGCAGAAAAAGTATTTATGTAATTCATTCAAAATAATATAAGTTTTGTTTCTGACATGTGTCACAGATGGCGTTGTATGCGAAAACTGTATGAGAAAATTAATTTACTCTAAGTTCAAATTTTATTTTTATTTTCATTTATTTTTTCTTCATTGATTACACCTTAAGCTAAAGACTACAATGGGCGGACTTAATGCCTTGTGGCATTCTCTACCAGTCAACCCTGGTTGATGGTGAAAAAAAAAGAAAAAATGGCAGGTGCTATATATTTAAAAGAAAGATGATATAGTAACCTAAGATAATAAGTAAATAATCAATATATAAATAATAAAAAATATATAAATTGAAGTGTGTTTCATTTCGATATCTTGCAGGGTTCAGAAGTATGCATAAAAATTTGTTATAATACTTACTATACTACTTGCGAGCCGCACGCAGTGAACCGAACATTATCGAGAAGGGCCGAACTGTTAATGCTTAGGTAAACGAGGTACCATGCCGTGCGTCTTGTCATCGGCGGGAGAAACCGCGGAGCGCAGCTAGTAACTAAATAAAAACAAAGAAGTATAATTATTTTGAAAACTTTTTAAATAAAAGACATGTTGAAGATATATTGGAACTAACGTTTTTGAATACATTAAGTATATGTTATAAAAGTAAAGTATATGTATAACGTTATGTTTCATGCATAACTAATTTTTTGAAGAAGTAATTTTTAAAAAGCTATATATGCCTACGTGTATGCTTTTCTTTTAATTTATTTTGCTTATGATATTAGTAACTACATTTTTTGATTCGGAAGCAAATAATGTTTAATTTCGTATACCTATGCCAACCAAAAATTTGTACAACCGACTAGAGACTTATTAACCCAAGCACTAGGCCTAATAAAGAGATAGTTGATAGATTTCTTTTCGATTTTCTTTTCACTCTCAAGTTCAGTGGGAAGCTGTGGTCATATGCTCCTTTTACAGATGTTTTTATTTTGATTGAACATCACAATGAGGAAAATATATTCCGTGAGCGCATAAAATAAATTACGACCAAATTATACTAAAATGCGGACAGTCCCTCGCAAGACATTTGGCTGTCACAAGTTGGAAGGATAAGCTGTCGCAGCACCCGGTCAATCCGCTGATGCTGTGGCCTGTAAATTTACTCAAGACGACTTTTACGATATTTATGAGGTGAAATGTGGTAGCTTCTATTACATCGTCACCACACCTAGACTTTTATAATGAATAACAATTTTCTATAATGTAACAACATAACACTGTAATGAAAAAGGGTCAAACCCAAAGATCCTAACATTTTGGTCCTTCGAGCGTAAATCTATCAAAATAAATTTCAAAGGTTTAAATGAATTAGAAAATTTTAACAAAGAAAAGCGCTTGAATTTGAAATCAACATAAAAAGATATTATTTTATCGCACACAGAGATCATTGACACCAAACGAAATAAAGTTTGATAGGGACAGCTGTTGGCATCATTCCATTTTGCCTCGAGTGCTGTATGCCACGATTACATAGTTACGTTTGTGAATGGGCGATTCCGTTCCATGTGATACAATGAAAACTGCAGTACAATGTAATATTTTTATTTGAGCGCACATTTAAACAATTTTTGTTACAAAACAGTAGCATCAAAATTTAGTTCCAAAATGATATTTTAAGCAGTAAGGTTTATTATATAACAAAGTTTTAAAATTATAGAGAGAACGAATAATGGATTTATAACATTTGCTTGGCCTACGTTCTAATCCTGTAATCTAATGATTTCGGAGGTTGTGTTGTGATTGTCCCCGTATCTCTAACACTGCATCCTACGTCCGATATTGTTGCATGAGCGTTACGTCGCGCGATGTTAGGTTGGAACTGTGATATCTCCTACGTAGTTGACAGCATCCGATAATATTGGGAAGTGGTCGCCACGGTCATTATTAAAATATTTTAATAATCACATAGACTTTGAAGAAATGAAATGAAATATATTTAATCTCTTACGAAAGAAATTCACATTCCGTGTGTAAAATGTAATTTTTTTACAATCTGCTAACGTTACTTAATGATGTTCCTGCACTAAGAAGAAAAGAAACATGCGAAAGGAACTCTGTAGGATTTTTTTTTGTTAATTGAAATTTGTAATGCTTTTTATTATTGAAATAATATATGAAGGAATTAAATAATACATGAGGAATTAGCATTAAGAAACAGACTGGCAGCAATCATCTCATTTCCCGGGATATTATCATTCATGTATTTTTTATATTATAATATATATAGTCCTACATTTATATACTTTATATGTATACCTTTATAGTCTTTATATAATATTTTTTTTAAACCTATAGGTAAGAAGATCTTGTGCACTTCCTGGGATTTAATTGTAAGAACGTATACTTTGCCCCATAAATGAGCGTGGCCTCGTGGAGAACTATCCCGGTCTCAGAAACCCTTTCAAAAATGAAAGGAGGCCTGTTCTCAGCAGTGGGATACTCCACAAATATAGAGTATTACTTTAATTTTCTATCACAACTAATTAGAATAGTGGTCATATACGGCATCTAACTTTTTTTTTATTTTATTTAAAAAAAAGATGCCCCACAGTAGGAATTCTCCTGTGTCGTGGGTACACGTTTTACAGACAAATTCCACTTGCGCAAACCACCCATACCCGGAATAAGTATCTGTAGGCCATACAAATATTAATCGAACTCGCGGCGCACAAGCAGCACAAGGGCTGAGCCACTGCTGCAAACTGAACCGACAAGTTTTATTTGTATTGTGTGTTATAATATACTACTGTTATGTGCAGTGTTACTGTCAGTGTTCAGTAACTTTCTAGAGCAATATCTTGAATAATCTCAACTCGATAGAATATCGTGTTGAGGTAATAATGGTATCATGTTACCATTTACTCTATATAAGATATCATCGTTGAAATGATTCAACATAATACTAACCCATGTTATACGATAGTAAATAAAAGGTAAAATTTCAACAACCTTCACTTCAGCTTAAACGGAAATTGTTTGAGGTAATCATATTGCTTTAATCTTAAGCCTACGTTAAGTATTACGAGTATGTATGTAATAAAAGGGCTCGGTACTTAATTACACTAAGAATTTGCTAAGGAATTTTTCAGTTTGTCAGGTCAACGTGTTATAAGAATTTGCATGTCGCCAACTAGAAGTTAGATCTGATTTCACGATAATTATTTATAAGGGCAGCTTGTTTCAATCGACGAATGGCGTGAGTTGAATGTAATGTACAAAAATGTCGGTAGGCTTGTAACTATAGTGTTAATAGTTTAATAATTGTAAGATAAATCTAAAATTAAATGACTTATTCGTTGTAGAAATTACATTTCGGCTCGGTAGATTAGATTGGTTTCTTAAAAAATACCTTTATTCTTAAAAAAAAAATTATATAAATCAATGGGACGTAGCGTTGGGTGAATGCCAGTGCCTCGATAGCTGAAAACTCATATGCGAGTGGCCTCCTCTGAAGGTGTTTAAAGACCACATACATTCTTAGCGAAATATTACAAATGTTGGTACCAATAATAAAAAAATACTGAGGAATGTTGAAATTCTTTTTAGACAACCAACTACGTACCTTATGTACTGAGTGTTTGTCCCCGTTCAAAAATGCTACGAGAGTTAAATTATTACAGAATATCTGGCCCTATACCACGTTTGATTGCAAAACTGTTTAATTAATTATTAAACAGTTTTGCAATCCAACGTGGTATAGGGCCAGATATTCTGGCGAGAAGAAGTGGTGTGCAAACATTACTGAGTTTCGGTCTGAAAAGCACTGAGAGGCAGTTTATTAACTAAGCATAGGAGACTAAGGAATTTATGTCTCAGACTGACTAGCCACACAGATGTATTCTGGGTGACACAGTATTTGTAATGGGCAGACCTTGCACTAAATACTGTTACATACAACCGGCGTAAAGTAACTTAATTATTTTCTTTTTATTTATAGGAAAATGTAACGAGAATGGTAAGTGCAACGTTTGCCCAATGATAAATTCTATGTCACCCAACCCCAGTACAGTATATTCTAAGTCTATGGTGTAGCACTAAAGTGCCCTCGTCCACCTAAAACGTCAGTTTTTAAGTCTATATCTCAGTGCCCTTTACACCGAAACAGTAATGTTTGCACACTACTGTTTCGCGGCGGAATAACTAGCCCTGTAGTGGTATATACTCGTACATAGAAGGATTTCTGTACAGGAATCCTACTACCAGTAAATAACGTTACTACGAGTATGTTCCATATTATGTGTGACACGATTCTTCCCAATGTCAATTGGGCATTCCCTTTTAGTCCTTAGGGTTATAACGGACCTATATTCTTATGATTCCTTATAGATATGCCAAGTCGAATTAACCTTTCGATGACCTGTGTATCCGTTTGTCATTCTTACGTTCATTAAAAGAAAGCAAAATATTTTTTGATAGTTGTTTTGCAAGAACCATAAATTATCAAGGACTTAGACGTTTTATTTCAAAGAAAACTTTTATTTTGGCCGCATATTGACAACATCGGTTAACGAGCGTCTAGAACGTTAAGGTTTGTGACTCGGAATGGAAGTGTTATTAAAAATACAAAAAGACAAATAATCGCATACAACTGTTTGGCGCAAAGTTTATTAGAGTATGCCAGTGTAGTCTGGCGTTCGAATTACGCTGTGCATTTATAATGAAATGAAAATGAAATAAAATAAAATGATGATAAATATTTAAGAAAAGACCATCCCATCACGAATACTTAAAGCATTTTGGCATGTATCCCATTAAAACAGGATTTGATTTTGAAGACATTAAATTTACTATTAGAGATGGAAAAATTTATTGTCCATCTCTATTATTAAATTTAACTTAAGTATATGAATCGTATTTTAAGCGATGTTTCAATTTTTGTTTTTAAATAATGTAATGTTTAAAACTTATTGTCATGTTGTTATTAATTTTAATTAGTTTTTGTATTTAGTTCTTAATTTTTTCAATATTAATTTTGTATGTTGCAGTGTTAATAAAAAACACTGTAGACCTTAAAGAATAAATAAATAAATAAAGTCCTTTCCACGATTACATTTACATATTATCAAGGCTTCGATTACGTGTCCTAGTTGTCAGAGTACATTCTATCTACGCCACGAGTCGTAAGTTCGAATTCCAGCCGGAGCAGTTTGGTATAACAAGAATTTTACATAGTCATTAGCTATTACTCTAAGTAGATTAACATTTATACGTGTATTAATATATATCTCAAGAGCGTGCGAGACCGTGTGGTATGACGTGTGCGGTAGTGATTGGAATACCTGACTACTAATCTGTGGGTCCTAGGTATGTATGCTAGCTGGTGTCAATATTTGTACAAAAACACAAATTCTTGGGTTTCGGGTCTGTTGTGTTGTAATTGTTCCGCGTGTCTCTGACACTGCATCCTAGCATACCTCCGATCTTATCGCACGAGTTTTATATCGGGCGCAGGTAGGCTAGGACGAGTGAGTGCCTTTGTGATTGAGTGTAAAGTTATAGCAATTTAATATCTCTTAGGCAGGGGATAGCTTCTGACAGTATTCGATAATGATCGCCGTGGTCAAAATTGAGGTAATCATGCTCACCAATACTTTTGCGGTACATAAAAAAATTCAGTAACCTCTTATTCGCATGTAGTAGATTACGATAATGACATATTTGAAAGAGCTAAATTCTAATTAATATTGAAATTGTGTTCGTCCTGATCGAATACGACATCTGTAGTAAATTACATTCACTATCACAAGATATCAACTGCGTAAAATACTTTATATCGGAATGACGCGAAGTGTTCTCGAACGCAAATGCATTGACTGGTTCTCTATTCTCCGTAGGGAATAAAATGTCTTAAATAATCGGAGGAAGGTTATAATAAGTCCACCATGCAAATATTAACTAGTAAAGTATTTCCCAGTAAAGAGGTAACAACTTACTCTAAAAGTAGAACATTTTAGACACTAAACGACCAGTTGTGCTTTACTACATACATATGTACGTAGAGCGCAAAAAGCACGATAAAAACGGTACGTGCTTTCATCGAAAACGTAGTCATTGTGAATTCAAAAAGTCTTTAAAAATATGTTTTCCCAATTTCGAACCGATTATTATTACTGAAACTGTGCTTTAAAAATAACTTAAAACATTCTAGTAACATTTAAGATCATATAATTTTATAATCATTACAATGAATGTTATTCCTTTGTTTTTTGGAAACATTATTTAAATGATTCATATCAAGTGTTAATAGTCAAAGTTATAGTGACTTTCGATAATTTTTAATTTTTTTTAATATATTATCTGTATTAATAGCATAGCGAACTTTTTAAACTTGTATTTGTTCCAAACATTTTTAGTTTCACTTTAGGGTATCAGGTTGAAGCTTTTTTGTTCCAGGTTAGTAATTAGTTCTCTTTTATAGAATAGGGCTAATCACTGGGTATATGAGACTTAAGAACTCATGTCTCAGGGTGACGGGCGCAGTGCGGTGAAACATACAGAAATGTTCTGGGTGACACAACATTTGTTATGGGCAGACGTTGCACTTACCATCTGGTGAACGTTTTGCACGTTTCGTCAACACTGACTATAGTATAGAAATTATTCGTATACAGTGTATACCATTTACCGGAGAGATTAAAAAAATAACAAAGCCTTGCAAAATACACAATATCTGCAAAATGGAAATCGTGTACGCAGATCCGGGCGGTCGTAATTACTATTATACTTAATCGTATATCGTTGTTTGCCCTTTCCTTTAAATAGATTATTCTGAATTTTTAGTGTTTAAGTAATGCATCTCTGATAAATATAAATATTTCGACACGTGAAGTCGGCCAACTCGCATTGGAGTAGCGTGGCGGACACTTCCCGGCTAAACAGTGTTCAGCAGTGGGCAACTTATAGGCTGTTTGACTTTACTTTATTTACATTAAATAAATAAAATTAATTATATTTCTTCCTAGTAGAAAAATAATAATTTTTTGTTCTAAATTGAAAAGACGAAATTAAACTCGTATAATTGTAGGTAGGATAGGTGTCCGGCAGAGTAGAACAGGACCTATCTGATTCCTACCGAGGTGTCGCAAGAGGCGACTAAGGTCTTGTACGGACAGCCTTTTTTTGTGCAGAATGATACCATAATGCAATGTTGTCACCATACTACTCGTTGGAACGCCATTCGGAGTAGGGTTTTTGTGACTCGAACCAAAATGGCGGCGACGATCGCCACCCATCACGTCTCATTTTCCGCGAAAATGAAGAATACGCGTCTCTGCCTACCGCTTATATTTGTATAATTGTTTTAAACTAGAGTCAATTTATGGTTAGGGTAAGGAACAAAAAAAACAGCCAATTGTGTGTCGAACTGTCGAACCAAGCACAGTTAAAAATGGTATGGCTATGGAAATAATTTTAATACCGGTCCCTATAAGTCTCCACTTTCAATAAAAATTAAAAAATAAGATTGTAGAATAACACTCCAGTACCGTGTTATAAAAATCAATACACATTTACATATTTATAACGAAAGACAGTATTATTCATTTTATACGAGATTGTCTTATAGTGCTCTACCTGTCACACTAATGTGGAAAAAATTTATTTATTTTTATGAAGTGACTTGACGAGTAAATCGTTCGCCAAATGGTAGATGGAATGTCTGCCCGTAAGAAATTCTTGTGTCACCCATGACATTTCTGAGACATCAGTTCTTACGTTTCTTATGCTACATAATTGCACTAGCTCGCAGGTGCTCTGCAAACCGAAACACAGTAATGATTGCACAATACTACTTCCCGGCAGAATAAGTGACCCTGCGATGGTACCCACCTAGACGGATTCCAGCATAAGAATCCTATCACCAGCAAATGTAAATAATATGGCAATCATTAATTAAATAATTAATTAGATCGATACGATTACGATGTATGTTGACAAAAAAGATTTGTATTTAAACCAATTTGGTTTTAATGTAGCTTAAAACCAAATTAGCTCATGTTTTTAAATATTGTAGAAGCTCAAAGCAGATAAGGTGAATCGAGGAGTACGACGCAACCGCTTTAAATAATAAAGATATTTTTTTCCGTTACTATGAGTGATCAAGTACATAGTGGGTGTGGGGGAGCGGTAATAGTTTGTGGTCACTGTCATCACATATCGCGCACATATTACCAGAGGGTGTATATAAGATGTTGGGGTGTTTTCACCGCTGATGTGATGAAATGCCTCGTTGTCTATAATTGGATCCTCCTCCGGCTTTCGTCACTCATGTTATGAAATGAATCGGCGTTTAAGTTGGTATTCTCTTAGTTCCAATCGAACTCGAAATTAAGGGAGAAGGTTTACGATTGATTGCGAAATAATTATCTTAATTACGCCAGACCTAAATGAACCGGACCGGTAATAGACAGCAGTGGCAAAGAAGCAAAGTATCTGGTATTACGAACGTCAATTCGCCACGCTATAATTTCTATACATACATACATATTATAGGCACGCCTTTTTCCCATATACAGGGTAGGCAAAGTTTACACATGTAGCTTACTTTTCGCCCCCGTGGGAAACGAGGCGTGATTTCTGGGGAACCACGACGCCGCCATTTTGGTACCAGTCAAAAAATTCTTACTTCCCATTGTGTTCCCACGAGCAGTATAGTGACGGCATTGCATATTATGGTTTAAATGAAACTAATTTTACGGAATTTTATCGCGTTTAATTTTTTACTATTTATAACCCGACGTTTCGAGTGCTTTACGGCACCCACAGTCACGGGAGGACTGAGGTGACAGATGTCCTGATGTCATAGTTAACCTGGGGTACCTTCAGCTTTTAATTATTATTTTTGGTCCGATCTACGCAGAAAGAGCTAACTGTGTCTGGAAGTCTTGCAGTGGTATGCTTGGTTTTTGATTTAATTTAATTTATTATTGGATCCCAAGCTGGTGGTAATACCCAACCATCTTCTCTATTGAAATTAGGATGTTTTTTAATTTCAATAGCCTCGCGAATCATCCTTGGTAGGAATTGGTGTTCTTTTGCAAGGATCTGTGGCTTATCAAATCTGATGTAATGGTTGGGATGATCCAGAACATGGTCACCGACTGCAGACTTCCTAGAACGACGATGCTTCACGTCAGCTATGTGTTCTTTTACGCGGGTTTTTATCGATCGATCGACCCGCGTATCGTATAGTTTATATTAGATTATTGATAGATAAGTTAAATAATAAACTATGTGCCATTGATGTGATTTAGTTTAATAAAATATGTATTGGAAACTGTTTTGTGTGTGTAGCAATATCTTTATGTCGCTACACTCAAAACACCCGTCTATCTAACCTTTTCCTTAGAGGGATTTTTTTAAATTATTTTGATGGCCAGGTAACACGTATATTTTTCATATTATATGTAATATTATTCATAATTGGTATAACATCCCGGCACCTAACCATGCTACTTTGATCTGATAAACACAACGGGAAAGCTTTAATGACATAATTGAATACTAAAAATGTGCATACAAAACTTTAAAATTATTTGTTTTGTAAAACTTTACGCGACCCAACTTAGAAAGTCGTTGCCCTGAACCAGACAAATTTAAATTATGTTTTTTCTCCATTTAATTTATGTTACCCTACTACGGCATCATACTAACAGATTTACTTCGCAACAGATTTCCTTAAGCTTCATGTTATTCTAGTACTTGCGAGTCTTTTCGATGGCAGCTCAATGAAAAAAAGCCCAATTAAAGTAATGAGTTCATTGCCTCGATCAGCTGTATAACAGAGCAGTCACCTATGAGTTTTAAGCAAATTGTTTATGTCGACATATCTCCTACAGGTATCACGCTACGAGGCTCATTGTATTTTTTGGGGCATATACACATCGTCCCTAAGCCCAGCCTACCGGGACGTATAGGACATTACGAATGACCCTGTATATCTACAACTTACGCCCGTAATTTCTAAGAGAAGATTTTTTTTCTTAAGCTTATATATAACATACATAACATCAACTTTTAACCATAACAAATGCTGTGTCACCTAGAACCTGACACCACTCTGTGCCAGTCGCCCTGAGACATGAGTTCTTAAGTCTCATATGCCTAGTGATTACGGTAGCTCTGAGTACCATTTAAACCGTAGTATCCGATGAAGCTGTAAAAGCCGAGAAGGCTAACAGCAATTAAATCACCGAAAGTGTATTCAAACCGAAACACAGTAATGTTTGCACACTAGTGCTTCTCAGCTAAATAACTAGCCCTGGGGTGGTACCTACCTAGACGGATTCCTGCATAGGAAACCTACCACCAGTAGAAGCACTAGTAGGTAAGCTACATGGAGAACAAAATATGGTTCACACATATTTAAGAGTATACCTGACGACTATACTTATTCTACACGTCAACACACATACAATTTGATTGTATTCTAGTTTATAATTACAAATAACAACATGCATGTTACATAAGCTATTGTTAATCGAACCTTGGTAGCTTAGGGGCCGGTCGCCCAACATGAATTTTTTAGTGACCTGGGTTCGGACCCTGATGATGGCGCAACTAAATTTTTAATTTCAATTTTAAATGCTGATTTAATACGTGCTCGGTGGTGAAGAATAACAATGTAAGAAAAGAAAAGTCTGAGAAATAAAAATACTTTGTCGACATGTGTGTGTTCGACCATGGAACAGTCGCGCTGTTCACAGACACTTCTCGAAACCGGAAAAACAGCAGTGGGACATTTATAGACTGTTAGTTTACTGTTATTCGATTTTATGATAATGAAAAAATTTAAGAACCAAGATTCACGCAAGATATACTCATAAAGAACACATTTAGGCGACATTGTTCTCGTATATATTTATTTCCCACTTCACGATTCATATTACCTTTTACATTTATGCGGCGCAATTCAAAGCCTAATTTGGGTCACATTTTAGCTTGTTATCAGTACCACGGCGGGTAATTTTGTATAATGACGGTTATTGGTGGCGCCATGGGTAATTTAACGCTTTGTATATTCAATAGTATTACACGTCCGACGTGTAGTAGCGCCACACTGGCCGTGTGGTAGCGGCCTAAGAGAATCTACCACCCCATCTCATCCCGTGGGTGTCGTAAAAGTCGACAGAGGGAAAATGAAAACCAGGAGATGGGCAGCAGCATCTTGCTGGAACATCTGAATAAATAAACTGCGGTTGCCAACCCGTCTGCCAAGCGTGGCAACTATGGCAAAATCCCCCCAAAACGAGAGCTACAAACTTTTGTGGCAATCTATGGGGGAGGTCTATGTTCAGCAGTGGACTATTGATAGGCTGAAACGACGACGACGACGACGACACGTCCGACGAGTATCTGATTGTTAAGCCTTTTTGAATTCGGGCGTCCTCGATACGGACTTTCCTAGATAAGTACTGTCTAAGATTGTAACAGTCATGCGAAATAAACTATACACATATGTAACTTTTTGTCTTTTTACTATTAAGATTTAGTTTTATTTTATACAAGGTGATCAATAAAAATATTCTCATATTCATATTGTCCAAACTTTAGTGCTTTTCACAGAAATAAACAAGGGCGAGGAACTTCTCTAGTAAACGTCAATATAAGCAAAATGTTAGGAGATTTCGCTGATGTTATTTTGACATCACTTTGGTTATTTTCCACTACTGGGCGTAGGTATAGAAGCGCCCAAGAAGAAGATTTTGCTATTATTTCCACGCATGGCAGGCAGATTGTCTATGGCTGTACTCGACGCGACAAATTCTTACGTCATCGCATATATTTGGATTATTACACCGGCATATATCGGATGCGATGTGTTTTCCCTACAATTCCCTTCAGTCTCAGTCTTTTTGAGACTCACGACAGGAGATGAATTTGCAGATTTACTTACTAATTATGGCATAAACTATGTTTAAGAACAATATTTTAACCGTCTATGGTTAAAATATAGTTCTTTTTTTAAGAATAAACCAAAACGACCACCTTATAATCAACGAATGTTGTAACATAGCAACTGAGCTCTCTGTAAAAAAAAGCTATGAGTATGAAAAATGCTCCTTAGAACTAGCGATTCAAATAATTTTGAATATAATTTATGAAAACATGATATAAAACATGGAAATGTCATTTGTGCTTTTTGTTAATGCAAAAGGCATCATATAAATTAATATAAAAATGCCCTTTCGTTGTAAAGTTTTTTATAATAATTAAAGAAATTGTTCTATTATCGCAGAAGTTTTTATTTCCGTGAAGGTTAAACTCGACCTCCTCGGCAGTTTTTAATTTAGATAGCGGTTAAACTGCGAAAGCGTATGAAATGTAAATGTAACAAGATTTTTACATGAATATTATAAAACGCCGCGCCATTAAAATACACGAGCAGGCTTTGAAAAAATACTGACGTAGGTATACGAGCATCTATAGAATAATCTGAAAAGCTTTAACTTTTTAAGCAAAAAAAAACTTTTAAAATTATCTGACTAGATTTTTACCGTTATCTCGCAGTAAAGTTCATACATATTTTCATTATGAGTAGTTTTTCATGTATCTAAATGTAAATATTTTATTATCTACACTTATCTGTCTTTATTCAATTTAGGCTTGTTTAAAGCTCTTATGAACGTCAAAATTTACACCGGTTCAAAAAATAACCTTCTCAGGGAAGATCCGGTAAGAAATATTATTATCGACAATAATATTATTAGCCTGCGAGCAATCCGATGTTTGACATTGGTTTTGTAAGTTCAATAATTCCACATCACTTTGCACATATCGCCCGTGGATGTCGGTAGTTTATCGTCTGAAAACTTCTTTGAAAATCAATCTCACGCTGGTTCATTCGCTTATTCTACCTATTATTGATTATGCAGCTGTGTGTTATCCAGATTTATCACAAAATCTTCTCACTAAATTGTAGCGCCTTCTTAATAATTCTATTAGATACGTAAGTATGACCACATATTTATCGTTAAAAGCTTAAATGGCTGTCCATTCGTCAGAGGCGAATATTTGTGTATTATATTTATATGCATATAAGTATTTATCGATGTTATTTATGTAGATATGCATAATGTGTATTGATTATTTATTTATTATAATAATTAGTATGGCCAAGAATGCCTCTAGGCATTAAGTTCGCCCATTGTTGTGGCCATGTTACAATTTAAGAATAAATAGGTAAAAAAAAGTTTCTCCCTGGTTGCGGCAAACGAAAAGAGGACAACTACGCTGTAAATGGTGCGAGAGCCAGTCTAATATAACAGGGAGTAGATAGATGCCTCAGTCTGAGGCCGTGGTGGCGGCTTAAGAGAATCTACCATCCCATTTGATTTCGTGGATGTCGAGAAAGTCGACAGAGGGAACTTAAAATCCAGGAGATGCACAGCAGCATCTTCCTGGAACATCGACACAAATAAACTGCGGTTGCTAACTCACCTGCTAAGCGTGGCAACTATGGCCAAATCCCCCCAAAATGAGAGTTACAAACTTTTGTGGCTATCTATGGAGCAGGCCTATGTTCAGCGTTGGACTGATTGTAGGCTGAAATGATGAAGGAATTGCTTTGTGGATCTGTAAGCAAAGTCTATGTTCACTAGTGGACTTGTGATAGGCTATAATGAGGATAATATATTAATGGTTTACTATTGCTTACTGCGCTGTAATATACTTAATTGTGTAGGCAGGCTACACTTACCTTAAAGAGTTTATTTTTATTACGACACCGACAACTGAAATAATTGTCTATTCCAATTTTTTATCCTAGGCGTCATTCCTCATGAAAAAGATATAACTTTGTTACTGCGTTTCGTTTACGTGATAGAAACATAAAGATTGTAAAAGGAAACGTGAAATTGGTTTGATTTGGAAAAAGGCGCATTCTCCTTTTCGTTCTAGGGTCCTTGGAAATAAAGAAAAACATCGATTGTAATATCGTGTTCTCTGCAATTTAGATTACGGTTATAGATTCAGTTTCTGACATTGCATTTAGGTTTTATTGATCCTAAAATGGTAATTAAGTTAAATGGAAATGAACGTAAATCGGTGAAATAAAATGTAAAAATGTGTTTGAAAGACGTTAATGGCGAAATTTGATGAAATTATCAGAAAAATAATTTCTGAGGTCATATTGACTGATTTTTATAGGAGAGCGGGCAAACGAGCAAGTGGCTCACCTGATGGTAAGTGATCACCACCGCCCATGAACAACCGCAATACCAGAGGAATCGCGGGTGCGTTGCCGGCCTGTGAGGAAGGCATAGGCTCTTTTCTTGAAGGTCATTAAGTCGTATCGCTCCGGAAAAACCGCCGGCGGCAGCCGATTGCGTGGCAGAGATTTCCGCGAAAAACGCACTGTGGTGGAATGCGAAACGTCCAGGTGGTGACGATGGAATTTTGAGTTCTGCCGCAAAGTGCGTTGATGAAAACCAGCGGCTGGAATTATTCCGAACAATTCCTTGGAACAATCCCCGTTGTATATCCTGTAAAAAATGCAAAGAGATGCAACATCTCTTCGCAAAGTCAGTGTATCAAGCCGATCGGAAAGAACGTCGTCGTCGATGATTCGATCCGCTCTTCGATATCGGACTGAGTTAATTAACTTATGAACGAGGATGGATATAGGATTTTCATTCCAGAAAATCAAATAGTTCGCTCTCCCCCTCATCCCGCGGGTGTCGTAATAGTCGACAAAGGAAACTATCACAAACATTTTCTGATTCTGCTAGAACGCGGAATGACTGTCTCTTACTGTGTCAGAATGTATAAATTAACCAGTTTTTCAACGCGCCCCACACTAGGATTTCTCCTATATCTAGGGTGCGTTTTATTCATAAATTTCACGTGCACAACACCAAACTCGAAAACAAAGAATTTATGTTTTTGTACTGAAGCTATCAACTGCGCAGGAGACATTATAGTGCCACTAGTGTACGCCCGAGTAAAAAGGCTTATTCTTCTACGCCGTGTTTAACGCTAATGCGATATTAACACACGGGGACAAACAAAACAATGAGATCTAAAAACGAACAATTTTTGTTTTTATACAAATATTGGTTCATAGCTACGCTGGGTTACGCGGTCATAGTGGAAGTGGAAAATATACACTTAATAAGTTGTATAGTTACGCTGTAATCGACTGGTAGTTGTAACATATAAATGAGTCTAGCGAGACCGGCAAGGAAACACGCTCTTTCAGAATAATAGGTATTCTGAAAGAGCGTGTTTCCTTACTATCAGTGATGTATTTCACTTTAGTCGTTTCGTTTCTCCTCACGATACTTAATTGATATTGGTCACTTTGTCTCATAGACAAATAGATATTGACCTGTATGACTATAATTGCGCGTCGGTCAATTCCTCTTACATAAAATAGTCTTAGCAGACACGGACGAAACATAGACAAATCATATTTTAAACGTACCAAAAAACAGTTTAATACAAATATTTATTTAATTTCATAGGTAAATTTAATTAAGGTTCGATATAATCAACTTCTACAGTAAATTTAATTTGCCACGCTCCGTGTGAAAACAATGCTTCTGTTGGTAATTTGCATTTAAAGTGGACTTATTTAGGCCACCAGAGCACAAAGCGTTGTGTTTACTCTGCCCTAGAACAGCCACTTCTTTGGCAAATTGTTACATTGTATCCTATTTTGTGGACAAAGCTATCAAAGTATACCTTCCAAATTAGGAACATCAACTGGAACGCGATCTAAGATTTAAAAAATAGCAGTCGACCAGTCGACCAAGAGTTTTCCAGATTCATAATAAAAATGGGCAATTGCGGGAAGTCGATGGATGCAGGTGGCTCAGGACCGTGTTTTGTGGCAATCTATGGGGGAGGCCTATGTTCAACAGTGGACTGTAATAGGCTGAAATGATGATGATGATGATGAATAAAAATGGTGTTCATGTTTGTGATATTTTTCCGGTAAAAGTGATTTATATAATTTTTTTTATAATAAAAGAAATTTTATTAAAAAATCTTGGCCACGAGAGATCCAAAGGCTCTTATACCGGCTAAGTAAGTCAGGCCTAATAAGTTATTAGGTCTGATAGACGATAACTAAGGCGGATTAATATCCAGTTTACTTTATATAATACGAGTATATAACTTCGGTTTAATATATTTTTTTTTATATAAGTAATAACTTTGTTTTGATTTGATATTACTAATACTTTTTATCAAAGATAATTAGTTTTACAATAAAACCTTACCCCCAACTGACGCCTGCACCTTGACTTTGCCCTTCGGTTACTGGAGGAGCACGTTGAGGATCCTCTCTCGTCGGGTTTTTCGCCAACGGTCAGTAAGATCACCAGAGCGAATCGACAAACCACACAACACTTCTCCTCGAACGCATTAAAGTTGATAGGGGATAAAATCATGCACATGAGGAGATTATTCGACCTCGCACTGTAACAAAATGGTGCCACGGTCAACTTCTTTTCTTTTAGGACAACCGCAGGGGTACCTTATCTGACACGCCTCATTCTTGCCACCACGCGATCTTCAATATAACTAATATTATAAAATATAAATAATGTAATATCCCCGTAATTTCATACAATGTAAATGTAAATGTTATATACCGTCTAATGATTTCACGTGGTCACTTTTGGCTTCTTTATGTTAAAAGTTAATTCATATCACAATCCTTAGCTAATAATGTTGAACATGTATATGATGCTAGTTTTTACTTAATTAAATATTTTTTCTTGTTAAACTTACCGAATCACTTATTATCCATCGTTGTTAAGGTATTCATAATCATCATCATCATTTCAGCCTATCACTAGTCTACTGCTGAATATAGGCCTCCTCGATAGATTGACAGTTAGTGGCTCTCATTTTGGGGGGATTTTGTCATAGTTGCCACGCTTTGCAGGCGGGTTGGCAACCGCAGTTTGTTTATTCAGATGTTCCAAGTTTTTATTTTCCTCTGTTGACTTTTACAACACCCAGGGAATGAGAAAGGGTGCTAGATGCTCTTAAGCCATTTCATATAGCATTATCACTTAGAGATCTTCATATATACGGTATATACCTTACCTGGTTATTGGTCCTGGGTTCGGATTCCCGCTAATACCAGTATTTTAATATCTACGAGTAGCCGTCAATGTTTGATTAGGTCCTGTTTTCTTAATTGTTGCCGAGGCTATACTTCTTTTCCTAATGCTTTGTCTTAATCGTGCTTCGTTCGTTCGTTATGTAGCTGAAGCGTATCCATACGCCGTATACAGTTTTATTATTACATTTCATAATGTTATTTGTATAATTACATTAAATAAAACTTTACTTAGAATTTTCAATTAGTTATAAATATCATCATTATACGATACGATGACTGCGTTTGCCGATTCGTGGCTGCCACTCGGGAACTTTTCTTTCAATAAATGTTAATGTATTTATTGTTTCTACATTGTACGTTCATACATTTGAAATTCGCATATATTTTATAAGACTGAAAACTCTTTCAATATTAATTTTTTATACTTCTTTCAGCACTAGGGTTATAAATCTTATATACGTAGAAAACATTTTAAGACATTTTAAGACTCTCCAATAAGGCCACTTACTTTGTTGTTGTTTCTTAAAATCTTGAAGTGTAATACCGGCTTTACAATAATTTATAGTAAATTTTATAATATGCTTTAGTGTACAATGATACTTGTACTTCAAGAAACGTAATTTAAAACTAATCATGATTTTTACCACTTTTTTATTAACTCATTTTCTTGTATGTCTGTTCGGGTTAAAGGATATTGCTCAGCTACCATACAAAGTTTGGCCAAGAATCAGCAGTTATAAAACATTGATTATTGGATTCAAAATAACACCTATGTATCCGTGAAAGCAGATTATACGATGGACACTTCTTAGAATTTATTTATTTCCTAAAATATTTTCGATTTTGAGGTTATTCTAAATAGTCTTGTTCGATTTTAGGTTTATTTCAAAATATTAGTTGTTATAATCCGGTTGTCGAAAAGTTAATAGAAAAGAAAATACTCAGAGCACCTAAGAAATAAAAATAAAGATCTCAAAAATTACATTAAAAACAAAATCAAATCAAAGATTGTCGCTTGCATATGATTTTGTCAATACTCTATTGTCATTTGACATTTAAAACCTCTCTCACTGGCAAGCATAAATAAGCTATTTTTATTTGTGTGGTACTTAACGCTTTAAGCAACATTGGTTCTTGTCTCTAGACTTACGGATCCAGCGCTGAAGCGATGATTTTATACGTTACGTTTGGGAACGGTAAAATGTCGAAATTAATGAAATGCCTTTTTAATTTTCTTTTATTAATCTGAAGTGTCAGTGGAATTCTAGTATTTGGGATGAAGGGCATAAAATAAGCTAAGAATTATGGCAATGCCCTTTAGTAATTGATTTTCAACTATTCCCGAGGAGATACTTGAAACTTTAAACATAGCTTAGAACTAGATGACAATTCATTACTAACTCATCTTAACTCTCTTTCACGTCTGTCTGTCTGTTTGTATGTCTGTTGGGTACAAATTTTGCAACTGATTATAGACTAATTTTATATTTTTGTTCCGTTTTAAAAACGTGATACTCGTACATAAAAGATTTTTTTACGTTACTTGCTATAACTAGTTTAAACAATACTAAAATAAAATTGTCATAGTGTTATTATTCGCTATTATTTCAATCTCATAAAATAATTATTATTATTTAATTAACTTTCATAGTTAGTTCATTTTCAATAGTTTTTCATTTTGATATTATTATGTTCCTTATATTAATTGATACTAGTGTATTGACTTATTCATATTACATTTTTCACACAATCTAAAACAAAAGACCATCTATTTAATAATTTGCAACACAAAATGTGGTTAATTTCATTAGTGAGCGCAAAACTTAATATTTGCTTAATCGCTAAGCCGTCTGGGTTCGCCGGTACAATTTTGCTGTCAGCAGGTAAAGTACTGAAATAAAGTAAATTAGGGGTATTGCGAAAGCACCTATTATAATTGAACTTGTGATACGAGAAAACTTAAAGGTTATTTTTAAATTTTAAAAACTATACATCTAATTAATTTGTTTAGTACTAGTTTACTACACGCTACTAAACAAATCGATAGGTTAAAATATTTATACGCTTCTAAAACATTTCTATATAAACGCTGTAGACCTTTTAAACAAACTCAAACGAAAGACTGACATGATTCCACAACTTCATAATATAAATTTTTACCATTGCATGCTTATTTTTAATCATTTATTTCGAATGTATTCATTCTGTTATATTGTAGGCATATTATGACATACTGCGTTATGATTTCGAATATTTTTTAAAATAACAAGAATAATCTCCTGATGTGTGTAAGTTTTGTTATAATTACCAGCATATTTAGGTTTTAAACGACAATTTTTTTTAATGCAATATTTCTGGGTGTTGGATTAGTTTTGCGTCCTAAATCGTAATTATATATCTAGCACAAATCAACATTCTATTCAATATAAAACGAGACCGACATTTTAGAATTCCTTCATCCAAAGTAAGTTAATAGTGCTCTTAGTGAACTTTTCCATTGAGGTGTCCTGATGGTTTAATAAATATGCCGTAGATGCAGAATGTCACTATACACACATGCCATTATTTTTACTTCTAGGCAATTCCGTTCCACTCCTGGGATAATGCCTTTCACTTTATGCATCCCCATTTTAACTATCGTTTGGCCAATCCTTTAATAATCGACCGAAGTCATCTCTCTCTACCTGTCAAGAGTTCTGCCACGTCGTCAGTCACGGTTTTAGTTTATATTAACCATTTTTTTTGTTGTGAGCACCAGACAAAGGCTCGTTTAATTTCATGACTTTGCACTGCAACGGCTCTTGACACTTTAGAGTGAGCTTTATTTTTACTTTGTAGAAATCATTTTACCATTTAATTTCTTTAAGTTGAAAGGTTATGTACATGTTAATAGGATACGTTCAACTTCAACCAATAGGTCAATCGACGTATCCAACCTGGCTGGGCGGCGTTTGAGAAACTGCGTCACATATTCCCGTCCAGTCACGGTTTTAGTTTATCTTTGTGGTAAATGAGAGCGACCGATCCCACTGTATACAAAATATTTTAAAAAGTATAGTGCTTTGATTATTTCACTGAGTTATATAAAATTGTAGATTTGCAAAAAATGGTTTTTCTAATCCTTAAATTATATTAATTTTTTAATTTACATAATAAGTAAGTGAATTATTTTAGATATAAATACGAGTATGTAGGTCGCTCCAAAATTGTGATATTTATCTTTATCGCTTCGCTTAGAAGTCCGTTCCAGTACCAGATGCCTTACTTTTTAGACATTGTTTTCCGTCGCAGGTCTGGTATTTTTTAGGCCACGCCAATGTTCGCCAACTTTTAAGATCCTCACTGGGCGCGACTGAGCGATGAAGCCGTCAAAAAAGGGTGCTTTGAATCACCCTCTCGTTCAGTTTCAAGGATTTTCTAACGTTTCTATCACGCGTACGGCTATGTATGCTTCACGATGACCACCTTTTTCTTACTTAGGGAAATCCTTAACGCATACTCGCCATCGTGGGACAAGGATAGGTTATGACGGGCTTGCACCGACTAAAACTCCATGGTGTTCCGCCTTCCCCGCGTGTTGGAAGGGCCAAGGGACATTCGCGCACACCTCCACAAGTCCACCGGCGCCGGCCGCCTGCCATTTGCGGCCACACCTCGAGAGAGGAGAGTTCCTCTCCACTCTCCTTAGTAGTAAAGCGCGCCGGAACACATGATACGCCTTCCAACACGGCCTTCCCTTTGTTTGCGCAATGCAGCCCCCCGAGTCCGCCACGCGGAGGCCACGGGGCCAGATCTGGTTTATGGCTCCGTACAGGGTAATACTGTCACTTAGCCCTCCCCGCGGCCTCACCACCGCCGCCTCTATGGTGCGGCCCCGCCATAGTCTTGAGGGACTTCCCTCTTCCTCCGCGACTCCACCTCGACTGCGGAAGGTAGGGCACTGCTTCCCCAGCAGTTTTCCTTTTCGCATCCAGAGTCAGCTTGCGCAGCCTACTCGGAGTGACCGACTCGGGCCTGCCTGATGCCACAGGCCGACCAGGTTCCTCTTAGCTTAACCGTGGGTGCTCAAGCCACTGTTGCTAATCTCCCTGCCTAGACAAGGCGAGAACACATTTGGGGGGAACGGGGGCACGATGGTCATTTTGTGTTCGATTTTACCCTTAGGCGATAAGATCTGAGTAAGGGTCAGAAGAGGCCGGTAGGCGGAACCCTGAATCATGCACTCGTCAAAATAAATAAACATACTTGTAGGTCAATCCACAAGATCCGCAATAAAAAACCCTAAAAATACATTTAACATTCTGTGCCCGTTTCGTATTTGTTCATTCTATGGCGTATTTAGAATATAAACATTAAATATATGATAGTATATAAAAAAACACACGCTTTTGTCTAAACATTGTATTAACATTTATTACAAAAATACGAACGCTAAAATAACGAAAACGAATGAAAAAAATATTTGCAATGCGTGTAGCCAAGGTTTCATAATATTGATACTCTTAAAACAGTCACTGTTTTTTTGGATACAATGAAAATGGACCATAAATTTGATAAACATGTCTAATGAAAAAGTGTAGAGTGGGTACAACAGTTACAGAGATAGTAAAAAAATATTATTGCATATTATATGAACAACATAAAAATAAATGTTTTTCATTTAATATTTGTCGTGATATACTCGTATTTCTTTGACTTACATAAAAATGGTAACTACCAATAAACGCTCCTTTTCCATAGTGATCGAAGGCGGGTTGGCTGATTTTCAAGAAGATTACTGGAAAGATCTGGGTAGCACTCATTCGCATAATCAATGATGAGTAAAATTAGAGAATGAACATGCATAAGCTTTGTTTTGAAAGTAATTTTACGACTTGTGGGTATTGCAAGCAATCGATGTCTGTGTTGATTGTATTTTACAAGGGCTACAAATAACACAATTTTGTAGTTTCCAAAAGCTTAACTCAATTGGCCTTAAAAGGTACGCGTTAAGGCGTGCCATAGCTTTAGCGGCGATCACAATAGATCACATCGGTCGCAGCGATAGTGCTCTTGTAATACTTCCAGAAGGAGCCAACGTTTTTTGTGTTTATGATTCTTAGGTCCAAAACTTAAGTATAACACTTCGTTTCGCATTCATGTACCAATAATTTGCGAATTTTGTGTGGGCCATATAACTTGGAGAATCGACAACCTTTGGATTAAAATGATGCTGACGTAGCAGTGATCACCGAATGCTAAGAGGCACATTGAACTTGTACGTAAAGCTGGAGAGGTCCCGTGTAGTGAAGTCCACGGTCCGTGCATCTCGTGCCCTTATCCAAAACCCCGAGACCTTCTAGCTTTAATTGTATAATCGTTTTCAGTGCAGTTGATGGTTCGCTGAGGTCAAAGTTTTGCAAGATCCGCTGCACAAAGAAGATCCAGCTTTCCGACCACACTCTCAATCTCATGGAGGTTAGGCGTGAAATGAAGCTGCAGTCCTCAACTGAAGCGTTGGCATATCGCCAACTGTTTAGTTGCATACATTGGGATGTATTCCAATGTATGCAGCGAGATCTACTCAACTTTAATACAGCTCATATTGAAGAAGCGATAGAGCAAATCTTAGGCTCCAAGGTCTTTGCCAGAGATCTGTCTGCCGGAATGAGCCAACTGACTAAATCGTAGCCGAGAGCGGTGGTGTCATTTCAACCTGGACCAGAGCTTTTGAATAAGATCGAGAGATTTTATGGAAAACATAAATACGAGTATTTACCAATATATCATCAAATTGTTCACAATAACAAAACTTTTTCCAACGGTCTTTGCTCAATTGTAATACTCGTAAATGTGACGAAAAAAATATGGAAAAGTTCATTGAAATGGAAGACAAAAACTTACTGCGTACGATGATATTTTCGCAGAAAGTATAAGTTGATAAAAATAAATGTTCGTGAAAATACATCAAAACGTGTAGGTTCAGAAGGTTACAATTATTGATAATAGTAGAAAGTATTTTTTTTATTAAAACGTTGAAGTTTATTATTTCTCCGGTAGTCGTGAGTGCTTTTTACGTTTCACATGCATCAACACAACCAGATATAAAAACCAACGGTTTGTCTTTTTGCACAAATGTTCGCTCCGACTGTGATTTGAACCAGTGACCCGCGCCGTAGAAGTCAAGTACTTTGATTACTAGGCTACACGGCAATTACCGTGACGTGAAACTATAACAGTTGCCTTATATGTATTTTGCAGCAAGTTCTATGAACACACTTGTTGCAAAATGTGAGAATGTTTTTACGTAATACAAAAATGGTATGATTTTTGTACCTATTTTTTCCATGGATGTTAGCGTCCGGATGAGTGATGTGAAATGTCATGAGCACGCTGTGAAAAGTGTAGCGTCATTTGTTCATTTTTAGTCATATATCTCAGAAGACATCCTATGTACAATTAGATATTGTATTACATAAGTGAATGTATCTATACATTATTTAATATTTAATAATGTAATAGGTTTTGTAGTTTCTTAATTTAGCTTAGTTTTTTTTTCAAAAAGATAACCGGGAAAAAAAATGGCTGATAGCGGAAATAACCCGGGCCATAAACGTTTTAAACGTTGTATCTTCAAAATTTAAATAATAAAAACATAAAATTAAATATATTTAAAACTGTAATTTCCAAAAAAAAAATTATGCAGGTGAGTCAATTGTCGCACTATTATTATTATTATTATCGTTTTTCGCTTGGTCAGTTTATTCTGTTTTGGTGGTATGGTTAATCGTTTAGTCTATAATATTATTTTTTATTGTAGTTAATTTTACTAACCTAATCTATCTGTATATCTATTTTTTACTTTGTATAATATTCGTTTCAAATACTACATATATTTTGATTTTGATTACTCTGGTCTTTGCATATTTAAGTTCACTACATTATTCCTATTATAAAACCATGTTCATTTCATTATAATTGTGCATGCCGCGGCTACTTGTAATTCATGTAGCACAAGCAATGTAGTAATTCTAGACTATATATTAATTGATTAGACTGTGTAAAATTGTTTGTAGCCCTACGGTAAAGTAATAAAAATAAAAAAAATAATTATTAAAAATAAAAAAAAAACTACGGTAACATCATTAATGGAACAAATTATAAACCAATTACTATCTCGCTCACTCACATGGGCAACAATCCGCGCAAAAAAGTGACGAAACGACCAAACGTTCACCTGATGGTAAGTACAACGTCGGCCCATAGCAAATGCTGAGTCACCCAGAACATTTCAGTGTGACACCATACTGCGCCCGTCACCCTGAGACATGAGTTCTTAAGTCTCATATGCCCAGTGATTACTCTAGCTCTCAGTGCCCTTCAAAGCACTCACCCAATGCGCTCGTCGCCTTGAGAAACTTCGGTTACTGTGATCTTCAAACCGACACATAACCGTAATGTTTGCACACCACTGCTTGAGGGCAGCATAACGGGCACAATTACTTTTATTCCCAGCCTTATCATAATGTGATTTTTTAAAAAAAACGTGTGTGTTACTTGTGACTTATGCACGCTCGTAAGAAATTATATTCCGGTGGCGTGGCAATACTGTTTGTTAGTATAAAGGACTATAAAAATAGAAGATATTAAATACAACCAATAAACGTTTTGTTAAAAAACATGTTTATTTAAATTAAAATAATGTTTATTTATACACCATTAAAATTTTTACACAAAAATAAATTAAAATATTTTATTTTCTTAAAACGACTTCGATCGTATTGTCGCACGTATCGACACGTTCGCATACGTCAACCCATACAGGCTTGCCCATTCACAATCGCCTCATAAATCTGTTTCGACAATCTTCTTTCATCCATTCCCTCTATGGATCTAAGCATCCCTTTCTCTTTATATTTAAATTAAACCTTAATATTAACCTAAATTATGCCAAGTAGTTAATAGAAGCAGGCGTTACTTAGCGGAAATATATAACTTTATCGACATAAAGACTCGGCGCATGTCTGTCGTAGGATGAAACACGTTTGTTCTCGATTTTGGTGATCGGTCTAGTAATAATGTAGTTGTGGAGAGAGTCTGGTGGCTGGAGAACCACAGCCTGCGTTCTTGGCACTATGCCACGAAGACGCCACAAAAGTAATGCCACGAAGGGATTGTATGATTATTTTAGTTATTGGATTTAAAGTATTTAAAAATTATATTATATTTAATATCAAATATAAATGATAAAATGATATTTCATGTCAGTGATCAAAAGATACACCTGCGAAAGTGATGGACATGTGACCGTCGTCTCATTGTAAAGGAGTGTATTACAACGCTTTGCTGAATGTCGTCTTCATTCTATTGTTAGTCAAGTAATACAAAATGTATGATAGGGCTTTATTGTGTTATAAACATAAAACAAGAAATATGGACGTTTATTGTAGACGATCTACAAGTGTTAAGAAAAGAAACATGACACGGAACATGAAGTGGATAACTTGATTGAAATACACACACTTCTCATGACCACGTGGCCTAGTGGTCAGAGTACCTGACTTCTACACCGCAGGTCCTGGCTTCGAATCCCAGCCGGATCTAACATTTGTGCCAAAACACAAATTGTTGGTTTTCGAGCCTGGTTGTGTTGTGCATGTTAAATTTATGTCTGTAAAACGCACCCACGATACAGGAGAAATCCTACTGCGTGGCTTCGTTTTTTAAATTAAATAAAAAAAATCTACGAAACTTAATTTTCTTTTGAATATTTAATAATATGTAAATTAAACTTAACTTACTTTGTCTTATTTCGGCAAAATGTTCGTAGCGCTATAACGCGTTTATAGTTTAGGGCTTCGCCAAACAGAACACGTACTTAGCGCGCGTCAGAGCGCTAGCCTGACGCTGCGCTATAGCGCCCAATTGTCCGTAGTCATCGCATGCGCCCCCAAAGGGGGCGCCGGGGAAACTGTCCGGAGCATTGGCTCCTCTCAGTAATTTCGTGTCGCCGCAACATGAAAACGTGCGGGGCCGTGGGGTGCCATATTTCTATAGCTATGGAATGGCCTGGTGGCCGGACAAGCACTAGGGACATTGTAATCACAAACCTTAGTGGGTAATATCCTGATGATATTCCCACTAGCACGGGCATTGATCGCCAAGCCTGGCTATCCTCTTTCGAGGAGAACCTGGCCAGGTACACCTGCTTGCGATAGCGGGTTGGGTTATTCCCTGTCTTAGTAGACCTCCGAGCTGTGATTTGTGATATCCCGAGAGACCTAGCCTCGATTGTGAAGCAAGCTGGCTATGCCGCTCAGGATGATAGGCACTGGATCGGTGCCGCCCTGTATCGCCTTTAGGACGTCGTTCAAGATCGTGATCGCTGCAGATAGTGTTGCAGCGTTATCCGATCCCGACGACGTCAAGGGCTGGGTTATATCTTGGGGCGCGGTAGCAACCGGCACGCTTGCTGTTGGGCAAGACGTTGGTGCCACCTTTGACTTCTTCTTTTTCTTCATCTTCTTCTTTTGGGAAGAAGAAGAGGTTGTACCAGTTGGCGGGATCCCTCGGGCGAGGCAGGTTCGCCGGAGCCATGAGAGTCGCCTGGTCCTGGGAGGCCTGGATGATATTAGGCTGGACCAGTTGGCTGCGAGTAGGTTATGTCGTAAGAGCCGAGGTGCCCGCTCCACGATTGCGCAACTCCCTCCTGTAGACAGGACACAGTGCGTTATTCGCAGTGGGCCCCTGGCCACAGTTGGCGCACGTAGGCGGGTCTTCTCGGGGACTGTTTGCCGCGGATCTCGCTGAGGGAGAGGTAAGGGCGTAGGACCAGCGGGAGGTATACTTACCTTGGCCGCTGGTGGCGGTGTAGTGAATGCGTAGGCCGGGCGGGCGGGAGGACGGGTGGCCTCAGTGGCCACACTGTCACCCCCGGATGATCCGCTCGCTGCCGATCCATCGCGCAGCTTCTTTCTGGTTTCCGGGACTTCCTCGGGGCTTCGTAGGCGTTTGGTTGATTCCACTATTGCATCTCCCAAAATGCCCAGGGCTGCTTTGGCTCGGGACTCGGCTATTTCCCAGTCCTCGAAGGCCTTTAAGGTCATTGAGACGATTGGCGGGATCTCTACGTTCAGTTCTCTTTTCTTCCTGATGTAGTTCAAGAACTGAACTTCCGATAATCCTGCTCCTGTTAAGCGAACAAGGGTGGCGCTTAACAGGTGTCTATATAGACACCTGTTAAACGCCGAAAAGGTGATTTGGTCCGTGCTGGTAGTTTGCTATTAACACCGGAGATGTTAACAGCGCGATGTACAGCGGGCGAATCCGCCCAATTGTGTTGTGTTGTACTAAGACTACTGTCAAACAGAGCGCCGGCGCTAGCAGTACTCAACGCTCTGTCGTGGCTTGGTCGCGGCGTTAGCATGCTTTGACGCCGGGCGATGTATTTGATTACAAAATTTTATTTTAGCGTCCGACTACACGTGTGTTAATACTGCATTATGACTGAAAATCTGATAGAACTGGTTCGAAAATATCCATGCTTACATAATATGAAGGATAATTATTATTAAACAAAGCAATAATCATGTATAAAAACGGTCTTCATCTGATGAAAGCTCACGACACAAACGTTGATATTTTCCTTATTCTTTTCCCTTTTTATTGATGTCGTGAACCCATACCCTTTTTCCTTGTGATCGTGATAAATCGTATAAAAGTAATAATTCTTCCATTTTCTGGTGAATCGTACGTTGTGTTAAGGAGCGTTGCGCTAATCTAGTCAAGAGCGCGACGTTAAAACGCGACGCTATGACGCTACAGCGCGTCGTTAAGTACGCGTTCTGTTTGGCGAAGCCTTTAAACGGTTATTGCATAGAGTAACATTCTCCGCGGTCAACTGTCCAGGCTCGAGTCTGGAGGGCAAAATTCAAATAGGTTTGCATTTTTCGGTGTCTGTATGGATAAATTTGAAAGATGTTAGTCTCATATTCTCTTCATAATAATTTTCAAGCTCAACTTTTGTAATAAAATAACGATGAATATTGTATAGTACAACCTCGTTGATCCGAAGTAAAGGAGGAGGGGGTGGGGGATCTCGGATAAGTGAAAACTCGGATAACTAGGAAGAAATAAATTTAAATCAAAGGTCGGATAAACGGCTAAGCTGACTTATATGACTATTAGTTATGGGTCGTGGGTTCGACTCCCGCATGGGACACTTTTTTACTATGCTTGAGGTACCTCAGAGTGGGTCATTGGTTTTAATAAAAAAAAACTAGTTTAATATTACATATAAGTAGTTTATTAATAATGATATATGTATTTTGATTCATATAAACATTGGATATTGTTTCCAAATATAAATTATATGTTTGTAGAGCCGTGGCAGCTCAGGGGCTGGCCGCTCGCTTTCAATTTCATAGAACGCGTGTGATCTGGGTTCGATTCCCGGTCACCACTAAAATTGTTAATTCCAATTTTAAGTGTCGATTTACCACGTGTTCGGCGGTGAAGGAAAACACCGTGAGCAAACCTGCATGTCTGAGGAATAATAAATATTTCGAAGACATGCGAAATACACAAACCGGATTCTTCCCGGTTTCAAAACCCTTTCAGAAATGAGAGGTGGCCTGTGCTCAGCAGTGGGACTTTTATAGGCTGAATTGAGTTTATATTTAATATGGATTGCTTTATAAAACATAACGGGCGGCATTATTAAATAGGCCTACAGTGTAAGCTAACTTACTCGTTAATCGACTTTAGTGTCATTTATTAGAGAGTGATAGTAAGCCCATTGTTCTGGCTGGTTTTACGTAGATCATGTATTAATTAGTCTTAATTAGGGTAATTTTTGGTAATTACATCGAAATGTGTATGAAGTTATGTTTTTTTTCTGAGCTTTCTTATACAATAAATTAATAAAATACCTAAATAGATCACCTTTGATATGCTACAATTAGTGAATGCGATACAAAAGTGTACCTTTGATAGAAATTTAAATATTATGTGACTATATGAGTTGTCAAATCTAAAGCAAGAATTTAAGCTTAATCATAAAAACAGGCCAAAAAAACTAAAAAGAAATCAAGTCTAAGAAATTGCTATTACACGGTATACATCGGCATAAGGAACCAGTTAAAATATTTGGCACCTAATGCTGCAGTATTTTTTAACACTTATTTTCAGCATTATTTATTCAGAACAACACAAACGTTTGTGTTTTCTGTTCAAATCAATTAAAAAATAACGAGAAAAACACTATTTATAAGCATGTGTAGTTTAGCTGCTGACGCAAAACTTACTAATTATTTTATAACTTATACACATGAAACCACTCCTTTAGAGATATGACCACGGAAAAATAAATTATCAGTTAAATAAGAGATCTTGCAGTAAAAGGAGCTTGTATATCGCTCGTAAACGCCGTTTTTCTGTATACCTGGGAATATGGTGCGTCTTTTAGAACTCCACGGAAGTAAGTGTCTTAACCTTAATGTTTTTTAGAACGTTGCTCTACGATTTTTCCGAGTTTTTGTGGTTACAGAAAAAAAATCGCATATATAAACACCCCCATACCTGGAATAACTATGTGTAACTCACACAAATATGTCTCATGCGGGAGTCGAACCTCCGACCCGTAGCGCTGAAGCCAATAGCTTAGCTACTGCGTTAACCGTGTCGAGTTAACGAAACGTTGTTGATTTTGGCAAGAAGTAAAAAGTTTTTGGCTAAATTTGTTGTAAGATCCATAGGATCTCAAATTAAGTATAGACTTAGAGGTCCAGCTAAATTATACAGTATGGAAATTTATTCCGCCATTATTTACTTATCACGCCAAGTAGCTCTTGGATGTATGTATGGTGACAAACGTTATAATATGATGTGTTCGTTATTGTTTCGAAATCTATATGCATGATAATTTATGATTTCTTATAGCATATATAACTTTCGTTTAGTGGTTGGTCGAGGTGGTAATGACATATAACTAGAGACTAGAAAATTAGAGATATGGCTTTGCTTTCCATCAATACTAACTAAAGTAATTACTTAATAATTTAAAAGAACAGAAGCCTAAAACGCATTAGTTTGCTACAAAGTTGTATGCTTCAGTCGTAAAAGAAAGAATTGCATTTGAAAAGGAATCAATTTGCAGAACGAAGTAAATTTTGTTTTTGTTTGCTGTTTACTTTTAATTTGCTGTGTTTGTTTACAGCTTGCTCCGCATAAGGGTCGGCTGGAGTCCAAGTTTATTTTATTTGTGATTCGTAGCTCAACAAACATTTTAATTCTTACTGTTTTCCTGCTACTAAACATACACATTTTTATGCAAAAATGAACACCACTAGGACTCTGTTAAATGCAGAAACCAAAAAATTCGCTTGTTTAAGTAAATTAAAAACTGTGATTCGAGTAATGCTTTTCCTGTTCATTCATTCCTATGAAAAAAAAAAAACGGTGTATCTATGTCCGAACGTTAGTAACTGTATAATTAGTAACATTAAGTAATCTTAGAACCATTTCATATATTATTTCTCAAGACAAAATAATGACTTTCAGTAACTTAAAATCACGCCTTCTTCCCATATAAGGGTAGGCGGAAAGCACATCTGTAGCCTACATTTCGCCCCCGCAGACAATAAGACTTGACGAATGACGAACCACGTTGCCACCATTTTGGTACGAGTTGTAAATCTTGCTCCCTCCCCATTGCGTTCCCACGAGTAGCCAGCCATCGGCACGGCAAATCGGACAAGGAAGCTAGGTCAAGTATCCCTGGATTGGACTTTCAATATATGTTACAAAAATAATATATATTGTATAAAAATTATTCTAGTCAAGTTTTTTTTTTGGTACCTGAAATATTATTATACCGCCTAATTTACTTGATACGCTTAGAAATTTGTGTCAATACAATTTGACAACCGTTGACTTAACTGCCCTGAAGTCCATTAATATTTTAACACGCAAAAGGACTTTTACGCAAATTAAGACGCCTCTTGTTATTACCGATTCCCCTTTGTTACGTTGTAAATTATAGGTTTTTGGGTCGATGAGTCTAATCCAAATGTAATTTGTGCCCCTGATGAAAGATAAAGTAATCAATGTAATTATTGATATATTTATTTTATATTAATTTTAAGAAAGCCTGTCGTATACTCGCAGTGATAATAATTTATAATACAAATTTATTTTTTGTTGTCATCATGTTTCTGGAAAAAAGTAATCATTAAATATTGATTTCTATTTATACTGTTACCAGCGACCCGTCCCGGCTTCGCACTGGTGCAATTTACTAATGAAGAAAACGGGAATTGAGCTTAGCAAAAAATTGTTACTATATGACAGCACAACTGTCAAACTCATCGTATTTTTTTTATAGAGATTTTAATACAAAAATACCAACCAACAAACTTTTCCGGTGGATATTACAAAAATTTATTTTATGCTAACTTTGTCCTGACGATTACGAACACAAATCAGCCAAATCGGTCGAGCCGGTCTCAAGTGATGATCTTTCGTACATGCGGCAATTGATTTTTATTTAAAAAGATTAATTTTCTGTTTACATTTTGTGTTTAATTATTAAGGGTGGCAAATAAATACTCAAACACTCAGCCTTGTGATAGTAAGCGGTCACTGTGGCCCATTTACACCTACATTCATTCATTCCATGAAGATTTTTTATATTAGGACCTTACATATGAAATTGGCGTTTTGTCGTACTGGTAACTATGATCTGAAATATATACTCTTTGGTTAAAAATTCCAAATTCAAATTTATGAATCCATTTAGCTGATATATTTGAGTTTCGAAAACAGTCATTCATTTGTTTTTTTCCTCATTAGATTTTTCTTTGGCGTCGCTCATCTCGCACAATGGAAAACTTAAAATATCGCATTATTTACGAGTACGAGTTCTACCGTGGCTCCAGTGCTGCAGAAACTGCTCGAAGGGTTAACGATGTGTATGGCGTTGGTGTCGCAAAAAACACGCTACGTTTTTGGTTCCAACGTTTTCGTTCTGGAAATTTCGACCTTCAGAACAAGCTCCGTGGACGGCCGGATACCAAAGTGGTTAATGAAGAATTTAAGGCTATTGTGGAAGCGGATCCATCGCAAACCTCTCCAGAGTTAGCTGGAGGCTTCGCTGTGAGTGACAAAACTGTTTTAATCCACTTGAAGCAAACAGGGAAAGTAAAAAAGCTTGAACATCATGAATTGAGTAAAGCAAACCAACAAACACGCGTCGACTGCTGCGTTACATTGCTCAACCGGCACAATAATGAAGAGATTTTAAATCGGATCATTACCTCTGATGAAAAGTGGATCCTGTACGATAATCGGAAGCGCTCGCGATGGCTGAACCCTGGAGAACCAGCGAAGTCCTGCCCCAAGCGAAAATTTACTCTAAAATCTGGACAAATGATTACGGCAGATATCTATTGTCAGCAACTGCAAAGTATGACGGAAGAACTAGCTGCTACACAACCGAGGCTGGTCAATCGCTCTAGGCCAATGCTGCTTCAGGACAACGCTAGACCACACACAACACAACAGACGGCCGCTAAACTAGAGGAGCTGCAATTGGAATGTCTGCGACAACAACCGTACTCCCCGGAGCTTTCTTCAACAGATTTCCTAGCCGATTTCGACCACGGCGACAACTGCCGACTACTATCGAGAGTTAGTTGAGAGAGAGAGTTGATGGAACTGCGCAGGAGATATTATAGTGCCACAAGTGTACGCGCACACACAGAGGCACTCACTCGTCCCAACCTACCCGCGCCCGATGTAACGCTGATGCGATAACATCGGAGGTAGGCCAGGATGCAGTGTCAGAAACACGGGGACAATCACAACACAACCAGACCCGAAAACCAACAATTTATGTTTTAGCACAAATGTTGGCTCCGGCTGGGATTCGAACCCAGGACCCGCGGCTTAGAAGTCAGGTACTCTGACCACTAGGCCACGCGCCAATGAACTACCTATGAGATGGCAAAAGTGCGTAGATAACAATGGTACATACTTTGATAAATTAAATATTATTTACAAAAAAAAAATACTTTGTATTCCTCCCATACAAAACGCCTATTTAATATGTAAGGACCTAATATATTTGTGCAGTTATCCCTGATGATTATGACCTCTGTCAGTAATCGGTATTATTCACTCACCATACGAAACATTTTTTTGGAAGTAAGCGGCGAGATGAGCAAATCATGCCCGATACTAGGTTTGCCCATAACAAATGCTGTGTCACCCAGAACAGATCTGTGTGGCACTGTACTGCGCTCGGCACCGTGAGTTACCACTAGTTAACAGTGTCCTGACATAAGTAGTTTCTTCCATAGGAATCCTACAACCAGTACAATTTCTACTTTTCGCTGACCTGATTGCAACGTGACTCTACCACGTGTAGGTATCATTAACAATCTAAATAGTCTAGTGCTGAACATCATATTCGCCACGTAGAAAGTATATGCTAAAATCGTAACGCTCCCCAGGTTATCCCCAGGATCGCAGTACCGGTTGAGTGTATTTTCAGTCTGGAATTTCGACATAGTTATTGCGCTATCTGCGGGAGGCGAATGCATTTTATTTAAGCGTACATACAATTATCACAGGATTAACCTAATTCGATATTGTAGATATTTTACCATAATAACCAAATGAAAAATAATTTAACGTTACAAATTACAAATAGCCCTTCTTTGGTGAATTCGCTTAGAGTGTAACCTTAAGCGTGCGAATTGATCGCGTTAAGGGCGCCTTGCCTAGTAGGCTGGTGCCGCTGCAGTCTCTGTTCAAACCCAGACCACAGATTTCGTGCATCAATCCAATCCTCTCAAATATTTCACTATTATACATTTTTCCTCTTAACAATTGAATTTAATTATGATCGTTTAAGAAGAGAGGTGCGAGCGTTTTAGAAGAGAAAGAAATAAAGAAAATTGGATTGCAGCAACGAAACGGACCCAACTCACCATTATGCTACAACAAAATTGCCGCAGCGCTGTTATTCTGTCGGTGCCACTAATATGGAACATACGAGCAGCTTTCAGACTGTTCTAAATTTAAATGCATGCATAATATAATACAAAAACAAAAACATGAAAGATATTTCAAATGTATCACAGGTATATGACACAAAAATGTATAATGTATGAAATACATAAAAGTAAAAATAAAGATAAAAATCTAAAATAACAATGAAAAAAGCGGCCTAAGAGAATTTATCATCCTGTGGTATCCTCATGATGTGGGTATCGTAAAAGTCAACATAAAGAAAATGAAAACAGGGGATGATCAGCAGCATCTTCTGGAACATCTGAATTTGAGTCTGAGTCGAGAACTTTTTTAAATACTCTGTGAGGCAGTTTAACCACAGACTATTACGTGATTGACATTGTCAGTATGAACGTAAATATTGAATAATAGTTTAATTAAATTTAATTTATTTGTAACACATATTATATATATATATATATATATATATATATATATGTATATATATATATATATATATATATATATATATATATATATATATATTTCAGCTTTCTCGCTTCTACTCCTTACAAACTAACTATGCTATATCTCACACACCTTTGCGCGCGCAATATGCTTAAAAAAAGTTTTCTCTACATGCATTAATATATAGATTTTAATGTGTGCAATTCTGTATATATAAAGGTTAGAAAAACGTTACTCCTCGATTCCGGAGACGACGCTTTTGCAGTAAGTAATATAAACTTTTTACCCCTAACTTCGGGTGATACATTTCATAGCGCCACATGTAACCAATTACAGTTTGACTTTACTTGAGTATAACAAAGATTCATATACTCGTATGATCTCTGGCGTGATCCAGTTATTGTACACCCGTGTCCCATCATCAAGTTAGTATCTCTCATTTTTTTCTCTTTATTTTAAATATAAGAGTTTTGATACGTATTGACTACTACACCTCCATATAAAAAAGACACATGTTTAAACAAAGCCATACATAATCAACTCTAGAAACAATTGAACTTCCTTAGGAACAAAATTTATACTAATTTAATAACAAAAATAAACACAGACGTGTTGCACAATGTATGTTCGTCTTCATAAGAGATGAATGCTTCTACCAACATTTATACAACCCGCTAATAAAGTTTTATCAATATTTTAGCCTCCTCGGATACCGGGTTAACTAAAACACTGTTACAAATGCTTACGCTATGATCACCCATAAATCTCATAGTTTGTCACTGGGCCTCGTTCCGAACACACTCCGTCAACACATGATGTACATCTTCCACAATATCACACTCTGAGCAGTTAGGTGAAGTCGATATTCTTATCATGAATTTGAACTTGTTTGTCGGGATGTGTCCGGAGCGAAGCCTCAACAGTGCTACAACATTTCTACTATTCATTTCTTGCTGTTCAAACCATGGGTTACGGGGCGGCTGACACTGAATGGTCTTGTACCATATTCCTTTAGTAAGTGAGCGTTCATCAAAGTATTCATGCCGTAACCTGCTCTAAATTTACTTTATACTTCTCTATGTAAAGGTAAGAACTGTACGTAATACCGTCGTTTGTAGCTTGTCTGGCCGTTCGGTCGGCCCTCTCGTTACCAATGATACCTACATGAGAGGGTATCCATTGGATAACTACCTTTTCATTTAATACAACAAACTAACAGATGGAATTCAGGATAGTAGGTTAACGGAAATCCTCGAATTCTCAAATGTGAACTTACCATAGTTGCTATGTTTGACAGGCGGTACCGTAGTTTAGTTATGCCGATGATCCAGGAAGATGCTGCTGCCCATCTTCAAGTTTTAATTTTTCCCTCTGTCGACTTTTACGACATCCATTAGCCGTCATCACACGGCACGGCCGCGTCCTATAACTTTAGGCAAAAAACTATCGAGTACTTAACAATACTTCGCTCATAGTAAAAGCAGTTAGCTTTTACTACTTAAGGAGATTTCAATTAATTGTTTATTTTAATTTTTGAAAGGCGTAAGTTGTAATAAACAATATCAAAGATATTTTTTTCAATATCGCGTATTTATTTAAATCATATATTCCATGACACAATTGATTACTTCACAACCGAGTAATTATCGCCGTTCACGCCCGATAACATAAATTACCCCAATTGAAATGCAAATTAGTCGCAGGGAGATCGTTTACGCACAAAGGAGAGGAAATAAATTTCCCTGATGTGGAAATAATTACATTACGTTTTCAATAGCACGAACTTCGGTTATTCTTCTTTATTTTATACATTTATGTTATGTACATTTTGTCTCAATAATTTTATATAGCAGTCGATAACTTCACCATAAGCACTTTAAGAAATAAACTTTAAGAAAATGAGTCACCCAAAACCGACCGGTGTAATGTGTTTCGGTTTGAAGAGCGCTGTTAGCTAGCATAATTAGATATGTGCGATGTAAGAATGGTAAGAACTAATGTCGCAGGGTGATAAGCGAGTACGGTGGCACACAGAACATTGGACTTGAATTTTGTCACCACAGAAGTGCCACCACAACCGTTATGACTTTATTGTACACCAATACTGTATGACGTTGCACTTACCATGAGGTGAACGATTTGCTTGTTTCGTTACTTTCTTCCATTAAAAATACTCGTAACTATTGTAGTAGTATAGGAAAACATAATATGCGTATATTAATATGGTATGACAAATATATAAACCATTTCCATATAATAATAAAGTCAGTCTTAATGCAACATTCGCGCGTTTTTCTCATCTCCTTACACTCACCGTACATGACGGTCCTGCTGGAGGAACTTGCTTCGCAAATGTTACACTCGCCGGACACTATGTTCCTTTCAATAAACCGCTACTTTATGCGTCAAGACGAGGTTTCCTTCCGAGATGCCCTTGGATCGCTGTAAGCCGTTCGAATTCGTTTCCGGGGACGGGCTACAGCGGAGCAGCGGGCGGCAGCACGGTCTCTCGTCAGAAGCGACGTTGTATTTGGCCCTGTATGTATATGCTAGCATAGGGCCCGCGACTTACTCGCGGTCTCTTCCTGACGAAGCTGTAAAAACCGACAGGCTAACAGCGTACTACACATATATAAAAGAGCTATCACGGCCACGACCTAACACCCCTCCCTACGTCTTGATAATTTTGTGATGTGATGGTGGATGCCTTTGTGGTTCTAGTTAAGTGTCTTTATTCAAATCTAGTAGCATATTATGCATCATTAATATAAAATGAAAATTAGTTCCAAGTAACAAATTTTTAATTGTTCCAAGTTTTAATTGGGTTAGGAAAATTAGGTACCACCGAATTTTTGTAAGTTAAATACCACATTTTTAAAATTTATTAATACTATTACTGTTGACCGTGTTCATAGTTAACCATATTAGTCAGGAATATTTCAAAACTAGAATTACATTAGTTAGAATAATATCTTACTCTTTACCTTTGGTTTTCTCACTGTTCTTTCCAGTTCTCTTTGAATCGGTGCTAGTGTGAAGTAAAACCTATATCAAAATAAATATTGTGAAAATTGTCTCTGAGTACTTACTTTTAACTGAATTGAAATTTATTATAAAATTGTGGATACGATTTAATGAGAAAATTAAACCAAACCATAACATGCAGGAATATCATGAAAAAGGTTGCTCAGAATGGATTTTTTTTATAAATAGGTCTTTAAAATTATTTTGATAATAATTAGTTAAATGTGAAATGTTTTTTCAAAAAACCCGTAATAAATAGTTATTTTAAAATCTATAAATTTTTGATATAAATTATCCTGTTTGACGCACATCCAGAAATATTTCATTACATATTTGTCTCGGAGTTTCCATTGTCAGCAAATATTCCACGTACCTCACCTCAAACGTCGGATTAAGGGAGAAGTTCGGAGTACCCTGCGTTGTTCATAATACAAACCTAAAGTTTTAAATAGATATAGAGAAATACCTTTGTAGATACTGATATATAACTTTATGACAAACATTCTCGAAAGTTTTATCATTTTACTCTATATTTCATATAATTTATCTTAATACAGTATTGTTAGCAGGACTTACAGTACTTACTTATGAAATGAAATAAAAAATATATAATCTTTAACGTAAGAAATAAAAAAATCGTTAGTCAATTGTAATTTTTTTACAATTTACGACCGTTTCTTAATAAGGTTCCTCTGACGGAGAAGAATCAGGCGAAAGAAACTACCAATTTTTTTGTTTTTGTGGTAGTCAAAAATATATTATAAATATATTTACAACGAATAATCTCATGGAAAACCAAAGCACCCTCCATGACAAAATTTTAGACAAGATTCTATGATAAACATATTGGTATTTCGCAAACTCAAGCAGACCAGTCTCCATCAACATCACCTCATCGCCCTCCTCAACCAAATTCAAGGGAAGTGGAGGGTTCTTAGTACGACTTACCTATTTTGCCGGGTGTTGGCGGCGACTCTGCTCCATTCTCCGTGGATTGTAAAAGTAGACTAAGTGAAATGTTTAGAAAATCTCATAACTTTACCAAACATTTCTCTAATTCCCGAAAAATGTCAAATCGAAAATACATACTAGTAACGCGGAGCAGCATCTCCTTGAACTGCTAAACAAATAAACTGTGGTTACCGACCCGCCTGCCAAGCATGGCAATTATGGTAAAATCCCCTCAGTCTATGGGGGACTATGTTCCTGTACTGTATATGGGGCCTATGTTCAGCCGTGGGCATGTGGCGGGCTGCGATGATGACGATGAAGCGAGGTAATTTATGACTATCAGAGCGTCAGAAGTACGCATGCTTCTGACGCTCTCATAGTCATAAATTATAAAAACATATATATTAAACCAAACTATTTGAAACAATGTCTATGCGATTTTGTTTCATTGTAATAAATTATTCAATGTACAATATGAGAACTATCGTTAACCTATTTACAAGAACTAGTGTTATAAGTAGTTGTACGAGTATGTGTATCTTTGCTGAAATAGGTAAATCATGAGTTGATCAGATTACATTATTTATACGAGTATTACAATGTTTTTTAATTCATAAACATGGACGAATTTACATCCGTCAATATGAGAATAAAAATACAAACTCTCTATTAAAATTTTCGATACTTTCCTATCGTCCAACGTATAATTAAAATCTATAATTAAATTCTTATGGCTTAACAATTAATTCAGAAATTTACTAAGAAAAAGCCTATTCTCTATTGTATTTAAGGTTTACATTTTAAAATGAAATGTATACATTAGTGAATTTATAACTGGATGTTAAAATATTTGTTTTGCTGTTACCAACTGTTCACAAGAGAATACAGATGGCAAAAAGTAAAGCACTTTGGAGTACGATCCCTTCCGGCCGCCGGTCGAACATCCGTTACCGTTCCCTCGGCTCTCTCTTGCCTAGTGATATGAAAGATACTATAGATATAAGCAAGATATACACGAGTATACATGTATGAATGTAAGTTATCTGCGTGTACTTAATAGCGCCTTTTAGATACGTGAGAATGTAGAAATGGCCTAAAAATGAATTGTGGGTATAATAACGAGTAGAAAGATGTAGTTTGAGCGATATTAGTTAAATTTATCATTATTTAGTATTAAGTATATATCATTATTAAATTTTTGTTATTTTTTTATCATATTGAAATATCATTTGAATTACGTCAATGCTATTCCCTATTACTACAAACAATCAAGCTAAAAAATATTTAAAGTAAGAGTGATAGATATATAGAATGATAGTAAGAGTGATAGTTAAAATAAGGTAGATTTTACAACATATAGGTATAATTATAGTGCCAATTATTCTGTTGCTGAGCAGTTGTGTATCGTAATATTATATTGCAGGTAATTAATTACAGGTCAAATGAAACTTAACAACTGATTTCTCAGGGTTATGAGCGTAGTGAATGCCACACGGGACATTGTAATTAAAATGTATTTAATTTGACGGCACAAAGTTCTGGTGACATAATCAGATAAATAACTTCTTCGTCTCTTCACTTACTTCACAAATAAATATAAATTATAACCATTTATTTATTATAATATAGAAAAAAATAAAAATCAGGATTTGGCACAGTATGGTTCATTGATGTAAATAAAAAAATATTCCACTCACTAAAATTATTTCTTTTTTATACTATGGAGAGAAAGAATGTGTGACGAACTGTGAATACTAAAATAGTCGGACTACGTACGCTTAAAAGATATATAACATTAGAAAATAAAACAAGGATCCGGAACAACATACTTTTGTAGCAAGTATAAAACTAATGTCATAATGTGTATTCTAGATCTGGCAACTATATCGGTATTGACGTAACGACTGCGTGCTTTAATTATGTATCCATTTAATAAAGCTAAATTTTTACGGATTTTATCGTGTTTATTTAACTACTTATTACCCGACGTTTCAAGCGCTTTGCAGCACCTATGGTCACGGGAGGATGTCCTGATGTCATAGTTAATCCAGGCTACCATAAGATTTTAATTAAAATTTTGGGTCTGACCTATGCCAAATGAACTTACAGTGTCTTGAAGTCTAGCAGAGGTATGCTTGGTTTTAATCTTATTTAATATTTGATCGGATTAAAAAATAAACAAAAAACAAACTGAACTATACTTTTGTATGTTTGTGACTTTCTGATACCCTCTATAGGAAACTGCGACTTACTGGCGAGTTTGTTACAAAGGGTTAAATAGAATCGGAGTGATGATTGTCTAACAAAAGTTTCACGTACGTAATTGTCTTTTATGAGCACAAAGAACTTAACTTGTGCATCAATAAACTTATTTACTCTCTTTTTTCTTTGCAACGTACTTGGTATCTTTAAAAAACTAATTTTGCATAATCTGATTTAGGATAAGTTGAAATTAAAGATTTTAATGTTAGGCGTATTTTTTCGTTGCTTAGAAATGATAAATTTTCGTTACTTGGCCTTTGTAATATATCTATTCATTTTAAGTACTAATCTGAGTAAAATCGGCCCTTGGTTTAATTATAAAATTAAATATAAAATTAATAACAATGTAAACGGAGTAAAGACGTCGTGTAAAGTTGGCGGCTAAGATTATTCATTGCCTCTTCTCCTCCCTTGGGCGCCGTAGAGTCACTTAAGCGATATAGTTCTACAACTCGCCAAAATGTATGTATTTGATACCATCTTTTCTTACGCACTAAATTATTTAAAGACAGTTTTCAATGTACTCTTTTTTATAATTAAGTTATAGACTTAAAATATTATGTCTCCCTTTTAATTATTTGTTTAAAATATTTATTGCTGCCCTTACATAGAAAAGATACAAGGGGCTGACTGTCAACCCATGGAGTGGTAAGATTTTGAAAAAGACGCAGCAAATATTAAAACATATAAATACAAATTTACAAAATACATTCATACCAAATATACAAATTTTCATTATTACATAATTAGTTCTTTTCTTTTCTTCTCCAATAAAGCCCGTAAAAGTTACCGTAATCGCTACGTCTGGCAGGCGATTTGACATTTGCAGTACTAAACACCTTGCACATTAGACGCTTTTGCTCGTCAACGGTCAGAATAATTTAGGTTTGGCATAATATGCCACCGATCGGATGCGATGTGAGATTTTTTGATAAGTATATATTATTGATGTTATGATAATAACATTTTATCACTGTAGTCTTATACTAATTCTATTAGAAGTGGATTCCATATCTGGAATATTCACTAAGACAATTCAAAGCGTAAGTAAAAAAACGGAGCAGCAATTACTGGGAAAGGGACTTCATTAGTCATTGGGGTTGACAATGATCAAGACGAAGGTGTGTTACCTTCGTCTTGATTTATTGTTGAGGATGGATATAAGTGTGCTCTGGTTACTCTTAATTTGAAAGAAAATCAATATCGGTCCGGGGAGTAGCTCGTAACGAGAAAATATAAATATGGTGAAAACAAAAGTGAAAATGAAACATTAAATAAATAAAATGGTCTTCAATAAGTCGGAACAGGAAGAAATGTGTGTTCATATTATTCACTTTAAATTAACGACTCCTACACTACGATAACGACCGCAAGTATTAGAATAATTATTATTTTAAAAGACAATAATTTTTTCAATTTATGTTCTGGTAGAGACTGTTTTTTCTTTAGAAAAACAGCACGTTTATTAATATAAGTTACGGGCTTGCTTTGTAGGCGGAACAATCTCTGGGGGTACGTTCCAAAATTTTAGCGCAGAGAGCTGCGGTTAGCCTCGGGAGAAAATCAATGAAAATAATGGCAAGCCATTTAATTTAAAAATGTAAAACGCGTCGGTGAGCTAAATTTGAAAAAATATATGTTTTTCTTAAATTGTCTAAAATCGAATAACTTACTCTTCAGTTTTATCAACAAATGCGACTAGTCTCTTAATATTATATATATACTTATAATATATACTGGTGGTATGATTTCTATGCAGTAATCCGTCTAGGCAGGTACCACCCCAGTGCCAGTTATTCTGCCGTGAAGTAGTAGTGTGCAAACATTACTGTGTTTCGGTCTGAAGGGCACTGAGAGCTAGCGTAATCACTGGGCATATGAGACTTAAGAATTGATGTCTCTGGGTGACAAACGCAGTGTGGTGTCACAGAAATATTCTGGATGACACAGCATTTGTTATGGACAGACGTTGCACTTACCATCAGGTGAACGTTTTGCTCGTTTCGTCACTTTATAAAATAAAAAAAAATACTATACACACTAGAGGATGTTTCTGTGCCTTTCACCTGCGTTTCGGGACAGAAGGCGTTTTGATCGATCCAATCCCTTTAATTGTAAAGATTGATTTAGGGCATGTCCTGTATATCGACGATAAGCACCGAGCTTCAGGTTTTGTTTTATAATACGCGACAGAACAAACTAGCGGGAAGTAACAGCACGCGGCCGCCCCGATCTTTTCTGGTCTTCGACAGAGGAAGAGTTGTTTTATCTGTTGATAGTACGATATACGAACATACGGCTGATACCAAGCTTTTGAAGTGTCTGGAATATGACCGACGGCTCCATACCCACTTTGTGCAAGGCGATGACTGCAATCCTATTTTCTTTAACACCCTATTCCATATTTAATTTGATAATGAACACGAAAAATTATGTGAAATGGCGCAAAATCGAAAGAAGTTTTTAAAATAATATACGTGTTCCAAATTCAAAATAATTAAAAAGTTGAGAAAAAGAAAAGTTTTTATGTAACAGTATTTATGGCCAGACTAGTTATATATTAATACGTGAAAAGAAAACTATGTGCCATTTTTTAAGCATATCATATCTATTGCTCGTATAGAATATTTGGCATAATTAAAGTTTGTATGGAGAAGAAGCGAGGAAGCGAATATTTATATATAATATGTGAATCATATGGAATAATATGGAAGGACCCCTATGCAGGAATTCGACTAGGTAGGTACCGCCCCGGGGCCCAGTTATTCTGCCGTAAAGCGTTGAGTGTAGTGTGCAAACTTCACTTTATCCAATAAATAAATATCAGTTCATACTGACAATGTCAATCACATAATAGTCAATTGTTTTTTTACGTTCATATTGCCAATGTCAAACACATAATGGTCTCTGGTCAAACAGTCGCACAGAGTATTTAAAACGTTGCCAACAAAAAAGTATTCAAACCTCAATAACGTATAAATTATATAACTTTACATTACAACTAATCCTCGATTATTGAATTACCTTATACAGATATTTTGCGACTACATAACTACTTAACATGAAAAAATAATTATCTAATAAGTTTCAAATTGAATAGCAGTAAACTTATCAGAAAATTAGTTATCATCGCAGTCATTTATTATTTGTGATATTAGGCAGTATTGTGAAATATTCTTTAAAAGTAATAATAACTTACGAAAAAGGTATTCAGAGAATTTATAAATAAAAAAGTATATGATTTTATTAATGTTTATGTTTATTTTACTTAATTACTATTACAAGTCTTCGGAATCTAAATTTTAGTACCACTGAATCTTCAGGTTTCCTAAAATTAGTACTATTGTATTGTTTAATGGTTCCCGGGGGTTTCCAAGTAATAAACTTCGAATTAGAATAAATGATAGGTTGAGAATATACCGGCAATATTCTACAGCAATTGTACCTTAGAGATAATGGTCTATTATTATTTTGCATGATGTAGAAGCACAAGGAAATATTATAGTGACTTCGTATACGTAATTTGCACTATTTTTCTTTGCCACACCTCAATTCTTTTGTCTTTAATAATCCCGTGAATTATAATGATATACTATAAATGAGATTTCGAAGGAGTATTTCGAGACGGGAAGAGCCCGCCAAGGTACTTGCAGAATCTATATTTTTTATTACACTGACATGCATGCTTCTTTCTCAAAATAATAAATGGCTTTTTTCCAGCAGTGGGACATTTATAGAACCACTATGCTCAGATCGATTGACATAATTATATCTGCAGCGTTGAGTCCGAAACATTCTTGGCCATACAAGAATGTATATCTATATATTATCTGTATATCCATATATACTCGTATCTGTACAAATGAAATGTTACCTAGGTTCATCAATGTGTGCGCATCACGCCAAATACAATACTACACAGGTTTTTACTATTATTTTTAGTTTTATTTCTTGCTTGTTTTCGGTGAAGTAATCCCTGTTAACCTTTTGGCTTTTACAGCTTCATCGGATGCTGTGCTCGCGGGCCCGGGGCCCGCGTGCCAGGTTTGGTTTGACCCAAACATACTCGTAAATACATAATATAACTTCTACTAAACATCTAAATTCGGACCGTTGCGTTCGCTGCGTGCTTGCGCTACTGTGAATATCTCCATAAAATTATAATTTTAAGTCATCTAATGACCGTCCGAGGGAGGCTGCGGGCCTCCGTTCGGACTGTCGACTTGTGTGTCGGTAACTCTGGGCGGTGAGAACCGCCCTGGAACACGGGTGTATCTGGTGTACGCGGTGTTATTTACGACAGCTGCGCGCCGCTCTCTACGGCGGTCGCGCGACGTTGTGCGTGTTATGTTGAAGCTATTGACTGTGTGTACAGTGTTGTTTGGATCATGGCTGACTCTATCGTGGTCAGGGAGTGCAGAGACGTCCGTGTCGTCTAGCACGTTTCGCGGGCGACGTTTGCGTTCGTTCGCGTTTTTGTCGGAACGGTAATTCGCTGCTTTAACCACCAGCGGGTTTGGATGAACCGCGGCTTTTTCGTAAAACCGCCGTGATATTTCTCTGAAGTTTTCAGAGAGTAAGGGCATTTTAAATTCGCTGTAAAGGTCTACGTTGCATTGGTACCAGCCGGCTCCGGAGGCACCTCGCAAGAATCTATTTTGCACGGTCTGCAGTTATTTTATATGATTGACGGCACGTACGACGAATAACCAAACACACCGCTACGGGAGCGGGTGTTGGCCACTATCCACAACTGTGACACCTGGCTTTTACAGACTGCTGTCCATAACGTATGCGGGCTGTCAGCTTGATTGCGCATGGAGCGCGGTCGGTATAGGTCCGTTCTGCACCAGAGCGCAGGAGCGAATGTTCGTTTTATTTCTTACTCTCTTTGTATACATGCATACATACAATCAGGCCTTTTTCCCATATAAGCGGTAGGCAGAGGTCACTGACGTAGCCCACTTTTCGCCCTCGCGGGAAATGAGACGTGACGGGTGGCGAATCAAGTCGCCGCGACTTTGGTAAGAGTCAAACAATTCTTACTCCTCATTGCGTTCCCACGAGCACGAGCAGTATAGTGACAGCATTGCATGTTATGGTGTTTGTTATTCTGCACGAATAAAGGCTGTCCGTACAATACCTAATTCGCTTACGACACCTCTATAGGAAAGAGGTAGGTGATGTTCTACTCTGCCGGACACATATCGGCACATATCTTGATCTACAAAAAATATATTTCGATATTCCTATTTAATATCAAGTTATTAAGGTTTTTATATACGTAGAGACTTCGATGGTCTTATGGTCTTGGCGTCGTCAACGACCCCAACTATGCCTGTTCTTTTCCAACCAGTTGATAGTAATCACCACGCGGATCGGTCACTGGAGTGCCAGACGCCTCGCACCTTATAAGCTGTTGCCCGTCAAAGATCCCGTATTGTTGACAAGGTATTTTTAAAGATGTTTCTTCTGTCATCTGTTTGAGGCCTCTGGATTTCCTATATTATCTCAATTCACTTAGACGTGATTGGTAAGGATGGCAGATTTTCTCACGCCACCAACACACGTCGATATAGTGTCGTAATTATTTTTTAGTGGAAACACAAAGGTGATCACTTGTTTGTGTTTTGTCGTATTAGACAATGACGACGATGGCCCAGAGGCCAGAGTTATATATTGATATTTTATATTCAAATCTCTTACAATACCTACTCGTATTTTACAACCGAATACTCGTCAATTATAACGAGTTATTCAGTCGAGTACGGGTACCAAAAAATTGCCGAATATGCCGAGTACCGAAGAGTAAAGGACAACTCGGCGCATCTCTAGTAATTGAGCTTGACCACGACGCAAATTCTAGGTTCGAATACCAGCCGGAGACAAAATTTGCGAAAAACACAAATTAGTTGTGTTTCAATCTAGTTGTGTTCTCTCGTATTAAACACAAACACATATTAATAGAGTGATATGTGTATATAATATGTGTATGTGTTAAATACGAGTAGATAAGAACTTGTGTAGCATAAACAACTAAAGCATGTTGAATTGCGGTCAGCGAGGGATTCCGCATAGAATTTCCTTAGTGTTTTCATTTAAGTCGCATGAACTACGTTTTATGGGATTTCCGTCTCTTTTTGGCCCATTACCTTGCGCCAATATCCTTATAAATCCGAACTATATAAGCATATCATTTTCTAGAGTATTGTTGTGTTTTTAAGAAAATATTATTAACAATAATTAACAGCTCATTATTGCCTAAAATTAAAACCTGAAAATGGGCAGTAGCATCTTCCTGAAATATCTAAATAAACAAACTGCGGTTGCCAACCCGCCTGCCAAGCGTGGCAACTATGGTAAAATCCCCCAAAATGATTGCTGCAAACTTTTGGTGGCAATCTATGGGGGAGGCCTGTGTTCAGCAGTGGACTACTGATAGGCGGAAGTGACTGACGGACTGACTATTGCCTCAAAATATAAACTAAAAAGAAAGTATACAACTCAGTACACGTGACGGAATTGAAACTCATATTATATTAAAAGATTGATTTTAATAAAAATAAATAAATATGATTTAACAAAAATATTACTCGCTGCAAAATAACTGCCCAGAATATAAACAATTACTAGTTAATCGATAAATATAAATTAAATATAACAGAAATGTTGCACGAAAACGCTCCACTCAAATTCCACCTTAAAACTTTACTGTCTTATTTTTTTTATCTCTACTTTTTTTTATTGTATAAAGGGATGAAACGAGCAAAACGTTCCCCTGATGGTAAGTGCAACGTCCGCCCACAACAAATGCTGTGTCATCCAGAATATTTCTGTATGACACCATACTGCACCCGTCACCCTGAGACATCAGTTCTTAAGTCTCAAATGCCCAGTGATTACGCTAGCTCACAGTGCCCTTCAGACCGAAACACAGTAATGCTTGCACACTACTGCTTCACGGCAGAATAACTGGCCCTGGGGTGGTACCTACCTAGACGGATTCGTAGTTGTCAACTCTTTTTTTTTGTATCAAGTGCACTATGAAGTAGGGTAGCATATAAATTTAAATCTATAAATTAATCTCGTCTTAAACATGTTTTCGTGTTTGTTGCTTTGTTTTGTGTATGTTGTGTGTTTGAGTTTTCAACATTTTTTATAAATGCACGCATAATGTCAATTGGCCGTTCCGTATGCTGAGTGGCGAGAACCGGAGAGCCAATTACTGGCAACTTGGCTTTTAATCACAGTCTCAGGGGTAGATCTTTATGGACCATTATGGACCCTGGAGATCACTTGCCCTCATAATGACAGTGTAGTAATTTGTCGCCCTAACTGATCTTTTTATGTTCTTTTCAAAAGCAAATGCTTGTTAAAATAATTAACATAAGTGTGACCACACCCAAATAAAACACGGTTTCACAATAACTAAAATAATTGATGATGATGTCTGCCATGCAGATTTCGACCTCGGCCAAAGTATCTAGGAGTTGTCATTTCCATAGAAAATAGCACGCGTTTAGCCACACTTGTCAAACAAACACTATTCACTCGCCTTTACTTTACAGGGTTTACCCATAAGTGTCTGATGCAATGTCATATGTATATAGGACAATTACAATACATCCATACCCGAAGGTTCTGGCGATCTCCCGAGGGTGGAAAGTCTATCCAAATTTTGCTGAAACTAAATACCACTGACTAATTGGAAGCAACATTATTGGTACGACGGGTATAGGCACTGCGCTCACCAACTGCCGGCCCAGCTGAGTGAGTATGGGCAAAACTTCTGATAAACTATACATGCGTGCATTTGCTGGCGCTTTTTAGGAAAGGCCAATGTTCAACAGTGGTAGCTCAAAGGCCGAGAGCACTTGCCTTAAATCTCGCAGTACGCGAGTGACTTGAGTTCGATTCCCGGTAACTGCACCTCCATAATTGTTCTGAAAGTTAAAGTAGTAATATACCACGTACTCAGCGGTAAAGGAAAACATCGTGCGAAAAACTTCATGTCTGCGGAATAAAAAATATTCCGAGAACATGTGAGGTCCGCCAATCCAGCCTTTACCTGGCTCTGAAACCCTCTCTTATAAATTAGAGGAAGCCTGTGCTCATCAGTGAGACATTTATAGGCTGTTACTTATAACAGTTAGGTTCAACGACACAGCGATTAGGAACGGATAAAAACTCTCCAAAACTCTCTCAAAATTGAGAGGAGGCCTGTGTTCAGTAGCATTTATAGGCTGTTGCTTTACATTTTATAATATGATATAATAATGTAATTGCAATAATGCGCCAAACGTGTGTGCAGTAACATATCGATGATTATAAAATAATTGTAATAAATAACATGAAATATTGCGTTTAATTATTTAATGTGTAGAATAGAATAGAATAGAATAGAATAGAATAAATTTTTATTCAATATAGATTATTTACATAATACTTATTGAAAGTCATTTTTTTTCTTTTTTTTAAACTACACTGGTTCGCAAAATGCCTCTGTGTGTAGTGTAATATGTGTTTGTTGACTTTTGGGTAATGAAACATAGACTATAACGTACTGTATGTTGTAATTCTAATAATGGTTTGTAAGTTTATCAACAGCGCATGCTCGTCGTGTGTTTTACATGCACCTCTTCCTGTCAATTCCGACATCAATTGGGAACAGAGCAAGTGTGAACTGAATCTGCAATCAATTGGCTTTTGCATGGCAAACGTATACAGGTGACTGTATGTATCGTGCACGTTGATCAAGAACTTTATTTATATTTAATGTCTTATTAAGGCCAGATGATTAAAAAGTTCATGATTTCTTATTCTTCATCATCAGCTCAGCTCAGGGTAGCTCAGGGGCCGGGCGCTCGCCTTTAAATTCACAGTACTTTAGTGAATACGATTCCCGGCGCCATAACCCCATAAACTGTTTTTCAAATCTAAGTTATGATTTGCCACGTGCTCAGCGGTGAAGGATAACATCTTTAGGAAATCTGCATGTCTGAGGAACAACAAATATTTCGAGGATATATGAAGTCCACCACCCGCATTGGGGCAGCATGGTGAACTCATCCCGGCTCCCGAACCACCTCAGCAATGACAGCGGGCCTGAGCTCAGCAGTGAGACATTTATAGGCTGTTACTTTACTTTTTTACAGCTTGTTAATAGCCCACGGCTAGACATGCCTCTCCCAAGTAGGGATAGTAGATTTGCCGTAGTCACTATGCTAGTAGAATTGTCTTTACATTCGTGTCATAGCTGCTGCTGTCATCCACCAGTATGTCTTTTTTAGATATTGCATTGAGACTTTCTGTATTTCTTTAAGTCGATTGTTTTGACATCCACAAGATGAGATGGGGTGGCAGATTTTCTTACCCCGCCAGCAAACGACAAAAGTTCTTGTGATATCTTAAGAATAAAGCGCAAACCTATTAATCCTATTAAAATTAAAAACAAAATACAACATACTATCATACCATCTACAAATGTGATACTTGTTTTAAGACTGTATTTTCCGGAAACCCAAAAAAAAGTATCTATACTTAATGTAATCACCAGGGATCGGGAAGTATACAAAATAAAGCTGCGTGGTGGGGACATATGAGAATTGAGCATTTTATTTTATGGGTGTCGTAAAACATGACTAATGAAACTGCTTGAAAAATCTAATGAAATCCGATAGAATCATCTTGAAAATGCCAGACTCGTGATGGGTGCATGGTCTGTTCGAGATGTCGGGTATAACTATCATAAAAGCGTGATGAATACAACGAATCATCCTCGGCTCATAAAGCAGAAGAATAAAATACAAAACGTACATTAAAAGTTAAACTTTGTATGTATATTAAAAGCATTTGCATATCAATCATTTTAATTTTCTGTTATTTATATATAATAGCAATTCAGATATCTAAACGAGACATCTGTGAGAATTACATACATTACAAAAAGAGGTGTGACAGTATCATACTTCTATCCCACGGGGACAGGCAGAGGCCACATCTTTCAATTTGCTACGATCCTGACACACATATTCGACTTATTCTATTTTCATTAGCGTTTTCGTACAAGCTCGTCGGTTGCGTGTACTTTTGATGTGGCCTTTCCTTAAAACATCTTCGATCGCCCGTGATACGATCACTTATGAGAATTTTAGAGGGGTCGAGGGTTCTACTAGAATTGAGCAAGCTAATTCAAGAAAAGTTAATTGGTGCTGCAGCAGATTTACATGAAATATCTAAATTTGCTCTTTGGTTGGCAAGTAGAAAATGCCATATTAGGGCATTAAGTCCGCCGTATAAACAAGTATAATATCTACAATGTATAAACAAATATAAGTACTATAAATAATATTTACCTAATGCAAAAAACTACATTATTTTTTTATAATTTAATCTACGTTCTTGCTATTAACACTTAGCGCTTTCTACTTCTTAAACGTCATCTGGTTTCATACGAGTATATTGATATCTTGTATTGTTATATTGTTACTTGACGACCGCGTGGCCTAGTGGTCAGAGTACCTGACTTCTACGCCGCGGGTCCTGGGTTCGATTCCCAGCCGGAGCCAACATTTGTGCTAAAATACAACTTGTTGGTTTTCGGGTCTGGTTGTGTTGTGATTGTCCCCGTGTTTCTGACACAGCATCCTAGCCTACCTCCGATCTTATCGCATCAGCGATACATCGGGCGCGGGTAGGTTGGGACGAGTGAGTGCCTCTGTGTTTGCGCGTACACTTGTGGCACTATAATATCTCCTGCGCAGTTGATGGCTCTCGACAGTATTCGGAAGTTGTCGCCGTGGTCGAAATCGGTTAGGAGAACATCATCATCATATTGTTATTCATGTTTGAGTTTAACTAATTGAATTTTGCTCAAAAATTCATGAAAGTCATTAACGCTAAGCCAGATTATACAAATTTTCAAACGCAAGGAGTAAGAACTATTCGAAACAAAATTCTTTTGTAAGAAATTTTAAGAAGTCTTGTGGAAGGTTACAAAGACAAATTAAAATACCTTAATACAAAAAGATTTTTCAGAATATGATTTTTATTTATCAGCCTAAAATTATTAATAAGCAATACAGTATACTTTTTCATAAAAAGGTTATTTTTTTAAAGAAAAAAAAGTTCGAAATCGTTTGTTACTATCACCATTTACATTTTCTTACAATACTGGGCTACGTTAGATGGAAATCGAGATATGAATTGGAGTCACTGCATTACGTATTTCAGCTTCGCATCGCTTTCACCAGCGATCCATGAAGCAGCAATGAGGCAGGCAATGAGATATTTAGTATTTCTAGGATGAATAGATATTTACTAGCTTATATTGTGTATTAATTATCGAGATTAGACCTTCGTTAAATATCATCGTTGTCGTACCAATGTACCAATTTTATGTATTTTTAAACGAGGACCGAAACAGATATGAAGATTTTTTTCTGTAGATAACCATTTACTTCTTATATAGTTAATTGAATTGGATCATATTTTTACGTCTGTGATGGTAATAATGTCCTTGGCGGCATCTTCTAGACAACAACTCAAAAAAATACAAATGCCGAGTCACACAGAACACAAATGTGAGAATCTTAGAATTCAGTTTTTAAGTCTCATATCCCCAGTAATTACTTAAGCTTTCAGTGCCCTTCTGACCTAAATGGCCACCGGTTTCGGTTCGCTTCGGTTACGGTTCGGTTTGACCGAAAGTGCCCGATAATGACTAAAATTCCTGCATAGGAATTCTACCACCACTTTAAGTGTAAGTTAGTATTTTTAATATGAGTAACGAGCTACGAAATTTTCAAGGTCGTGTTTAGTATCTTACACCTCTGGGTTGACATCGCACATCAATTTATTGTTCAAGGCTGGATATTGATGATATTGGTGTTTATGTATAGGACTGTCTATTCGTTTGTTAGTCTAACACAAAATAGTGGAACGCCGGTATTCTTTAGTAGTATATTTATTGAGATTACTAACTGTGCGGAAAAAAGAAATTCCCAACACATTAAGTCTTGGGAATTTCCCCGCAGACGCTTGACGATTTCCATGAACAGAATTTTGTTTATTCTCTGAAGAATTCGTATAATAAACATTAACATTTTTTTAATTTTTTGATTTTTATTCTCGACTCTAATTTTTGTTAATTAATTTCTGGTTTCGATCGCGGTTTTTTTTTCTTATTTTCTTTTTCAGCATGGATTGAAAGATGGCCGCGCGCGGAGGGCGCTTAGCTAAATCCTATACTATGGGTAGGGTAACTAGCGCAAGGGTCCCCGAGAGCCGCGGCTTGGACTGTTACCCAGCCAAACCACGAATCAAACAGTTACTTCGATCGGGAGAACGTTTAAAACATCTATACTTACCACAAATTCGGAATGTATAGAAGCTAGAGAAGAAATGTCGCAAGAAACACCAGCAACGCTTCTTATCGCAATTATATTTAGGGAAAACTAGCCTGAGCAATGGAGGTATCGCGAATGATAATTATGATCGTGTATGTGTGGGTGTGTCGATAGTGTGGGGAATCGCAAATGGGTTTAAGTGACGGCACTTACAACCAGTAGGGCTATGAAGCTTAAAAGTTTACGATAGCTGAGGCTACATGCTGATGCCGCATAGCTGCGGCTGTTTCAGGCTTCTGTTTACGGGCTTACCATTGGTATCCCTGAATGCCTTTGCTAGAGCAAAAACATCGTCGCTGTTGAAGACGCTAGAGTGTAGGTGTGGAAGTAAACACCGATGGATTGTAAGTAACTAGTTACTTTGTGATGGCCGGCAAACGTTTCAAGCTCGAGCTTGATGCCACCCGTAGTATGATAGCTGCCATTTACCTTTAGCCTGAATGGATATAGTCGGTGGTTGTTTGGACAGAGGCTTGCCGTGAGACGACGTGTGTTTGCTGTGAGGCAGCAGGTATTTGCCGAGAGGCGGCTGAAGCTTGCCGTGAGGAGTCAGGGGCTTGCCGTGAGGCGGCAGGGGCTTGCCGTGAGGCTGTGAGGGCTTGAAGAAGCTTTACTTTGAGGCAACAGAGTTCGGGGTTAAAACTGAGGCTTTCGCAAATTTTTCGATAGCGTCGGGTATCGGAGAAGCGGTCTTTTTTCCGCTTCTTTTTAGACTTCTCCGTTAGGGTGAATCCGACACCTTGGGCAGATTCGAACTCCATTTTAGAGTCCGAGAACGATGATGATTCTTCTTCTTATTCGAGGCCCTAGAGTGTCCCGAATTTATTTTTTGTATATCTTTTCCACAAATCCTTCGGAGGAAGTGGCAACCGGTGGGATGCCGGGGTGTATGACCTTTCGCGGAGACTTAAGTCCAACGAATTAGTCTACGTTGACTAGGACTCTACCCAAGGCCAACTTGTATTGTAGACACTTGTGTTGTAGATCACTTCCGTGCAGCGTTTCCCAGAAGGAGAACCGCGGGCGAACGGAGCTACGCTACACTAGCTTCGTTACCAAAGTTAGGTATTCCCTAGGATAACCACCCGTAGCCTCGAAGAGTAGAGTTACAATTGGACGTCTTAGAATGTTCTTCTCTGAACAATGGAACAAAGCAAACAACATTGTTTTTTTTTCCGATTAGCTCGTCTCGTCACTTTCTTGCATAAAAATAAAGTAATGGAAAACGTTAAAGAATACTTTTATATAATATAAAAGATCATTTCTAAATTTTCATTTACGCTGTGCGAAGCGGACAGGGACCATAACATTTTTATTGTCAATCTAATTACTCACATAAAAGCAGCACGCGTATTTCAGTTTTAGTATAATTTTCCGCGTCGGCGATGCTATTATGCTTTCGTAGATATTAAGTCCATACATAATCCATTATTGGTAATTACGTTATGGGCGGATTAGGCGCAATCTCGTATGAGAATCTATAAAATAGGATTGATGAAGATTGATTTACAAATTTAAACCTAACTAAATTTCTGTTACATTATTTTACCTTACTTTACTGATACAATTTCCTTTTTATAAGTAAACTAAGACAAACTTATAGTAGTTAGTAAATAATATCATAGTTAAATTAATTTAGGTTTATGTGTTTTTTCTCAGTTTATGAAAAAAGTAGTCTTAACAATTTAATAAATAATGACTAAAAGTTCTACTGATAAATTGATGCATCTTTGAGATTATTAACATTTTCAAATAAAAATATCGACTAAAACAAAGAAATAAAGTTTTATTGAGCTAAACTATTCAGGTACTGTATTTGCATTATAATTGCATCATGTCGCTTTTAGGTTCCTACCAAGTAGTCTTAGAATATTTTTATGAAATAAAATATAATGAGAGTCGCATTAGAAGGTATTCGCTATTACGGCTTTATCTATCACTAATTGTCGAAACCGTTACCGCCTAGTGGTTAAGCGAATGGATTCGGCGCTGTCGTAGGTTGTGAGTTTGAATTTCGCAGGCGACAATTTTTTTGTATGACCTATCGATAGTTGTTCTGAGTCTGTAAGTTTGTGCATGTGCAGAATATCTGTACAGCGCAACCACGACACAGAATAAATCATTGAATAAGGATTGAACAGTGAAAACATCATCATCAGCTTGCGGCAGTTCATTGCTGACCAGAGGCCTCTCCCAATAATCACCATTTATTCAACTTAAATTAATTACATAACGATTACAGCTTTTACTCTAAACTTTAGCACTAAACAAACATGTATGAGATCAAGAAAGGGGGAAGAGGCAGTAAAAAACTTAACGGATATTTTTATATTTTTTTTATTATTCATAATCAAAATAGACATTCTTGTATTTGCAAATTATATATAAATAGCGTAACAGTTTTAAAAAGTCTTAATAAAAAAACTAATGCATGAATCATTATCAGTAACTCTCTATAATCAACACGAAATTTATTCTAGTTCACACATTGTATTTATTTTTATTTAATGTTCATCTGTTTTAACATCTCCTTGTGAAATTGTTACGTAAAAACAAACAAGATGTTTATTTTAATTCTACTTAGTTCTTTGTATAAATTCAGATAAAAGTAGTTTTAGTAAGATAAGCAAGAAAGACACAAAAAAAACATTATTCCGTTCGACAAACAACGTAATTATTCACATATTTTATTTTTGTAACCTTATACTATTTTTTTTTGTTGTTATTCACATCGAACATGTTATTTCAAGTTCCTATTTATTCATACAGTTGATGGACTATTTGAAATAAATATTTATGATATAATAATAATAATTATACAAGGTAATGTAAGTAAAAGTGTGATTTGTTACGTATTCTTTCTTTTTTTTGTTGTTTAATCTAAAAGTAAACAAAGTAAAATCATACATTGCCATCGGCTGTCTTGACCCTTAATCATCACACAGTTTAGCGAAAGTTAACTGCTTAACAAAGACTTGAAGAAAGATTTCACAACGCACGGTGGGGAATCACTGGCATCTATTGATTTCCCCCAAACCTGGACAAATCGTTGCTCCATATAGCGGAAGGTCGTCTAATAGGCCCGTTCAAAAGATGGTAAGGTAATCGCAATGTCTGCCCATAACAAATGCTGTGTCACCCAGAACATTTCTGTGTGACACGACACTGCGCCTGTCACCCTGTGACATCAATTCTTAAATCTCAAATTCCCAGTGATTACTAGGAGTGATTGCTAGCTCACAGTGCCCTTCAAATCGCAACACAGGAATGTTTGCACAATACTGCTTTACGGCAGGATTACTAGCCTTGGGGTAGTATGGGATGAAATCCTACCACCAGTATATCGGTATGAATCTGGAACTCGAAATTTTATAGTGTTAGTTGCAATTTCCGGTAATAATATTATTATATATTATACAAAAAAGTCCCCAGTTTCTTGCCAGTTCTTCTCTAGAGAGATCATACCTTTCGACCGGTCGTACATTTCACGTTCATTAGAGCTTGAAACAAGCCTAATTTAATTTATCTAAAATCACTAAAAAAACAAGCACAGAGAGCTAAAAAAATGTTATTCAAATATTTAAATAAAATATGGCATACGTTCTTCTTAAAAGATAGTCAAAAATACATTATTATTACTGCCACACAATCTTACACATAAATTTCTACGTAAAATAAATATCACGCGAGCGAAGTCGCGGACACTCGCTTGTTGTGAAATAAAATAATAATAGTGCCGTGCGCTGTGTGGTCGTTTGTCATCCTTAATCACATAAAATTATTGATAGTTAAACTATTAGACTGAAAATTGTACTTTCAAATGTTGTAAGCACACTTTTATTTATTAATAAAATAAAATGTATGGAATGAATTGAATAAATTTATTTTTAATAATGTATGAAGCATTAAAACATTATTATATTATATGGTAAAATAACAGACATCAAACTGCTTTCCATTATAGAAAATATACTTTTCTAAAACTCTAAATCATTTTTGAATAACGGAACCATTAAGATAATATAGTTTGTTTTAATGAAAGCGTAGGTGCAAAGCCGTAGTCGGAGGTCTTAAAATTTTGCAGTCATTTTCATTAGACGACTCTTATTCGTCTTCAGTTCGAATTCCGAAGCGAATTTTGAAAAAGTGTTGTCTATGTTATGTGGTTTTATAACAGAATCATTGTTTAATGATAAAAATCATCATGATTACAAGTCAGCTGCTGATCATACGCATCTTATTTAGATTGCCAGCACTCTCTCTGACAAAAAAGACCTGTGTTATGACGCAAGTGATCTGTGACCTGAGTTCGACCCGGTGCCGGGTCATAAAACGGCGAAAAAAAACACCGTGAGAAAACCTACATTTATTTTATTGGATAAATGACGACGAAAAGAGCAAAACGTTGACCTGATGGTAAGTGCTACGTCTGCAAACTACAAATGCGTAATCACTGTGCGCAGCGTGGTGTCGAACGCTGCGCTCAGTGAGGACACTAGCTCTCAGTGCCCTTAAAACTGAAACATAGTATTTTTTTCACACTCTGCTTCACGGCAGAATAACTGGCCCTGGGGTGGTACCTACCTAAACGAATTCTTGCATATGGATCCTACCACCAGTGAACCTACCTACATGTCTGAGGAATAAAAATATTTGTGTAACTTCTTAAGACTAGATTTTGTTTTATTTTCGAGCGAGACGATTGATCTTATTAAGAAAACAGCGCACCTCCAAATCGGAAATCGGTTATCAATAACGATTAATAACGCGTTGTAACCTTTCTGTCTCCTATGTTACACTATTCTTGCGTCAGTGTTTAATAAAAAAATATGAACTGTTTTCGAGAAATTTTCCATATGATTGCTACATTTACAAAGGTAGTATTGAAATTACTAATAATATTATAAAATTGCAAAATTTAAACAGTGATTTTCTTGCCAGTAAAACCAAAAAGGCAGTTTTGTAAATGTGTAAAAAAAGAAAATAGAATAAAACGATATGTTAGTTGAACAAATATGCCGCTTAGCAAACATTGTCGATTGGTTGGCGTGTTTTCACGTTCAGAGAGTTCACAAACATGTTCGTTATGTAAACAAGATCGCAATCGGTAGACTTGGTATTTAATTCGATACTGTATGGAAATTTATACTGTTTCCAATGATCATAGTGACAGGCACTTTAATTCGGTATTTGTATCTGAACAATATGTTTTTAATTTAATAGTCTAATAACTGTAAACGTTTGTCAGTGATATGATTTGATAAATAGTCTGTATGATGATAAATGTATGATTTGATAAATGTATGTAGTATGTTTAATTATGAAATAAAACTCTTGCTAAAACAGATCGCCATTAGCCTATTGGGACGGACTACGAAACATGATGTCGCAGGATCGAAACCGCCATTCGACAACTGTCGTGAATCATCTCCGAAGAAGCTTTTATGCTTAGTTACAGTGGTTAACTAATACTAGAAATGCCATTAAAATATTAGTAAAGTTAAAATAGCATTGCTTGTATTCTTTCTGGTGGTAGGATTCTGCAAGGATCCGTCTAGGTAGTGTGATGATATATTATTTGATTATAACGAATTTTAGCGTTTTATAAAAAAATGTAAAAAGGGTGGTCACAAAATTTGTGAACAATTTTTATTTTTAGCAAATAATAGCACGTATGTTTTACATATAGCACATAAGCTAATACAGTGCTTGAAAATTGTTCAAAAATGTATAAAAATGTCCAGGAGACCTATTTTATAATAAGTACAACACCAGTTGATCAAAAATATTTCAATATAAACTAATTTCATTTCAATGGAAATTTCTAAATAAGTATTCCATATATACCAGTAAGGCGTCCTTGTATTGAACAATTAGAAAACTCGAGGACCAATCTCCATACAAATATTTGCGCGTTGAGCCTGCAGAGACACACCAATCGCCTAGCTACCATGGGTATAAAGGTTGATGGCGACCCAGTTTTGAAGTCAAGTTGCATTGTGCTAATGTTTTTGTGAAATTGTGCGTCCCAAAGAAAGATCCTATGATAGTGAAATCTATTATATAAAAGTAATTGTATATATATCTGTAAAAGCATTATAAAGAAAAATATTAAGATAGAGTTGCGGAAACTTGTACCTTTTCCGTTTGTGTTCGGCGTCTTACGAGTATCTTACGGATCGGAAAGAATGTGGTTGATGACACTCCGATGTTAAAGCATACTCTTACACCATGTCTTATAGCTTCAGCTCTGTTATACATGGAATTCGTAATGTGGCTCGTTTTCGTGGCTTGCTATTATGATACGTTGGTGAAGTTTTTAATTAACAACAATTACCAAAGTCGATATTAATAATATTGTCGCCATTCATGTGATAGTCAATAAATGCATACTGCTACTTGCGGTATTGTATTTTGTGGCGGTTATATATTTGAATTAAGGATGATTTGTGGGGGGTAGATGTCCGCTGGAATTATGTGAAGGCCCTTGTGGTGGCTTATGTCTATAGTCGTACTGATGCATTGCGTCTTTGTGGCGGTTGCTTGGACTTCAGCAGTCACAGTGAGTTGCGTTCTGTATCTCGGTCGTCTCGGAATCGCTAACGATTCATTAGCTTTGCAAAAGTCGGGCTAGAAACTGTCTGCCCTCCAATGTTTCGTAGAACAACAATTGTAAATAACACTCTCAGTAATGTTTCCTGCTATGAATGCTGAATGTAAACTTTTTGGTGAGTGACACAAACTCGATTGAAATGCACAATACTCAAAGTCAGTTACACAAAACATATTTGCTGGCTATGATGTGTATAACCCTACCATGATTTTATAATAATTATAGAAACGGCTATTTATATAATTGCAATGGTTGGTGGATATGTCTGGTCCGATACCATGCAGATGGTAGCTGGCGGGAAAACACTCTCAAGACTTATAAACGCTCTCAAGTGATTGTTGATGTGAAAATTCACTATGTGAGCATTTGGTGTTGATGCCAAAAACACTTAACAATCACATAATGTCTGCAGTTGCGATTGTCTGGTAGTGTGGTGGCGCGTTGTCTGGTAGTGTGGTGGCGTACGGATGGCTTTTTTTTGCGCCAGAGTGTTCGTGATTATTCGACGTGTGCCTAAACCATCCGACATACATTCACTAAGACTGGACTTAGGTGTATACTTGAATGACATAAACATTCGAGAGAATTCGGTCCAAGTTGGTCATTACGCACTACCAAAGAAGCGCAAGGCCTCTTTACGCCAGTTTTACTGTAAACTAAGGTCCTTTTCCCGGCTTCATGACCTTCTTCGGAGACCATTCAACGCTCTCCGCGTTGAATGGTCTGTTCTAACCTCACACAAAATACTTACATGACCATTTGTTTGTGTTACAGCCAACTTTCTCAGAAACCATGGAACCAAGAAACTTGAAAACAGCTTGGCACAGCTGTACCCTATATATTAAACTATGGATTTTCCACTAAATAACACTTTCAAAGATTCATATAAGTATTAAAGAAAGAGTAAATTAAAACGATAGGGAAGAAAAAGAATAAGTTATAAATGATAATAAAAGTCACATGTGTTATGGATTTCTAGAAATAATTTAACGAACTTATTTTATTTGCTGACTCTCATTGATTGTGAAAATACAATAAAATATAGTACGGAAACCTGTAGTCGCGAATGAAAATAAAAAAAAAATACTTATTTTTAACTTTGCGATGGTGATGATGTGAAAAATTAACATTGATCCAGAAGATTTAAAATAGAATTTAAAAGAGGAAATGGTCTTGATACGCTTGCAGTTTTATGTAAATGGTAATATGCAGACCGTGGTATTAGACACCTCGGTATTTCAGCACCTATTGTGTGAATTTTGGAGTATTATTAAATACTTCTAAACTGAAAAATTTTGTTAAGCTGCTTGAAATACAAGACAGCCTTTTATCCCAACGCGGATAAAAACCCGTTAAAGATTTACCGCTTTAATCTTTACAGTAACGACTCTAGTACTCACTTCACAAAAAAATATTACAAACGGAAAGTTTATCTCTCTTAAAACGGAGCAAAATTGAAACGACACTTTGCTTTATTTTATAGCGTTAAACTAAACCCCTTTTGTACTTTTACATAGCGAAGATTAAAAAATTAGTTAATGAGGAAGCAAAAATTTATGTATCTCATAGTAGTAATATTTTTTACGCTCCTAAATAGTTTACCCTTTTATAGATTTTTCTCTGACTGCTGTTGTCTTGTGGGTTGCCCACCAGAAGCCATCGTCAAAATAGGCAGGGAATTTACCATATTATTGATATTTATAATATTAAAGATAATTGTGGTATGATATATAATGTTATTTATTTAAAATGTTATAGTACTTACATTTTATAAATGTAAACAAGCTTTATTTTTGTTAAAATCACTACGTTTGAAAAGGAAAGCGTTCTTAATCAGAGAGCAGGTCAATAAAGTGAAAGTTTCTAATGTTAAAACAAACAACAAAATCTGGACAAATTGGAACGTCGCAAGCAACACGGGCAACGTATTTGCGGCGACGTCAAGAAAATCAATAGGACCAGCTGTGGTGCTAACTGTATATGTTCTCGTGGCATTGGGAAAATTGGTATATTTGGCTTTTTAAGAATTTAATAAATTAAAAATTAATGACTATTAGTGTAAGATAGGATAGGGGATAGGACTGTTTTTGCACAAATTAAAGGAAGGAGAAACGACAAACAGTTTAAATTCGAACAAAAAACCCGCAGTAAATTAGGATTACATGCAAAAATCCGTCTAGATAGGTACCACCCCAGGGCCACTTATTCTGTCGTGAAGCAGTAGTGTTCAAACATTACTGTGTTTCGGTTTAAAGGGCACTGAGAGCTAGCGTAATCACTGGGCATATGAGACTTAAGAACCGACGTCTCAGAGTGACAGGCGCATTGTGGTGTCGTACAGAAATTTTAAATTTATTTTCTGGGTGACACAGTATTTGTTATGTGCAGACGTTGCACTTCCCATCAGGTGAACGTTTTGCTCGTTTCGTCACTTTATAAAAATAGCAACACTCAAAAAAATATTCAAGTAATCTGGTCGTAAGTCCGCGATCGTCTACTGCTACCTGGCACACCTCCGATTTTATCGCATGAGCGTTACATTAAGCGCGGGTACACTGAGACGAGTGGGTGTCTTTATAGCACTTTAATATCTTCTGCGCAGTTAATAGCATTGAATCGGCCAGGCGAACAAATTCCTCTGGTTTTGCGGTTAGGCGGCTGTGCTGAAATCATAGAGTAATATATTAAGGATTTTATCATCTAATATATTTAATAATCTGTTTTCTTTTGATTAATAATATAAAATAAAAGGTTATAACATGCAGATCCCTGAACTAAAAACTTGTGACATGTGAATGTCGAAGCTGTAACTTATCTTTTTAGTTACAGAAACTATGTATTTTCATATTTATTTTCCTACTCGCTATAGGCTCTTTATCTTTAGGAACGGGGTGCTATACCGGTCCATAAATACGGTTCTGGACCGAACCGATGCTGAGAAGCTGAGAGAAGGCCCCAGTGGCCGACATCAACTTATAGAAGTTTTATTCAGTCGAACTCTAAACTTGTTTCCAGAGAAGCTCCACAGGGATCGATATTAGGACCTCTTCTGTTTATCCTCTACTGCAGTCATATACATAAAATAATTAAAATTGTTAATTTCATATGTATGCTGATTAAGTAATACTTGTCCTTTCAACCCAAAGACCTTGCAGAAAGTATTAAAAAAATGTAGATGTAGATGTCATTGCTGTGTGGTCAAAAATTAATTCACTTGTACTTAATCCTTCCAAAAGTAACTTATTGGGATTATATTGGGATCATTGCAACAAATAATATAAATATCTGGTAATTAAGCAAGTATATTCTTGCAAGGTCCCCCCCTTCAATATGCTTATTAGACCCGTAACATAGACCTTTCCCATAGAATGCCACAAAAGTTTGTAGCTCTCATTTAGGGGGATTTTGCTATAGTTGCCACGCTTGGCAGGCGGATTGGCCACCGCAGTTTATTTATTTAGATGTTCCAAGAAGATGCTGCTGCCCTTCTTCATTATCATCATCCAGATTGCTTCTGGTTGCAGCTGTCGCTGTCGACTTTCACGACACCGACGGGATGAGATGGGGTGGTAGATTCTCTTAAGCCGCCACCACACGGAAAATTGTTATTCGGTTAGTTTTAATTATATTAAAATGTAAATACCCGAACACTTATAAATAAACATAACACGCACAATACGCGTGGCTCGAGGCATTTACTTAGTGTTCCAGGACAAGTTACAATCGCTTTCCGAGGCAGTTTTCGCCATCTAGCAACCAAATATTTGAACAAATTTCTTCATTCTTATTTCAATTCTCTGCCACCAGTTCGAGAATTTAGTTTAGTTATTGTATTTGTTGTATTGATAAGATTATAATGGTATAAAGTTAGTTTTAAAAAAGTCTTTTTGCTAGTTAGTTAAAATGTTTATTTTTAATCTTTTTTTAATCTTGATTTCATTATTTGTTTCCTTATTTCTAGTTTACGGATGCATGCATTTTACGTAGCTTGCTCGCGGGTCACTAGCTTAGATAATTTGTATGTAATGGCTCCTTCGGGCAAAATATTAAATGTTGTAAATATAACACTACGCTCTTCCCTTATGAAAGTCTATTGTTATTTCGAACTTCAACTATCTGTGATAAAAATACATCGATTCTTTTTCGTTGTGCCATTCTATCAGCTTATTATATTCGGTTTTTCACTCTGTAAAAGGTAGTCTTTGCCCTCTAACTATCTTTATGCGATTCGTTACTCTGTTCTGACTGATTCGTTACATCAGCATTTCCCGCGGGAATAAGTATTTTCCTTCAGTCCGTCAGGAAAATTATCATTTCCTATACAACTTCGTCACCCTCTTTTATCCTTTTGCGTACATTTCCCGAAATCCCTTTTTAGTTACTCTAGGGCACTTGAGCAATTTTACCTCCAAATAAATCACTAGGTCCACTGGTTTGGGCCGTGCATTGTTTGTAAGTGAATATCTATCTATATATCAGACACGGTTTGTTTTACGTTTTATGTTTTTTTTATGTTTTACGTTTGTAGATCAGCTTCTTCTTACAAGCAAAGAAAGAAAAATATACCTACTTCTAAATTCCACGAGTACGGGGTCGCGGGAAAAAGCTAGTTAATATGTAAAGTAAACAATTTTAATCCATTACTTTGGTATAAACATTAAAAACATAAAAATAAAAAATACACTGTTAGGAGTTGTTACGGAAAATTCTACTGAGTGTATATCTTTCCCTTAGCCACAGACGTAACAATTACATTTAATGCCGTCGTTAAATTTTCGCGATAATAAAATCAGAACTCCGTGAGATCATAAAATTAATGTTACATTATAACGTCATATAAAACGAAGAGATCATTAAAACACGAAACTAAGATTCTATCCTCTTGTGATGAAGGGTAATAGATAATTTTTACGTTTTAATCAAAATTTTGCTAAAAAACAGAAGAGATCTTTTCAATTCAAAATACGTTAACAGTAGTATAAATAAGTGCTTCTTTGTTATGCTAATTCAGTATCTTAGCACTGTGATGTACTCGCGCTAGCCGTTTGCTGGTAGTAAAAGTAAAGTCAAGTAATAGCTTATAAATGTTCTACTACTGAGCAAAACCCTCTCATTTCTGAGAGGGTTTTCGAGCCTCTTGTCCGCCACGCTTCTCCTATGCGTAGGATTTATTTTCTAAATGCAGGTTTTCTCACATTGTTTTTCTTCGCCGCTTAGACACACAAGACACGTTGTACGTCAGCATTTAAAATTTCAGGCAATTTTAGAGGTAGGTACCGGATCGAACGTCACCCCCGTACTACGAAATTTAAGACATGTGCCCGGCACCAAGGCTCTACGTTACCACGGCTGGTGTCTTAAGGAAATGTGCCCCCATCTCATCCCATGTGTGTTGTAACTACGACTGAGGGAAAGTTTATGGCTTTCAGCAGATTGTGGAATATCCACGAGCAGAAGCACGAGTTCAATTTGACTAATTAATGTGAAATAAAAAAAATTAAGTTCATTTTATGTTGTCTCAAAGTCATAAAGTGTGTAAAGAAAACTGTATTCCGCAAATAATTGAATTTCATATAAATGAAGCAAAAGTGGAGACAAGATTATAAGATTAACCCTGGCAGCCGTGGTCATTCACCAAGTCACCGTAAAAATTAAGATAAGGATATGTATAGAATATTTTTTAAATTTTAATTCATCTAAGTATTTTTTTTTACATTAAATCTTTTATATATTGTTCGACAATACTCGTATAATTGGAAGACATGTGAAATCTCCCAACCGGCTGTGAAGTTGCGTGGAGATTACATTTCATACTATCTGCTTGTCAGTATAAAGCAATGTGACGTTTATCGTTTGAGTTATATAACAAAACATTAATTACAAAGCCTAAACCTGTACAGTTAATTTATAATAAAAGTTAATACAAGAGACATAAGTACTTCAGATAAGAGCCTTTAACATTTCGAGTTTAATCTTAACTTAATAGTAAAGCATGTCAAATGTTACCCATTTTATCATTATCAAGTATCTTCTAAGTTTAGTGGATTTGCTGTAATAGTTATGCTTGACTGGCAGCTGATAGTTGTACGGTAGAGTAGAATAGCATATACCTTCTCTCCGAGGTGTCGTAAGAGGCGACTAATGTATTGTATGAACTGCCTTTATTCGTGTAGAAGTATACCATAATGGGAGTATGAATTTTTTTACTCCAACCAAAATGGAGGCGACGTGGTTCGCTACCCGTCACGTCTCGTTTAACGCAGGGGCGAAAAGGGGACTACGCGTGTGGTGTCATCCTGTCCCTTTCATGGGAACTGTATCTATGTATGACAGGTGGAATGCACGTTCGCGCATCGAAACGAACGAAACATTTCCGATACGACTCACGCGTTACCTATTATAAAATTGTTGTACTAATTCAGAAACTTTAGTGTGTGCGCACAACGTTTCTCCAAAGTTTCATCGAAATTTGATAAATGGTATGGGAACGCATATTCAACAAACAAAGAAACATTCATTTTGTGTTGTCTCTGCCTACTCCTTATATGGGAAAAGGGCGTGACTGTATGTATGTATTAATTTATTTATTATTTTTTGAACCTTTCAATAAGTAAAGGAACAAAAGGCGAACTTAATGCTAAAATCATTCCCTGCCAGTCAACCTTAGGGCATTGAGTAAACGGAAGCGCTTACCAAAAAAAAAAAAATTAATAAAAATAAAAATTAATTAAAAATAAAAATAAAAATGAATTAAAATTATTAAATATAACTATATACAGTACATACCTACATGCACCTATATACGATGATGTCCTACCGGCCGATTTGGACCATGGCAACAACTTCCGAATATTGATGGGAGTTACCAACTGCGCAGGAGATATTATAGTGCCACAAGTGTACGCGCAAACCCTGAGGCACTCACTCGTCCCTACCTACCCGCGCCGATGTGATAAGATCGGAGGTAGGCTAGGAAACAGTGTCAGAGACACGAGGACAATTCCAACACAACCTGACCAGGGCACGAACAATTTATGTTTTAGCACAAATGTCTGCTCCGACTGGGTTTCGAACTCAGGACCCGCGGCAAAGAACTTACGTACTCGTACATATATATTAATACCTACAAACATATCTAAATACTTTATGACATAATATCATCATAATCATCATTTCAGCCTATTACTAGTCCACTGTTGAAGATAGGCCTACCCCATAGATTGCTACAAAAGTTTGTAGCTCTCATTTTGGGGGGATTTTGCAATAGTCGCCATGCTTGGCAGGCTGGTTGGCAACAACGAGAAAACACAATAAATGTTGTGCAGAATATCCTCATTAATAGCAGGATAAAACACATAACGAGAGGTGAGACGATTCAGTTTGTCCGAAAGATCCTCATTAATAGCAGGATAACACAATTCAGCATAATCAATGATGGCAAAAATGAGGAATTGCACAAAAGTTATCCGTAATATGTAGTTAGTTATTGGTAGAAAGTTAGTGCACCATAATATTACACTTGATGGGAAGAAAGTTTCGAAGGCGATTCAGAATGCTCAGCTTAGCAAAAACTGAACCACTGATTTTTAGAATTTGAGTGGATAAACTCAAGGTTTAGTCAAAGTACACATAATCAGAACAGGGTATTATAGAACCCGCAAACAAGACAGGTGAAACATTCGCAATATCTACATAGTTAAGATAATTGCCGAGCACTTCCAATTATTATGGCTTGACATTTAAGTGGATAACTTTAAGGCTGAATTAATAATTATATTTAAAGTTTACATCCTGCTCATTCATGCATACAGCTTGTAATGCTCTTTCCATAATATATCCGCTTCATGTATCTCCATAATGTAATAAATATTCGCTTTTCTGAGAATAACGTTGTATTCAGCAGAGATTTTACATTCAAAGCAATAGAGCTTTTAAATTTTAAACCCTTCCGAACTTTTGTACAGTACAAAATTTTATGAATAGCGCTTTTACCGATACCTCGGCCAGTAATTATCAAATAAAGCAATGTTTAGGGTATTTTCATGAACCTAACTTTTTAATGATAATGATATTCGTGTAAAGGATTTTAGCTACAGATAATGCTCGAGGTTATATTGCATATTTTTATTTAAAATATGATTGAATTTTAAGCAGTTGTGATTATAAACATTATCTACATCTCTCAAAGGCAGTTTAATCAAAATTTATACTACTCACAGATTATTTCCTTTTTTATATCATCATCATTATCATATTTATGAATATCTTAAAAGCTGTCTAACACAATATGAGGCCTCTCTATCATCTATCTCTCATCTTGGGCGATTAATCTAAAATCAGCACCCACACTTGCAGCGATCGTAATCCATTAGTAACAAACTTAGTCAACATTTATGAAATCTACGGTAATAGATGAGGTGGTAGATTCTCTTACGCCGCTACTACATGGCAATATTACATATAAAACTTATTAGAAAACGATTGTTTTTGAAAGACTGTTTAAATTTATAAAATATAAAGTGACGAGATGAGCAAAACGTTCACCTGATGGTAAGTGCAACGTCTGCTCATAACAAATGTACCCGTATCCTGAGACAGTTAAGTCTCAATATGTCCAGTAATTACATTAGCCTTTTTTTTCAAAGTGACGCAACGAGCAAAACGTTCAACGAGCAAACGTTTTTAAGTATCATGTGCCCAGTGATTACGCTAGCTCTCAGTGCCCTTCCAACCGAAACACAGTATTGTTTGCACACTGCTGCTTAACAACAGAATAACTGGCCTGGACTATCACCAGTAAAACTTGTCTCAGTGTGTGTTATTCAGTTGAATAAAAATTATTTACAAAAACAAAAAGGTACAGGAGGGCAATTAGCGGTCTTAAAATTATATTTTATTCAGTGAGTTTTACGCAATTTTAACATTTTGACAGCACTTTATGAGAAATGTCAAAAAGAGATCCTGTTGACATTAAAAAGGTTTTTGCTATTTATTTTACGTTAATTTTTACTACTTTTGGTTAACTAAGTTCGTGATTATTTATGGTGGTGGTAGAATCCTACAGTAATAATCAACCAATGTAAATACCCAAAATATTAAACAATATCAATATTTTAGAAAGAAAAAATGAAATACATTTATTCACGGTCCAATCACAATAGATACAAAACAAAACAAGAAAAAAAAACGGAATTACACAGAACATAAAATAATATTACCCAAAATTAACAAAAGTGAAAAAATAATATAAAATGAGTCTGTGTAGCAGCATAAGACCGTGAAATGGACAGGACGCAGTAAAAATCGAGGTACAGAGACTTAAATTGCTCTGATCCCGACACTGGTTTTCACACAAACACACCGCACAATTTTTCACACTTTCACAATTTAGAGTATTTGTAAATAGTTAAGTATCACAGTAGAAAGAAATCTTATTTTATTTAAAATTCTTCTTATATGAGATACGTAGACGACCGTAATACAGTTGGAGTGCGAGCGATATAACGTGCTTTTGTGATTAACGATAACCGTTGATTTTGTCACTGATGTCTAGTTTTTTTTATTTTTTTTATTTTATTTATTTAATACATAATTTGAATCATAATCATAATAAAAATCATTTATTTGCTTGAATAAGCTTACAAAACAGGTATTAAATATATATAAAAGTTTTTTTTTTGCACACCTACATAGGCAGAATAAGTATTCTGCCTATGTAGGTGTGCAAATTGAATAAATTAGATACTCGTATTACAAAGTTATTAGCTACAATTTAAAAGTCTATATACTTTTTGTCAAAATTTTGCGTCTTACATTATTCCATTTTTAGTACTTCTTATATATATTATTCATATCATAATGATGGATTTAATTTATTATACAATACCCTATTGTCATACTTAGTATCTAATAAAACATACAAAAAAATAAAAAAATAATATGTCAATAAAATAAAAATGTCAAACTTTTGTGCTAATTCAATGTTAAAAACTCACTAACAGAATAAAAACAATGGTCCATAAGCCATTTGGTTAATTTTCTTTTAAATATCTTTTGTGGCAAATGTCTCATATCTAGAGCTGGTCCAAAAAAAGGCAGGTATATGCAAATTAACCGAGAAGGCTGTTTTTTAGATTTGATGGAGAGCATGCCTACAATTTTTTTTTCAAAAAATTTAAGTCAAAAATTACTTTTTACGCGATGTAAAGTTGTCATGTCCGCGCAAAGTTTCATAGCTCGCGCGGTCGTATTTATGTATATGATGTGACGGATTCAAGGTTCTAGAGGAAATTATTACGGTACATACTCGTATTAATAAATGAAACAACAAAATTATCAACCACACGTATGAAATTTATAGAACGAATGTATAGGTACTAGCATTCACTAAAAGTTTGATAATTTCATATGAAGTATTTTTCGACAATTTCAAGTTAGGCTTTTTTAATTCCCTAGCCGATTACATAACACAAATGTTAATTATACAAGGTAAGGAAAGGACCCAACTTATTTTACACTTGTTGAAGCCGCGACTACGTCCGCGTGGATTTAGCTTTTTTTTTAAAATAGCGTGAGAACTCTTTGATTTTCCGAAATAAAAAGTATTCCATGTCCGTCTCCAGAATTCTTCAAGATTGGTCCAACCGTTGAGCCGTGGAAAGTGAACAAACAGACAGAGGGACAGAGAGAGTTACGAGCACTTTCTCATCGACAATATTAGTAGCGATAGTGTAAAGTTTAAAGTTTTATATTTTACTGTACTTCGTTGCTTTGATGATTATTAATAATCAAAAAAGTAAAGTAATATCTTATAAATATCCCCCTGTTGAGCGCGGGTCCATAATATTTTTTGAGACGACTTAAGAGACGGGAAGACGGCAGTGTTCTTAAGCGGGTTGGCGGATCTTCATTCCTCAATCATGTACATATCCTCACGGCATTTCCCATCACCGTCGATACAGAACAAATCCTACAGCACACCAAAGTTTTTCTTATAATTAATTTACATTTGACTTTTGTTATACAAATTTAAGAAAAAAAAATTTGTTTTGCGTATGTCAAAACGAAATTTTTTTTTACAATACCTGCACGATTGAGGTAACTAACCGAGCCGAGGTCTGGCCCTCTGAGGCACCCTCGTATTAGTTACTTAAGCGCACTGAGCAACGGTCCAAGCGAGGTTCCTTTTCGGTAGCTCTTGTGCTGGTTAACCACTAATAAAGGATGCTGAACTGAGCTGGCTAAGCGCTCTAAGCGCTCGCTAATCCGGCGAAGCTTTAAAAGGCCTCGGGGTCACAGTAACCATCACTCTTAAAAAAACAGTCTTTAATTAACGTATAAGTACGATCTTTTAAAATATGCAAGACCTGATATACTCGTATCATGAAAAAATTTCATACTTTTTGAACTAATATCATACATACATTTTTATTTATTTATTCTTTATTGAACCATTAAGTAAAGGAACAAAAGGCTGACTTAATGCTAAAAGCATTCTCTGCCAGTCAACCTTAGGGCAGTGCGTAAACAGCGATGGCGGTTACTAAAAGAATAGAATATTATTAAATGAATTAACGAATATACACATACTTATACATACATACACATACCTAAATACTATATGATATAGTATATGAATACATACTACTAATACAATATAAATAATACATATTATTATAAACAAGGATACTATATACGAGTACTAATGATGATGATGAAGATCATTATATAGATTTTTAGTATTCGTGCAATGTATCTGTGTAGTTTCTTTGCAGTTTTTAAGTGCTTTTAATCATTTTATAGGGTAATATATATTTTCGGTGATGTAATTGCTGTTAGCCTTCTCGGCTTTTACAGCTTCATCGGATGCTGTGCTCGCGGGCCGGGGGCCCGCGTGCCAGGGGCCCGCGTGCCAGGTTTGGTTTGACCCAAACATAAATAAATAAATAAAAACTCCTACACAAACCTCGAAGCTCGGACTGTGTCGCGTTCGCTGCGTGCTTTCGCGATTTCGAAAATCTTAAATATTTTAAGTCGTCTAATGACCGTCCGAAGGAGGCTGCGCGCGTCCATTCGGACTGTCGACTTGTGTGGCGGTAACTCTGGGCGGTGAGAACCGCCCTGGAACACGGGTGAATCTTGTGTACGCGGTGTGATTATTGACTATTGCGCGCCGTTCTCTACGGCGGTCGCGCGTCGTGGTGCGTGTTATATTAAAGCTATTGACTGTGTGTACAGTGTGGCCTGGATGATGGCCTGTGGCGTGACTGACAGTATCGTGGTCAGGAAGAGCTGAGACGTCCGTGTCGTCTAGCATGTTTCGCGGGCGACGTTTGCGTTTGGTCGATAATTTGCTGCTTTAACCACCAGCGGGTTTGAATGAACCGCGGCTTTTTCGAAAAACCGCCGTGATAATTCTCTGAAGTGTTCAGAGATTAAGGGCATTTCACAGTCGCTGTGAAGATCTACATTGCGTTGATACCAACCGGCTCCGGTGGCAGTTCGTAAGAATCGATTTTCGTCGCGTGAGCGAAAGCGACGCAAGCATAGTCCATTACGGGTCTTATGCAAGTCTTATAGAGGCGAAGTTTGTGTCTTAAGCACATTTTGCTTGAGAAGCAAGTTAATGGGTATAGACGGCTTGAGATAAAAGCCGCTCAATTGCGTTATTTTTAATGTGTGTAGCGAACGACATCGCTGCGTCTAAAGTGACCCCAAGGTATTTGACGCTCTTTTCCCAGGGAATAGGGCGTCCGAACAGGGTGATCGTGCCTAGCTGATTGTTGTCGATTGGGTGACATCGTCTAGCGGGCTTTGGTGTGCCCCTCGAGAAGTATATCGCTACACTTTTCTCAGGGTTTACCTCTATTCTCCATTTCCGGAACCATTCGCCTAGGCGATCGGCTGCGGCTTGGAGTTGCAAGATTGACTTTCGGGTCTTTAAGAATATCGCTAGTCTATAGCGAGAAAAGGAGTGGGGAGAGGCAGGAGCCCTGAGGGACACCCGCTTGGAGAGGGCGGCTTGAGGAGCGCGTTCCCTCTACCCGGAAGCGAAATAGGCGGTTAGACAAGAAGGCTCGTATGATGTTCACGAGTCTGTCTGGCACTTTAGTGTGATACAACTTGTAATACGTGCCAGACTTTGTCAAATGCCTTTGCGACATCGAAAATAAGGCCCCTGTGCCTACAGGCTTAGTGCGGTCGTTTAAATTGTCTAAAATGTGCTCCGTTAAGCGGTGCACTTGATGAGTACACGAGTGTTCGGGGCGAAAGCCGAACTGCTCGTCTGGAAGAATATTATTTGTAAGGACATAGTCTTTTAATCGACTGAGTATAATTCGCTCATAAATCTTAGCCATCGAGTTGAGGAGACTTATTGGGCGATAATTAGACGGAATGTTCCTAGGCTTATTAGGCTTCGGAATGCCTATAACGTCGGCTTCCTTCCAGTCGTCCGGGAAGGAGCAGCTGGAGAGGACCGCGTTAAAAATACTGACTAACAGACACAATAACGGCGTAGTTAGACATTTCATCACCCTGTTGTTTATGCCGTCGAGGCCAGGCGTGGATCGTTTTTTAAGATTTTGGACTATCTTAGGACTATCTTAGACTTCGTCGAGAGTCACTGGAGGCAGTGGTTCGCCCACTGGTGGTATGGCAGCCCTGCGTTCGAGTTCCGCGAGCACCTGCTGCAGATGATAGGGATCCGCAGGCGCGAGAGACGGAGTGCATTAGCTCTCTAAACTGTCTGCGAGGCATTCGGCTTTTCCGCTGTCGTCGAAGGCGCGGAAGCGGGTTATCGTTAGATCTAATGAGTGAGACCGGCTCTGCTTTGAGAGATCGTGCCAGCTACCAGTAGGCAGTGTGCGACGGCCCGATTTCTCCAAGCATAGTGTCCCAGCTGTCTTGATTGCACTCAGATAAGCGCTCTTTAACATCCCTTTGTAGGAGGCGGAGTCTGAGTCTATTTTCGTCTGTTCTATATCTATTGTGCGCTTTAGTCGCACGGTTCTTTTCTCTAATCAGGCGTCGGAGGTCCGCCGGTAGGTTACAGCGTCGATCGTTCGACACCATAACCCTCCGGGAGGAATCTCCGACGGCTGTTTTGAGATGATTCGAAAAGGATTTTATCGCTCGGCAGGCTACCTCTGGGGAGTCGATAGTATTAGGAATTTCGTCTAAGTGCTGAGAGCTTGTAGCCTCGAGTTTGACTGCAAGGGTACGCCAGTCCACAATGGTTTTGGTCTGAGTGAATGGTGAGGCCATTTGGCTGGCCCAGCTTAAAAATGACCGGACGGTGGTCCGACTGAAGTTCGAGAAGGGTAACTATGGAGTCTATTACTAAGTTCACGTCCTTAATTATAGCTACGTCAAGAATATCCGGCTGCTGATGTAATTGCGTCGGTACTCTAGTTGGTGTTTCGGGAGCTATAACGTTTACGTTAAGGCTCTCGGCTAAGTCGTACAGTTTATTACCGTTCGTATTATTAACGTTGGAATTTCAACTGCCGTGCTTGCTGTTCAAGTCCCCGGAAAGAATAACAGAACGACCTAAATCTACTAGAGATTTTAAATCTGATTCTAATATTTGCCTGGATGGCGAGAGGTAAACTGATGCTAGTACAAGCGGCCTGTGGCCGGTCATTGCTAACCTACACGCAGAAGCTTCTATATTAATTAAGTCTGGAGTATCGAGCACGATACAGTGCAAGGACTTTTTATAGTAAATCAGAGTGCCGCCTTTCGCGGTCGCTCTGTCATTACGGATGCATTTGTAATTGGCTATCTTTGGATCGCGCATACTAGGTTTTAAGAAAGTCTCTTGCACTAGCATAACGTCGATGTCATGATTACGAAGGAAATTCGCGACTTCAACTAACTGCGTCTTAAGACCGTTTACCGTTAAAATACGAGACAGTCAGAGAGCGAGGTTTAATTCTACCTATATGGGACGCCATTGGTAACAATTAGTGATTTATTTTCAACGCGGCGCGTGATGTTTTAGGCGCATTGAAACGTCCAAATCGCGTCGATTACGCTCATGTGCTCTACGGTCGCCATGAGTCGGTCTTGAGGAGACTTTGCTTCGTGGATTTTTTTATAGGGTAAAAGGCGCTATTGTAGTAAAGTTTTGCATCGCATTGACAGTGAAAGAAGTGCGCATCTTTTCAAGATTGTTAATATAAAATGTAATGTAAATGTAATATAATGTAATCTGTATTTTAGGTGTACACAATCTAAAAATTTAAATAAATTTAAAGTCTCTTGAGTTACGAACGAATTGAATATGTACATATGTATGTATGTAAAAAGTAAAAAAAGTAAAGTTTCAGCCTATATATGTCCCACTGCTGAGCACAGGCCTCCTCTCATTTCTGAGAGGGTTTTGGAGCTAGGAAGAATCCGCCACGCTGCTCCAATGCGGGTTGGCGGACTTCACATGTCCTCGAAATATTTCTATTCCTCGGACATGCAGGTTTCCTCACGATGTTTTCCTTCACCGCTAAGCACGTGGTAAATCAGCACTTAAAATTGTAGAACAATATTAGAGGTGCTGGCACCGGGAATCGAACCCAGGTTACTCGCTTACTATGAAATTAAAGGCGAGCACCAGGCCCCTGAGCTACCACGGCTCTAAATTACATACAATTCACGTAATTTCTTTCTCAAAAATTAAAGTATTTTTTGGAACACTATGAGTTTGTTTTTTTATATATTATTATACCTACAGCTGAAAATGTAGAGATGTGTAAAATTAATATTAATACTTTAGGTAAGTACCACCGCAGGGCCATTTATTCTACCATTAGGCAGTAATATGCAAAGATTATTGTGTTTCGGTTTGAAGGGCACTACTTATGAATAGCACTACGTCTCAGACGTAGTGTTATTACTGGGCATATGTGAGTTAAGAACTGATGTCACAAGGGGACGGGCGCACTGTGTAACACAGAAATGTTCTGGGTGACACATCATTCGTTATATTCACCTGATGGTAAGTGCAACGTCTCCCACGTTGCACTTACCATAAGGTGAACGTTTTGCTCGTCTCGTTTCTTTTTACTATAAAAAATGAATAAAAATATGTAATACCCTACTGCTTTTTGTTGTTTCGTTTACCTTCCGGAAAATTAAAACAAAAAAAATGAAAATTTTGTTATTTTAGGATTTTGCAAGTTTGCACGTTCTTGCAGACTCACAATGAATGACTCAAAATGGTTGCTCTGAATGAAAAGATTGCAATGAAAGAAATTCTACAGCGGAAATGCTGCACTCTTACTCTATAAAAATGAATAAAGATTTTAACTTGTTGATAAAATTATACCGTTCTTCTGTTGATTATAACAAAGAGAAAGGGTAGAGAGAATATGACGGGTTGCTTGAACTTATTAAGATCTATTTAAAAAGACATTTTTATCCACTTCAATAATTTAAAAACACTGATTTGTAATTAAATTCGTAATGTACTTTTAAATTCATCTTCCTCATTACAGTCCACAGTTACAGTATTGCAAGTCCAATAATGAACTTTCTACTACGAATTGCCGCAATATATGTACAGGCACGGCACTCTATGGATGGCTTGTTATTTTAAAAAGCTCATCGCTCAGTCTATCAACTGCCTTGGAGACATAGAGGCAACCGGGCCCGAAAACTAAAAATGATAATCTTTTAATAACCACACGATAATCTTTTAATTCTTAAAGTTATGGAGCTATGAATATGTCACCAGTCCATTGCCACTTCAGCTTCCTAATATGATTTGTTTTCTTACATGGAATACTGACGTTTTTTGAAAGAAAATAGCAGAAAAGCCTATTTCTTAATCTCACCAAGACTCAAACATGTGTTAAAATTTTTGTCAGTTTGTTTGTTTGCGTAAAATTTGAAAACCTGTAGAAATTAGGGGCTATGCGGATGAACGTGTTACGCGCGGCTTTATTTTACGTTATAATCATTATTTTTTTATTTTATTTATTTTGGAGATAGTGCCGTAGCGAGCAAAACGTTTACTTGATGATAAGTACAGTGTCACCCAGAACAATTATGTATGACACCACACTGCACGAGTCACCCCGAGACATCAGTTCTTAAGTCTCATATGCCCAGTGATTACACTAGTTCTTAGTGACCTTCAGAACAGTAATGTTGGCACTTTACTGCTTCTCGGCAGAATAACTGACCTGGTTGTACTTACCTAGACGGATTCCTGCATAGGAATTCTACCACCATAATTATTTTAGTTCATGGCAGTATAAATATTTCCTCTTTACATCTTAATAAGTTGATTGTTCTTGTTTTTATGTCTTTACCTTATTCTATAATAAAGCTAGAGAGTTTGTATGTTTGACCGCGCTAATCGCTGGAAAAACTAGTTGATTTGAAAAAATATTTTTGTATTGCATAGCCCATTTATAAGGAAGAGTTTTTCTAAAACTTCACGCTACGGCTTTATGGTGCCGCACACTGAGAACTGAACGTTACCGAGAATGGTCGAACTGTGAATGCTCAGGTCAGCCAGGTACAATGCCATACGGCGCAATCATGTGATCGGTGTGTTATTTTACGCGGGTGAAATTGAGTGAATAATTTCAATATACATAATCCCCCGCTGAGATTGGAAGTCGTTGTGAGCGTGGAGATCGGCCGGAGTCGTCCGGCGATGTTGTGCAGTCTGGCAACGCCGTGAGGCTGTTGGTCCAAGTCTTCAGTGCGTCGAAACGTGTGGAGACACTGTTGATGCCACAGGAGTCAGCCTGAGGAGAGGGCCTGCCGTTGATGATTCTCAGTGGCTGAGAGACTAGGAACCACGCGTTGCGCCGACAGTAGTCTGGTGCTGTGGTGACTGCTATGGCTGCCGATGACGTTGTAGCTATGGTTCGGAGAAGCTGGCTGCCATATACATACCATGGTCACCATTTTGGCGGATGATATTGCCAAGGAAAAGGGTAGCTACCCGCGAGATCGGGTGGTCTGATCTGGAGACAACGTCTCCTCAAACTAAAAATATTTAGATGTTGTATATATAGTTCGCATCTCAGGAACTTCCACAGCGCGATTATGGAATGTATAAAATATTTCTTGAGCTTCTCATGTGACGGCATGGATGTCGCTACATAAATATGGCACAAAGATTACCGTAACACAGTTGAAATGTTTCTTTCGTTTACGAGTAAACATAAAAAGATATTACTTCAAAAATAAGATCTTCTTATTTTGTAACTTTAGGTATAAAATGAATGTCGTACTTCTGAGCTCCAGCCTCGTCTAACTTTTAGAGTTTTGAAGTCGATGAGAATACACCACACAGAGGCCCTAGAGCAGTTTAGCGGACGTTTTTATTTATTCTTTATTAAACCTTACAATAAGCAAAAGAAACAAAAGCTGACTTAATGCTAAAAGTATGCTTTGCCAGTTCACTTTAGGGCAGTGCGTAAAGGAAGGAAAAGTATAAATTTTAAATATTTCCAGCTGTGTCGTAGTAAAGCAAATGTAAATTCATAGTAAGACGATTCATTTCACTGGTGGTAGAATTCCTATGCAGGAATCCGTCTAGGTAGGTGTAACTCCAGGGCCAGTTATTCTGCCGTGAAGCAGTAGTGTGCAAACATTACAGTGTTTCAGTTTGAAGGGCACTGAAGAACTGATGTCTCTGGGTGATGGGCGCATTGTTGAGTCACACAGAAATGTTCTGGGTGACACAGCATTTGCTATAGGCAGACGTTGCACTTACCATTATGTGAACGTTTTGCTCGTTTCCATATATAAAACAACTAGACCACTAAAATACTTACAACGCTAACGGTATATGTATATACCGTACACACCGGTATATGTATATACCGTTAGCGTTGTAACTACATTTATTGATTTAGTCAGTCTGACGTCTTCTCAACACTTCTTTTATGGTATTTATTTCACAAGTAAATTATACTTTTTTGCCATCGTTATAACAATTTTCCCCAACGATATCTCTCCCGGGCATTTCGTTACTAAGACTATCATTTAATTATGTTGATGATGATGTTCTCCTAGCCGATTTCGAGCACGGCGACAATTTCCGAATACTTTTGAGAGCAATAAACTGCGCAGGAGATATTATAGTGCCACATGTGTACGCGCAAACACAGAGGCTGAGTGCTTCTGTGTTTGCTCGTCCCGACCTACCCGCGCCCGATGTAACGCTGATGCGATAAGATCGGAGGTAGGCTAGGATGCAGTGTCAGAAACACGGGGACAAACACAACACAACCAGACCCGAAATCCAACAATTTGTGTTTTAGCACAAATGTTGGCTCCGGCTGTGATTCGAACCCAGGATCCGGCGAAGAAGTCAGGTACTCTGACGACTAGGACTTAATTATAAGGGATCATATAACTATAGAACAGAAATAAAATTTATTTGCAAATATTAAATTAAGGTTTTTTTTATTAAAATAGGCCTTAACAATTTTTAAAAGAGCGACGAAAATTACCTTAGTTGTTTTATTCTTGGACAAGTTCTTTTAATGAAACTACTTTTACGGATTTTATCGCATTTCATTTTTAAACTCTTTATAGCACCCATGGTCACGGGGGGACAAAATCCGAGATAAAATCCGTAAAAGTAGTTTTATTACATGTGTAATACTCGCGTAAATATAAGAAATCATCAAGTTCTTTTAATTAACTATTTTAAATAAAATCTTATTCTTAACGAATGTCTTCTGTTTACTATAACAAATATATTTTCCCGAGTCTTAGATGCCGATTGCTAACAGCAGAATAATGATTTAGTTTCGTAGAAACGCTGCTACTCGTATATTGGGTTTATTCATATATACTCGTACATCATACGCAGCTTCATATGATATTCATTTATTAAGACGTGATCGAATTTATAATGCTGCCATCATATGAACTTTTATGACACGAAGAAATATTTACATTAATATTGCTGTGGACACGATAGTGTAAATATAAACATAAATAATAATTGATAGATAATTCTGCTGTATAGCAGTAGTGTGTAAACATTCCTGTGTTTCGGTTTCGGTCAAGACATGTGAGGCGTCCAGCACTGCGATTGCGAGTCCGCCTGCAGAGCGTGATGATTACGACAAATCTGGCCTTAGCGGGCGACATCTACGAGTATGTTCAGCAGTGACCTATCAGTAGTGTACGTACCGTACATGCGGCTTGAAGGACCACAATTTTCGGTGATAGATGTTTGTTCAATAATATATGTTAATTAATATTTAATCACTTTATTTGGAAATTATTATTCTAGCACTAATACTATGTTATTTAATGTTAAATATTGAATGAGTCCTACCGTCGCGGTTGATGTTAAAATGTAAAACTTAATTAATGTTGTTGGCGAAATATATAGCGCCCGTTGAGTTATAATTCGGCAAAAATTTACGGTTGTACCGTCAAATAAGATAAGGAATAAAAAAAAGAAAATATACAAGTAAATTATACTCGAAGAACGAGAAGTTATTGTTAAAATTATTAACTTCAATTTATACAACTTTATGACAGAAATTCATTTATCGACAATAACTTTTTCATATATATTTTTATTTCATCATCATCATTACCATTTCAGCCTATCACTAGCCCACTGCTGAACAAAGGCCTCCCACATAGATTGTCACGACATTTCTGTTATGCTTTCTGGTGCCGGTTATATTGTACTAAATCAAATGAAGGGAAAAAACGGTAAGAGGAAAGTTTCAACAAGAAAAAGCTAACGATGTTAAAAGGCACGTTTATTGAACGAGTCTGCCCTTTTACCAATAGCGTCGATTGGTTGGCACAGTTCCAATTTCGGAACGTAACAAGTCCACTAAATAAAAAAGGTGCTATCTATCGGGTTTTCATTTATTTTGCTTTCCAAATTTAGGCTTCTTATATCTAAATATAATTGAAATATTGATAATGATGTTTTTACAGATGTGTTGGCTTCGACTATGATTCGAACTCAGGACCCGCAGCGTAAAAGTCAGATACTCTAACCACGAGGCCACGTGGTCGTCCACCTACAACTACTATTGTTAAGAAATGGTAACTTATAAAATAGCATAGGTGTATAAGAATATTACGAACTATTTCAAGCCACAATCCTTACACTTCGTATATTGGAAATGTAAATTTTAGCATAGACATTGTTTTCGAGCACGTAATCTGCGGTCTTTCGAAAATATCACGTTAGTAGTTTTCTCTCCGTACCGTATTCAGGTAACAGGCTGTCGTGTCTGAGGTTATAAGGCTCTGGAACAATTTACATTTTTTCATACTTTAACTAGTGGTAGATAGATAGTTAGAGTAGTGAGATAAGTAAAGTATTTCTATGCAGGAATCCATCGAGGTATGTACCACAATAGAGTCAGTTATTCTGCCGTGAAGAAGTAGTGTTCAAACAGAAATGTTAACGTTAATGCTTCGGTCAGAAGATCACTGAGAGCTTGTGTAATTACTGGGCATATGAGAGTTAAGAACTGTAGAAAGTATTTGTTAAGTGTATCCTCTGAACTTATCATCAGATGAAATTTTGCTCGTTTTGTCACATTCGTCCTATATAAATAAAAATATAGTAATAGTCGTTTTTAACTTTTTTTTTCAAAAGAATGATTTGAGTTCACTCTGTTCTCTGTTCAATTCGACACAGATCTGGTAGAATCAACGCGGTTGATTTAAAAAAAATGAGAAAACTCATGTTACTTGATTATGTTTATAACATAAACTTGCGTTGCTTTTTTTTAAGTCCAAGACACGCTCTGAAATCGCCCATTCGGCTGCACGCATAGCTAATTGCTGCTACTTGTACCGCATGCGTATACGAGTATAATTTTTTTGTACAAATACTCTACGGACATTTGCTTATTTATTATTTAAGGACATTTTCGTGCGTATTCGCTTTAGTAACGAGGTCAGGATGTATTATTCTACAAAGTTACATCACATTTAGGACCCTTTATTTTTTTTTATTAAAAAAACCTCGCCCCACACAAGGATTTCTACTTTAATGTAGGTGCGTTTTAAATACATAATTTCCACATGCACAAACACCCACGACAAATGCAACTATCTGTAGGCTATACATATATATATATATATTTTCCGTTCGGGCATCGAACCCGCGACGATGTGTCATGCATGGTTAAATACAGCCAACAATTTAAAAGCAATATATATATTATTCTATAATGACGTAAAAATACACACTGGATTTGAAGAAAATTTTAATGTTTAAGTGTTACTTCTGTCGGATTTATCCTATTCTTGCGGCATTTGTGCTGCTGTTTATCTATATTTACGGTTTAACGCGACGTTCCTTGGCCCGTTGCCTCTTCATAACATGTCTTTTTTTCTAATTGAGTATTGATGAATTAGTATTTTTAGAGCCTCAGTTCAGTATCATATCAGCCTTTAAGTAGTCCTCTACTGAACTCTGAACTCCCCCATAGATTGCCACAAAAGTTTGAAGCTCCCATTTTGGGGGGATTTTGCCATAGTCGCCACGCTTGACAAGCTGGTTGGCAACCGCAGTTTTTTTTATTCATATGTTCCAGAAAGATGCTTCCGCCCATCTTCTGGTTTTTATGTTCCCTCTGTCGACTTTTACGACACCCAAGGGATGAGATGGGGTGGTAGATTCTCTCATTGTCACACAGATCTTGTTCATTGCATTTTTCAGTGCTCATTTCGCATGTACTCGTCGCTAAAACATACAACATAAACATCAGGTCCGCCAACACGCAATTGGGTAGCGTGGCGACCTCAACCTGCCTAAGAAAATGTCCATAATGTAAATTTATATTATTAAAAGATATATATATATATAATTAGCCGATAGGTGTCCAGAGGAGTAGAATAGCATCTACATCTTTCCTACCGAATTGTCGTAAGAGGCGACTGAGGTAATACACTCGTGCTTTTATTCGTGCGTGTGTGGTCTCTGCCTACCCCTTATATGGGAAAAAGGATTAATATTTTAAGTTACGATAACTAGTAACAGTCTAGTAGGAGCCGTGGTAGATGAGCAATACGACCTAATAATGACCGGGGGTTCGAACGCTGGTGACGAACAGCACCTCTAAGTTTTTTTCTGCATTTTAAATGTTGATTTGTCAGTGGTGACGGGAAACATCGTAAGAATACGCTGTAGTAGTAGCAGTATCGCTGAATCTTCTTAGCTCCATTGAGAAATGTGTGGAAGCCTGTGGTCAGCAGGGACATGTATAGGCGGTATACTTTTTTATCTAGTTACAATATATTTACGGTGTTGAATACAGACAATTTAGTGCGACAATATTACTTTGGGACCGTAACTAGAAGTGGTTTTGCTTTTAAATGACGTGGCCATGCACTTTTGTGAAATATAGTCTGTTTATATCAATCTTTCTATGTTTATAGCTACGGGCAAACAGTGTGAATTTATAAAGCATAACATATTACATTTTAAATAAGCTTGATGTAGCATACATCGTTTTTTTTTTAAATGACTATAGTGTCAAATGATCGACTCAAATAATAAGCAATCTTGAAAATTGCTACACTAAAATTATGGATTTATTTTATTTGGGTCTACAAAAAGTTTACACTATATACATTACGCTAAAAATATTTATAGGAATACATATAAAACAATTGAGCAACCAACACCGTTGACAACGAGTTAACATTATATTTGAGAACTAGCGCACATTTATAATTCAATTATCTAAGCATTGTGTGTACTAAATTACCGTATTTTTATTTTTGAAAATATGCATTTAAAGGTGCATCGTAACCACTTTGTAAAATTACTATTTTAATTATTTTCTTTAGTGCATATTAACGGATAATGCCACATATTTTGTTACAAATTATGTAAACAGCAGCTTTAGCTTATCATCATCCATCATTAAAGTCTTCCAATCGGTATTTATTATTTCTTTCTATTATTATTAGTATTTATTATATTTCTATCTTCTATCAAGCTTATCTACTCTCAATGACAATAACGGGCATCTTTAATAAATTATCTTCCAGGTAATCGGTTAGCACTATATAAATGGTGGATGATGTTTATCAGGACTTAATAAAGGAACAGTAGCAAGACTTAGTGTATATTCGGTTGTCTTTGACATGAATAGATCCAGAATAAAATTATTAATAGTAGTTAATATAGAATAAATTATTACTAAATAGACGAATAAAAATTAAGAAGGATTTAAACAACAAATACAAAGATCTTTTCTTGCGATAAATCATATCTTCCCAATATTTTGGTTATCAATATATTTAGTAAATTGGGTCAAACTTATAATAAACCGGTGTGTTTAAAATATGAGTAGACAGAGATATTACATTTAAGCAAGGGTTTGAAATAAAAAAAAATCAGTCACTTTTATTTAGCAGGAGTGGAGCATTCGTCATGCAGATTATTAGTGGAGGACCACATAACCTATTGAAAAAACTTTATATTTTGGCAATAATATAAATTTGTGAGGATTGAGTTTGAACAATCAAAGCATTAAGTAATTTTTAGTAATTAATTAGCTGGGTCTAGATTGCTCTTTGTTACACGTTTCAGCATGACAAATTGCTCTCATTTGCCTACTGCCTCTGTAAACTCAGAGGCACTCGCACGCTGAGAACCTAACTTTATCGAGAAGAGCCGAATTGTAAATGCTCAGGTACAACGCAGTCATGTGGTCAGCATATTTTACGCGGGTGAAACCGCGGCGCACAGCTCTAACAGGTTAACCGGAAGGACATAGCCATGGTTTTTGACATCTTTTTTTTTATTAGCTAAATAACCATTGCAACCAGCCAGTATTAGGTTTTATAATTTGCATCTGTATGACCACACACACACACACACACGCACGCACGCACGCACGCACGCACGCACGCACGCACGCACGCACGCACGCACTCACACCTCACACACTCACACACACACACACCACACACACACACACACACACACACACACACACACACACACCACACATACATGCACTAACGCAAACTTAAGTGTATTTCATTTTTTCATTAGTGTAGTATTTATTCAAGTATAAATGAATGTGGCATTGCAAATGGGAGAAGACACTGACTTCTGAACCCAGGTTTAAATAAACTTAGCTCAGAAGTCAGGGACTTCATATATAGATTGAGTACAAATATTTTGTGACAATAAAGATTTATTTATTTATTTATTATAATAATTATTATTATTATAAAGTTTTTAAATCTTCTATAAAAAATATAACCATTATGAAGTCAACTTAACTTTAGTATAATTTTATATTAAAAAAATCGCTCTAAGTATGAATAAATGGAAAAAAACTTTCTTTATTTCTTTCTATTTATTCTCTGATTCTACTTAGCAGGTCTTGTTAACAAAAAAATATAATTTATTTATCAAACCATATTTTTGTCGTATTCTTAGAAACCTATCTAAACAAAATGATATCACCTGTTAATGTGAATCTAATTGATTATTAGTAAATAGTGTGGGCACACATATGATTTTTACCTTTTTTTTTCTTTTTCCTACCTTTGAACTGATTCCATAAATGAAATAAAAAAACCAATCTCCTGAAATAAATATGTAATATTTGTGATAATAATAAATTTGAATTCCATTTAAAAAACTCTACGTAGAGAAAAATGAGTCTGTAGTTTTATTTTATACGTAAAAGTTAAAAATGTCGTCTTTATTTACAACGAAGGACTTTCCGACAGTACCAAGAACAAAGTTCGTTTCTCTCCATGAGCTTTAAGTAAGTCTTCTATTTTCTCGACAGGTTTCTTAGAAAATGGAATGTTTTTTGTTTGTTTTTTTTTAATTGTAAACAGGGCTACATAATTAATTTTATAATTTACTTACAATAGATTTGAGCATTTTAAGAAATACATGTATATGTACAACAACCGAAGTAGAAGATATAGTTAATAGCATCAATTACTTGACTCTACGACGGACAGCCGCTGACTCTCGGCGCCTGCTCTTTCTCCTCTAAATGCTGCTATATTTTGTAATTCAACGGGTTTAAGTCTGGGCCGGAAGAGTAGATTCCATGGATGATGAGCCAGTTATGCGTGCTTGTTGCCCGATCAATAGACGCTGAATCTCGTTAGAATTCCCAGTGTCTGTTTTCTAACATTGTTTGAGAAAGAGTTTCCACAACGTTTGTAAGAACAGTATTTTATACTCAACAGCGCTAGTTTTCACATCTTTTTCACAGATATGATAATAGTAAGGAATGAATTGTGGTCGACATTGCATATGTATGGGGTAAACGGCAGCTTGATACGAGCACTGAAATCTCTCTATAAGGATTCTAGTGCTTGTGTCAGGGTAAACGGGGCTTACACAGACTGGTTTAACATCGGAAAGGGTGTTAGACAGGCATGTGTGGCTTCGCCGTGGCTGTTTAACCTATTCATAGACAATGAAAAAAAGAGAGTGTGTTTGGATTAAGAATGAATGATCTACCCGTCAAATACCTCCTATACGCCGATGATCAGGTTATATTAGCATCATCGGAGGAGGAGTTGCAGGCGATACTTATTATTATGCATGATGCTCTACAAAGCAAAGAAATGAAAATGCATGTAGATAAGACGAAAGTAATGGATTTTGAAAGAGAAGAAAGTATTTCGGATTGAAGTTCTGATTGAGGGAGAAAGAGTGGAACAAGTAAAAGAGTTTGTGTACCTGGGTCCTAAGTTTACGAGAGACGGAAAGTATGACTGTGATGTTGAGAGAAGAGTATTGGAATTTGTATTGGTACAGGAAATCAAGTGAAATCGTAATGAGGAAACATTGCGGTGTGGTTGAAGATGTCGTGAAAAAGATAGAGAAAGGGATGCTTAGATGGTTAGGTTACGTAGAGACGATGAATGAAAGGAGATTGACGAAACAGATTTATGAGGCAAGTGTGAATGGGAAAGCCGGTAAAGGTCGACCTAGGCGTACGTATCACAATCACTTTTGAGGAAAGGTCACGTTTAAAGTACCTGCAAGCGACGAGCGTGTATGAAAACCCTAATGAAAGTAGGAGAAGCTGTGTCAGAATCGTAGCAAGTGGAAAGATGTGGTCTCTGCCTATCCCTATGGGAAAGAGGCGTGACTGTATGTATGTACGTTTCACAGAAAAACACCTGACCTGATTACGAGACTCAAAGCCAGACCATAAATGATTGG